>BSBN01001565.1:0-746957 GCA_027924645.1 Cunninghamia lanceolata | reverse complement strand
ACTTCTATTCCCAGTCAAATCAGAATAGAAGTTATTCCAATAACATACCAAATTACCCTGAGAAAGGATACAATAACAGTAATTTCAATAATAGTGGTGGAAATAACAATAATCCTTAGAGACAGCCTAGAGTATGGAACTCTAGGCCGAATAATGGTTCATTACCATCACCCTTAGATAATCAATCACCTGGTGAAACCAAACAGACTACTAGAGTCAATCTTGCTAAGGCAGCCCTCAGCAACTGGTGTAGGATCCATAATACAAATGCTCATGCAGAGCTAGATTGTCCACAATTTCAAATTGTTGCCAGCATTTTTTAAACAGAAGTGTCTAATACTGCAGGGAATCCACCTCAAGTGGAAGGGAATGAAATTGTTCCCTGTGGCTATGATTCAGCCCTAGTATTAGAAAGTTATACTGACCATCAGAATTGTTCACCAGCATGTGAAGAATCTACTTTAGCCTTTGAGTCAAATTATGTCTTCCCTTTTGAAGATGAGAATGAGCCTTCCATTGAACATGAGGAGGTGCATGCATACCAGCAGCAATATCCTGGTAAGCATAACTATAACTTGAGAAATAATGCCAACATACCTACTAGTCCATTGACATCTTCTCTACCTCCAAATAATTTCAACACACCTCCTGATCCCAAAGCTAACAATAATCCAGGATTTCCCAAGGTGAATGTCTAATATCTGTCACCTCAAAATACAACATCAAAGGTTGTTAGCTTACCTCATGAGTCTAATAAACTTGTTACATACCTAGCAGATGAGATAAAAAAGATAAAGATCAACCTGTCTTTATTAGAGTTATTGAAAACCCCTGCAATTAAGAAGGCATTCATGAAATCACTGGATGATCCTGCTCCTAAAGAGGATATTCATTCTCCAGGCCAATCTAGTAGTAAAGATCATGCTGTTAGAGATAATAATATCAAGCATAAAGTGTCGGCTACCATCCAAGTTGCAGAAACCTCACATATGACATTATACCGAGATAAGACTGAGTCACCACCCCTCCTCCTTACCATAAGGATGTTTAGAAATAATTTACACAACTGTTTAGTGGATTTAGTTGCATCAACAAATGTGATGCCCTTGTCTATATGCAATTCTTTAGGACTACATCTTGCTAAATCCCTAAAGAAGGTGACACATCTAGATAAGATAGAAGTGAGTGTAATAGGAGAACTGACTCATATACACATGCAGCTAGCATCTGATCCCAGGATCCAATATTACATTGATATCCAGGTAGTTGACATACCTGATACATATGGGATGCTGCTTAGCAGAGACTGGTCAAAAACTTTGAATGGATATATGTCTACTGACTTCAGTCACATGTGGTTGCCTTGGAAAGGTATACCTAACCAGATAAGAATAGATGTTTAACCCAGGATGAAGCACACGATAACCGAGTATAATAAAACAAATGAGATAATGTATGTAGACGTTGAACCTGGAGTTTATTCTGTTAGACCACAGACTGTCAGGATAGAGGAGATCCTGATGTTGGATTTTCATCATCATGATGGTGATCATCAAGAAGATATACCTTTTGTAGGGCCTGATAATAATTTTGAAATTGAGAATGAAGGGGATTGTTTCAGAAATTTTGAAAGGCACTTATTCAAGTAGATAAAATGATGTAAAGTACTGAATATACCTGCTAATGATATCTTGATTGATGGATGGTGCAGGTTGCATAGTGAGACACATTCATAAAGGACTTGCGAAGCATGCAAGGACATGATGGAGTTAGAACAAACATATAGTGATGAATCATCATTTTCAGAGGTAAGTTCATCAGGTAGTGACAATGACAGTGATTCTGATTTATGTTTGTTTCTTGTAGGAACGAGAGAAGATAAATGCAAATATAAAGGTCATGTTTAGATAACAGAAGAGATACTGGTGAGCAACCAAGATAATGGTAAAAGGAGACAAGAAATCACTCCAGAAAGTGATTGTTTTGTGGAGCCAGACTATGAATTGTCTGATGAAGACAGAGGTAGTGACCTGACTAAGTTTGAGGAATTTTTGGCAAAAGAGATAGAAAAGATGACACAGTAGCACAGACTTCCCCAAGAGGTCTTGATTAAAGGTTGGTGTAGGTTGCATGAAGCACGTCATTCAGACACCACTTGCTCACTATGTTTACATATTTTTAAAAGACATACAGTACCAGATCCAAAGGATCATCCTCCTGATGTTGAAAAGAAAAGGGAGTTAGCTTCACAAAAGAAAGAAAAAGTGAGGTCCAAGGATACTAAAATTCCTAAACTAAAGTGGATATCAGGTGGAGCAGCAGCTAGAGCTGCAAAGAAAAAAGAAAGATCAAGTAAACCTTTGGCTAAAGATAAGTCATGGATCCTGAGGTTTGATGGATCTAAATCCAAACAAGGAGCTGGGATAGGAATAGACCTAATCAACCCATCAGGAAAATCTTACTTAGCTGCATACAGATTACAATTCCCCTGCACTATAATGTGACAGAGTATGAAGCTCTGATTCATGGGATACTGTTTGCTCTCAAGAAGAAGGTAAAAATTCTGCATGTCTTTGGAGACTCAGAATTAGTTGTCAGATAGGTAAGAGGAATCTACTCTTGCAACTATAAGAGACTATCAAATTATAGACATAGAGTGTGGGATTTGATTGAAGACTTTGATGCATTTAATATCACCCACATTCTTAGAGAATAGAACCATAGGGCAGATGCACTTGCCTAGGCTGCCAGTACACTAGAGCCATTATCTATATCAAGCCTAAAGAGATTTTCAGTAGAACTGGTATTTGTACCATCAGTACCTGATAATGTTACTAATCTTTAGGTCTTTGATGATGATCAACATATCCTTGATTTCATCTCTAACAGGGATATATTTGATGCTCAGATCATAGATGAGAATAGTGTAGAAGATAACGTTTGGGAAGAAGATGAAATATTAGAGTTACCTAGCAACATGATTCCCAAAGGTATGATTGAGCTAGAAAGAGCCTTTGATTTGGATAATATGCTGAAATAGAAAGATCTTCCCAAAGCTGATGGAGGTCAATATTCACAAGTGAATATTGGACAAAATGAAGACAAAAGAAATGTCTTGATAGGTAAGGTTTGCACACCAGAAGAGTTAAAAGGAATAACTCAGGCCCTCAAAGATTACATACATGTTATTGCATGGACTTATGATGAGTTAAAAACATATGACACATCAGTCATAACTCACACTATACCCCTTAAGCCAGATGCTAAACCTTTCAGACAGAAGCAAAGGCCAGTCAATGCTTTGCTTGAACCAATAATTTTTTAAGAAGTCAAGAAGCTGTTAAATGCCCAGATAATCTTTCCTGTAAGGCACTCCACTTGGGTGGCTAATCTAGTCTGAGTTAGAAAGAAGAATGGAGACATCAGGCTATGCGTAGATTTCAGGAACCTGAACAAAGCATCAGAGAAGTTTAATTATCCCTTACCATCATTAGATGAAGTTCTACAGATTGTAAATGGAGCCAAGATGATGTACTTTCTGGATGGTTTCTCAGGATATAACCAAGTGATGGTTGATAAGATTGACAGATTGAAAACTTCCTTCACCACCAAGTGGGGGATATTTGCATATAGACGTATGCCATTTGGACTTATAAATGCTAGAGCTACATTCCAGCGAGCAATGGACATAGCCTTCAGAGGCTTAATAGGAAAATGTATAGTCATATACATGGATGACTTGACAGTATTCTCCAAAGAAAGGGGGAACCATGTAGCAGATCTCAGAAGTCTACTGAAGAAATGTGAAGAATATGGAATATCCTTAAACCCCAAGAAATGCATATTCGAGGTAACAATAGGTAAATTATTAGGCCATTTGATAACTGAAGATGGAATCATCATTGATCCTACCAGAGTGGAGTCTATTATGAAAATACAACTCCCTGGAAGCAAAAAAGAACATAAGTCTTACTTTGGTAAGATTAACTTTGTAAGAAAATTCATCACTAGTTTTGTAGAGATAGTCCGACCTCTAAACGCCATGCTAAAGAAAGATGCCAAGATTGAGTGGACAACAGAGGGTAGAGTTGCTTTTGAGGACATAAAGAAAGTCATATCAGATGCTCCTATCCTCATCAGTCTAGACTACACAAAAGATTTTTACATTTATTCATTTGCCTTAGAACATACCTCTGCAGCAGTGTTGACTCAAAGGAATGAAGAGAAAGAAGAAAAACTAATTGCTTTCATGAGCTGTCCCTTCAAGGATGTTGAATTGAGATATGTGGATGTTGAAAGACAAGCACTTGCATTGGTTAGGGTAGTAAAGAAATTCAGGCATTATATACTAAGAAGCAAAGTGATTGCAGTAGTGCCTGATGTAGCAGTGAAGATGTTGCTAATGCAGAGTGAACCTAGTGAAAAAAGAGCCAAGTGGATTACTGTATTACAAGAGTATGAGATGGAGATTACAGCAATGAAATTGGTAAGAGGACAGGCTCTAAGTCAAATGATATCTAAAATTAATCCAAACATCACAAGTCAGCAGTATGTTATCAATGCTAAGGACAATAAAGAGTGGTATTCATATATCAAGCACATCTTGATCACTGGAAGGTGTCCTCCAAGAATGCAAGCTTCACAAAGGAGAGCCTTGAAGATAAGGTCACAAAAATATATGATGAAGGGAGGGACCCTGTTCAAGAAGAATTATGAAGGAATATACCTGAGATGCTTAGAAAAGCTAGAAGCAGAGAAGGTTTTATCAGAATTACATGACAAGTTTGGAATGGCACATGGATCAGCCTTGGCTACAACACATGCAATCCTCAGAGTAGGATATTATTGGCCCACATTTTTTAAAGATATAGCTGAACATGTTAAATGTTGTCATGTATGTCAGGTTGCTGCCAACAGAGAGAAATATGCTACCCAACCATTGCAGCCAGTGATGGAAGAGCGCCCATTTGCACAATGGGGCATGGACTTCATAGGACCAATCAATCCTCCATCATCCTCAGGACATAGGTATGACTTAACAATTACTGACTATTGTACCAAATGGACTGAAGCTGTTAGCAGCAAGACTTGTACTGCAGATGATGTTATTAAATTTCTAGAAAACAACATTGTTACTAGGTATGGAGCTTCTTATGCTCTAGTAAGTGATAATGGTTTTGCCTTCACTTCAACCAAATTGTCAAGTTGGGCTTTTGATTATGGGATTATACTCAAGTTTTCATCCAACTATTATCCCCAAGGTAATGGATTGGCAGAATCCACTAATAAAAATTTGCTGAATATCATAAGAAAATTAATAGAGAAGAACCCTAGGGAATGGAATTCATTTCTGAAATATGCCTTATGGGTAGACAGAACTAGAATGAAAATTGCACTAGGAAATTCACCTTTTTACTTAGTATCTGGGGTGGATCCTATTCTCCCTATTAACTTGAAAATTCCTACCTTACAGTTTGCCCAAGAGTACCTAGGCATAGACAATAGACAAGAAGTTAGGTTGCTTTAGCTAATGCACCTGGAAGAGAAAAGAAGTCAAGCAATTGACCAATTTGCAAAACATCAGGCTGTTGTCAAATGCTAGTTTGACAAGAGAGCCAAAGTCAAAGCCTTTAGGATATCTGATTTAGCCCTGATGTGGGATAAAGCCCATGAGAGGAAAGGAGACCACGGTAAGTTTGACAGACTATGGATAGGTCCCTTTCAAATTTTTGAGATACTAGGAGACAGCACTTATAGGCTCAAGAACTGACAGGTGAGGATGTCCCATTGCCAGTCAATGGACAATTCCTCAAACATTATTTCCAAGCCTAAGTAACTTCATGATAGTCATGTGTATCATAATGTATATTTGTAGCTTGTACAGTTGTGTTTTTGTTGTTTTGTTTGTTTGTTTGTTTTGTGGTTTGGTTGTTGAGTTTTGTTTTGGTTAGTCAAGATGATGCACTTCATCACCCCAGAAAATAACTAAATTGTTAGGATTCAAGTGATGAGATCAAATTTAGGCATAGGTTATGATTCATTCTAAGAAGTATTCATGATCAGGTCTATGATATCCTTTCATCAGAGTGCCTTTTCTTGATCAAAGTGAATCAATCACAATGAAACACTTAACAGCCTTGAGTTTGTTGAACACACAAGTATAGGTGTTAAGTAAAAAATCTAAAGGGACTCCCTTGCTACCAATACAATCTCCAACCTAAAGCTACAAGTGACTATACCTTGTACAAATGAGCTGACATGACGATATCAGATACAAATTTTAAAGAAAAATCAGAAAAGAAATAAAATTAGGCCATCTAAGTAACTCTACCAGGGCTATGAACGCCTGCTCGCAGTAGGGCTCTACTTAGGGAGATTGTATAGATAACCTTGTCGGGGCTATAGACGCCTGCTGGCAACAAGGCTCTATCCAGGTTGGCTATGAGGGATGATCTCCAACTATGTAGTTTAACACCAGTTACTTATGTTTTCAACTTTCTTTCAAGATGAAGATAACTAATCATTTGCACACACATGATCCTTTGTTAGCATTGTTACCATGATGAACTTTTATCATTCAGAAGATCATGATGCTTGTGCTTAGAAAGAATTACAATAATATGGATGAATGTGATCACATCACTTGAATCATTGGAATTCGTTTGTTTTCTTTGGTGGCAAGTTGTTGTGTGGTTACACAAAATGCCGCATTTTGACTTGGCAAAATAGGGACCCAACTTTTTGGCTTGGCTTGTGTTTTCTGCTTCCTTGCGATCTAGTAAAAGTAAGTCATGCAGATAGCCCTCTAAAGGAGGATGTGGTAAGTCATCATCATGAGGTCAAGTTGTCAAAATTCATATTTCATTCCAGTAACCTCATATTTAGAAAGAGCATCAAATTTCATGCAGGTTTGCCTTTTGCATCACCCTGATATTCATTAGGATGTGAAAGTTATGAATGGTCAAAATCCTGGTCAAACCTGATATTCATAGGGGGAGGATCATATTTCTCAATATTAGTCATATCGCAGAAGATCATCCCGATCTAATTTATCACCTAATAAATCATACGGTCCAAATGTCCGGACTTCAATTTTGGGTGATAGTGACCTTTAACCGTCAACAACCTTATGGATTTCATGAGGATCATATTTCTCAATGTAACCTGATATTTCTCAATATCCTCCTAACGCGAAATATGCCCCTAAGCCATTATCCTGATGATGTCATTCAAGTCCGATAAACAAAGAAACAAACATGATGATGATGTAATCATCATTTTTACCTCTCGGGGGCATATCTCCTAAACATGATCCTTCTCGCATAACATGATGATGACATCATGATGCCATAGCGATATATTGAGCCAATATCTAGATGACATCATCTCGATATTCTGAGAGAGAGAGGTTATAGTTTATCTGGTCATCATCATTTTTGTAACATCACCTGACATATTGAAATATCCTCCTGATGTATAAAGCATGACCTAAGGGTGTGTTCATCGCCTGATTTTGTCAAGATAGTTTTTTCCTCTCGAGGAGGATGATCACATTGCACTTAGGATGATATTTGAATATCACCTCGATATCCAAATACTATCATGTATTCAAATATATCATGTCATACAAATATCACCCAGCTCGTGTTGCCGCCATTGACATTTAATGCGAGCAGATGTGGTAGGTAGTTCCCACCGACCACAAAACCCGATGACACACCTGGCGAAATCCTGAGTTTAAGTGAAAAATTAACGATTAAAATCTAATACGTTAGGGTTTGCCCTAATTTCGCCCTAATTACAAAGTTAAAAGGTAAATTCAATTGTCATTTTCACATTTACCTTGAGATAAAATTATTTTTACAGAGTGCTAGCTTTCCAAACCCTCGTACAGGTGATACTTGGATGAACAGAGCTTACAGGCAGGAAGAAGCACAAGATTATCACCAGAATTAAAAGTATTTTCAAAAAACCACTGGTATAATCAAAAGGATCTGCATAACCAGGTAAGTAACTGAAACTCTCATCCTGTTGCTTCTACATAATCAGGTATGATGTTGTTGGTTTGAAATCGTAGTTTATACATCCCATGATAAGTAAATGCTGACTAAGTATAGTATGCATGATGTTAGTAGAGATAAATCATTATGTGCGTGCTTGTGAATATCCATTGTAAGACAAATCTTGTTAATTGCAGATATCCATGGCTGACAAGAGGTTAGCTAAGTGTGAGGCTAAATTCAGTAGGCCCATGTATGCATATCCTAAAGGAATCATGTTCAAGTATGGTGCCATAACGGATACACATCAAGGGAGTACCAATTTGGAGGCCTGGTCCACCAAAATGAATGATGAAAAGAATAGAAGCACCTTGCTAGATGCAGTGTTTGTGTAAGGAATGTGGAATGCGGCTAGTTTTTCGTACTCCATGGAGTCTCCAGAGCTAGTTATTGAATGTGCATGAAATTACAATCCACAAACAAGACATGTGGTAAAACATGGGACAATATACGCAGACCTATCCATCAAGGGTCTTTCCAAGACATTTGGACTGCCATTGGGCAGGAAGGTTAACAACGTAGATTTGAAGAAATCTGAAGTTGAATATGAAAACAATAAGAAGAAGCAAGAAAGAACATGTATCAATGGAGGGCTAAGAACCGTACATATCCTGCAGCGGCCAAACTTCCTGTGCACTTATATAAGTATGATTTTGACGAAGAGTATCAATATATGATTGATGGTGTCAGATTGTCATTGATGTCAAAAAGGTCTTGCAGGAGGTAAGTGCAAGAGGTTGATGCTTCATATGTATGTTCTTGCTTCATCAAGGGTTGTGTGAAGTTGTTGACAGGTTGAATATGATGTGGTGTGTTAATTGAAGTATTGAACAACTTGCATTATATATTTTGATCTTTATCTCAGGGTGTCATGGTCTTGATTCATTTAAGTGATACATACTCAATCTCAGGGTGTCATGGTCTTGATTCATTTAAGTGATACATACTCATCTCCATGAAGTTTGAACAAGAACATCAGTAAATCAACTCACTCTCAAGGAGTGCTTCATTGGCATTATGTTGGTTTGGTGTTCATACTGTATTGATGACAAAAGGTGTTGTGCATTGATCTGAGAAAGGTTTTCAAGATGGATTGGTGTTATTCATTCTTTGCATGGGTTCATGATATAAGATTGATGTCAAAAATCTATCAACAAGGTTTTATGATATAGGAAGGATCAGAGGACAGATTGATTTGCTGTGGGAAGAATTTGAATAGTTTTTGAAGACAAAGATGATTTTGTTTGAGAAGGTGAAAATATTTATACAGAGGAATATGAAAAATCTTTTGCAGGGATCAAATATAGATACAGAGATTGACAAGGTGATCAGAAAGACAATATGCAATTGCAATGATAATCAGGTGCATTGATTTTATGACTGGTAAGGCAGAGATGAAACATACAGAGAAAAGTAGTATTGTTGAGCATATCTGGATGAAGGATTGATTTTTGAATAGAATGGCCATTTGACAGACACATGAGAGAGAATAAATGTTCTGTATTGAAATAGAGAAACCCTCTGAATTTGTGTTTTCAGTTTGTTCTGTAATAGGGGTTGGTGCTCCTTGAAGCTGGTGCTTCTAAATAGTATGCCAGTGAGGCTTGTAGGTCAGTGAGACCTTAATAGTCAGTAAGACATAATATTCAGCCAGTGAGGCTTTGTAAGATGTTTTCAAAGTTAAGCCAGTGAGGCACTTCATGAGTGGTTTTTCTACCCAGAGAGGGTTTTCCACTCCAGTAATTCTTGTGTTAATGATATGCTTCTATGTGTGATCTTGCTTCTATGTTAAGATTTATCTCTATGTGGTACTGCTCTTAATTTTCACTATCAAACTTGTACATAGTTTATTAATGACTTTCTCTTTCTGAGTCTTGTAAATCAAAAGTTATAGTAAGTTGCAAAAATCTACACAACACTGATTCACCCCCCCTCTCAGTGTTGTCAGAACTCCTACAATGATTGCATTGCTTAGCAGGGTGACAGACCAGCTTGATGCTAGTAGTTTTAAAGACTAGATGTACGATGTCACCATGATGTGCATATATGCAGACATTAAGCCACTATGGGGCCAATTGATAAGTGATGCTCTACATGAGCAGCTGACGAACCTGGGAGGTTCAAATTGTTCCTTTTACATGACATCATACATTGTCTACTCCTGTGCTTACAAAGGCACATTTGATGCATTAACAACGGTTGGAAAGATTGGTGGAACCACCAATGATGCTCATATTTGAGATCATCATCCCCAGTTGCAGAGAGTTAATTACCTCTAGGATTACAAATTGGAAAATGATGCATTCTCTATGCATCTGGTGAGAACCATGGAGGAGGACAGGACAAAAAGATTAAGCATGGAAGCTCAAGAAATAATCTACAGGCATGGAGCTTGGTACATTCAATTTGCAACATTTTCTTACATGAGAATTGAGGGCTTTGAAGGACACCCCCTCATGCTGCCAAGATACCCCACTGATGCAGTGGTATCAATGGAATTTATAAGGCAGAGCTCCACAATACTGAAGACATACAAGGATGCTTAGAAAATACCACCCATTTTGTTTCCAGTAACCATTGGCTGGTATATGTGCCTAGATTCAGAAAATATCAAGAAAGTCATGGTTAGTTTGAATAAAATGCAATTGCAGCCATTCACACTGGTAAGGCCATACGATCCTTATGGGAGGGTACAAAAAATAATAGGGAAACCTATTCATCAGAAGCACCTAGAAGACTTCTAGGTAGATTGTGAAGATGAAGCAGAAGCCAGAAGAAGAAGATACCAAAGGTTAACACTGAATCAAATCAAAACCTTTGACTGCATCTCCATTCCTTTGCAGTTGAAAAAGGATGATGGCAAGATAATGGCAAATGAGTATGAGGAAAAGAAAATATATAATGATACCATATTTGCACCTAACCTGACCATACAAGAGGATATATCTTTGGATCCTTTCATTGCCAGGACATTACACCTAACCCAAGCTTGGGTTGATGACCAAATTGATGCATTGAAAAAGAAAGGTGTTGCCATTACTGTAGACAATAAAAAGAAAGGACATGATATTCCTAATGAGGAATATGATGATTTTATAACTGAAAAAAGGAAATCTAAAGGGGAAAGGCTGCCTCCACAACAACAACAAAGCAAAAGACCCCCTACGGGTAAGAAAATTGATAATGAACCCAAGGGGGTGATTATTAAAAGGGCAATGTTTCCAACTGAGGATGCAACAACATCAAGATCAGGATCAGCATCACCTCCACAGGTAGGTAAACAAAAGTCCAAGAAAGATCAGACAGTGGAGGCAGTAGTTACTGAGACCCAAGAAGAGGGTTAATCCTCACAAAAACAAATAGAAGAGGATATCCTTCTGGAGGAAAAGCCTAAGGAAGAGGAGGCCCCTTTATTATTCAAAAGGAAAAGAAAAGCCCCACAGGTGGTGGTAGCTACCACACCTAAGAAACCAAGAACCTCCATGAGGGGTGAGATAAAGCAATCCCCTATAATGTTGAAAGGGGCGGGTAGTGAAGTTTTCCATAAGGAATTTCAATGCAATGTTCCACTTCCTACCATTGTTCAGTTCAAGACTAAACAAGTGGAAGAGCAGATGAAAGAAACCTCGCAAATGTTTCAAAGAGGTCATATCTCATTGGATGAAATAGTTAATATTATCTAATGATGAGGTAGTGAAGGAAGTACTTCACAGAAAATGGAAACCCTTGTTGCAGGTACGCACATGACTCTTCATGGGACTCCATTAGTTCAAACAATGTTGGAGGAGATGAAGCTAGTGGAATCTAAAAAGGAAAAGAGTCTAGAGAAGATAGCTCAAGGAATGGGGCTGGACACATTAGTTAAACAGGTGACAAGTCCTGCAGTAGTGGATTTGACATATAGACAGAATGCAAGTCCTAAATATCTGGCAGGTACACCTGATAAAGGAGAACATATGGAAGAAGTGAAGATGGAAGAACTAGAGGGCCATGCTTCAGAAATGAGCCAACAACACCAATAGGACATATCAGTTAAGCACGTTATAGTAGAGGTTCAGGAAAAGAAGGCTGATGAGAAAGATGTTTTAGAAGATCATGATTCTAAAGTTTAGGAAGTGAATAATGCAGGTGCAGAATAGATCGTGGTTTTAGAGAAAATAGTGGCACCTGGGGAAGATTCCACAATATCCACTGCTATGAATATGCCTCAACAGGAGGAAAAGTCAAAAGTGAATGAAGTAATAAAGGAGAAGGATCATGATCATCATATAGATGCATCACAAGATCCTCCACCTCAGGATAATGCTCCTTTGGAAAAGGAAATTCCTCAGCAAGAGGATGTACCACAGGATCGCTCCCAGTATGAGCATCATGAAGAAGAAACAAGAAAATCACCTACTCCATCACATATGCTGACGGATACAGGAGATCAAGGTGAACGTCATGATGATGCTGAGAAACGTGATCAAGTACCTCGATGGTTGGAAAGGGAAGTCAACATAGAGGTTGATTTTGAGATTCAGGAATTTGATGTGTTCACTTTGTTTTCAGAAAACCTGATTAAACCAAAGAGGAAGGCCAGAGTGACTTCAACCATTAAGAGGGATCCAACAACTAGAAGAAGGACCGCACAAATAGCAATTCCCACTGTAGATAAAGAAAAGGGTGAAATTACTCTAGAAGAATTCCAGATTAATATAGTTGACTTGGGGTTTGCTAATGAAGACCAAGAGGGTCAAGAAGGAAAAGACATTATAGATTCTTTGATTCAAAAGGTTAAGAGAGAAAAGGAGAAAAATAAGCAACACAAAGAGCACATTGCTCAGTTGCATGCATATATAGGAAGGTTAACTAATCCTGAAGATGATTCCAATGACCATGGAGTCCCATTGACTGCTATTTCCCAAGAAGAGGTAAATAAGTTGGATCTCATGAAACATGAGTCATCCATATTGAGAAAGTGGATGTATTCCACATTTGATACAGGAGAAGAAGTGGTAAAGGCCTCTTTGAAGAGGTGGAATTCTCTCAGTGGCTCCAGGAAAAAGGTAGACAAGTTGCAAATGGAAACAGCTAAAAGGTCTTTCCAATTGGAGAAGATATTGGATGCCCTGGGAGAAATAAGGAGGATAAATCCCCAATTGCTCATCAACAAGCAGGTGCTAAATAATAATAATGCATTATTGATAGATATATGGTATAAGGACATTCAATTTGAATGTGATGTACTCAAAAGATGCAACAATAAGTTGAGAGAAATCAGCATAAAGTTACATGATATGATGTCTTTTGAGGCAGACATTTTGGAAATGTTGGAAGGAAAAGTGGAAGGAAAGGTAGAAAATCAAGATGAGGAGTTTGCAATCCAAGCTCTACATAATAACTTCCAATTTGTTATTGATGATCCATCAGGCCAAATGATAGAAGAAATCATCGATAGACTGGTGAAGACCAAAGTGAAAATAGAAAATTATAATGAGACATTATATAACAGAAGGAATAAACTGGATAACATCATAAATAAATAGCAGGCACATAAACACGCCATTATCAAAGAAAAGACCCAGGATGGTGGAGAAATAGATAAAGTTGTGCAGTTGTATGAAAATGTCAGGGTAATCATGCAGCCTCATATACAAGGTCGACATCATCAGGATGATGAAGGTATAGAAAGTGATGCACCTGACGATGGAGCGCATGAGTCAGATAAAGTAGATGATGATGCATCATGAAGTAAATATCAACATCTAATACTTAGTGAAAATAAGTATTTCAGATAGTTGCCAGTTGGCAGCTTGTGCCATTTGATAAAGTTGACAAAGTCAAGGAAAATATTGACCGTAGATATTCATAGATAAATCAAGATCTTAGATCTTTTTGTAGCGGAATCCTCACCTTGTTCTATAAAAGGTGCAGGAATGTCTCATTTCAAGCATTTGAAACTTAATTGAAATCCATCTACTGAAATATTCAGGGATCATTTCAAAGCATGTTGTGTACATTTATATCCTTGCATACTTAGTGAATGAGAAGACTGTTTTGATTACAATTCATCATAAATCTTGAATAATCAGTGTGTGAATTCTGGATATATGTTGTGATTTGTTGCGTCCCTTGGAGTGCATATCTACTCGCATCTGTTGTTTTCATACAATTCCTTTGAAGTTAGCATCAACTGTATCTAGTTGTGGAATGTCCTGGTGAACATATGGTTTGGTTTTCTTCTCTTCATGACTGTATATAATGTACATGTGGTTCAATAGCTGAAGGTTCAATATTAATTTGAAGCATTTCTTTCACTTTCCTTTAAAATTTAGAGCATTTCACCATCATAATTGCAAATAATTGATAATCTCAAGCAAATAATGCAAATATGTGGACATCTCATAGATAATTGAAAATATTTAGCATATTTGAAGCTAAAGCATGTATAATTGATGAATATCATGCAAAGATTTAAATATTTTTGTATCATTTGATCAAACAACTGCATAAAATGACCTCTCTGTGAAGAATCTTTGCAGAAACAGTGTCATGATGATGAACTCAACATAAGGCCCTAAAATGGAAACAGCAACGCACATCAACCTCTGAGTAACGTCAGACGATTAAGACCTAATCACCGGAGACTTGGGATCATGAATTCTCTGAATTCATCGTATCTTTCAAGATGAATAAAGGTTAATGTGTACTTTTATTCTATGCTTGTTTGTGACTAACATCATGACCAATAGGTACCCTTCGTGATTGCAATAGTTGGACAAAATGAGGAGCATAAATAAAAGGTTAGGTGGGGTGTAGAATTCCTGAAGGTTCTGTCAAGAGTAGCAGATGCCCATGGGGCAGATTGGTCCTTTGTAGTAGACTCAGGCAGCTCAGACTCAAGCACAAATGGGGTGGAGATGGTTGAAGTGGTTAGTGATGACTAGGTAGAGATTTAAAAAATATCATACAACATAATATAAATAGGTTAGGAATATAATATAAGGTTGATATGTAATTATGTACAATATACATAGGGAAGACATTAGTATATAGTTTCTTGTATCAGAAATGTTTTGAATATAATCATTGATTTAGGTTTTTTGCTTAAGGCCCTCCTATAGAGCATCTACTTTTTATTTTTTGATCTTTATTTATAGGGAGTGACCCCCCATGGTCACAATTCACTCATCAAAGAAAAAGAGTAATTGTAAAACCATACGTATATTAAGATACCAAGATGGAAAATATATTAATAAGACAACTCTCTAATAGGTCAAAGGCCTAGATGCTTTTCTAATATTAACTAAGTTGAATAAAAATCATATACATACCAAAAGTTAAGTGTTCAATTAACTTGTTAAAGGTACTATACTATAATAATTAATTTCCTCAATTTTTTTATTAATTTATATTTTATAAATTAATGAAAAGTTTTTTTTCTAAAGGTTTGTTTATGTTTAATTTCTACTTAAAAATTAAGTGAAAATAAAAGTATTTTAAAAAATATTAAGAATGTTTTAATTTTCAAATTTTTTATTAAGAGTTCTTTATTTCTATTAGATTATTGAATCTTATAAATTAACAATATATTAAGAGTGTTTTATTTTATCATATTTTTTTTGATTGGCAAGCTTGAGGATATTTAAGCTAGCCCACTCCAACACAGGTCACAAGGGGGCTTCCTCCCCATCTACATATTCAACATATAGCTTAAAAGCCACTTATTGAACTTAATTCAATTTAAGAGCCACAATGGAAGTCCAAGAGCCAAAACATGGAGTTCTAACTATAGATGTTACTTGTGGATTTGAACTTGGATCTCCTATTGAACTATATTGGACAATTGAGAGGGGGGGTGAATCAGTTGTCCTAAAAATTTTAACAAATTTCAGTCCTTAACTTATCAATCACTTATGTTTAGATATAACCATGAAAGCATATAATGAGAAGCATAACACAAAAGTGCAAACAACACATAACATGCTAGATTTTTATGTCAAAAGCCCTAAAAGGGAAAAACTACGGTGGGTGTTAGCCCACAGAAATATATATGTTATATCAATACCAAAAATTAGAGGCTCACTGCAAAAGGAGGCTCACTGCCTACAGAGCTCACTGCAAGGAAAAAGGATCACTACCAAAAGGGTTGAACTGAGATAATAGCATCTACTCCATTCCAAGGCTCAGTTCCATTGAAGCACAACCACCTCTACTCTGCTCTTTACTTTACTTCCACCTTATCTTTGCATCTTCGACACTCCGCTACTTTTTCATGACTTAATTACAAATATTTATACACTACATCAACCTTGGAATGAACATCAAGGTCAGCATCACAAACATCAACCATTGGAACAATCTCTAAGGTCAGCATTACAAACAATTACATAATAGGTCTTGACCTAATACAAAGTTTATGCTAAGGAAATGATATAAGAATATATGTGAATCATGCCATACCTTAGCTGGGACTCAAACATGATCTTCCATGCCACAACATGCTTCTACAATCTTCAATAGATCTCTACAATCACATGAATTAACCAAGTCGGCTAAGACTGGTTACACACTACCTATCTGGTAACAATCTTCAATTCTGATCCAAAATACTCCTCGTAGACCAATGCAAAGGTAGGTACATGATCAAGAAGCCTCCACAAGCACATTGCAATTACTAGGAGTGACTGCACAAAATCTAACCACTTTATCCATGAGATTCTTCACACCGGAGCACATGAACTTCACTATCTTCAACTGTCATAATAGAAAGATAGCTTGTGGACCACCAAAACATGAACCATTGCAAGTGTAGGCACTTATCATCATCCTAGACTTTCCTCTAGAACCGCAAAACAAAATACTTTAATACAGAGGAATGTGGAGCGAAATACTTTCTCT
Organism: Cunninghamia lanceolata; assembly: GCA_027924645.1. Classification (NCBI taxonomy): domain Eukaryota; kingdom Viridiplantae; phylum Streptophyta; class Pinopsida; order Cupressales; family Cupressaceae; genus Cunninghamia; species Cunninghamia lanceolata. Next base: position 730,014 of record BSBN01001565.1, on the reverse strand, counting down.
CCGGCACCAGTGAATAATCAGAAAAAGTAGGTTTTACTCTCTTGAATGTAACTCACTCAATTCTTCACACCGAAGGCTCAAATTCAAGATTTAGTATCTTTAGACATGCCTCTAAATAACCTCCAGTCCATAGACCAAGATCTTCAATTAGACAAAAATGCGAAGCAATCTTCTGGATTGTTCTTCAATATGGAACACATTGTCTTCACTGCAACTCTCTATTTCTTCTGAAGGGGAAAATTTTCTCAATATCCTCAACATATAAAGCTTCTAAACAAATAGCAAGATAGGACACAGTTGACACCAATGGCAACAAGGATATGTTGACATCAATGACAACACCGATTAGGCACATACTTACAACAATCTCCCCCTTTGTCATTGATGGCAACATATGATGTGAAAAATTGAAAAGACCATCAAGACAAGATTCTCCCCTTTCTATTTGCACATTTGTACTACATTCTTTCTCCTCCTGATTTTTTCACATGATTTCTCTCCCCCTTTGACATCGATGGCAAAGGGCACATACTTGCACTCTGCTTCTCTGATCCAAATCTCTTCTAAACGCTCTAACTACTCCCCCTGAGAAGTAGCCCTTAAAGCATCAATCCAGATTTGGAAGTGGGACTCTAAGCACCACCAGATTGAATGCACCCTTATGCATCTTAGTTTAGAGCAAGAGGGGTGATAACCCCTAACTTTTCTTTGAGATATTCAAAAGTATCCTTAGGCAGAGGCTTGGTGAAGATGTCTACAATCTGATCCTTTGTGGACACATATTCCAACTTTACTTCATTCTCTATTACCTACTCTCTCAAAAAGTGATACCTTATTGATATGTGCTTTGTTCTTGAATGCATCGCTAGATTATTTGAAATGTTTATAGCACTTGTATTGTCACAAAAGATTGCAATTGGATCATCATACACAACTCTAATGTCCTTCAATGTCTGCTTCATCCATAGCACTTGAGTGCAACAACATGTTGCTGCAATATATTCTACTTTTGCAATTGACAAAGAGATTGAGTCTTGTTTCTTGCTCAGCCATGAAATTAGTCTGCTACCTAAGAAGAAAGCACCTCCACTTGTACTCTTTTTGTCATCAACATCTCTGGCCCAATTTGCATCTGTATAAGCACTAAGAGTGAAGTTATTGTCCTTTGGATACCATAATCCATAATCAAGAGTACCTTTCAAATATCTCAAGATTCTCTTGACTGCCATAACATGTGATTCTCTTTGGTCAGCTTGAAATCTTACAACAAGATAGACCACATGCATAATAGCTGGTCTAGTTTGAGTTAGATAAAGTAATCTTCCAATCATGGATCTGTATTTCTTTTGACCAACCTTAAGTGATTCATCAATTTTTCTCAACTTGCAACTAGTCACCATGGGAGTACACATCAGTTTAGAGTCTTCCATCCCAAACTTCTTCAACAACTCTTTCACATACTTAGACTGAGATATGAAGATTCCTTTATTTGATTGATTAATTTGTAGACCCAAAAAGAAATTCATTTCACCAAACATGGACATTTCAAATTCACTTTTCATTTCATCGGCAAAGCTTATGCACATACCTTCATTTCCTCTAAAGATAATGTCATCAAAAAAGACTTCAACAATCAATATTTGATCTTCATTAATCTTGAAATAGAGATTACTTTCAACAGTACCTTTATTGAATCCTAGCTGTAGTAAGTACTTATCCAACCTTGTATACCATGCTCTAGGGGCTTGGTTGAGTCCATACAAGGCTTTCTTCAATCTGCACACAACATCTACTTGGTCAGATAGATTGAATCCTTCCAGTTGCTCAATGTAGACTTCCTCTTCCAACTCACCATTCATGAATGCAGACTTGACATCAATCTGATAGACCTTGAAGTCTTTGTGGGTTGCAAATGCTAGGAACATTCTGATTGCTTCAATTCGGACTACAGGAGAAAATTTTTCTTCAAAATCTATTCCTTCAATCTGAGAATATCCTTTGCATACAAGTCTTGCTTTATTCCTTACAACTTCTCCCTTTTCATTCAGCTTGTTCCTGAAGACCCATTTAGTTCCAATAACATTTTTGTCAGTAGGTCTAGGAACTAGTTCCCAGGTTTCAATTTTCTCAATCTACAATAGTTCTTTCTCCATTGCCTTCACCCAATTTTCATCATTGTAAGCTTCATTCACATTTTGTGGTTCAATATTTGAAAGAAAACATTAATTAACTTGTTCTTCTACATCTCTTCTTCTTCTTAGCACACCTTTGTTCTTGTCACCTATAATCTGATGTTCAGAATGGTTGATCCTTACATACCTTAGAGGAGTCTTGACAGCACTTTCTGGAGCCTCTTCTTCATTCTAACTATCTGTTTTCTCATCTTTTTCTTCAATTTCTATAGTCACAGGTTCATCTGGTTCATAACAACTTGGGTATGATATTCTTTCCTTGCCTTCATCCACCTTCACACTTGCACTCTCAACAATCTTTTTGAGTCTTTTATTGTAACACCAGTAAGCCTTACTCTTGGTAGAGTATCCAAGGAAGATTACTTCATCACATCTTGCATCAAACTTTCCTAGATCTTCATCTCTCCTAATATAACATTTGCTTCCAAAGACTTTGAAATATTTTACTGTGGGAATTCTTCCATACCATAATTCATAGGGAGTTTTAGTACCATTACCTTTCACTTGAATTCTATTTTGGATGTAGACAGCAGTGTGAATAGCTTCTTTCCAAAAGACTTCTGGCAAACCTTCTTCCTTCATCATTGTCCTAGCAGCCTCTTGAACTATTATGTTCTTCCTTTCCACAACTCTATTCTACTGAGGAGTCCTAGGTGCAGACAACTGTCTCTTTATCCCATGCTCTTCATAGAAAATGTTGAATTTATATGATATCAATTCACCTCCTTTATCATATCTCAAGCATTTGGTCTTCAAATCTATTTCATTCTTAACCATTGCCTTGAAGGATTTGAAGTTCTATAGGGCTTTTGATTTGTCTCTTAGAAAAGTAACCCAAGTCATTCTAGAATAATCATCAATAAGCAATGTGAAGTACCTCTCACCTTGTAGGCTTCTTACCCTTGTAGGACCACAATGATTTGTATGCATTAGATCTAGCAAACCTATAGAAAATTGTTCTTTTCTCTTGAAGCTTGTCCTTATCTACTTTCCCAACTAACATTCTTTGCAAATTGAATTGGAGGGTTTCACAAGTTTTGGTAAATCTCTCACAGCCTGACTTGAGCTTATCTTTACTAGACTATCAAAATTCATATGACACATCCTTCTATGCCACAACCAACTCTCATCTATTTGTGCCAACAAAAAATAATCATTAGTTCCCCTCAATTGATAGATGTTACCTTTTGTCTTCTTACTGATAGCAATCATAGTTCTAGAACCTTCCATGATCTTGCACCCATTATCTTTAAATCTTAGATCATATCCTTTTTCACACATCTATCCAACACTCAAAAGGTTATGCTTCAAGCCCTTAACATATAGGATATTGTCAGTATTATGCTTTCCATCAAATGAAATGGATCCTTTTCCACAAATCATACCAGCTGCATTATCCCCATACCTAACCAGTCCACCATCAGTCATTCCTTTATCATCAAAATCTCTGACATAGTAACACTTCTTTGGAACTCTAGGCCTAGTCTCATATATCTTCTTATTCTTTTCAATTCTTTCAGGGCATCTAGAAGCATATTGAAAGGCAATTTGCCTTTGAACTTACCAGAACCTCTTTGAAGCATGTTAACAAAGTTGGCTTCAAGCTCTTCAAATTCATCATCCACTCTGTATTTCTCAGCTCTAGAGATCTTTGTTGAAGTACTGGCTTTAAAAGCTTATTCAAATTTAGGTAGGGCATCATCAAATTCTCTCATCTCAAAGGCTATAAGATTACCAAGTAACTGATCTCTGTCAATTGCTTTTAGTGTCATAAATTCTTCAATTGCAGCTACCTTGTGACTGTAGGACTTTGGTAGTGATTTGAGAATTTTCATCACAACTTCCTTATCACTGAGGGTTCCTCCCATACCTTTTATCCCAGTGACAAGTTCATCAACTCTTTGCATAAAGGCTATTATGTTTTCATCTTCATTCATCTTCAAACCCTCATATTTCACTTTCAGACTTTGTAGCTTGGCTTCCTTCACAGAATCATCTCCTTCATAGAGATTTTTTAGCTTCTCCCACACCTCATTTACAGTTTCAAGATCCACAACTTTTGTTAGCACTGAGTCACTTAAGGAACTTAACGGAGCATCTTTTGCTTTGACATCCACCTCATATTCTTTGATTTCATATTTAGTCATCAAACCATTTCAAGTTATGGTATATTTTGCTTCTGCAACTTTCCATACTTTGTAACCAAGACAAAGAAGATGTCTTTTCATTCATACCTTCCAAAGAGCATAATTTGTCCCATCAAAATGTAGAGATTCCTTCTTATAAGACATCCTGGATCTTTCTCAAGCTATTAGGCTCTCTTCAGAGGAACTTGGCTCTGATATCATTTGTTGAACTGCAATGGACAATTGAGGGGGGGGTGAATCAGTTGTCCTAAAAAATTTGACATATTTCAATCCTTAACTTATCAATCACTTATGTTCAAATATAACCATGAAAGCATAGAATGAGAAGCATAACACAAAATCACAAACAACACATAAGACACCAAATTTTTACATGGAAAACCCTAAAAGGGAAAAACCATGGTGGGTGTTAGCCAATAGAAATATATATGTTATATCAATACCAAAAATTAGAGGCTCACTGCCCAAGATGCTCACTGCAAAAGGAGGCTTGTTGCTCAAAATGCTCACTACAAGGAAAAAGGCTCACTGCCAAAAGGGTTGAACTGAGATAATATCATCTACTCCATGCCAAGGTTCAGTTCCATTGAAGCATAACCACCTCTACTCTGCTCTTTACTTTACTTCCACCTTATCTTCGCATCTTCGGCACTCCGCTACTTTTTCATGCCTCAATTACAAATATTTATACACTACATCAACCTTGGAATGAACATCAAGGTCGGCATCACAAACATCAACCGTTGGAACAATTTCCAAGTTCGGTATTACAAACAATTACAGAATAGGTCTTGACCTAATACAAAGTTTATGCTAAGGAAATGATATAATAATATATGTGAATCACACCATGCCTTCGCTGGGATTCAAACATGATCTTCCACGCCACGACACACTTCTACAATCTTCAATAGATCTCTGCAATCACAGGAATTAACCAAGTTGGCTAAGACTGGTTACACACTACCTATCTAGGAACAATCTTCAATTTTGATCTAAAATGCTCCTCGCGGACCAATGCAAAGGTAGGAACATGATTGGGAAGCCTCCACAAGCATGTTGTAATTACGAGGAGTGACCACACAAACTCTAACCACTTTATCCATGAGATTCTTCACACCGGAGCACATGAACTTCACTGTCTTCAACTGTCATAATAGAAAGATAGCTTGTGGACCAGCAAAACATGAACCATTGCAATTGTAGGCACTTATCACCATCCCAAACTTTCCTCTAGAATTGCAAAACAAAATACTTTAATGCAGAGGAATGCAGAGCAAAATACTTTCTCTTTGGCACCAATAAATAATCAGAAAAAATAGGTTTTACTTTGGTGAATGTAACTCACTCAATTCTTCACACTAGAGGCTCAAACTCAAGATCAAGTATCTTCAGACATGCCTCTAAATAACTTCCAATCTGCTAACCAAGATCTTCAATTAGAGAGAAATGCATAGCAATCTTCTGGATTGTTCTTTAGTATGCAACACTTCACTGCAATTCACTGCAACTCTCTGTTTCTTCTACAGGGGCAAATTTTCTCAATATCCTCAACATATAAAGCTTCTAAACAAATAGCAAGATAGGATACAATTAACACCAATGACAACAAGGATATGTTGACATCAATGACAACACCGATTAGACACATAATTACAACATCTCCATCTTAAGAACCTTATGACCTTGCCATTTAAGCACAATCCCTTTCACATTTTTAAAATATATTATTAAGAGTGTTTTAATTTCTATTTTACTGAATCTTCCAAAAAAAAATTATCAATAATGTTTTTATTGAATCATCTCATACTTTTCTTTTAAATTTATATAATATATTACTCTAAAAATTATTATAATCACATCATTTAAAACAAAATAAAGAATATATTTATCTTCAATTAACATTTTCTTCTTATTTTTGTGTAACTTTGAGGCAATGCAAAAATAATTTAAATCACAATATTAATGCTCTATTATATGAGGAGTAGTCTTATGGTAATCAATTAAATTATTAAAAAAATATATAACCAATAAAAGTCTTTTTTTTAATAGAGCTTCATCCACATAAGATTCCATGCAAAAATTAGTATTAAATGTTGGTCTTCACATTTGTTTTCTCTTTTTGTTTATTTTGTTTTATAATATATGAGCTAACATATTCTTTTATGCATTGTATCCTCCTAAGAGATAGCACTAGAGTATGGGAGTTCAAATATGACTACTTGTTCTATTCACTTAATACTAACTTCTTTTTTAATAGTGTTATATTTGTTGTGTAGAGAATTTGTTATTAATTTATTATTCATGTATGTTTTAGTGGTTATGCTTTACTAAATCTAAATTAATTTTTTTATTTTTAAAAAATTAATTGATAATTGTAAATTCAAATTGGATTAGTAATTTTTTGTATTAATTGTAATAATTATATATTATTTTGTGTTTGCATCAAAATATAAATTTTCTTGACAAGATTTGAAATTAACACAAAATCCTAAAAATTTATATATTCAGTGCAACAAAAAAATTAATGATAAAACTATAAAAACTAAATACATTTTATTGAATATGATTTGTAAATGTGGTTGCTCAAGATTGTAGCATCTCAGATATAATTTTGGCCAGGTGAAATCGAGAATAAAGGTAGGTTTAAATAATGTTTTGAGAAAAACAGTGTAGGTGGTTGAACGACTTGTAGTTAAACTAATGGGTTTTGATTTCTACAAATAGGTTTTAGGTTTAGGTTTAGGTTAAATAATAAATTAAGTTTATTAAGCTTAATTTATTATTTACGGGAGGTTTTTAGGTTTATAGGTAAATAATAAATTAATTTTAATTTATTATTTACGAGATATGGTAAAAGTGAAAGATTAATTAATTAATTAAAATTAATTAAATTTCATGGATGGGAGGACTTGGAAATTATTAGGAAATAATTAGGTTTTTGACCTCTATATTTTATTTAGACGCAAATATCTTAGAGCAATTATAAACACTTGAATTCTGTGAAGGAAAGAGATGAAAAATCAACATGCCCAATTACAAACCAACCATGTTCTAAAAGGTAGAGTATAGTGATCAAGGAAATGCTCAATCATTAATCGTATTTTCAAGATTTCTTAAAAAAAAAAATTTAAAAAACTTGGTGTGTGTGTGTGTGTGTGCGCACGTATGCGTGTGCGTGTGCGTGTGTGCGCGCGTGTGCACAAATAAAATAAATTACAATAACATATGACACTTATTAATAATAATGTTGAAAGGTGTAATTATAATGATGAGAAAGGGTGGATTGTAATGGAGTGAGTGTGTTCACTAAAACACCTTAGACATAAATTTGATGACTATTTACATGTCCAATTAATAATTAATAATTAAATATATTTAGAGTATTTAAATATTTAAATTATATCTTCTAAATTATGTTCTCTTTTAAATTTTTACACACGACATAATTTAAACTAGAATAGATATCATAAATACATCTATCTAAAAGATACTGAGAGATATCAATCTCGATGCACCTATCTAAACTATATGACATCCAATATTGACTCCTCAAAACTAATATCTATCAGTGTCTACAAACAAATTGATTGCAACTTTTTTGAAGTAGCTAATAGCCAACATATGACACTCATCAATAATAGGAGATCTATAGTTGAAATCTTATTTTGGAAGGCATTCTCAACACTCTAGTATAAAAAATATGATATTTCCACAATCCATCAACGTGAATGAGAATGCTTGAGTCAACAACTATGTGAGTATTTTATGCATCAACATTTGGAATCAGAGTAATTTTAGATACTTAAGATTTATACCTAACGTATAAATTTTGTACAACACAAATTTTACACACCACATAATCTAAACTAACATAGATATCTTAAACAATATACCTAAAAAACATCAACAAACATCAATTTGAAAGGACCTATCTAACTTACATAATAAATCTCATATAAATAACTCAAAAGTGACATATCTCAATGTCTACAAACAAAACAAATTACAACAATATTTTTGTATATAGGGAAGAGCCATGGTATATGATACTCATCAATAACAAGAGATCTATAGTTGACACGTATTTTGGAAGGCATTCTTAATGTAGCGCAGATGAAAAAGGCCTTATGATGTGGAAGTTTGAAAATATTATCCATATTGGTATAGACGCCCTTGTTAGAAGGCAATCTAGCACGAGGGAGGTGTTATGCTTGTCGTGTTGCTTACATGTTATAGTTGGACAACGTTGACTAGTTGCTCAATATTATCCTCATGCCACGTTTGTTTTTTTGTCGCTATTCTCTTATATCTTAATGCTTGTACGTGGCCAGAGATTAGCCTTGCTGTCAACCAAATCTAAAATACGTACTCAATATGTGCCCAACTTTTACATGTAATTTTTATTTATTTATTAATTTTTGTAAGGACTCCACTCATTACAAAATGAAGTACAATATTCTTTTTCTAGAATTTTAGGATGATGCCAAGAGTACCCATATATGGGCTGTTTTTTAATTGGTTAAATTCTCATCAAAATTTAAAATATTATATTTATCAATCAGTAAATTTTTTAAATAATTTTTTAAAATTTTTATGTTTGTAATAATAAAGAGTGTATTATTTGTTTTATGTTATTGTGTATGAGTGACTTGAGTATTTTGTCTTAATGCATAATTTTCAATGAATATCAACATCATAATCTAATACTTTTTTATAGATTTTTAAGCTCTCTAATTATTTACATTTGTCTCAATTTCAAATTTATGCCACATTATTGATCTAGATCATTTCTCTACAACACAATTGATCCTGGGAATTTCAAATTCAAATTTAATCATGGGCTCAAACCAACCCTTTTCCAACTCACTGAATTATGTGTTATTTCTTACAACAAAGCATTCAAATTATGCATCTGAGTCAAGTATACAAGAAGATCACAACTAGGATTTGATAATGTAGGGGATTTCTAATCTATTCATAACTAGGATGAACAACTCCATCACAACTATTTGTTGGAAAGGAACATTCATCATTTATTATGTAAGTTTCCATATCAACACTTGGATTAGAACGTGGAAAAACCCTATCCCTTGCACTAGGTCACTCTAGCATCCATTGCATTACATTCCATTTTTAGAAAGCCGCATGTCCTAATCACTTGACATCATAGCCACATCAACATCATTTGCATCCAATGTTGCTTTCTTCAAACAATTTCAAAAATTGTTAAAGATTGATCAACATGGTGTTGGGATAGGTGTTTCATACACCTTGCAATACTAATAGTGGATTTATTTGTTATTTATTAATTATTTGTAAGCCCTCTTGGAAAAGGGCATCGCACTTTGTTTTGACATTATGTACCATGTGTATGCCATTTATGACATGTGTAAGAAGTTGTAAAAGCATCTAATGTCATAGAGATGTGTAAGAGCGTCTTATGACACTGCATAATGAGTAAGAGATCTTGTGATGATTCTATGATGCATAGGAGGATCTTCTAAAAATAGCATGTTGACTCATCATGGCAGGTGAGGTTGGAATTTAAGCCCTTGGTTTGGGCATCATATTGGCTCATAGTTTGAGTCCATAGTTTGTGGTTGGAAGTTGACTACTTGTATAATGTAGGCCAACTTAAAAAGTGCCAAAAAAGGGTGTTAGAAAAAATTCCTTCCCAACTAAGTTTGATACATAGTCGTTGCCAACATTTCTGATTGAAAGTGCAATTTAGTAATTTAGATGATCTGCATCCTCAAGTTTTGTCCCACAAAGAACATATTTGAAGGTGAAAGAAATTCCCAATTTTACCAATGTATTATCAAGCTTAAAATTGTGTTGTGCAATGCTAATGAAGCAAAAGCCTTAGCTTTAGGTAAAGAAGCAACACCCCAACATAAATTTAATGGCCAATTTTAAGAGGAAGAAGAATGAGTGAGGGATAAGTAAACTTGTTTGACTGAGTATTGATCAAAGTTTAAAGCCATCCATTTCAATTCATTCTCTTTTAGAGAGAAAATAATATTCCTTCTACTAAGAATTATATTTAGTAGGTTTATTTGAAAGTCTAGGATTGGGCAGTCAATGAAACTTTTCCATCTTACCTTAGGAAGTAAATCTCCCCTAACAATTTCAAAATAGTTTTTTAGTATATCTACCCAAGCTTGCTTCAATTATTGCTTTGATTTTAGAAGATCCAATCTATTTTCAATAGGCTTATGTCCATTCTAAGAATTAGAACAAAATAGCAATTTCTCTCCATTGTGGATGACCCAAGAGAGATGTGGGGAAATTACTTCTTTGCAATTAGTAATGAAGTTCCATATTTTGGATCCTATAGGTGGATTGGTTACAGTAAAAAAGATTGCCTTCTCTTGGGTGTCAAGATATTTGGCCTATAATAGTCTACACCACATTAAATTTGGTTTGGCTAGGTTTAGATTTTTTATTTGGTTTAGTTCTAGATGTGGCTCATCACATAATAGTGTGTCACATTTGTAGAACATCTTGATTTTTCCCTAAAATCACATATTTTTTAGAAAAAATAATGATTTAAGCCTATAGGGATCCCATATAAGGGGGTTTGATTGAAACGGGTTAGATCGAACCCCCATGGATAGAACCTCCTTAGGCTTGAATCAAACCCTCGATGGAGTCTCTTCGACACTTATCAAAATGTTGACAAAAAATCAATTTTCTTCACCTTTTGGGGATCAAATGAAGTCATTTGGAGATGTTATTTTGTAGGTATGTAGCCCTTAGTATTAGATTTAGAAAAATTATAATATGTACTATGTTTTCTTTAATATTATATATTTTTTAATTTTATAATGAATGTAGTCCATTATGAAGAAACAATGACCTCTATTAAAGACACTAGGGAAAATAATAAACATTATTAGAAAAATCTCAAAATTTGCATTGCATTCCACATAGATGTCCTTCTTTTAATGAAAAAAGAAAAAATATTTTTGATATATATGCTTAAGAGAAATGTGTCACAAAATAATATAGGTATGAAACTTTTTTTCGTACTAATTAAAAAATAATAAAAAATTAAATGTTTAATAAAAATTACCAAAAAATATACATGCACTACTCATTAGTTAATGATCTAATTCTAACAAATCATGGAAATTTTTTATATGTAGTGAAAGTTATGCATTACAGGATAATGTCACATAATAAAAAAAATAGAAAAATAAAAATTGATTAAAAAATAAAAATTAAAAAAATGATAGAAATAATTCTTTAATTTTTAAAAAATTATATCTTGAGTCTACCCACAAGTTTCAAATCATCCTTAAATTCTTGACCATTTGTTCTCTATAATTGACACAAATTGAAAAATGTTGATTTTGAGCATCCTAGTTAGGCCACAACTCATTAATTTACATCATCCTTAAATTCTTGACCATTTGTTCACTATAATTGACACAAATTGAAAAATGTTGATTTTGAGCATCCTAGTTAGGCCAAAAAGTAAGACACACTATTGTTTTGTCACCCATGTGAAAGACTAGATGTATTGGAGTTTAACATGCACTTGGGTCTAAAAACTACACTTCTTGACATTAAGCAACAACTTCTCTTTTCTCATAATGGAGAGTGGGAGAGTGAGCGGGAGGTCTGGGAGCTCAAGTAGGATTGAGGGTTGTTCCTGCGATGAGGAAGAAGGAGAGGGAAATGAGGAAGATGATGGGGAAGCGGTTGCTTGGTGGTGCTGACTATTTCAGCTCCCCTATGTTGTTGAGGATGTTCAGCTCTTGGTCTGGCCGGAGGCCTACCAGACTGGTCACATTGGCTCCATTTTTTGGGGTTCTTCGTCAAGTTTGGGGGCAATGACACTCCCCCTGGTGTCTTGTTTCCCCTTGTTCGGGAAGCGTTTTGGATGCCTGGGAGTGGGGCTGTGCAGAGGTTTCCCCTGTACAACATTAAGTATTGTGACCTGTTTTATGTTGTTGACCAAGGAGAGTGATAGATGGGCGGTGACTGTGTTTTTCTTGGTGGCATGCACTTTGGAAGAGGCTGCTTCCTCTCAAACTTGTGATGGTGTTCATGTTGGGGACAGTGGCAGGGTCTTGGGGCTACGGTTTCTAGCTTTCCCTCCGGGCCAAAATGTCCAAGTCTCAGACCTGGCTAGATTAGTTTCTGCCCTTTCTTGGAGGGATATTTTGGATGGGATGTTTCAGGCCCCTTTTACCCTGACAGAGAAAGCTATCTTCAAGATGGGTTTTTCCCAGTTTAGAAAGGTTATGGGTGTCAAACACAATACTGTGGTTTTTAGATTATGGGCCAGAAGAAAAACTAGGCCTTATGCTTATTCACTACATGAGAAGTAGAAGAAAGGAGTGTTGGAGGAAGCTTCCGACGACATACATGATGTGTATTCTCAAACCCATTTAAGTTGTGTAGTTACCAATGGGCTCTTCAAACCCTAGAGATTGAGCGGACAGTGGTCGTATAGTAATAGAGGGCTTTCTGTAAAATGGAGTCCAGTTATCAACATAAAGATTGAGACAATGAAGAAGAAGACAACTTCAAAAGGAGGTGATAGTATGTCTTCTCAACCTTTGTTGTTGATGGAGATGACTCTGCTCTTGTGTGCAGTTTGGCCGTTGTTACAAGACCGTTGTTTTCAGTCTTTCTACGGATGTTTGGCTAGGTTTATTTTGTTAGACAATGTCTGTTTAGGGTTTTGGCCGCCCTAATCTTGCTTGGTGGCTGGTGTTAGTGAGTCCTCTCATTAACTGGGTTCTTAGTGAAGCGTTATGGCTGTTTGACCTATGGTTGTTTTGTGGAGGTTTGGGTCATTGTTGTAGGTGGTGTTAACGAGTTTTCTCATTAACTTGTTTCTGGTTGCAGGGCTACTGCTGTCTCTCTGTGGGTCAGTATCTGGGATGCTGATGTTTGACTGTGTGGTTTCATTGTCTTTTTCTTTTTGACAAAGTTTGGTTGTAAAGGGTTTCGGGTCCCTTAAAAAACCTGATTGACTCCTTAATCAAAAACATGCACTTGGGTCTAGTCTTAAGAGTAACTATCTACATGACAACTTGGACTTCACTTGACAACTTGGATGTCATAATAACTCATACTTAACATAATCTTGGATGCAAAGGAACTTTGTCAATTAGATTTAATAAAATTCTTGAGTCCAAAAATCTTAAATAGATTTGAAACTTGTGGGATATCATAAGTGATAAAGTATATGTAACTCATATTTTAAATGATTTGAATATACAAACATGGAACACAGTTAAATTGGAATCTATAATAAGATCGGGTTTGATGGCCATGTAGGATGCAAACTTTGGATACAACAAAGCAAGTAAACTGTAGTTAATTTTTACCTCAATTCCATTTAGAATACAAAGGTGTGACATAGACTTGTTACACAACATAGGCTTGGACATGAACATTTAGACCTTGAATGACATGTAATTCAAGATTTTCAAGAAGCATATGTGATAAAGCAAGTGCAACATGATTTATAAAAGTCCTTAGGTCTAATGTCAATATAAAGACAAGACTTTTAAGACTTAGTCTATAAGATCTTTAGATAACATAAATTTAAAGATTAATTTGAGTATATAGTAATTGTAGACTCAAGAGAACTTTAGATGACATGGAATTCAAGAGCAAAAGAAAGTTTTATGAGAATTCAAGAATCTTAGTGTCAAATCCAAAATATATAAGAGAATACAACCTTATAACAAAACTAGGGATGCAAAGGAGAGAGTCCCTCACTACTAGTTTAAACTTTGGGATTGCATACACCAAATTTTCTCTGTCATCACCCTTAGCAGGGGAATCACGTTGACTATGACCACTTATTCCTAGCTACAATCTTAGTAGGAGGAGGTTGGATCCAACCTCTCTTCCATGCCTTTTATGATCAGTTCACACATACATCACATATACTCAATGTGATTAGATCATGCATGTGTCACACCTCTATAGTGTGACTAGCTCATACGTACATCATAGGTACACATAGTGTACATCCTAGGTACACATAGTGACCAACTAGAAAAAAGAAAATGGTTGCAACCTTACTAAAATAATCTTCCTCTTTACCTGGTATACTAACACATAAGCCCTTAAGTACAAATAGAAAGAATAAGGAATGTTGGTGCATCTCATGCTACATTGAGGGTCCCATTCCTTTCTCAATTCACTGCCAACTTTAATGACAAGAAAGCATCCCATACTACTTTTTGTCATCACTAGATAAGGTGTAATTATGTATCAACATATAACACATGAGGATACTAATAATATTTCCATAGCCCACTAAATTCATCTTATAATTGGATAAACATAATCAAAATATCTTATGGTTTTTGGTCACCTAAGACTAATGTTTGTACAATTAATCAGTTGGACTACTTTTAACCTTTGGAACCATAAAAACCAAACCTTAGGCAAAAACAACATAAGAGCAACATGCAATCATTTTGATACCCCAATGATAATACTAAACTCTTGAGATGGGTAGATACTAGCATCCATTGCCTGCATACCATTGGCAAATGTTAGACTAGTCCTAGCATCTGTCACTTGGATGCCACTGGCAAAATCCTATTTAAACCCTATAAAATCAAGTAGCTCTTGGTATCTGTCACCTACATACCATTAGTGAAATCTTGGTAACCCTATGAAATTGGCTAGCTCCTAACATCTATCACCTGCATGCTACTAGTGAAAGCCTGCTAACCCTATGATATGACCAAATATTTTTGTAGATAGAGAACACTCCTTGAATCCTGTTGTAGACACCTAAAAATTCCTTGACCATGCAAACCACTTTCCTGTATCCTTGCATCACTAACTCCCCTTTCATCAATTAATTAAATAAAATCAATTTATTTAATTAATTCATCTTAACCATTCATTGTAACCATTCACCTGTAGTAAATTAAAATTAATTTATTACCCTACCTTAACCATTGTACACAATTAATTAAATAAATATCCCAATATTTATTTAATTGATTTTTTGCCATCCACCTAGATTAATTAAATAAAACATACTTATTTGATTAATCCACTTGGCCTATGACCTAAACCTAGCCTAATTAAATAAATATCATTTATTTAATTAGTTGTCACACCCTACCTAGCCCCTAGACCCAAATTAATTAAGTAAAACTTGACTTAATTAATATAAACCACTAATTAACCCCTCTACTAATTTCCAATAGCCATATTAATTAATTTAATCACTTAATTAACTAGCTTAAACCTCCATTATCCCATCTCCCCACACCCTTTGAATAAAAAACATCTTTTTATTAAAAGGGAGTCACATGTGTCTACATCTCATCTTTCCTCTTTCATGCAAGAGCATTTTTTAATATAAATGCTCACACATGCCTTTGCCAAAAACATGCATATTTCATTTTTCATCCCAATCACCCATAAACTCCAATTTTTTATTACACCCTCTCCCATTAAAATAAATTTTTAATTCATTCACGTCTTAATCCTCATTAATGTAAAGCCTTCCCAAGGTTAATTAAAAATTCCAAAATAATAGGAGCCCTCCAATATTTTTGATCAAATCTTGGCCCTTGATATGACCATTTCATCTCCACCCTTAGGGGTAAGTGCAAGAAGTTGGGTCCACTTTTTGGCTAAAAAGTGGTGTTTTTCCTTAAAATCAAAGTTTGTCATAGTTGGAGTCAAAATTTGAAGCACTTAAACATAGAATCTTAAGAAAGTCTAGTAATATGAAATGTAATATTTTGAGTCTAGTTTTCAAATATGTAATTTATTCTAATACCCAAACGATACAAATTAACTTTGCATAGGCTTGTACAAAAACCACTTTTTAAAAGTTATTTTTTTAGGACCATACCATGCATGTGTACGTCCAACATAATTTGACCTAAATAAAAGTATTTTTATAAATCCTTTTGGGGAAATATGTGTATTATAGTGAAGTTTGATGTGGATATTTTTTTATAAATTTTTTCTAAATGTTTTTTTTTAATTAATCCTTTATTGACCCTAATTTTTGTTTTTAAAAAGCCCTCACGTGTACAACCAACATAATTTGAGCTAAACTAATCATAAAATGATTTTTTTAATTGTGTAAATAATGATGTGTAGATTGATTATATATATATATATATAAACTTTAAAAATTAAAAGTTATTAAAACCTGACATTTCAAGTTTATGGACCAGTTTGCTCATAAATTAATTAATAAATAGAAAAATAAGTTGAATCATAAAAAAATTCCATATTTAAAAACTACACATCATCATTTATAATGGGTTTTAATTTCGTAAAAAAAATTAGAAAAAATCCGTCAGCTATATTGGTAAAGTTTATCATTTCTCTTGCTATGAACACGTACTTGTACTTGCAGGTCCAAGGCTAAGGGTCAACTTAGCATGCCTTTCTTGAACCTAAAACCAAACAAAAATGTGCCCAGGTTATGGTTTCAAACTTTTAGGAACGAGTACCCATTGTAAAAAAAGTGCCCATTATAAAAAACAGAACGAGTACTCGTTCCTAATATATCCATTATTTTAAAAATTAAATACTCTTATGAAATGGGTACCCGTTTAGGCTAGGATCGCGAAGCATAACGAGCACCCATTTTGATTCCATCATCGGGTGCCCATTCCTAAATGGGCACCCTTTATTTTCAAAACAAGTACCTGTTCCAGTCAAGATTTTTTTTTTGCCTGATGCTTCCCCTATATGTGGACCCAACTTCTTGCTTTTACCGTTTAAAGATTTCAACTTTGAATTTCCACCATTGATCCAAAATCCTCCAAAAACTCTATAAATTCAAGCCTCCTCCAAGCATTTTTCATCAAGTCATTTTGCATCCAAGTTATGCCAAAATTCATAGCCAACTTTTAGCCAAATCCATTGCAAATCCATCATATTCCCTTTGTGCTAATCAATAGAGAAATCCACATCCATTTTGTATTGGATAAAGCTAGGAAATTTTCTTGGGTGCACCATTTCCTTAACCTTATCAAGGAAAATAGAGGACTTGAAGTTTTGAGGTATAACCTTGTTGTTTATGCTTTCTTTCTTGTTTATTCACCTTTTAGTCTTTCATTATCTTCATTTGGCACGTCTGATGGGACCCACATCCATGTAGCTAACCTTTTGTGGCAAGTTTTCTTGAAGTTTTTCGTGTAGGTTGTATTAGTGCTTTAGACTATGGATTAGTGCCTTTGGTCCTCAGAATAGCATTTAGGGCCTTATGTCAGTGCATTTGGCCTTGTTTTAGTGCCTAGGGTTCACAGAACAATGCTTATGAGCTTCGAGATTGATTTTTTCTTATGATTTTTTTGACCCCTGCAAATTAACACCTTTGGTTCCTAGATTAGCACCTTCGTTGCATGGATCAATACTTTCATTACATGGATCATGGCCTCGATTGTATAGATCAGTGCTTCTAGTCTCTGTATATGTTCTTTAGTTTCTGGACTAAAATCTAGGGTTTTGTCTCATTTTCTTAGGGTTTTTCACTAGGATTTTGTGACATGCCTCATATCTAACCTCATTGATGTTTGAAAACCTATTATTTGGTAGATTTCCTCCTATACTGACCTTCTGAAAACCTTGAAAATCCTCATTTCTACGTGATTTTGAGTTGTTTACAGGTTAGCACCTACAAACCTAGATCAGTGCCTTCATTGCATGGATCAACGCCTCCGTTGCATAGATCAACACCTCCATTGCACATATCAGTGCCTCCATTGCATGAATCAATGCCTCCATTGTACAAATCAACACCTTTATTGCACAGATCAACACCTCTATTGGATAACGCCTCTGGTCCTCAAATCAGTGCCTCTGGTCCCCAGATCAGTGCTTTTGGCTTTTTGGCTTCAAATAGGTATAAATCTATGGTTTAACACCTCCGTTGTTTTTGTTAGCACCTATGTTGTCTATCTTAGCATATTTGGTATCTATATTAGCACCTTTGATGCTTTCATTACCGCCTCTGATGCTTCTATTAGCATCTCTAATGCTTCTGTTAGCGCTTTTGACTAATTTGAATGGGTTCTTTTTATCTATGGTACTAATATGATTTGTGCATCTTTCATTTTATTATCCAAGGCATCTATCTAAAACTACTAACACTTGTTTTGTAGCCTCATTGTCAAACAGATCTCTCTTTCTTACTAGTTTATTTGTATTTAATTAGATTAGTGGGAAAAAGAATTGTGTTTTCTGTGTCTTAAGGGTCTTGATTGGATGTATGCTCTCCCGTCACACCCTTGGATGATCTTGGGGATTAAAAGTCCAACATTATCCTTTTTGTGTTTATCATTGTTAATCCTAAGGTTCACTTGAGTGCATATGTTCTCCCCTCAATGCACTTCGTACAAACTTGGGGATCAAAAGCACCAAGTGTAATCTTTCCCTTTAGGAGGCCTACTAGGGGATTTCATCACCCCTAGGGATGACCTCAATCATGCATAATGATGGGGTATATCAAAGGAGGGAGAAGGAAACTTGTACCCCAATCGAGTCACGTTGTCATTGGGACAACCTTGGGGCCCCGGGTGATTCTGGACACAAGGTGAAGTGGCATTCGCTTAATCACTTATGCCATATCCCTTCAATGTCCTAGTACTCACAGTTTGTGCCCTGCATACCTAGCATATATTAGGGACTCCATAGAAAACTTGTTTAAGCCTAGCTTAAGACCTCTTAGCCGTATGAGATCGTAATGCACTGGATACCAGTTAGGTTTGGGAAGTTACTCACCACACAAGCCACATTGATGTTATCACAAAGTGCAAATGCCCTCTAGAAATAGGCATGCATGTTGTGTATTCTCTCCCCTTGAGAGATCTTGGGTGATCAAAAAGTGGTCAGTTTCCTCATCATGGGACTTGCATGTTATGCCTAAATAAAGGCAACGATGTGGGTTTATGATCTTATACAATCCCATCTTACTAAATCTAGGGTGTTGGTGTATATTGTGTGTGTGTTCATTTGCATTAGCCCAATCCAGTCCACCCTTTGCAAACCCATGCATATGTGTGAAGCAATCCTTTTGTTTGCAAGTTGCCTAAGTCAAGCTTTAATCCACCCATAACCACCTTCCAATTTCAATCATTATTTCATCCAATCCTTTCCAATTTCATCCAATCCAAGATACATCATCTTCTAATCATCCTAATCATCCACCCTAATCACCCATATCTAATCTAATCCAAACCCATTTAATCTCATCCCAATCACCTATCCTCCCATCTTAATTGCCTATCCTAATCACTGCTCTTATCCAATTTCATAATCATCTCATCACTAATTATCCACTCTCATCCAACATCCTCCTAATCATCCATTTTATCTTAATCACTTCATCCTAATCATTTCCCAACTATCCTATACATCATCTCTCTCATCTCAACTATCTTATCACCTCACCTCCTAATCATCCCATTATCCCAATTGTCCAAATTATACCCTATCCACCTTCATCCTAATGATCTTTATCATCTCATCCAACCAATCTTAATCATCTCGTAATCATCCTAATCACTTAATCTCACCTATCCTATTCATCCACATTACCCCTCTTATCCATATCATCTCCTAATTATCCCACAAATCCTAATTAACCATCCATTATCATCCTAATTATCATTCCTAATCCTCTTACAACTTCATCCCATTCTAATCTATCCATAATCCATTTTTAATCCATCATTTAGGACCTTAATCCTAACCAAGCTATCCAAATCCATTCAAGGTCCTCATCATCTTATTCACCTAATCTATTTCCTAATCACAACTATCATTCTAATCATAATCCCATCATAATTTTAATCACCTCCTAATCTATCATCCTCTATCCATTTGTCATCCTTAATCCACATGATAATCCTCATCCTCATCCAATCTCATCATTCATCCTTATCTTAATTAAACTCCATCCACTATCATTATCATTATCGTCCTTAATCTAATCATCCTAATCCACTTCATTTGAAATTTCATCAACAAATTAATCATCCTCTATTCACCTATCCATTTCTATCAAGCATCAAATCCCCATCCTTAATCAAATAATCATCCTTGAAAATCACACATTTTCTTAAGGACCTAACCTCCTTCAACCCATACAGTTTCATTCACATCCTAATCATAATCCATCCAAATCATTATCCAAATATTCCATCCAAAGGATCCTAGACCTTGTAACATGCCTTCTCATATTACTTGGATTTAATCATACAATTTACTAGGAAAGTAAAAGAAACATCTTAAACATGTGAATTTTTTTCTTAAAACATAACATTTGCATAATCATAAAGAAATAAAAACATATCTTTTCTAAATATATTTTCAGCCTTGAAATTATAACATGTAACATTGGAAAATGTCCCCTTGGGGGCTTTTCCCTCATAAGGTTTAGCTCCTAGGTCCTTTTATCATATTTTGGCACCCCGATGAAATAAGCCCTAAGTTTCATGACAAATGGGACCTAAGGGGATCTCTTGAACCTAACCCTAACCAAAATAGGGGGGAGGACTCGAGTGCCCATGCCCTAGTCCTGCTCTATTTTGGGATAGTCCCAAATTTTGAGTGTCGGCTTGTGACCGTTAGTTAGGTCCTATGCCGACACGATAAGTTTGAATTATGAAATTCTTGGCAGGAGTGTTTGTAGTTGCATATATAAGCATGTTTAGGCATTCATTTTTAAACTAGATGACAACTAGATGATTACTAGCTAGCAATCTAGATTCTCAATTTTATGTGAAGGTGATTCAAGGCATTCATTGTGTAGCAAGAGTAGATTTGTGTTGTTTATGTGTTTGTATTTGCAGATGTGAGCAATCATCTCCTCATGGCATGAAGATCTTCTTCCTTCCATGAGATCTTCACTACAAGGTGATATCATTTGTGTTTTTGAGCATTTATCATTTGGTTTTGCCTCTGCCTCACAAGGGCACGCACTCTCTATCTAACAACGGTGTTTAGAAGACTTGAGTGTCTATCCAGGGCTTGACTGAGGCAAGCCTCTAAACAACACAACCCCCTCCCAAAGTTTATGTGATTGCAAGTTACAAGTTGAAGATACAGGAAATGAGGAGTTGCAGGAGGGTACTACAAAGTGTTGGATTTGTAGATCAGAGTTGAAAATAGCACCCTAGACTTGGGTGCCTACTCTTTAGTCTAGATTCTGTGATGGAGAAATCTCCGTGACAGCAGGAACAAGTTGCAGACTGAGTTCCTAGATCCTGACAGAAATCATGGCACTGGACTAGGGCACCTGCTCATTAGTCCCCGATTGTTCTGCTTTTGAACCCCGAAAAATAGGTGCACAATTATCTGTCATTTTACATCTTTCAATAGCAACATTTTTTGATATTCGTCTGTTTGCTTCCGTATTTGCATAATTAGGGTTTTGATGTATAATTGAGCATAATTGATAATCAAATCATATGAATCCAAGTTTCCCTACATCTCACAGTGACCAAGGGTCTGATAGTGCATTGCCACTCGACCCAAAGTCCTTGAATGAAAGGGTGAAAGGAGGATATACACACAAAACAACCAAAAACCAATAATCCAAATTTTATCCTTTACATTTTTGGTGAACCTGATGTTGTTAGACTTGTTTGCACCTTGCTGAGTGTTTTTCTTCAAATTTTCTTTGATTTCATTCATTCATATCATCATTCATCTTATTGCATTGGAAAACTTACAAAAAAATTGTAAAATTTGAAATTTTTTTAAAAAAATGCATTATAGGGTTTCTATTTTGCATCAATTAATTTGAATTTATCAAATTTCTGATTTTTGCATTAGATATGAGATAAATTGTAGAAAATTACAAAAATTCAATAGCTTGCATTGCATTTTTATCATAAAATTGCTAGGGTTCTATTGAAATTTTCACATTTTTCATATAACCTAGTAATTCCAAAAACTAGGGTTTGTACGTAAAATCTTGCTTCAAATTTTTCTACTGATCTTAGGAACTCATTAAAACTTGCATTTGGCTATAGTGTTGCAATCAAGTGTAAATTTGCATTTAGATTTCAAAAATTTGCATTTTTACATAGAAAATTTCAACAAAAACTAGCATTTTCACTGATTTTTCCTTAGATTTGCACTTGCATTTTGCATGATATGGCTTGAAAATAATTTTTAGATATGAGGGAATCTAATTTTCATCATAAATTAGACTACAACATATTCATATAGCATTTTACATCAAGATCTCAAACCTAGGGCTTGAAAAACATAGATTTTCACTAGATTTGGCCTTATCGACTCTCAAAATTCAAACCATAGGCGTGTTGTGAAGAATATTTTTGCACTAATTAGCTGTTATCAGGGTAATTATCTTCTGCCCCTCCTAAAAATCTTCACAACACCTTTGTATTGGGCTCTTGTATTGAAAAATTGTGAAAAATTACACATTTTTGCTATATTTGCCCTAGGGTTTGAACTAGATTGTGACAAATTTTATGGATTGAGGTGACTGATATAATTTTTTGCACCTCCTAAAATTCTTTACAACACCCCTTTTTCTAGGTCTTGGAGTTGAAAAATCATGAAAATCACATATTTTGGCTATATTTTCACTAGGGTTTGATCTTGAGTGGCACTATAAGCATGTTATGACAGACTTTTTGAATTAGGTGGCTATTATTACTGATATAATTTTTTTTCCATCATCATTTTCCTCACAACACCCTTTTTCATGCTCTTTTGCATTGAGATTTGGTGAAAAAATCGCATATTTTAATGTATTTTCACTAGATTTGGACTAGTCATCATCTTAGATTTGCATCAAGAGTGTGTTGTGATGGATATTACTACTATATTGGACTGATATTAGACATTATTTTCTGCCCTTGATCAAAATCCTCACAACACCTTTTCTTTCATATATTTGCATTGAAAAAAATATACAAAAAATCAAGCATTTTAGGTCATTTTTGCACATAGTTTTACACTTGACTTTTGCATACTTTTGGAAAAATTTTAAAAACCCGATCTTGCATTAATTTGAGAATATACACATGGCCTCTAATCACAACAACAACAACAATAGGTTCCCTCCTAGGCCTTAAATGAAGAGAAAGGTCCCTGAACCTAAATTGTGTTTACACCTCACGATAGAACAATTGGAGACACTGAAGGACCTCTTTATATCACTGTGAAAATAATGGGAAATCATGTGTATGGAACCCTTATTGATCCTAACTGCATGACTAATGTAGCTACAAAAGAGTTCCTCTATTTACATAACTGGATGCAAGGATCTTATGACCCTTCGAATATGATGATCAAAACACATAAGGGAACATTTGTAAATCCTTTGGGTAAGATATCATTGTTGGCAACTATATTTGAGAAACATGTAGAACAATGGTTTGATGTTGTCCCTATTTCTGATCTCTTTCGCATAAAATTGGGACACCCTTGGTTAAAGGCTATGAAAGTTGTCCCTTCAACAATTCATAATCAAGTCTAAAATTTCCTTTTGATGCACATGTAATTACTATCCCTCGCAATAAGTATAAATATTTGGTTGCAAGAAAACATTGTACATTGGATTACTTTTGGGACAAATTTGAAAACAAACCAGAGCCATGAACAAACTTTAACTTTTTAAGCTATATAAATTACAAATCAAAACTATTACATCCAATGGCCAGTCCCCCTATGCAAGAAATAACAAAAGACAAGTAAACCACATTTGAAGAGAACCCTAGACTGAAAGGATAAGGTCCCTATGCTGAGGTTCCTCCCCCACCATCCTTACAATTATCGGGAGTAATTGTCAACAACAAAGCATTCCACCTAGACAAATGAGATTTGATCCTGGTGCTTCCTCTTCTAAAATGAAAAAAACCTATGAAAGAACAAAGCCCTATCTTACAAGAGATAAGTGGTAAGAGAAAGAGAAATAGAAAAGCAAGAGAAAGAAGGAGAAGACAAGCTTATGCCATAAACCTTGCATCTCAACAAGAAAACATTGATCCAAACATTGAACCAAACAAAGATGATCCTAACAATGAACAATCTAAAGACAAAGACAAGAATTGGGCTATGGTACCTTATGTCCCACTTTCCTTGAAAATTTGGGAGTGGGAGGATGACGATGATTTACTCGATGATGAGACCTAGCACAAAGACCCTACATGTAAGTATCTCTAACCCTTTATCTCTCTCGTGATGTGCTTCCCCCGTGATGTGTTATATGTTGTTTAGGCCTCCTAGGATGATCCTTGATTCTCTTGTAAGGTCCAAGATACTAGGAGACTGCCTCTATTGTGACCTTCTATTTGTATTATCATTCTTCTATATTGCCTCTCTCTGATTTCATTGTTGTGTGTTGTGTCTTACAGACATAGCATTGCGGTTGGTGACTTGGGGGCACCATCCAACATGATTGTCCCTAAGACACTTGTTTCTCCTCTCTTATTTATTGTTTACTTTCCTCTAGTGTTTCTATCTAGCAGGCAGATGACAAAAAACATTTATACTAATGTGAACCTAGCATCCCTTTAGCGAGAAATCAAAAATTGGACTTAGTTCCTAATATGACGATGGGGTTGTATATCTTATCCAATGCTTGGCTAGTAGAAGCACTCTGTGCTTTCTATGTAGGGATTTTGATGATGTTTTTATCTCACTTACAAACCTTAACAATACTGCTGCTCCATGCACTTTGTTTGTCTTTGAATCTCACCTTGGTGACACTTGGTTATGAGATTTTCATGATATGGCCCTATGGTTATCCTCAATCTCTGAATTCGTGGTGTAACCTTGGCTCTTTATGTGATTAATCATATGCATCGATGTTGTTTCTCATGATTATGTGGACACTAACATGTTTCTTGCAGGGATGTGTTTGTGGGAACATTTGGTGATCATAAAGTACATTTCACCTCCGAGGGGCATGGGCTTTGTGAAAGTATGTGTTCCCTTGTGTGTTTTCTTCCTACCTTAATGTGCTTGATATCGATGTGTGATATCAACCACCTTAAGGTGGAGGTATATATAAGGTAAGCTATCTATTTTAGATGTTAGCAATGTGCTTGTCCTAATGTGTAGTTTAAGGACTAGTGGCGATGAGTCCCTCTTGCACTCTGAGTTTGTTTGCAATCAATCAATCATCTTAAGCCC
This sequence comes from Cunninghamia lanceolata, assembly GCA_027924645.1. Lineage (NCBI taxonomy): Eukaryota > Viridiplantae > Streptophyta > Pinopsida > Cupressales > Cupressaceae > Cunninghamia > Cunninghamia lanceolata. The sequence continues at coordinate 704,534 of BSBN01001565.1, read as the reverse complement.
TCTACGGAGGTGGGGGTGGTGTATCTCTTACAAAGAGTGTCCATCCTGTCATTTTTAAAAAGTCTTCATCAGGAGGCAGGGAGCAGTTTTGTGACTAACTCAACCGTTAATTGTGTCTTTAGTGATTGTTGTGGTGAAGCCCAATTGTTAGCGTGTGCATATAATGTGCCTAAGATGGTGATGAGCCTAGAAATAGGAACACTCCATCGCTTGTCTGCTGTGTTTTCTCTGTGTCTTCAAAGTGTGTGTATTTGGTGTGCTTGCCTTATTTGGTGTGTCTGTTGCCCCATATGTAGTATAAAGACCAGTGTGATGAGTGCTTCCTACATTTTGGGAGGTTTAATGTGTCTTACATGTGTGTTGCCCCATATATGCAGTTTAAAAACCAACGCGATGAGTGCTTCCTGCATTATGGGAGGTGTGTTTACTTTCCTTATGCTTGAATCTGCATTTCATATATATGAGAAAAAGAAAAGAAAACAAATCATTCCTATCTTCTATGCATTAACTGTCTTCTATGCATTTGTTTTTTTCTCCGTGTTCTACGTGATTGTAACTGTCTTCTCCATGTTTTGTGTGCCTACTATTGTCTTTAATGTGTTTGATGTGTCTTCTCTGTGCTTGGCGTGTTTGCTGACTGTACATTAATGCATGTATTGGCCTCGCGTTTATACATACATTAAAGTGGGTGCTAAATGTAACATAAAAAATGTCCCCTTTGGGGCTTTTCCCTCATAAGGTTTAGCGCTTGGGTCTTTTTATCATATTTTGGCACCCCGATGAAATGAGCCCTAAGTTTCATGACAAATGGGACCTAGGGGGATCCCTTGAACCTAACCCTAACCAAAATAGGGGGAGGACTTGGGCGCCCACACCCTAGTCCTGCCCTATTTTGGGTCAATCCCAAATTTTGAGTGTCGGCTTGTGACCATTATTTAGGTCCTATGCTGACATGGTAAGTTTGAATTATGAAATTCTTGGTGGGAGTGTTTGTAGTTGCATATATAAACATGTTTAGGCATTCATTTGTAAACTAGATGACAACAAGATGATTACTAGCTAGCAATCTGGATTCTCAAGTTTATGTGAAGGTAATTCAAGGCATTCATTGTGTAGCAAGAGCAGATTTGTGTTGTTTCTGTGTTTATATTTGCATATTTGAGAAATCATCTCCTCATGGCATGAAGAGCTTCTTCCTTCCATGAGATCTTCACTACAAGGTGATATCATTTATGTTTTTGAGCAATTATCATTTTGTTTTTACCTCTGCCTCACAAGGGCACACACTCTCTATCTGACAACAATGTTTAGAAGACTTGAATGTCTCTCTGGGGCTTGACTGAGGCAAGCCTCTAAACACCACAACCCCCTCCCAAAGTTTATGTGATTACAGGTTACAGGTTGAAGATATAGGAAATGAAGAGTTGCAAGAGGGTACTATAGAGTGTTGGATTTGTAGATCAGAGTTGAAAATAGCACCCTGGACTTGGGTGCCTGCTCTTTAGTCCTCTAGATTTCATGACAAAGAAATCTCTGTGACAACAGGAATAGGTTGCAGACTGAGTTCCCATATCCTAACAAAAAGCATGGCACTGGACTAGGGCACCCACTCATTAGTCCCCGACTATTCCACTTCTGAACCCCGAAAATAGGTGCATAATTATCTGTCATTTTACATATTTCTATAGCAGCATTTTTTGATATCCATCCGTTTGCTTCCATATTTGCATAATTAGGGTTTTGATGTATAATCGAGCATAATAGATAATCAAATCATATGAATCTAAGTTTCCCTACATCTCATAGTGACCAAGAGTCTGATAGTGCATTGCAACTTGACCCAAAGTCCTTGAATGAAAGGGTGAAAGGAGGATATACACACAAAACTACCCAAAAACAATTATCCAAATTTTACCCTTTACATAACATAATCAAAGTTACATCAGAGTGAAATCATTTCACTTTACTTTTACAGTTATTCTGCACTTGGCATAAAGAAAAGTTTACATAAGTTTGACTATCATAAGTCATATCATGAAGTACATTGCATCTAGAATATTGATATCTATCTTCACAAGTCTCAATGAGTCATCTACTATAGAGGGAGAACATCATCTAAGTGTTGAGTAATTAATAGAATGTGAAATCAATAAGGGTTAAATGTTATGGTTACCCATTATGGTTATTTGTGTGTGAGGCTACATGGTTGGATTGTAGCAAATTGTTATCATTCCAAAGCATGGAAAAAAATATTTTTTTGGTGCAAGCTATGGTATTTTATGTGAATTTATGTGGTTTGTAGTGATATGTGTTTGTTTATGATGCTAGTTGCATGGTTGCACAATCCTTTAGACCCTCCGATTGCAACTACATCAATGTGGCATGACCTATACTTCATATCCTAATTACTGTGTAGTTGTCATGAAAAAAACTAATCACCCCATTTGTGGCCAATCTTTAAACTTGATGTAAGGTCATGTGGCCTTAAGATATTTTGAATCTTATTTGTTAGCCTTGGCCTATTATAACCTAATTTTCTTAATATAATAGTGATAAAATGATCCTCAAATATATAGTATTGGGCCTAAGGGTTATGTCTATTTAGATGAGGGTTCCACATTTGAATTGGTTTAATTGTTCCCTTTGGAAGCTCATCATACAACAATTGACTTCCCAGTTGCTCCTCCCATTCTTTTGAAAAAACATATAGATAAACATGAGAAATGAGAGAATACCATATAAATGATTTTCTTAATCCTTTCTTCTATAGGTTGTCTAAGTTCTCTTGTATATGGTTGGAAAATAACCCCAATAATCAAAAAGTTTATTTTGATACATATATTGGATGTGTGAGCTAAAACAATGGCTCCTTTTGGTAACTTTTGTACTACATCGATTCCCATGACTTGGTAGATCCCTTGGTAAGTATCCTTTAAATTTATTTGTGTCAAACGTCTTTGATTCATCATCAAGAATTGGCTCTATCTTTTAGTCACCCCCTTTCAATTTGTATTGGGATAACCACTTGGCCTTGTAGCTACTTCTATTTTTGTTATAGTTAGTGGCTAGTATTAGAAAATTTGGTAATTCTTTGGTGGTAAAGTTTAGGGAAATTTTTTTTCCAGAATAGTTCTATGTTAATATTAAATAATCTTTCCCCTTGTGCATCTATCGCTTCATGAGTTTTACTGGGTTATACATTTTAGCTATTGTTGGTTAATAGATTTGTCACTTTAGTTTTATACTCTTTTGCCAATACCAATGCCAATCTGACCAACAATTGAGTCACTTACAATATTATTTGCAAGTGCTCTCTGCTTGTTTTACAAGGTGCAACTACCTTCGAATAATGTGCAATGAATGAAAATAGGGTATGCTTTTAACCATAAATCAGAAAAGGAAAACTAACAACTATGCATAACCATGACACAGATGTGATGGATTAATTTAGAATGAGATGAATACAAAAAAATGACACAAAGTCCACTTATTTAATACCCACAAGTGAGAACCAAGAAAAGAATGAGTAGCAGATCTTCACAATAGATGAATTAATTTAAATTCAAAGATTTAGAAATAAACATCCACACAATTCGGTATATCAGAAAATGCATTGGAAAGTGATTGCAGAGATGTACAGGACATTTTCAATCTAAAGAAAACATCAATAAATTCACAAATTTAAAAACATCTCCTTTATTTCCCCAATACAAAAATGAGTTCACAAACTCCCTTCCATGTACAACAAACTGTGGTTGAAAAGAAAACAAACTGCCCCTACTTTCCCTATTCTCGAATAGTTGAAAAAAGATTCCCCTTTCCTCTACTCATAGACAGTAGGAAAAGACCCCCCTTTAAATAAACCCAAAAAATGAGTTTAAATAGACTCCTTAAGATGGTATCCCAACCACTCCCTATTCTCCTCTTTGTAACTGCTTCTTGAAAATAAATTCACATTTTCCCATAACAGTTTCTTGAAATGAAAGATGAAAGTCTTTACTCTTCCCGTAACTTATTAACTGTAAAAATCACCTTGGATTATCCCCATTACATTTAAAAGTCTATTGACATGATCTAATTTTGTCAATGAGAAAAGAAATATATTAATTTGCTTGGCTCTTTATCTTCAATTTTTTCTTTTTTTATTCTAACTAAAGAGCAACAGCTTCCATGACCCTTCTTTGTAGTGCATGATGTCTCCTCTTTTCCAAAATATGCCTAATGGCATATTTTGTGATTAAGTACACACAAAAAAATTGTCAAGCCTAAAGATGCAAAGCTATACCAATTTGCCCATATGCCAAGATTTACATTGAGTTGATCAATGCTCTCTAGGGAAACATAAAATGGACCTTTGTAAGGCCTCTAGATTTGAATTATCTTATTGTCTTTCAGAGCCTCACCAACAACTGTCAGAGTAGTGCCTATGGGAAGGACCCTTTCAACCTGCTTCACTCTGAGCATCTTAAGGCCTTGCAAATAGTCTAGTGTTCCATGTACAAATGAGTGACTAGATTCTTCAAAAACTTTGCTAGCAATAGTCAATTCCACTTGCAATAGAAACTATCCTGGAAGCCATAATGTATTGTCCTTTGAGTTGCTACAGTAACTTCTTGGAATTGTGGATAATCCTTCAATTTGAATGCTATGTTTTACCAATTAGGAATGCAGCAGTACAGCCAAATGCAGGTCTAACTGAGTCCATAATGAAGTCAATACAACAAATCTATTTAGCCATGTGACCACATTTCTTTGAGACATTCGCATACATTTCTGCTCAAGCATTTCAATCTACAATCTTTGGTGAAAATTACTATTTCATCATACTTTGATGAATGTTTATACCCTACCCGAAAGCATTTCATTTTGGCATGGGCTTGAAGGATGTAGGCTACGACAACAGTTGCATTTAGTTTGAAAGTTTTTAAAGCCTTTTCAACAATTCCATGTTGTGTATACCCTGCGACCATGGTGGTTCATGAGATGATGTCTCTTAGAGGCATTCTATAAAACCGTTCATATGCTTTGGATATGCTTCTAATGTCACTTACATTACTTTCAACTGGAGAAGCCTTGCAGGTTTGAATTCTGGATTAGGATCCATTTCACCAGGCCTTAACTTTTGAGGATCATGCCACATCCAAAGTTTCTCATAACATTCCAAGCACTGAGATGGAGTTTGCCCAATAATTGGTGCAGTTGTCCTCCACTGTGTCGGCATAAGTTTTACAAGATGAAGTAGCTTCTGATCCTCTTCTCTTGTCTATTCTCTGAATCTTCCACTTTTTCATTCTCAGGTGTTTATTTTGTATATTTGATACAATAGGGTTTTCAAGAGAGCTCTAGGATTGCTACTATGACCAATATTCTAATCAAAACTCTATGTAGCATCACCTTCCAAAGCCTTCAAAAGAACTTCATGCAAATCTGCAAGGCCACAAAGTGTTTCCAATATCTAAGTTTATGAGATTGTGAATCCTTATCACCAATATCATTTCGGTCCAGATTGCATCCAAAACTGGGTTTGAAACTTTTATAATGGTTATTCACAAAGAGGTCAGCAAATCAGCCATTTAAAGAACTTGGGAACCTATAATATAAGGAGTTTGAAAACTTGGAAAACTCCTGACAATGAAGAGAGTTGGGCATTCGACAATCTTATGAACTTTTGAACTTTAGTCGAAAGTATAAGTTCTTGAACTTGCTAAGTAACTAACAATAATAAGGGATTGTTGTTCATAAAGTTTTTAATTTTTACATAAGGACTTAGAAGCTGTTATAAATATGACTTTAATAAAGTCATTCACTTTCCTAAACCATATTTTCTCTGTAAGGAGCAATGAAATCATCTCCACAATGATAAAGCTTTTATTCTCTTTTATGACCATGGAAAAATATGTTAAGCTCCACAATGTTGGGAAAAAGTGACAGATTTGACTTCAGGGAAATTTAAACTTGGAACTTCAAAAACCATGTTTTGGGTGAAAGGTGGAAAATTCCATATCTCCCACATAGTGACTCTATTTTGGATGAAATTTGGACTGTAAGGTGATTGGACCCTCCCTAGCAAAACCTAGAAATCTTCTAAGCTCCAGCAACCCAGATGTCAAAATTTGGCTTTATTTGCAAATTACCGATGTGAAAATTAAAAGTTTGAAATTTTGCAAATGGTAAAGCATTTTGGCATGAAAAATGGCTAGATTGGTAAAATGAGGTTAGGATCAAACATACAAAAAGATTTTGCACTAGCTTGCATAGGTTTTTAGATTTAATCATTTTCATGATTTGGCAGTTTCAAGGGTTCATGGTGCTCCGGAAGTTTGAAATTTTCTAAGTTCAAGATGTCGGGCAACAACTATCCACTTAACCAATTCTATATCCATGAAACACTTTGGCACAACTATTTTTCCCAAGTCCCATCTACATGTGTTACATAGAGGTATCATGTCAAAAGAGTTTTTAAAGAAAAACCTAAACATGCCCCAACCAATCCTTAATGTGAGAGCATGTCCACTATCATACATGTTTTCTATGAAGTCAATCAAGACTCCCTTAAAAATGGTTTTCTTAAATTTCATTGTTGTTTCCAATGGAAGTTTCTCTATTAGGTCTTGAGCAACACTATGCTTATATAATTTGGATTCCATTGCATGGGACTAGAAGGACCTAATGTGTATGTTTTTGGTATTTTGATACAAATTTCATGAGAAGTGATTTAGACAATGTCACATGGTGAAACAAATTATAGAGTATAGTAATGGAAAAACTATATGGTTTTGAAACCAGAGCAATAAACCTAATTAGTTTGTGTTTTTTCATATAACAAATTTAGTGAGGGATGCATCACAAAGAAAATGGATGATTAAATTAACTAGCCTCTAGGAAACTTGAAATAGAGATTGGATACTATAACTATATGAGATAAGCAACATAAATACCTTTCACTTTAATCTTTGTCAATTCTATTCTCTATAACTCCTTTTGCTCAAAAAGACTAGTTCATGATTATGTTACTTTCTTTATTGGAACTTTTTGTCACTTGTTATAGTATTTTGGAACTTAGATGGAGGAGAATTAATAGATCTAAGATTTACAATTAAGATGACTACGTGAACAAATTGCTTATGAACATATAGATCCTGCATTAATTTATAGTTTGTGTATAGGGAAAATAACATGGTTAATAGGTTTAAAATTAAGATAGTTCATAGCCATTGATTATTATTCTATGGGGAAATCAACAGAGTAGTGCACAATGCATTCACAAGATATAGGAAATAGTGATTTGTCAATACAAATTAATGTGATGCAATAAAAAATTACCACATAGTTGATTTTTAAGATGAATAAAATGGTGGGAATAAGATCCTTGTTACAACTGATTTATAGATTGGTATAAAGGAAATACTTAAAATTATTTGATCAAAGAACAAAGTATTTAAACAATCTATTCAACAATATTGAAATTAACATATGAAATAGTATGCAATCACAAGGAACACATGAGACACTATATTTTATATGGGAAATGTAATATCCCAACTAGAATATTAGAATAACTCAAACAAAAATTAAGCAAATATTCACACCTTTTTTTAAGGAGAAGAGAAAAATATATCCATAATCAATATATTTGCAATATCCAAGTATAATATACATATTTCAAAAGGAGGTCGCTTCACATGCGACTAACAATTGTACAAATTACAATGGTCATATTTCCTATGAATTTCAATCTTATCAATATCATTTACAAAATAATCAATGTATTCGTGTTCATAAGTCTTTGACAATCAACTACAGGAGAGAGAGCATCACCCTGGTGCTTTTCATCCAACCACAGACCGACGGTCCCCCACTCACCTTCCTTCTTGGAAGTGGCCCTTCCATTCAAGAGGGTAATATATAATGAGAATCAATTGATTCCATTTGCCATCTGAGAACTAGTGATGTACATCCTAGCTAAAGGCAACTAGGTTTACACCTCTAGTCTAGCTCTAGCTATGTATGACCCATTCTGATTGTTTAGGCTATCTAGTACACCATGAACTGAGAATGCAAGCAGTGACTTTTGCATTACTTCAACCAAAGTTTCATATATATAGAATTTATATGTTCACTCACTCTTTTCTCAACATGGAGACAACATTCTTATTACTCCTTTATTTTCTTTATGCATAACAACTCTCTCTTGGTCTTACTTATACAACATTAGTCATAAAGACATATTCCCTTATCTACTAGTCATTCTTGACAAGTCTAGGGTGAGAGCTTAGATGACTGATGTAAACATATATTGAGTCCCTCTTTGCACCCTTGCAATCATGGGTCTATGACATCTTGTCATTTACTTAATGACTTGTTTGCCTACTCCCAAGCTCATCCATAGTCATCTACACATACAAGGTTTACATTTAAGCCATATAAATTATTAAATAAAGACTCTCTCTATCTTGACAAATATTTGACTCATGATTTGTCAATATTAAGCTATAAATATGTAATCATACGAAATAAATACTCATCTTTATGTATATCAAAGAGATAACTCCAACTATAACAATAGTCTAAATCTTGACTTATCATTAGCATAAAGAACATTTCTTAGGACATTCTTGTGGCTATACTTGGCCTAAGATAGATAATAGAGTAGATATAATGTCATGTGTTTCTACACTATGACTTTGTCTTCTATACTAACTCTTCAAGCTTTCAAAGACACATTCTCAATCCTCTTAGATCACTACTGGTAAGGGAAATATACTTCACAAATGATCTTCTCTTAGATCCTTCTATAGACTTTCTTTCGACCCTTTTTGGTTACTAAACCTAAGATTAGTTTTCAATATCAAACAATTTCATAAAAGATTTGGATTAAACTTTCCACCCATGGCCTTCATGTTGCAACACATTTGGCCTGAGTAAAAACACAACTGACTTGACTTTATTTACTTAGTTGTCCTTTATATAATATCATAGTCGACTAATCACTTTATCTTTATAGTTGACCTCCTATGATACGATCCTAGTCAACCTCTAATATCAAGATCATAGTCGACCTATGATATTTGATCATAGCCAGCCTCTGATTTTATGATCCTTGGTCTGAATATAGTTTCAAGGTCAGCCTGAGATATTTCATAAAACTCATCATCAATATGGTTTTACTGTTAGCCTAAGATGTTTTATAACACTCATCCTCAATATGGTTTTATTGTCGGCCTAAGATGTTTCATAATACTTGGCCTCAATATGGTTTTACTGTTGGGCTAAGATGTTTCATAACACTTGGTCTCAATATGGTTTATTGTCTGCTTGAGATGTTTCATAACACTAAGCCTCAATATGGTCTTACTATTAGCCTGAGATTTTTCATAACCCTTAGCCTCAATATGGTTTTACTGTCAGCCTATGATGTTTCATAACTCTTGCCCTCAATATATATATCATAATACAATCAGTCATTAAGCATAATGCGTGGCCTTGTTATATACTCAACTCACCATCATAATGCATAACCTTGTTATATACTCGGCTGACCATCATAATGCATGGCCTCGGCCATATGATAGTTCTTAGTTTACTCACACAATCATACAACTGATACCTATCCTTCTAATATATTTACAACAATCTATAAAGAATACACTATGGTATATCAAAGATCTATGTAACTCTCTTAACTTGGGTATCATTCTCATATCATTCTCTAATGAGATACAATTCTTACACACGCAAATGTAAACCTCATATGAAAATAATCAACAATAGATTTTCTATATAAGTCTACTTACAATTTCAATGAATGTAAAGAAATACAAACATACATATTATCACTTTCAGTGGCATAATAATGAACTTGCCTATTCTCTGCTACAAGCAGAATGCTAACATAGTTTTGTTGAGTCCTTCATTCCTTTTTACCTTCTATTTTTTTCCTTCACCACTTTTTACCAAGTGTTGTGTTATCTTCCAAAACACTCACCTCTCCTTTTTAATAGGGGCTACCACTCCAAGTTATGGGACATCATTAAAAGCACAATTTACACCACACTCTCCTTATCCCCACAGTTTTCTCTCTCTTTACATGCAAAAGATAGTGGGGAGTATGTAGCTTTTTCTCCCTTCTCCACTCCCAAGAATCTAGGGAGTTCTCTAGAAGAGTAAGGAGAATTCCCTACCTAACATAATTATTAACAATAATAATAGTAGTATAAATAATAATAATAATAATAATAATAATAATAATAATAATAATAATAATAATAACTTTGGAAAAAGACATAACATACATATCTATTGGATGTCGATATTACATACATTCAAAAAATGTGTTCATCTGAAGCACAATTACCAACGAAGATTTTTCACCTGTTAGCTAAGATCTTGACAACAAAACTAATCATGTTTAGTTGATTTACACACGTCGACTTATCTTCAAAAAGCATACACCAAGTTTGTATCAGACAATGAAAAGGATTTAATAACCTTTGTCTTAATGATGACATAGTTGACAAGAACAAACATACTCTCTCTACTAAGTATGTGTGTGTGTGTTTCTAGATGGCATAAGGATCGTTGCATTCACGCGATCTATCATCCTCTCCATGGTGATATTAGGGAAAACAACACTGTTCTTGCATCCACCTCAATTACATAATGATAGTTAGTCCATTTCATCATTTTAACCACATGTTCAATAATGACATCATATACAATTATCTCTTGCATATAAATTAGTATAAAATAAATACATTTCCCATCATTACTATAATCATAATATTTTCTCTAACTAACTATTTGTCTCCTCAAAATTATTGCAAATAAATACATTAGTTTAAAAATGAGGTGTGACATATCTCCCTCCTTAGAGATCACCATCCTTGATGATTATGTCCAAACTAAAAATAAATGCTTCAAACATGTTTTTATACATAATTCTATTAAAAAGATGTGGAAACTTTTGATAGATATCATTATAATCTTCCCACATAGCGTTTTCATTTGAATACTAGTCCCATTAGACCTTGCACTAGGTAACCTCTCTATTATGCAGGTGGAGCTTGCATACCTCGAGCATTTTGAGAGGCTCGATCATGATCACCCTTGGGTCCTGTACCTATAGAGCATTCCAATCTAGTATATGATTAGATCCTGATATATATTTACTCAAATATGACTCATGGAAAACATCATGCATTCTAGCAAGGGCTGGTGGTAGAGCTATCCTATAAGCAACTGGATTAACCACTTTTAGGACTTCAATAGGTCCAACATATCTAGGTGCTAGTTTGGAAGACTTTCCAAACTTAATTGGGCTCTTATGTGGTTTAACTCTTAAGAGAACTTTATCTCCTAAAAATTATTAGGGTATTTGCTTGGCATCAGCATAAGTTTCCTATCTTTCATTTGCTTCTGCCAATCTTTTCCTGATTAGCTTTACTTGCTCTTCCATTTGTGAAAGCATTTCTGGCCCAAGGCAAATACTATCCTCTAGCTTATCCTAGCTTATAGGATTTTGACACTTCTTGCCATACATTGCTTCAAATGGAGCCATCTTAATTCTAGAATGATAAGAGTTATTATATGCAAATTCAACTAGTGGAAGATGCTCTTCTCACTTATATTGTTGATCCATGCAATACATCCTCAACAAATCCTCTAATATTTGATTTACTCTTTCAGTTTGTCCATCCATTTCTGGATGATAGGCTGAGCTTATAATCAGTTGTGTTCCCAAAGCTGAGAACAAAGTTTTCCAAAACCTTGAAGTTATCCAACCATCTCTATCCGAAATTATCTTTTCTAGAATTCCCTGCAATTTGAAAACTTCTTGCATGAATTTCTTGACTAATATGGGTGCTCCATCTATAAGATTACCAAGAATAAAATGAGCTACCTTAGTAAGTTTATCCACTACTACCAGAATAGAATCATTCTTATAGTGGGATATAGGTAATCCTTGGATAAAATCCATACTAATAACATGCCATTTCCATTCAGGTATGTCATGAGGCTACAAAAGTCATGTCGGGTGCTGGTGTTTAACCTTAACTCGCTGACACTCTAGGCATCCTACCACAAATATTGCAACATCTTTTTTCATTCCCTTCCAAAAGTATAAGGGTTTCACATCAACTAACAACTTTGTCACTTTAGGATGACCTAAATATGGTGCAAAATGCACTTCTTTCCACACATTTTTTCTTAAATCTCCTTGATTCAAAACATATATTCTATTATTGAATCTCAATAACCCATCAAGTTCAAAATAAAAACCATCATACCTTGTATCTTGAGGATTTTTTGTTAGAGATTTTAAAAATTTCTTATAATATTCATCTTCGGTCAAATTTTTCCATATTTAAGCTTTGAAATTAGAGTGCATTGATACTATTGCCGATATGTGCCTTCTTTGATTCAAGGCATCAACCACTTAGTTTTCTTTACCCTCAATGTAATTAACCTCAAAATCATAATCATAGATGAGCTCTAACCATCTTCTTTGTTAGGCATTAAGGTTAGGTTGCGTGAAGATATACTTCAAACCTTGATTATCAGATTTCAATTCAAATTGCTTCCCCAACAAATAATACCTCCATACTTGGAGAGAATGTACAATTGTAGCTAATTCTAAGTCATGAGGGGCATAATTCTTCTCATAAGGTCACAACTTCTTAGACTCATAGGCTACAACTTGGTCTTCTTGCATGAGCACTCCTCCTAACCCTTCTCCTCGAGTGTTAGTCACAAAAAAAAATGACCCAATGGGTCTAGCACATTAAGGATTGGTGTTGAAGTCAATTTCCTTTTAAGAATATTAAATGCTTCTTCACACTTATCAAACAACTCAAATAGATCTCTTTCCTTTTCTCTACATGGAAGTGATAGGATGGTCAACTCTAGAAAAGTTCAAAATGAACTTCTTGTAATACCCTGCTAATCCCATAAAATTATGCACTTCATGCATGTTTTTAGGAGTAGGCCATTCTAAAATAGCTTTTACCTTCGATGGATCTACAACAATTCCTTTAGATAGTATGATATGACCCAAGTACTACACCTCTTTTTGAAAGAAAGTACATTTGGATAACTTCCCATAATGTTTATGCTCCCTAAGTCATTGTAGAACTATCTGCAAGTGTTGATAGTGTTCCTCCTCATTACAATAGTAGATTAAAATATCATCTAAAAACACCAGAACAAATTTGTCTAGACTGTCTCTAAAAACACTATTCATCAAATTTATAAATACTCAAACCAAAAGGTAAGGCTATGAACTCATAATTCCCATACCTTGTTTGAAAGGTTGTCTTGTGAATATCTTCTTCCTTCAATCTCAACTGATGATATATTGATCTAAGGTCAATCTTGGAAAATAAAATGGCATCATGCATTTGATCAAAAAGGTCATCTATGCGTGGTATAGGATACTTATTCTTGATCATTGTTTTTTTAAGCATACGATAATCTATACAAAGACGTAGTGCACCATCTTTCTTCTTAACAAAAATCACCAGTGCACCCCAAGACGATACATGAGGTCAAATCAACCCTTTTTACAATAATTCCTAGAGTTAAACTTTTAACTCCATCAACTCAGTAGTAGTCATTTGATAAGGCACTTTGGACACTGATTCAAAATGAGGAATAATATCTATTGCAAAATCAAAAACTCTCTTCGGGGGTAGACCTAGAAGGTCTTTCAGAAACACATCCCAAAAATCTTGAAGAAAAGGGTACTCTTCAAAAGTATTTTCCTTTAATCCCTTCTTCTCTTCATCTTTTACTTCCTCCATTTTCACTACAAATATCTGGCATCCTTTCCATTTTTCTCTTTTCAATTGCATTGCAGAAATTTTCCTAATTCTCATTTCTTGCTTAAAACCTTGGATGAGGACAACATTTCCATCATCTTTAATGCATTCTACTATTTTAGAAAGACAATCAACTTTTGCCTTATGCTAAGATAGCCATTTCATGCCTAAGATGACATCATAGGATCCTAGAGGTTCTACATATAGGTTGACCTTTATGGAAAAAGTAGGTAGGGTTAATCTGGCTTCAAACAAGCATTGATCTACCTAAGCTCTTGAGTAGTTTGCAAACTCTACTATCCACGAATTAGCCATGAAACTAACTTTCCTAGACATTTTATCAAGTATTCTAGGGTTCACAAAATTTTTTAGTTGCTCCAGTGTCTATAAGAATTGAATTAGGGTTCCAAAAAGAGTACATGTGATTTCAACAAGAGTAACCTAATACTTGGCTTGATGACTATCAAGAGCAGCATGAATCCTTTGCTAAAAAGCCATTTGCTGTGAAGGTAAAGGTTGACTCTTCATGGTGTAGTGATTAGCATAATGATCTCCTCCACACGTGAAACATCCTCTAGGAGGACCTTGTTGATGATTGTTTTAACATAGTCATAACAATAGTCAAAATTCACATAAAATGAACCAAAACTGACTTGAAAGATATGAAGAAATTGATTAAGATTTGCTTATTTCCAAGTTTAATATGGGCAGGTCTTGACCTATTGGGCAAATTCAGTTCGTTGATGTGAAGCTGTAATGTTCAAGGGGCCTTATGTGATTTAGGGTTTCTTGATGGTTTTACTGGTCTCAAACTATGCAAAAGATCATAAAAATCAGCATGTTGTTCATTTCTTTGCATAAAAAGTGTTACTGTGCTGCAAAGCTTTAAAGGGTTTTCTTTTCTTAAATTATTGCAGCTTTCTCCTCTTTAAATATTATGAAAGCTATCTACTTTTAAACTCTATTGTTCATGCTTTTCAAATATGAGACAAATTTCCTTCAAATTTCTCTGTTTTAGGCTAAGTATTTTCAGATGGGTTGGGAAAAGTTAGAAAGATCTAACCTAAACATCATTCATTCTACTAAAGGATCTAATTGTTCTATTATGCACTTTATAAGTAATACATCAAATTGATCAAATCCATAGACAAAAAACCTTAAGTGTAAATTTTGAGCATTTTCACAAACACACACTTAAAATTGCAAGCTCTAAGAGAAAATATTTCAAACACAATGAAGAGCAAGAAAACACTCAGAAGATAGATGCAGAATTCTAGATTCAATTGTATTAGAAACAGACAATCATATAAGATTTACAATGTCTGAATGACTCGTAGCTTCAATGATCAAATTACAGAAAACTTACAAGCTTTATAGATACACTAAGGAAGCAGGATGTTCCACACATTCCTTACTGCAGACACAGACAACCTCCTTCTTCTACTCCTAAATGCTATGCTAAATCACAATTTCAATTCTATTCTCTATATGTCTTTACTCTAAAAAAATCCCTGTGTAGCCCCTGTGTAAAGTACTATAGTGTAAAGAGGCACAATATATAGACTTGACTGTCCTCAATACAGCTCAAAACCCTAGTTAAGCAATGGTTCAAACCCTTAGTTACAACATTAAATGGTGGAGAACAAGTCTCCCAAAAATATCCCTGAGCAACATCAAATCTGGACGAAACATGCCCTTTTGGAAACCCTAGCAACTCAATAATAACTTCTATTGTCTGCTATAATGATGTCTTCAGTTACATTTTATCTTCATCAATGAAGACCCTTGACTTTTCGCATCTCATTTTTATCTTCCTTTTGCTTCCTCTGAGATCTGATTTCCTCTTCTGTGATGTCACTGCCATCAAGTTTCAACTCCTTCCTCAACTGTAAACCTGCAAAACAAATAAAAATGGATCAAAAACCACATCAAGTTGCGTTGCCAATTAATTACCTGGTCAGAGAGTTATATAGGCATTAAAGCTCGACCTTTATATCCACCTATGCATGTTGAATCAGGCTGAAAGCGTAAAACATAGATATCAGGTCCTGAAACAGTGAAAATCGAGTCCCCAAAATGCATATACAATGTTAAAATAGTTGGGTCAACCATCGTTGACCAAAAAATATGCAATCAGGCTGCAAAATAACTACAAATTCTTACCACTTCGCTTTCCTGCCCTTTTCCTTTGTTTAAATCTTTGTATCATCCGATATACAAGCCAGGCATGATACATTAATTTTATCGGATTTCAATCCCTTTCAGCTCCATGGCTTGTATGTATGCAATGCATATTGGTTTGTATATCGCAACATACAAACGCAAAAATATACAAGCACTTAACTCCAATTTAAAACTTTTCAATTCCACTCAATGTATATTTTGACGCATATTGTGCTTTGTATACTTTGCAGTCATCAAACATACAAACCCCAAATATACATAGATTTAACGCTACTTCACCTTTCCTTTAAATCCACGGCCTGTATAATGTCTTTGTATATCCTCAATATACAAAACACAAAATATGCAAGGACTTAACCATGTTTAATAATTTTTTTGGGTCTACCCGATGTATATAGCCATTGTAACTTCCAACATACATTTGGGTTTGATACGAGCAATTAATCAGATTTTACTTTGTCCTTGATTCCGTGTTGCATGTATCCTACGTTGCATGATTTAATATACAAAGCATAAAAGATATAATGACTTAACTTCATTTAATAACCCTTTCAAGTCTGTGGCTTGCATGTAGCGTTGTATGTAACCTTTGTATGTAAGAAACATACAAAGCAAAAGATGCATTCGGCGGACTTAACCACTTATACATGTCAACTCTTAACTGTTTCGGGTCCACCTTGCACATGGACAATGTATACCAGCAATGTATGTATTAATATACAAGCTCGAAGCATACAACAATTTAACCCTGTTTTATAATCTTTTGGGTTTCAGGCAATGTATCTCCGCCTTGTATGTTTTCGAATGTATGTATATAGCAACATACATACAAGTCGAAACATACAAGGACTTAATTCTAATTCATAAATGTTTCAGGTCCACCTTGTATATACAAATATAACATTAGCAAATGCATACAAGGTAAAAAACATACAATCGACTTTGTATATGAAAGTGATATACAAAGGCCTTTGCATATGCAACATGCAAACAACCCAACATGCAGATAACCTAGTATATGAACTTGATTGCAAATGCGACTAAGTATAAAACGACCTTGCACATACAAAGGACTTTGTATATGGAAAGTGATATACAAAGGCCTTTGCATACAAGCGAACTTACATGCAAATGACCTTGTATATGCAACCCGATATAGAAATAGACTTGTATGTGCAAACAGCAAACCCTTCCCTTGTACATTTTACCAAAATGCTCATAACTTGCAAAATATGGCAAATTTTAACATGGTTCAAAAAGCAACCCTAGCTTATTTTTCACAAGGAATCCAACCATATTATGCCCTGGTACTGAAAATGCATTTTTTAATCTATTTTTAACAAAGTCTATAATTTTTTTACCGTCTTTTCCCTTTACCACCAAACAGACCCACACACAAGAAGCAAAAAAACAAAGCAACAGCAAGGGTCCTCATTTTGCTAAGGAGTAAAATGGGGCATGTTGTGAACATCACAACAACTAGAAACCAAACAAAACAATTAAATTAAAAGCATTAAAGAAAACTAAATGAAATAAATCCATAACTTCCAACTATCTTTCCTGTAAATCATTATTCAACTTGAGACCTAAGGTATTCAATAAGGGTGCATGAATTTTCATTTTCAATTTAAGTGTGTGCATGTGATTAATTATCCTCATCTTGAAGATTGGTTGAACAAACCAGTGACTGATATTAGCCTATGTAGTTGATGTCATTCTCTCATAGCCAATCGGATAGAGCCTTTCTGCTAGCGAGCATCCATAGCCCTAGCAAGGTTATCGTTACAATTCTCCTAAGTAGAGCCCCACTACCAGCGAGCATCTATAGCCCCAGTAGAGTTACTTAGATGGCTTAACCTGGATTTTCAGTAAAACCCATTTTATTATTTTTATTTATTTTATATTTTCACTTTTATATTTTGTATTTTTGATATTTGATAGAGATTTCATAAGATTTGTAGTTGTAACTTCATGATGTAAGGACTGAACACTTGCTAAATTTAAGCTAAGAATTGTAATGGTAGCAAGGGTGACCTCTAATTTTTTACCTAATATCTACACTGGTAGGTTCAACAGACCCAAGGATTTTAGGTGTGTCATCGTGAGAAACATCCTTGAATACTCAACCCACTATTATTGAATACAAAATTTAATAAGTAAAACAACTCTCTACATTCATGACAGTCACAACAAGTTATGCATAAATTACAAATAATTTACTTGAATGTTCTGAATTTCCTATTGTTTTCAATGGTTGTTAGTTTGCTCCTTCATACTCTAAAGCAAAACAAAGATCCCTGCTATTGAAACAAAAAGGCAAACAAAACAAACAGACTGTACAAACAAAAGGAAAAAAAACAAAAAAAGACAACATAAACAACACAAAACAGAATAGAATAGAAAACAAAACAAAAACAAACAAAACTATACATTACTTACACTATGATACACAGAAACTGACTGCCCCTTACCTCAAGCCTGGAAGTAGTGTTTCAAATGTTGGCCATTAACTGGTAATGGTACATCTTCCCCAGTCAAGGTCTTGAGTCTAAATGTATTATCTCCAATTATTTCTAAGACTTGTAATGGACCTAACCATAGTTTGTCAAATTTTCCATGATGCCCTTTCTTTTCGTGTGCTTTATCCTAGCACAGCACTAAGTCTGATATCTTAATTTTTTTGACTCTTGCCCTCTTATCAAACCACCTCTTAACTACTGCTTGGTGTTTGGCAAATTTCTCGATGGCTTGACCTCTTTTCTCATCTAGTTGTAGCATTTGTACTATCCTAGCTTCCCTATGAATATCAAAGCCTAAATACTCATTGGCAAACTTCCAGATTGGTATTCTCAAATTCACTGGAAGTATGGGATCAGTCCCATAAACTAATTGATAAGGTGCACTGCCTAAAGCTATCTTAAACTTGGTCCTATCTACCCATAATGCATATTTTAACAAGGTATTCCACTCTCTAGGACTCTTTGCAATTAGCTTCTTGATAATGTCTAATAAAATTTTGTTCGTAGACTCAGCTAATCCATTGCCTTGAGGATAATAATTCAAAGAAAACTTTAAAACAATCCCATATTCAAATGCCCATTTAGAAAATTTCAAAGAAGAGAAAGCAGGGCCATTATCACATACCAATGAATAGGGAGTTCCAAACCTGGTTATTATGTTTTCTTCAAGGAACTTGATAACTACCTCAGTTGTAGAGAACTTGCAACATGTGGCTTCAGTCCACCTTGTATAGTAGTCTATCACCATCAATATGAAATTGTGTCCTGTAGAAGATGTAGGATTGATGACTCCAATGAAATCCAGGCCCCACTATGCAAATGGTCTTGATTCAATCATAGGCTGTAATGGATTGGCCTGATTTCTTCCCTTATCTGCTGCAGTCTCATAGGTGTGGAAACTCTTAATGTGACTCTCTATATCTTTGAACATCGTGGGTAGGTAGTAACCTACTCTCAATATTTTGTGTTGTAGCTAGATGGGAACCATGGCCAGTTCTATACTTGTTATGTAGTTCTGTTAACACCTTATCCACCTCAGCTCTATTTAGACATCTCAGATAAACTCCATCATGGTTCTTCCTAAATAGAAGACCTCCTTGCACCATATATTTTTGTGCTTTCACCTTCAAAGCTCTCCTTTGAAAAGATTTCATCTTGTTTGGGTACTCTCCAGATATCAAAAAAGTGTTCAAGTCGCCATACCAATTTGATGCGTCATGGGAATTCAGTAGATACTACTGTTTTATCAAATCTAGGTCTATGTTTTCTATTGTTTGCACCAACACTGCCCTTTGACCAGCTTCATTGGAATGATTTCCATGTTGAATTCTTGCAGCGTAGTGATCCATTTGGCCCTCTTTTCACCAGGCTCGTTCTGCATCAGTAGCACCTTTACTGTTGCGTCTAGTACTATGGCTTTGATCTGGTTGTGTAAGATATAATGTCTAAATTTTTTTACGGCCCTTACCAGCGCAAATGCTTCTCTCAGTGTCTAGATATCATAGCTGTGCATCCTTCAAAGGTGCACTCATAAATGCAATGGGCCTTTCCTCATTGTCTACACCCTTCTGCATTAAGGCAGCCATGACTGAATGGGAGGATGCAAAGGAGTATATATAAAATGGCTTGGTGTAGTCTCGGCTCGCTAGTACAGGAGCGTCAGAAATGGCCTTCTTCATATCTTCAAATGCAGCCCTAGCTATAGGTGTCCACTCCATCTGTGCATCCTTCTTTAACATAGCATTCAATGGTTGCACAATTTCTGCAAAACTTGTGATGAACTTTTGAACAAAGTTAATCTTACCAAAAAATGATTTCAACTCTTTCCGTACTGTTTGGTATTTTCAAATTTTTTATTGATTCTATTCTATCTAGATCAATCGATATTCCATCTTCAGAAATGACATGCCCTAGTAATTTACCTTCAGTTACTTTGAATGAACATTTCTTAGGGTTAAGGGAAACTCCTTACCTCTCACATCGCTTAAGTATTTTCCTGAGATCTTCAGCGTGAGTGGATGCATCCTTGGAATACACAGTTAGATCATCCATATACACAATAATGCACCTACGTAATAACCCACGGAATGCAATGTCCATGGCTCTCTGAAAAGTGGCACTTGCATTGATCAGACCAAAAGGCATTCTCCTATATGCATAATTTCCCCATTTACAAGTGAAGGTGGTTTTTAATCTGTCTTCTCTGTCTATTAAGACCTAGTTATATCTTGAGAAACCATCCAAAAAAGACATCATATTTGCCCCGTTTACTGCTTGCAACACTTCGTCTATTGGAGGTAAAGGATAATTATCCTTTTTAGATGCTTTGATCAGATTTCTAAAGTCTACGCATAACCTAATGTCTCTGTTTTTCTTCCTCACTGGTACTAGGTTAGCTACCCAGGCTGAATGTCTGACTGGGAAAATTATTCTGGCAGACAATAACTTCTTTACTTCTTCAAATATTAAAGGCTCTAAAATGGCGTTCATAGGCCTTTGTTTCTACCTAAATGGTTTAACTTCTGGTCTCAAAGGTATCACGTGCATTATGATGGACGTATCATATGTTTTCAAGGCTTCATATGTCCATGCTATGACATGTTTGTATTCTTTCAGGACACCTAAAATTTCTTTTCTTATTTTCTCAGAGCAAGCCTTTCCAATCAGTACATTTTGTGGACTTTGCTTTGTCCCTAAGTTGTGTGGATCACACTTACCCCTTCTGTTTTGGGTAAGTCTTTCTATCTTATTACCCCATCAAAGTAAAAAATATGCTCTAATTCAATTACTCCTTTGGGTAAGAAGTTGCTCTTCAAGTTGATTATATCCTCTTCATCCCATGTTATCTCAGGCCTTTCTTGTTCATCAATGATTTGAGCTTCAAATACCTCATTGCATGTTAGAAAATCTACAATTTGTTGATCCCCTCCAAATACCTGAAAATGTGTAACATTATCTGGGATACTGGGAACATTAACTAATTCAACAACAAATTTCCTCAATCTTGACAGTGTCAAGGGTTCTAGTGTGCTAGCAGCAACTGCTAGTGCATCCGGCTTGTGGTTCAGCTCTCTAGGGATATGCTCTAATTTGAAAGCATCAAATGAATCTATTAAACCCCATACCCTATGTCTATAACAAATCATCTTCTTGTAATTGCAAGCATATAGTTTCCTTACTTGCCTAACTCCTAGTTTAAAATCTGAAAATACCTTAATTGTTTTCACCTTTTTCTTGATGGCCATGACAAGTCCCAAAATTAAGGCTTCATATTCAGCAATATTGTTAGTACAGGAAAAGTACAGTCTATATGCTGCTAGATATGATTTACCCTGAGGATCTGTGAGTTCAACACCTGCACCTGCACCCTGTTTTAATTTCAATCCGTCACATTTTAGTGTCCACATGCCATCTTTACTTTTCTGACCTTTTACCTTGGCATGCTTTGTCCCTTCTATCACTTGTGAGGTGCTGGCCTATTTATTCATGGGTATTTCTGTTTGGTCAACTTGCACATGTCTATTTTCAGATTGCAAATCAAAAACACAACTACCCTTGTCCTTTATTACCTCTCCTAAATCTGAAATCAGAGCATTTACACTACTTTGAAAGTACCTCTGTGGTTGATCAGGATTCTCATTTCCCTCTTGCAACCCTACCCTCTTCGTGCATTTTTTGTATTCATATTCAATGATGTCTTTGCACATTTCACAACTCTCCTCATAATGTGGCCTATCATGAACTCTACATCTGTCCTTGTACAGTTTACATTGGACTGGAAGATTTTTTTTAATGCACTCTTCCATCTCTTGTCTAATGGCATGACCAAATTTGTTCATTGTACTGTTTTCTTCATCCGAAGAATTTCCATCAGACTCAATGAATAATGCTGTCTTATTGCTGACATATTTTTCTCTAAAGTTTAACATCATGATCTCTTCAATTTGTACCCCATTGTTAGTGATCCTGTAAACACCAGGCTCAATAGTAGCATATAATATTTCATTAGTTTGATTATAGTATGTTATCATGTGTTTCATCTTGGGTTCTAGCTCTATTCTAATCTAGTTTGGGATACCTCTCCAAGGTAGCCACATATGTGAAAAATCAGTGGCCATATATCTGTTTAATGTCTTAGACCAGTCACTACTCAGCAACATTCCATAGTTCTTGGGTATATCCACTATTTGAATGTCAATGAAGTGGCTTACCTTAGGGTCTGAAGCTAATTGCATTTGGATGTTCATTAGTTCTCCTATCACACTAACCTTAGTTTTATCTAACTGTGTGACAACCTTAGTAGATTTGGTGGGAGTCAGCCCTAGAGTTTTACATATCCCTAAGGGCATTACGTTGGCTAATGCACCAGAATCTACCATACAATTGTGTATGTTCTTCCCACACAATCTAATAGTTAACAAGAAAGGAGGAGCATCCTTCTTATCAACATACATTACTACATTTGTATTGGAAGGCTGCTCAACTTTCTTACTTTTCTCTTTAGGTGGTGAATCTCTATTAGGAACATTCATATCAGTAGAAACCTCATCTATCATGGATGTATCCAAGGACTTTATAAAAGCATTTCTAATCCCTGGAGTTTTTAATAGTTCACTTATAGGTATACTGACCTTTATTTTCTTTATTTCCTTTAACAAGTAACTCATTAATCTTGTTGTCTCTATTGTTTCAGTTTAACTTGTCTGGACCTTTTGTACTATTGTTCCATTGTTTGCAAGCTGATTAGATTTTAGTATGGTGGGATTGTTGCTAGCATTCTAATCTAGGGGTGTTTTGAAGTTGTTAGGAGGAATGGAAGTGGTGAAAGGTCCTCCTAGCCTAGTGTTGTTCCTTAAATTGTAAGTGTGGTTTTTATTTGTTTGTTGAAAAGCCTGCACCTCTTCTGTTTCAGTCAACACTTCATTTTCAGTTTCAAAGGGAAACTAAAAAGCATTTAACACAAAGGCTGATTTAGGATAAAGATTTTCACAAAAGTATGGTTCATCTTCTAACAATTCATCCTCTTTCTCTTCCGCAGTTGCAAAGGTAAATGTTTCTAAGACTAAGGCTGTATCATATCCTAAGGGTACTACCTCATTACCCTTGGGAATGAGAAAGTCAGACGTAGGAGGCTACACATCTACATTAAAAATACTGGCTACTAAGTGGAACTGTGGACAGTCAAGCTCAGCATGGGTAATGGTATTGTGAAATTTGCACCAATTTTTTAGTGCTGTATTGGCCATTTGGATGCCAGCTATTTGTTTTGCATCATGATTATCTATGTTCTCAAAAGGAGAAGCTAGGATACCATTGTTTGGTTCTGTGTTCCATGTCTTGCGCGGCCTAAGCTGATTCTGATTTTTGTTATTGTTACCCCAGGCCCTATTGTCTACCATTGGCCCTCTATTTTGCATTGGATGCCCTTGATTAGGACCTTGATGCTGATTGTAGTTCTGGATCTGATTTGAACATTGGCCTTGGTTGTTATTTTGGTTATGGCTCTGATTGTAGTGCTGATTGTAGCCTTGGTTGTGATTTTGATTTTGATTGTATCCTTGGTTACCTCTTCCATAAAGATTCTCATTTCTTAGTTGTGTCACTTCGGTGGTCAATCTTTTCAAGTGTGCAGTGATCTATTTGATCTCTTCCCTTTCCTCTTGTACCTTTGCCACAGTTGTATCTCTAGGAGGTTGGAAGAAAGGCTAACCACTATTCTAACTGTTATTAGCAGTGTTACCCGTGTAAGGAGCTATGCCTTGGATTGGGGTAGGACTATACACAGGTGTGTATGTTGGAACCTAATTTAATAATGGAGTGTGATGTATAGGGACTCCATTCCAAGGTTGTGCCTAATTTTGGATCCCAAAATTTCCTCCATTGACAGATGGACTATAAGTTGTAGGCCTCATCTCTTGGTTTACTGAGGCTGCCTCTTTATAGGCTTTGGATATTGAATCTATGCTAGGTTTTCTTTTGACAAACATGGCAGTTAAAGGATCCAAGGCTACATAGTACATAGCTAACAAGGTATCATCATTCATGGTGTAAGGGTCTACCAACGTAGAGTAGGCCTTTTGAAACCTGTCATTGAAATTATCAATCAGCTCTCCCTCTCCTCTTATTATGGTAGCCAATTTATGATACAAGATGCAAGGATCAATGGGTCCTCTAAATCTAGACAAAAAAGCTTCTTCCATAAGGTCCCAGGAAGAAATATAGCCATTGGGTAAGTTTACATACCAGTTAGAGGCTTGTTCATTGAAGGTGTAGGGAAACAATCTACACACAACATCCTCATGTTCTAACATGGCCCTAAAACATGCCTCTTTGAATATTCTAATGTGGTCTTCAGGATCCTGATGTAACTGATATTTTGGACATATCTTTTCAGAATTTTTGCACATCTCATGATAATCATTGAAGTGTATGGGAGAATTAGCATTAAAGTAAGCCATTGCAAGTACTTGTGCTTGACCTGAACCTGTAGGAATACTTGGATTCACTGGTGGGATAGGATTTCTAAGAAGACTAGGACCTCTAGGAGTACCTGAACCAAGATTCAAAGATCTAAATGAAGAACTGTCAGGACTCAAAATGTTATGGATGCCAAAAGGTGATCCAGAAAGTGTTCCAGATGAACTTCTTGCATGTGATATTTTGGGATTCCAAATTAGAGGACTCCTACCTCGTCTTTTATCAGATAATTCCACAAATATATCCCCAGAACTAGATTTAGACCTAGTCACTCTACCACTATTATTAGCAAGTTTTTCTTGAAACAAACCCTAACTCAAATCAGGCCCTCCTTCTAGTGCCAAGAAATTGTTGATGATTGTTTTAACACAGTCATAACAATAGTCAAAATTCACATAAAATGAACCAAAACTGACTTGAAAGATATGAAGAAATTGATTAAGATTTGCTTAATCCCAAGTTTAATATGGTCAGGTCTTGAACTATTGGGCAAATTTAGTTGGTTGATGTGAAACTGTAATGTTCAAGGGTCCTTATGTGATTTAGGGTTTCTTGATGGTTTTACTAGACTCAAACTATGCAAAAGATCATAAAAATCAGCATGTTGATTTCTTTGCATAAAAGGTGTTACTGTGCTACAAAGCTTTACAGGGGTTTTTTTCTTGAATTACTTCAGCTTTCTCCTCTTTAAATATTATGAAAACTATCTACTTTCAAACTTTGTTGTTCATGCTTTTCAAATATGAGACAAATTTCCTTCAAATTTCTCTGTTTTAGGCTAAGTATTTTTAGATGGGTTGGGAAAAGTTAGAAAGATCTAATCTAAACATCATTCATTCTACTAAAGGATCTAATTGTTCTATTATGCACTTTATAAGTAATACAACAAATTGATCAAATCCATAGACAAAAAACCTTAAGTGTAAATTCTGAGCATTCACAAACATACACTTAAAATTGCAATCTCTAAGAGAAAATGTTTCAAACATAATGAAGAGAAAGAAAACACTTAGAAGATAGATGCATAATTCTAGATTCAATTATATTAGAAACAGTTAGTCATATAAGATTTACAATGTCTGAATGACTCTTAGCTTCAATGATCAAATTACAGAAAACTTACAAGCTTTACAGATACACTAAGGAAGTAAGATGTTCCACACGTTCCTTACTGGAGACACAGACGACCTCCTTCTACTCCTAAATGCTATGCTAAATGACAATTTCAGTTTTGTTCTCTATGTCTTTACTCTAAAAAAATTCCTGTGTAGCCCCTGTGTAAAGTACTACAGTGTAAAGAGGCACAATATATAGACTTGACTGTCCTCAATACAACTCAAAACCCTAGTTAAGTAATGGTTCAAACCCTTAGTTACAACATTAAATGGTGGAGAACAAGTCTCCCAAAAATATCCCTGAGCAACATCAAATCTGGGTGAAACATGCCCTTCCGGAAACCCTAGCAGCTCAAAATGACTTCTGCTGTCTGCTGCAATGATGTCTTCAGCTGCATTTTGTCTTCATCAATGAAGACCCTTGACTTTTCACATCTCATTCTTATCTTCCTTTCCCTGCCTCTGAGATCTAATTTCCTCTTCTGTGATGTCACCGCCATCAAGTTTCAGCTCCTTCCTCAACTACAAACCTGCAAAACAGATAAAAATGGATCAAAAACCACATCAAGTTGCCTTGCCAATTAATTACCTGGTCAAAAAGTTAGATGGGCATTAAAGCTCGGCCTTTATATCCACCTACATGCATTGAATCAGGCCGAAAGTGTAAAACACAGATATTGAGTCCTGAAATAGTGAAAATCGCATCCCCAAAATGCATTTACAACGTTAAAATAGTCAGGTCAACCATTGTTTACCAAAAACTACGCAATCGGGCTCCAAAATAACTACAAATTCTTACCACTTCACTTTCTCGCCCTTTTCCTTTGTTTAAATCTTTGTATCATCTGATATACAAGCCAGGCATGATACATTCATTTAACCAGATTTCAATCCCTTTCAGCTCTGCAGCTTGTATGTATGCAATGTATATTGGTTTGTATATCGCAACATACAAACGCAAAAATATACAAGCACTTAACTCTAATTTATAACTTTTCAATTCCACTCAATGTATATTTTGACACATATTGTGCTTTGTATACTTCGTAGTCATCAAACATACAAACCCCAAATATACGTAGATTTAATGCTACTTCACCTTTCCTTTAAATCCGCGGCTTGTATAATGTCTTTGTATATCCTCAATATACAAAGCACAAAATATGCAAGGACTTAACCATGTTTAATAATTTTTTCAGGTCCACTCGATGTATA
The DNA here is from genome assembly GCA_027924645.1 of Cunninghamia lanceolata. Lineage (NCBI taxonomy): Eukaryota > Viridiplantae > Streptophyta > Pinopsida > Cupressales > Cupressaceae > Cunninghamia > Cunninghamia lanceolata. Next base: position 677,207 of record BSBN01001565.1, on the reverse strand, counting down.
TAGTCATTGTATCTTCCAACATACATTCAGGTTTGATACAAGCAATTAATCAAATTTTACTTTCTCCTTGATTTTGCATTGTATGTATCCTATGTTGCATGTTTTAATATACAAAGCATAAAAGATAGAACAACTTAACTCCATTTAATAACCCTTTCAAGTCCGCAGCTTGCATGTAGTGTTGTATGTAAGAAACATACAAAGAAAAAGATGCGTCCGGTGGACTTAACCACTTATACATTTCAACTCTTAACTATTTCGGGTCCACCTTGCATATGGACAATGTATACCGTCAATGTATGTATTAATATACAAGCCCAAAGCATACAACAATTTAACCCTATTTCATAATCTTTTGGGTTTCGGGCAATGTATCTCTGCCTTGTATGTTTTGGAATGTATGTATACCGCAACATACATACAAGTTGAAACATACAAGGACTTAATTCTAATTCATAAATGTTTCAGGTCCACCTTGTATATACAAATATAACATTAGCAAATGCATACAAGGTAAAAAACATACAATTGACTTTGTATATGAAAGTGATATACAAAAGCCTTTGCATATGCAACATGCAAACGACCCAACATGCAAATAACCTAGTATATGAACCCGATTGCAAATGCAACTAAGTATAAAACGACCTTGCACATACAAAGGACTTTGTATATGGAAAGTGATATACAAAGGCCTTTTCATACAAGCAAACTTACATGCAAAGGACCTTGTATATGCAACTCGATATACAAACAGACTTGCATGTGCAAAAAACAAACCCTTCCCTTGTACATTTTACCAAAATGCTCATAACTTGCAAAATATGGCAAATTTTAACATGGTTCAAAAAGCAACCCTAGCTCATTTTTCACAAGGAATCCAACCATATTATGCCCTGGTACTAAAAATGCATTTTTTCTCTATTTTTAATAGAGTCTGTAATTTTTTACCCTCTTTTTCCCTTTACCACCAAACAAACCCACACACAAAAAGTAAAAAAGCAAAGCAACAACAGGGGTCCTCATTTTGCTAAGGAGTAAAATGGGGAGTGTTGTGAACATCACAACAGACCTCTCTTTCCTAAAGATTAGTTAGTATTATAATTATTCCTTTAGGATTAGAATCCCTATTTCCATCCCTGGATTCATTTCTATTATATCTAGAACTTTTACCACAGTTCCTTTATCTAGATTCCCGATTCTTGTTTCTCTTTTTGAAGGATGTTGAAGAATGACTCCAGTTAAATTTATTTTGATATCTTTCTCAATACATAGAGATAGATTTGAGCTTTTGCTCTTGCTTGATGGCTTTCTCAAAAACTTGTTCCATAGTTGTGGGTTCATGAACATCCACTTCTCTACCAATCTGAGTATTCAAGCCCATGATAAACTTCCTTATTCAAAATATTTCTTCCTTATAATATTGTGGCACATACTTCAATAACTTGGTAAATTTTTCCTAGTATTCAGTGACAGTCATATCTCCTTGACATAGATTTTGAAAATTTGTTAATTTCTTGTCAAAGTACAGTTAAGGAAACCACCTTTTCCTGAATATGGCTACAAATTGATCCCAAGTTAGACTTAAGGAACTCAATCCTAATTCCATTTTCTTTTTCATCCAACACATGGATGCTTCTCTAGCTAATTGGTATGCTCCCCATACAACCTTGGTGATCTTAGAATATTTTCTTATCTGAAAATATTTTTCCATCTCTATCAACCAAGCCTCAGCTACATCTCCACTTACTATTCCATCAAACTTAGGAGGTATAACTTTCTTCATATCTCAGGCTAACTTGCTAGTAAGATAGGTTTTTGCCTCATTTTACATTAGTGGGTCTTGGTTATTTACTCTTGGCTCTCCATGAAAACTGGATTCTTCTCATCCTTCAGAATAATGTTCTTGATTGGTTTCTCCCCCTCTAACTTACTATTCCAAGGCTTCCAATATTCTTTTTGTTTCATTTAAGAATAAAAAAATTTGATGTAGTTTTTCCATAGGGTTTTTCTTAGGATCTGGGCCATTTGGGCTCCCTCCTGATTAGTTTTCAAATTGTTTCATTACAATACCACACCTAATAATTTTACATAGAAATTTATCAAAACATGTAACATTTTGATACACTATCATAAAAGCACAAGTTCATAAATATAGAAACTCAGAGACTCTTTACATGAACATTTGCATACTCAAAAAGCCAAAACATTTACTTTATTTACTTTTTGAATCTTTACATCCTTGTTCAAATACAAAACTATTTGTGAAAAGGAAATGTCTACATATCACTTTCTGATAGAGGAAATTCCTCTGGTTCCTCTTCTTCATTAGAATCAAGTAACACAAACTTAGTTGGTGGATGTACTCATGAGTACTCCTTCAACACCTCTAGACTCATAACAGGTGCATCTAGATCACACCCGAAAGGCATGTCACGATGTGTAGATGGTTTACTAATCTTAACAGTAGTAAGGGTTGATAGTCTTTTTGCCTCCTCAAGCCATTTCCTCCTTTCCAGGTGGATACATTTGAGTGCATCATCTAATGTTTCAACATTATTGACTCAATATTCCTTCACATAACTCACCGTATGTTTAATCTTTGGTTCAGGAGATGGCTCTTTCTTAATAGTGATCTTAGGCATTTCACTAAGTTTTGTTTTCTTGGCTCACTTTCGTGTCCTATTTCCTATCATTCTAGCATTAGAACAAATGTTTTAACATTAGCATATCTTGCCAATCTTGTGACATCTCACAATGAGCTCCAAGGTCCAAGTGTTGAACTTGGTAGCTTTGATACCATGTGTAGCATCCCAACTGGAATATTAGAAAAACTCAAACAAAAATTAAGAAAATATTCACACCTTTTTTTAAGGAGAAGAGAAAAATATCTTCATAATCAATATATTTTTAATATCCAAGTATAATATACATATTTCAAAATGAGGTCACTTCACACATGACTAATAATTGTACAAATTACAATGGTCATATTTCTTACAAAGTTTTCAATCTTATCAATATCATTTACAAAATAAGCAATGTTTCTTGTTCACAAGTCTTTGGAAGTCAATTATAGGAGATAGAGAGTATCACCCTAGTGCTTTTCCTCCAAGCATAGATCGGTGGTCTCCCTCTCACCTTCCTTCTTGGAAGTGGCCCTTCCCTTCATGATGGTAATAGATAATGAGAATCAACTGATTCCATATGCCATTTGAGAACTAGTGATGTGTCCTAGCTAAAGACAATCAGGTTTACAACTCTAGTATAGCTCTATCTATGTATGACACATTTTGATTGTTCAAATATCTAGTACACTTTGAATTAACAATGCAAGCAGTGACTTTTGCATTACTGTGGCCAAAGTTTCATATATATAAAAGTCGTATGTCCATTCACTCTTTTCTCAACTTGGAGACAACATTCTTATTATTCATTTATTTTCTTTATGCATAACAACTCTCTCTTGGTGTTACTTATACCACATTAGTCATTCTTGACAAGTCTAGGGTGAGAGCTTAGATGACTGATGTAAACATATATTGATTCCCTATTTGCACCCTTGTAATCATGGGTCTATGACATCATGTCATTTACTCAATGACTTGTTTGACTGCTCCTAGGCTCATCCATAGTCATCTACACATACAAGGTTTACATTTAATCCATATAAATTATCAAATAAAAACTGTCTATCTTGACAAATATTTGACTCATAATCTATCGATATTAAGCTATAAATATGTAATCATATGAAATAAATACTCCTCTTTATGTATATTAACAATAGTATAAATCTTGACTTATCATTGGCATAATGAATGTTTCTTAAGACATTCTTGTGGCTATACTTTGCCTAAGATAGATAATAGAGTAGATCTAATGTCAAGTGTTTCTACACTACAACTTTGTCTTTATTACTAACTATTCAAGATTTTGAAAAAACATTCCCAATCCTCTTAAACCACTACTGGTAAGGGAAATATCTTCACAAATTATTTTCTCTTAGATCCTTCTATAGACTTGATATCAACCCTTTTGGTTACTAAAACCTAAGCTTAGTTTTCAATATCAAACAATCTCATAAAAGATTTGGGTTAAACTTTCCACCCATAGACTTCATGTTGCAACACATCTGGCCTAAGGAAAAACACAACCAACTTGACTTTATTTACTTAGTTGTCCTTTATATAATATGATAGTCGACCAATTACTTTATCTTTACAGTCAACCTCCTATGATATGATCCCAGTCCACCTTTGATATCAAGATCATAGTCAACCTCTGATATTTGATCATAGTCAGCCTATAATTTTATGATCATTGGCCTGAATATAGCTTCATAGTCAGCTTGAGATATTTCATAACACTTGGCCTCAATATGGTTTTATTGTCGGCCTGAGATGTTTCATAACACTCAGCCTCACTATGGTTTTACTATCGGCCTGCTATGTTTCATAAAACTCAACCTCAATATGGTTTTACTGTGAGCCTGAGATGTTTCATAACACACCCTCAATATGGTTTTATTATCAGCATGAGATGTTTCATAACATTCAGCCTCAATATGGTTTTACTTTTACCCTAAGATGTTCCATAATGCTCGACCTCAATATGGTTTTACTGTTGGCCTGAGATGTTTCATAACTCTTAGCCTATATATATATCATAATATAACCAGCCATTAAGCATAATCTATGGCCTTGTTATATACTCAACCGACCATCATAATGCATAACCTTGTTATATACTTGACCGACCATCATAATGCATGGCCTCAGCCATATGACAACTTAGTTTACTCACACAACCATATGATTTATACTATCCTTCTAATATATTTACAACAATCTATAAATAATACATTATAGTATATCAGAGATATGTAAATTTCTTAACCTAGTTATCATTCTCATATCATTCTCTAATGAGATACAGTATTTACACATGAAGATGTAAACCTCATATGAAAACAATAAATAATAGATTTTCTACAGAAGTCCACTTACAATTTCAATGAATGTAAATGAATACAAACAAATGTATTGTCACTTTCAGTGGTGTAATAATGAAGTTACCTATTCTCTGCTATAGGAAGCATACTAATGCAGTTTCACTACGTCCTTCATTCCTTTTTTCCCGCTCTCTATTTTTTTTCCTTCACCAATTTTTACCAAGTGTTTTGTTATCTTCTAAAACACTCACCTCTCCTTTCTAAAAGGGGCCACCACTCCAAGTTATGGTGCATCATTGAAAGCACCATTTACACCACACTCTCCTTATCCCAACAACTATCTTTCACTCTCTACATGTAGAAGATAGTGAGGAGTATGGAGTTATTGCTCTCTCCTCCACTCCCAAGCATCTAGGGAGTTTGCTAGAAGAAAAAGGAGACTTCCCTACCTAACATAATTATTAACTATAATAATAGTAGTATAAATAATAATAATAACAACAATTTTGGAAAAAGACATAACATACATATCTATTGGATGTCAATATTATGTACTTTTGAACACTAAATGTGTTCATCTGAAGCACAATTATCGATAGAGAATTGTCACATACTAGCTAAGATCTTGACAACAAAACTAACCATGTTTAGTCAGTTTACACACATCGACTTATCTTCGAAAATCATACACCAATTTTATATAAGACAACAAAAATGATTTAATAACCTTCATCTTAACAATGACATAGTTGACAAGAACATACTCTATCTACTAAGTATATGTGTGTGTGTTTCTAGATGGCATAAGGATCATTGCATTCACACGATCTATCATCCTCTCCATGGTGATACTCTCTCTCCTCATATCGGAGGGAAAACAACACTGCTCCTACATCCACCTCAATTACATAATGGTAGTTAGTCCATTTCATTATTTTAACCACATGTTCAATAATGACATCATATATAATTATCTCTTGCATATAAATTAGTATAAAATAAATGCATTTCTCATCATTACTATAATCATAATATTTTCTTTGACTAACTATCTATCTCAAAAATATTGAAAATAAATACATTAGTTAAAAAATGGGGTGTGATAGGAAACCTTGTATGAGAAGAAAACCCACCACCAAAAAGACTATCACAATTATATTATGTAAAATACAAGGATTGCCCTCTTTACAAAGTCTCAAGACCTATAGGTTTATATCATACCTTTCTTCTACAATCATACATAGATTATGTCAACCTCACATCCTTACTAGAATATTTATCATCTACTATCACATACATGCACCAAGGAACATTGGTTCATCCATATAAGTAGCTAGACATAATTACTAAGACTACTTAATCAAACACCAATTGTCCTACTTATCTAACAACCCCATTAAATACCATCCATCACACAACTATAGCATGATCATATGATGGTGTTAGCATGCCACATGTACCATCAAACATGATATTTCAATATGGATAAGAACTATAGACGATAAACCATTTTTGTACACTAGGGATTACATAGTTGTTTGCCAAATAGTCCTGGTTACCATGAACATGTCTTCTTATATAGTGACCACAACTAGCACTAATTTTGTAGTTGCAAGGACATCTTCTTAATTTTTCATGTCCATTTGCACTATCTTAGAACATCCTCCAAACCTTAACAATGGTCGTAATTATTATCACATATACTCTAGTTCTGAAACACCAGTACCTACAATACCATGCATGCTTCCAACAACACTCAGTTTAATATGTAGTTTGAGTTCTAATCCAAATGAATTATAATTGCTACCACAACATTAACATATGTAAATAAACCTCCATGCTCAATTGTAACATCTAAAACTTAGCGTATCCTATTGTACAGATAACTAATGTCATTCTCCTAGTCTACAAGTAAACTCTCTTCAAGAACACTTCACAAGTGAATAAAACACTAAGTTTCCAAAATTATCCTACTTGATATTTAATACAAGATAAAGTGTAGTATTTAATCCAAGAAGATAACCTTAGGCATGAAAACGTGATAAACCCATTTCATCCCTATACCACATAAACTTGAAATCACTTATAGGTTTTATTAAAGAATCAATAGTGTTTACTTTAGTTTTAATTTTCTCCATTTGAACTTTCCTAGTTTCAATTGTTTCCCTCACAAAATGATATTGCACATCTATGTGTTTTGTTCTAGCATGCTAAATAAGATTTCACACCAAACAAATTGCATTCTGACAATTAGAATTCAACACTGTATGACTCTTAAGACTAATAATAGTACTTAATTTTTTAACCACACATCTTCCTTACAAGCATGTGTTGTAGCCATATATTGTACTTCAATTATGCATAATGTAATTGTTTGATATTTATTACTCATCCAAATAACCACACCTCCAAATAAAGTAAACACATAACCACTTATTGACCTTGACTTATCTAAATCTCCAATCTAATTAGAATCCACAAATTCCTATATGCTTAACAACTTGCTAACATCATTAGTACCATGATAAGTCCAACAACGATTCAAAGTTCCTCTCAAGTACCTAAGCACTAATTTTACTTTTGTCTAGTGTTCCTTACTTAGCTTATTCATTAACCTACTTAGAATTCCCATTGCTTGAGCAATTTTTAGTTTTGTTTAGATCATCACATACATAAGATTTTCTATTGCATTAGCATACAAAACATTTCTCACATCCTCTACAGGACTCACATTCATAAGATATTAACCTAAACTTAAATTTGTACTAACTAATGGGCGGTACTTACTAGTTTACTATCATGCAATCAAAACCATCATAAAATAGTCTCAAGATATTTTATCTAGTTTATCCATAGTTTCCTATTATCCCTATCCCCATGAAATTACATACCAAGTATGTTTCTAGTATCCCCTAAGTCTTTCATCTCAAACATCCTAGATAATTGACATTTGAGCTATTTAATTAATGTCTTATTATTTCTAATGAAAACATATCATCGATGTTGGTATGTGGTGACTAATCATGCAAATACTGTACACTCATAACGAATCCTTGCTAGGGTTCGGGGTTGGTAGTTAATTTTTTGTTAACTGACAAAGGAAAAATGACATTGTAAAATCCTAATTCTAGAAGCTTCCAAAAAGCTTGTTATATGCGGTTGGGATGTATGTTGTGGTATGGAATTTGTGAGAATGTAATTTTTTTTGCATCGGATAATAAAATCATTGTAATGCAGTACTAGGAGACAATCACTCCATTGATTCCATATTTCACAACAATGGGCTTCACACAAGCAACTTTCTCTAATTTCACAAGCAATCTTCACAAGGTGCCAACAAGGGTTCCCACTCTCCCAACTTAATTAAGGGTATCTAGGACCTTATTTCTCCTTGGAGACCCAATCTCAACCAAAACAAACACTCACCTAAAACTCAAACCAAGGATTCTTAGTACCTCCTTCACAACTAGGCTTCTAGCCTTATAGCCCTCCTAAATGACTTGTTATAGCATATATTTCACATGTGATATGATCTCAATGAAAAAAAAATAGTTTGGATTACCCTTTTGTCTAGTTATAAACATATTTCAAAACGGACATGACTTATTTCAGACCAAATGCCTCAAAAACTATGACAGGAACTTTTGCAACTAGGCCAATTAGGCCTCTTTTCCAAAGGAAGTACCCTCAAAACACCTAGTTAACCCAAAAACTCAATAAATAGTCTTTAGACAGGTTATAGAACTTCAAAATCCACCATCATCCTTCTGACCCATGACCTCTCAGATACCAAACCACCAAACCCTCCTTTTAGGCTAAATACCCAAGGGTATATTGAAAATCCATGTTCTAGGCCTCCACCACCTTGGCCAATGCTTCAAAAACCTTCAAATACACCTGCAAATGCTCAAAAAACCATTATCCAACCTTTTCCATTACTATTTCATCAAACCCTAGCAAAAAACCACCATTTTCACACACTAATTCACTCAGAACCCTATAGAACAACACAAATAACTCATCCAATTCGTTCTTCCTACTCAAGAGTCATGACTTACTATCATAGTATAACCTAATAGACTCATTCCACTGAGCCATAGGGTGCACAATAGGTGGAATGAGTTAAAAACATATTTTCAAGTGCTCAAACCCTTGTTTAGGGTTTTTGAACAGTTTTTAGACAAAATATTATATCTTTCTCCAAAATCAATGGTTTTCCTCCAAATCAAGTGCAAAAAAAAGACAACTCACCCCTCTATCACATTCACCAACATGTAGACCCTGACAGTGTCATACAACAGAGTACCACAGCTTGGAACATAATTTTGTAGGAAAAATAATAGAAAATAGGGCTTTTCATTCAAATTTATTCTTCAAAACTTATTCAACAACAACTGTTCAAGCATCTGTTGAGGCTTTATATACATATGGTATTCAAATCTAACCAACCAAATGTATATAACTACCTTTTAACCCTTCATATTCTTGAAAAGTTACATTTTTACAATTTCTTGCCCTTGATAACTTTTATATTTTTCCACCTTTTGACACTTTGACAAAAATGACTCAAAATTGATCCCTAAAACATATCAAATGGTCAATTAAGACCTTATTTACATAACAAAAGACTTCAAAACAATAAAAAAAACCTATCATGGAACAACCGAGACTAAATTTACTTGAAATGGATTGGTGCTCCTTCACCATACACCCGACCAAAAGAAATTCCAAAGTCCCCTTTGAGGGCTGTATGCCATCAAACCATGCTGCCCTTGATCGTACCATGCCCACCAATTTGCATATCTACCTAGTTACTTCTTCAAACTTGCATCATTTCTACCTTTGAACTGATTCCTTTATTGATTATACTATCCTCCTCCTGATGGTTGTTGTTTGATTGTTCTTCCTTTAGGAAATGCTGTTAAATTTGTTTGAATGTCTGTCATTAGATCTGTACCAACTATCCTCTGCCTTGTTCCTATAACATACTTGTCTTCATACCATTGTCCTTGCCTTTCTACTTGACTTGCTTTATCCTTTTCTTTGGTATTATGCATCAGATTCACTGTCCTCAAAACCTTTTCATTCTTAGACCTATATACCACTGTATGGTCAATCTTAGTAGCCTCTTCTTAACAACACTTGACTACCCCTCAACTTTTGTAGCAACTGTAGAACATAACACTATCCCTACCAGAATTTCATCAACTTTCCTTTCCAACCTTGAAGCATTCTTCCAATTTACTACCTTAACATTTTCAAACCTTGAAGTGGCTACAACTTCTATCTTCCATTCTTCCTCTTTGTTTACAAACTCCTTTTCAAATACAATCACCTTTGCTGCCTTAGACTGGTCATCAACACTTCCTTGCAATGTAATTAGTGTAAATCCATTCCCTTCATGCTTAATATGATAACAATTTCTTCTACAATCATATATTTCTTGTTTGTCATACTGCCATGTTCTTCCAAGTAATACATGACAACAATTCATAGGTACAACATCACAAACCACTTTATCCTTGTAACCACCAATACTAAACTCAATCACTGCTTGCTCACAAACTAATATGGATTGGCTACCATTCAACCAAGATGCCCTATATGGTGTTTCATGAGGTATTCTATCTAGTTTTAGTTTTTCTACCATTTCTTGAGACACCATATTACCAATTGAACCTGAATCTATGACTACTTGGCATACTTTACCCTTGGATTTACATGTAGTCTTGAATAGATCTCTCCTTTGCAATGGTTCCTTCTCTTTAGATACCTTCAAGAATTATCTTCTCAACATCAATGGTTCTCCTACCTCTGGAGCAACAACATAGCTAGTGGAATTTAAACTTTCACATTCTTCTTCTTGGACTATTTGAGCCCTCCTTTCACTTCTCCTCTCTCCACCACTTGATGTAGATCCTTGTTTCTCACGACACTTGAATGCTGGATGTCCAAACTCATTGCAATTGTAGCACCTTCCTAAAAATGTATTTGAACTTCTACCTCCACCCAATCTAACTCTTGAACCTCTAAAGCCACCTCTAGAGTCAACAACTTGATCTTTGTCCTTGTTTGTGTCTTCTTGTCTTTCAAAGGACTACCTTGAAGTAAGGAATGCTCCTCTCCCTCTTGCATTGCTGCCTCTGCCTCTCATAGACTTATCTTGTTTCCTTTTCAACTTCTCTTCCACTCTAATGGCCATTTGAAAACATTCTTCAACTGTCTTTGGGTTTACTACAACCAATTCATCTTGAATATTGAATCTTAAACCTCCAAGGTATCTAGCAACCTTTTCAACCTCATCTTCCATCCTCCCTACTCTTATACTTAGCTTATAGAATTCATTAGTATATGTCTTAACATCTAACTCTTTTTGCTTCAATCCTTGAAGTTTTTTATACAATTGAACAACATAATCTTTAGGAAAAAGTTTACCTTTTATCCTTGCCACTATTCTATCCCATGAAACTTTTATTTCCTTTCCTTTCTTCCTCCTCTCTGATTGCTCATAGTCCCACCATAAAAGTGCATGTCCTTTAAGCTTGGTCCTTGCTATCTTCTCCCTCTGGTCTTTCAGAACATTTTCACATTCAAAGTAGTTATCCAAAGTTGTAACCCAATCTAGAAGCTCCTCATCATCCAAACTCCCTCCATACATGGGTGACTCAATCTTCACCTTATGTTTGTCATCCTTGACTTCTCTTATCAGCCAAGTTATCCTTTGTTCTTTAAGGTCTAGTTCTTCCTCACCCCTACTTCTAGGAACTCTTCTTCTTCCTCCTCATCACTTGTATCTTCTACCACCATTCCTCTTTTTTGATTGGTTTCAAGGGCTTCAAGTCTAGCCAACACAATATTATAAGACTCCTGCAATCTAGCATGTATCTCTTTCACTTCTTGTAACTCCCTAGTAGTGGCATTACTCTTGGGAGGCATCTTGTCCTCTCAAACTCTAACAAACTTCAACCAATCACCTTCAACCTACAACAAGTTTCAACTTTTTCCCAAACAAATTAGAACCTAAGCTTTGATACCACTTTGATGCAATACTAGGAGACAATCACTCCATTGATGCCATATTTCACAACAATGGGCTTCACACAAGCAACTTTCTCTAATTTCACAAGCAATCTTCAAAAGGTTCCAACAAGGGTTCCAACTCTCCCAACTTAATCAAGGGTATCTAGGACCTTATTTCTCCTTGGAGACCAAATCTCAACCAAAACAAACACTCACCTAAAACTCAAACCAATGATTCTTAGTACCTCCTTCACAACTAGGCTTCTAGCCTTGTAGCCCTCCTAAATGACCTGTTATAACATATCTTTCACATGTGATATGATCTCAATGAAACAAAAATAGTTTGGAGTACCCTTTTGGCTTGTTATAAACATATTTCAAAAATTTTAGACCAAATGACTCAAAAATTGTGACAGACCCTTTTCCAACTAGGCCAATTAGGCCTCTTTTCTAAAGGAAGTACCCTCAAAACACCTAGTTAACCCCAAAACTCAATAAACAGTCTTTATGTAGGTTATAAAACTTCAAAATCCACCATAAATCTTTTGACCCATGACTTCTCAGACACCAAAGCACCAAACCCTCCTTGTAGGCTAAATACCCAAGGGTTTATTGAAAATCCATGTTCTAGGCCTCCACCACCTTGGCCAATGCTTCAAACACCTTCAAATACACCTGCACATGCTCAAAATACCATTATCTAACCTTTTCCATTACTATTTCATCAAGCCCTAGCACAAAACCACCATTTTCACACACTAATTCACTCATAACCTTATAGGACAACACAAATAACTCATCCAATTCATTCTTCCTACTCAAGACTTATGACTTACTATCATAGTATAACCTAATAGACTCATTCCACCAAGCCATAGGGTACATAATAGGTGGAATGAGTTAAAAACACATTTTCAAGCCCTCAAACCCGTGTTCAGGGTTTTTGAATAGTTTTTAGATGAAATGTTATATCTTTCTCCAAACTCAATGGTTTTCCTCCAAATCTTGAGTGTAAACAAAGACAAATCACCCCTCTATCACATTCACCAACTTGCAGACCTTGATAGTGCCATACAATAGAGTACCATGACCTAGAACAATAATTTTATAGGAAAAATAACAGAAAACAAGGCTTTTCATTCAAATTTATTCTTCAAAACTTATTCAACAAAAACTATTCAAGCCTTTTTTTAGGATTTATATACATATGGTATTCAAATCTAACCAACCAAACATCTATAACTACCTTTCAACTCCCCATGACTCTTCATATTCTTGAAAAGTTACATTTTTGCAATTTCTTGCCCTTTACAACTTTTATATTTTTGCACCTTTTGACACTTTGACACAAATGACTCAAAATTGATCCCTAAAACATATCAAATGGTTAATTAAGACCTTATTTACATAACAAAAGACTTCAAAACATTGAAAAAAACCCTATCATGGAACAACCTAGGCCAAATTTACTTGAAATGCATTGGTGCTCCTACACCACATTGGATGGCTAAGTTTCTGTAGATGTAGCCCATATAGGGTGAACCATGACTCTTCATATTCTTGAAAAGTTACATTTTTGCAATTTCTTACCCTTGACAACTTTTATATTTTTGCACCTTTTGACACTTTGACACAAATGACTCAAAATTGATCCCTAAAACATATCAAATGGTTAATTAAGACCTTATTTACATAACAAAAGACTTCAAAACACTGAAAAAAACCCTATCATGGAACAACCTAGACCAAATTTACTTGAAATGCATTGGTGCTCCTACACCACATTGGATGGCTAAGTTTCTGTGGATGTAGCCCATATTGGGTGAACCACGTTAAATTTCTGTGTTGATCTCTTTTGTGTTATTCTTCATTGTTATAATTGGTTTATTTAATCTACATATAATTGTTAATGTTTATTTCTCCAATCTGCCTAAACCCTAACAACTGTTATTAGAGTGGGTTGTGTTTGATTATCGTCTGCAGGAAGGTCTCACAGTTGAGTGGGAGTCTCACGGTTAAGTGGGAGCAATGGTGGATGAGGGTAAATTGAAGGTAGATAAATTTAATGGGAAAAACTATCAGTTATGGAAGATGTAGATGGAGGATTATCTCTATCAGAAGGATTTATGGAGGTCGTTTGAAAGAAAAACCAAGAAACCAGCAACAATGATTAATGAGGATTGGGAACTTCTAGATAGAAAGGCACTGGGAAGCATTCGTTTGTGCCTGACACCATCCATGGCTGATGTAGGAGGGTTGCCTTGAATTATGCTTTCAGGTCATCTTGATGTGTTTTGATCAAATAAGGTGATTTGAGACCACATGGGGTCCTTTAGAACCATTTTAGGATGTCTACGTGAAAAGTTGTCACATGATGCAAAAGATGCAAAAAGTTGCAAAAGTTATCATTATTAGAGGGAGTTAATGGTCAATTGGGGAAGTTGGAAATGGTTGTATTTCATTGTAAATGGAATGTTCACATGCCCAAGAAGTGGGGAGGAGAGTTTGAATGAAAAATATTTCCTTTTGCACACTTTTCTTGCATTATTTTCTGTATAATCAGACTATTATTTGCATGGTACAAACTGGTACAAATTAGTATGATCCTAAAAGTGCCTGGAGAAGTTGGATTCCTAAATTTCTAATACTTTTTGTTTGAATCAATGTCATTAAGTTTTGAGTGAGATATGACAATTCCATTGAGGGCGGGTCTGTAAGTTTATTTTTCTAAAAAGTTGCAGTCTAAAACATGCATGGTACAGATCTGTACAGCTTGATATGGACCTGCACATGTTTTGAAAAGTTGGTTTTGTTTCTTACTTTACAAATACTTTTGGTTTCATGCTTTTTTGTTGAGTTTTGTGTGAGTTATGATGTATTTACTAAGAGCAGGTCTGAGGCTGGACTAGGGTTTCCAACGACCTAAATAATTTCATATCTTTGTTTTCCACCATCAAAAAGTTGTGAAAATTGGTAGAAAGTTCTATTTTACAGATATATAAGAACCCTTTTAGGATCAAACCTTTAAAAGTTTGCACGTGTGAGGAATCAATGACAGTGTGCTCTCTTTTGTAAGAAAACAGTCCTAAAACCCTAGTTCCATGAGGGTTTAATGAAATCTATGCAAGGTTGGGTTATGAATGTGTGGTAGATTATTGATACATGTTGTAAAAGGATTGAATAGTCCAAGAATATCATGTTCCATGTATTTTCCTCTTTGTTGAGTGCCATTAGGTTTCAGGATCAAAGTTCCAAATTGTACTAGGATGTAACAAGCATTGCTTGTAATGGGTCATTGTGAGAAATGTGTCAAGTGATTTGCGTTTTGAGTCCTTTCTCTACATCATTTTTGGTATCAGAGACCAAAGATTTGGGCAAGGGAGGTTTTGGAAGTTTGTGTATTACATTTGACAGGTTGAAGTGAAGAACCTAGATGCCAAAAGACTAGGTAGTGAGGAAAAGGAAAGGAAACCTAGGTGATGTATCATAAGAAGAATCCAAGAAAAGAGAAGAGATAGCAAGATGTAGCAGCAAACTCAGAAGGAAAAGATGAAATTCAATAAAATAAGATCAGATGAAGAGTTTGATAGAAGAATGACAGAGTTTGGAAAAAGTATTAAAAATATAGTACAATAGTGTCTTGAGGAAGCATACCAAGGATCTGTTGGGCATTGGCCAATACATAAGAAAGTGAAATGGCCCATAAAGATTATTGTTCACAAAAGGAGAAAACAAAATATGGTTACTTTGAAAAGAGAAGATGAAACAAAGGAAGAAGAGACATTCATTAACATGGGCATGAAGAAAGATCAAGAGTGTCTTCAAGAAAGTATAGAAATCATGGAAGAGCAATGTTATTAAGCATACACAAATGCAAAGGTCCATTGGAAAGAGACACATCCAAGAAACTAGTAGGTTGGTGATGATTAGATAGTTGACAAGAAGATGGGTATAGTTAAGATCAAGGAAGAACCAAGACAAGAAGCACCAGGAACTAGTGAAGAGGTAATCTGGCCTCGTGGTTTTTATCTATTGCATGTTGATAATAATGTTTGTATAGATGTAGCCCATAGAGAGACTAATGAGGATGAAGACATGGACAACAGTAATGTGGCATATGAAAGTGACATAGACTATTGGTGTCTTGCAGTTGAGAAGAAGATCCCCAGGAGAAGGTACAAAAAGCAAGCACGAAACAAAAGAGTGAATACCAAGCATCATGGAGCAGCTCAAACCAAGCATGGGGAGGATCAAGAGGAGGTCAGAGAACATCTAAGCATGCAACATAATTGGAAGAAGCGAAAGAAACACTGACTATCATTTGAGATGGAACTCACATTTCTTTTTCATGGGGAGTATGATGTAGGAGCCTCACCTTGAATTATGTTTTAATGTCATTTTGATGTATTTTGATCAAATAATGTCATTTGAGACCATTTGGGGTCATTTAGAACCATTTTAGGATGTCTAGGTGAAATGTTGTCACATGATGCAAAAGTTGCAAAAAGTTGTAAAAGTTATCATTATTGTTAAAAATAATGTATTAAATTTGAATAACTTGTTATAGGGAGATAATGGTTGGTTGGGGAAGTTGTAAATGGTTGTATTTCATTATAAATGGCATGTTCACATGCCCAAGAAGTGGGGAGAAGAGTTTGAATGAGCAATATTTCCTTTTGCATACTTTTCTTGCATTGTTTTATGTATAATCAGATTTTTATTTGCATGGTATGGACTGGTACAAATTAGTACAGTCCTGAAAGTGCTTGGAGAAGTTGGAGGATATTCTTAACTTTTTAATACTTTTTGTTTGAATCAATTTCATTAAGTTTTGAGTGAGATATGACAATTCCATTGAGGGCAAGTCTATAAGTTTATTTTTCTAAAAAGTTGTAGTCTGAAACATGCATGGTACAAATCTGTACGGCCTAGTACAAACCTGTACACATCTTTATAAGTTGGTGTTGTGTCTTACTTTACAAATGCTTTTGGTTTCATGTATTTTTGTTGAGTTTTGTGTGAGTTATGGAGTTTTTACCAAAAGCAGGTTTGAGACTAGACTAGGGTTTCCAACGACCTAGAAAATTTCATATCTTTGTTTTCCACCATCAAAAAGTTGTGAAAATTGGTAGAAAGCTCTATTTTAAAGATATTCAAAAACCCTTTTGGGATCAATCCTTTAAAAGTTTGCATGTGTGAGGAATCAATGGCAGTGTACTCTCTTTTGCAAGAAAATAGTCCTAAAACTCTAGTTCCATGAGGGTTTAATGAAATCTATGCAAGGTTGGCTTATAAATGTGTGGTATTTTTTTGATATATGTTGTAAAAGGACTGAACAATCCAAGAAT
This sequence comes from Cunninghamia lanceolata, assembly GCA_027924645.1. Taxonomy (NCBI): domain Eukaryota; kingdom Viridiplantae; phylum Streptophyta; class Pinopsida; order Cupressales; family Cupressaceae; genus Cunninghamia; species Cunninghamia lanceolata. The sequence continues at coordinate 659,885 of BSBN01001565.1, read as the reverse complement.
ATCATGTTCCATGTTATTTCCTCTTTGTTGAGTGCCATTAGGTTTTAGGATCAAAGTGCCAAATTATACTAGGATGCAACAAACATTGCTTGTAATGGGTCATTGTGAGAAATGTGTTAAGTGATTTGTGTCTTGAGTCCTTTCTTTGTATCAGTGGTATTCAATATAATAGAAGTTAAGACAATAGATGAACTGATGAAAGCTTTGGCCATCAGCCTCAAATAAGGTATTTCTCATGAAGCGTTTGTTTAATCTAAAAATGATTGAAGGTGGATCTGTGATAGATCATTTAAATGAGTTTAATATGATTACTAGTCAGTTAACTTCTGTAAAAGTGAAATTTGATGAAGAGGTGAGGGCTCTCTTGGTTTTGTGTTCTTTGCCAAAAAGCTGGAATAGCTTGGTAATGGCTATAAGTAACTCTGTCTCTGGTTCAAATACTTTGAAATTTGATGATGTTGTTGGTGTCATCCTTAGCAAGGAAATGTGACAAAAAACATAGGTGAGAGTTCAACATCAGGTAATGCTTTGACTGTAGAGAACAGGGGAAGAAAAAAGGAGAGAGGAAAAATCCCAACATTGTGGGAAGTCACAAGAGAAGTCAAAGAAAGGTAGATCTAAATCCAGAGGAAGAATGGATTGTTGGCACTGTGGAAAGCCAGGACACTTGAAGAAGGATTGCTGGTCTCAAAAGGGCAAACAAGGAGATGGACAACATGATGATAGTAAGGAAGCTAATATTGCAAGTAATAAATTACAGGATGCTTTAATTTTATGTTTAGATAATGCTAATGATTCCTGGGTAATAGATTCAAGGGCTTCATTTGTAAATTATATTCAAGGTGATTTTGGACAGGTATATTTGGGTTATGAACCCTATTAGATTGTTGGAAAAGAAGAGATAATAATCAAGTTGTAGAATGGAAATGAATGGTTTTTATAGGAGGTAAGGTATGTTCCAAATTTGAGAAGAAATTTAATTTCTGCAGGGCAACTGGATAGTGAAGGCTGCATAGTTACTTTTTCAAACAAAGTTTGAAAGGTCACTAAAGGTGCATTAGTAGTAGCTAAAGGTGAAAAGGTAGGTACATTGTATTTGTGTACTGGTAATACTTATTCTACCTTAGTTGCTATAGAAACAACTGTTACTGAGACAATTATAACACTTGCTACAAAGACAGAAACAAAATTGTGGCACCATAGATTTGGGCACATGAGTGAGAAAGGGATGAAGATCCTTCACTCCAAAAAGTTGCTACCAGGTTTGAAGTAGATTGATTTGTAGTTCTACAAAAATTATGTTTATGGAAAACAGAAAACAATTTGATTTCTCAAAGTTGGGAAAGAAGAAGAGTGAGAAATTAGAGCTTGCGCATTTAGATGTATGGAGACCAGCTCAGGTATCTTTTCTTGGTGGCTCGTGCTATTATGTTACTTTTAGTGATGATACAACTAGGAAAACATGGGTGTATTTCCTAAAACAAAAGTTAGAAGTATTTGAAACTTTTAAAAGGTGAAAAAAATTGGTTGAGAATGAGACATGAAAAAAGTTGAAGTGTCTTAGATCTGATAATGGAGGCGAGTATTGCAGTAGAGAATTTGAAAATTACTATTCATATAATGGAATCCGTAGGTAGAAAATAGTTCTTGGAACCCCACAAGAAAATGGTGTGTCTGAGAGGATGAATAGGACCATTATGGAGTGTGCAAGGAGCATGAGATTGCATGTTGGACTACCCTTACACTTTTGGGTAGATGTTGTACATACCACTATTTATTTAATAAATAGGGGACCTTTAAATCCTTTAAATGGTGGCATTCCAGAGGAGGCATGGATGGGTAAAAAGGTAAACTATTTATTTCTAAAAACCTTTGGTTGTGAAGCTTTTGTCCATGTTGATATTGAAAATAGAACCATACTTGAGGCTAAGTCTAAAAAATGTACCTTCATTGGATATGGAGTAGATGAATTTGGTTATCAATTATGGGATTATGAAAATTATAAAATCATTAGGAGCATGGATGTTATATTCAATGAGAAGGTTATGTATAAGGATTAGCTGTAGGAAAAGAAGCATAAATAGGCCAAAAAGGAATATGTGGTGCTAGATGAGATTCCATAAAATAAAATTTCAGTGGTACCTGATGCTCAACAACAAGTTATCCCACAGACTCCTGCAAGTGTTAGCCATTCTACAAAGGATATCTAGACCTCCAAAAAAAAAAATTCCATCATTATATTCTATATTATTAAATGATTCTGGTGAACTTGAAGGTTATGAAGAAGCAATGTAGGTAGATACCAAAAAACAGTGGGAGCTAGGCATGAAAGAGGAAATAGATTTCTTGCTACAGAATTAGACTTCGGACTTAGTCCAATTGCCTATAGGTAAAAGAGCATTGCCAAATAAATTGGTTTATAGGTTGAAGGAAGAAGATGGAGGCAAGAAAAGATATGAGACCAAACTTGTGGTAAGAGGTTTTGCACAAAAAAGGTATAGATTTTGATGAAATATTTTCTCTGGTTATAAAGATGACTTCTATTAGAACTATTCTAAGTCTTGTGACTACAAAAGACTTGCATCTTGAACAACTAAATGTGAAAACAACATTTCTCCATGGGGATTTGGAAGAAGAAATATACATGTAGCAACCGCAGGGATAAGAGGTCAAGGGTAAGGAGGAATTTGTGTGTAGGTTAAAGAAGAGTTTGTATGGCCTGAAGCAAGCACCTTGACAATGGTATTTGAAATTTGATAGTTTTATGGTTGAACAAGGTTACAAAAGATGTCATTCTGATTATTGTGTTTATTTTAAGAAATTGGTTAATGGTAGCTATATTATCATGTTGCTTTATGTTGATGACATGCTTGTTGTTGTGTCTAACATGCAACATATTAACGAATTTAAGCAGAAATTAGCAAATTCATTTACTATGAAGGATTTGGGTGTAGCAAAACAAATCCTTAGTATAAGGATAATAGGGGACAGGACAAACAAAATATTATTTTTGTCCCAAAGTGAGTATGAAGAGAAGGTGTTGAAAAGGTTTAACATGTAGAATGCAAAAGCAGTTAGTACACCTTTGCCTAGTCATTTTAAGTTGACCAAGGATATGTGTCCAAAGACACAAGAGGAGAAAGACAAAATGTCTAAGATTCTATATGCATCAGTAGTTGGCAGCTTGATGTATGCAATGGTATGCACAAGGCCATATATTGCACGTGTAGTGGGAGTTGTAAGTAGGTATATGAGCAATCTAGGAATGGAACATTGGAATGCGAAAAATGGATTCTCTGATATTTGAGAGGTACTACTTCAAAGAAACTCTATTTTGGAGGAACAAATTCTTCTCTAAAAGGATATGTTGACTTTGATCTAGCAGGTGATATTGATAGAAATAGGAGTACTATAGGGTGTGTTTTTATTGTAGGAGGTATTGCAGTCTGTTGGATTTCAAGTCTACAAAAGGTTGTTGCGCTTTCAACCACTGAAACTGAGTATGTTGCTACTACGAAAGCTAGCAAGGAGATGATTTGGTTACAACATTTTCTAGAGGAATTGAGACAATGACAAGAAGATAGCCCTTTGTACACTGATAGCCAGAGTGTCATTCATCTTGCTAGGAATTTAGCTCTACATTCAAAAATTAAGCACATATAACTCAGATACCACTTCATCTGGTCAGTTTTGGAGGATGGACAATTGAAGCTAGAGAAAATTCACACAAGCGAGAATCTTATAGATATGTTCACAAAGGTAGTTACATGGGAGAAACTAATTTCCTCATCAGTTTCCATTGGCCTTTACGGCTAATAATGGTGGACATAAGAAACCAACTAGGCCTATAATTCAGTGGGAGTTGCAAGTGCAGTGGTATCGTCCAGGATTAGTCTCCAAGTGGGAGATTGTTGGTATGTGGTGATTGATCATACGAATACTGTACACTCATAACGTATCCTTAATGAGGTTCAAGGTCGGTAGTTAATTTTTTGTTAATTGACAAATTTTTTGTGTTGATCTCGTTTGTGTGATTCTTCATTGTTATATTTGGTTTATTTAATCTACATATAATTGTTAGTGTTTATTGCTCTTATCTGCCTGAACCCTAACAATTGACATATAAAATAATAACTAATATGTAATCACCAACCATTTTGTAGTACACACAATTATCAACATTACTCCTAGCAAAGCCCAATCCTTATTCATATGAATGAAACTTTTAATTTCACATAAGTAGTGAGTACCTTAACCCATACAAAGTGTTATTATCCTAGTATGCTATATTATTAATTATAATAAGGATAAGCACTTGTGGCATGCCTAACCTTAATAGTTTCATTTATTAGTCTTAGTTATTCCTTAAGATGACTTAGGATGAATGGGTGTGTCCTTACATAGTTATGCATATAAATAAGGAAGAGAGAGACTCTGTCAAACCATCATATCTTCTAATATTGAATTCACATATTATTTTATGCTTATTTGAGGTCACCCCCTCAAAGTGGTCTGTTATTTTACTAATTTTTACATTTATTTCCAAGAAATATCATAAAAAGTGGTATTAGAGCTATGATTTGGGGCAAGATTTTTGTTTCCACCATAACTTTCATACCATTGTGAATTTGGACTTGGATTTTTCTAGGTTTTGAGGTATATATTAAATAAAATTTTAGGTAAAAAATAGATTTATATCATAAGTTTTGTGCAATTTATTTTAATTTTATACATTGTTTTCATTAATTGGCTCTATAGGATGCAAATTTTGGAAAAATTTTAAGATTTTTATATATTTGGAAAGCTTATGAAAAATTAAGTTGGGTAATTTCTTTGTAATTTATTATTAAAGATAAAAACACATTTTGTAATTTAGTGGTCAAAGTTAGGTCAAAATATTTTATTATTATACTCTATAGGTTACACTATTTGAATTTTTTTTAAATTTTTTTGGAAAGATATTAAAATCATATAGTTTAAAATACATACACATCATAAGCCATGTCATCTTTAGGATTCAAATACTTTTCTATAAAAATTGATCCCAATGACCTTTATTCTGCACCACCTAAAATTGAGGGTAAAATTCCTCTAGGATGTGAAACAATGATACATTTTATTAAGGACAATTTTTTTGAACCATTTGTATCATCTTTAAATAAACTTTTAGATACATTTAAACAAGAACTTGTTATGGAGTAAAAAGTATCCACATGTCTTTTTACCTCTGTGTTTATTTCCTAGGTCCCCATTCTTACATTATTCATTCTAAATGATCATCCTGATGCAAAATTGCCCGACACCAATGTAATTAGGAATAAGGGGCCTATATTTTATCTTATCCCAAACCTAAAAGGAGCCTAAAGACTTGGGTGTCATTGCCCAAGTCCCTCTTGATTTGTTTAGGCAAAATCAAGTGTATGTCAGCTTGGGACATTTCAAAAGGTTTCTCTTTGTTAGCTCTTTTGTTTTAATTTAGGATTTGAAGGATCTTCATCACTCCAAGGGATCATCACATAGGTTACAGAAGCAAGATCCAGATAATATGAAGATATAGGAAGACTAAGTGAAGATCAAGGTTTCGGGATCTGACATTAGTTACGAAATATTCCTCTATCTAGGACTTGGATGGTGGTGCCCTAGTCTTTTTGCCCTTTCTGACTCCAAATCTAACATCAGGGCAACATCTCCAACATCTTTCCAGTTGATAGCTACAACAGATTCTTCCAACCAATACTTGGCCAGTCCCCAAATAGTCCTCTAACACCTTTGCTTCTAGGAGATAGGTGCTATCATCTTCTTGATCATCTTTGTGTAAATGGATTTTGGATTGCTATTGTAGATTTTTTGTTATAAGTTGATTGTTGTTAAACTCAAGTTTCATGCATAGTTAACCTAGGGTTTCATAAAAAGGATAAATTAAATCTAATTCTTCTATAGCGTACCTAAGTAGAAGATCCGTAGTTGAGTCCACCTTCATTTCACAGTGATTTAGCTCAGTCTTGTCCTTGAATGTTATATGGAAAAGGGTTTGATCTAGTATGCATCCTGTTGGCAAGAGACATTGCAAGGCATGTATGTATTGTCATTGATGGCAACTAAGTCCATTCCACACATTTACAATGTAGTATTAGATCATACCGGAAGTTAGTTCCAAGATTTGTCATGTCCGGATAGATAGGAATGAGGTATATGGTAGAGTTTAGTATTTTGGTCAGCGAATCTCTCCAATTAATCATTGTGCACTACAAATTTTAGGGAGTGTAGAGGAATGTCAGGAAAATCTAAATCCAAGATTTCAGCCACCGATGACAAAGGGATTAAAAGTTATGAGCATCTGAGTACCGAGTCCTAATATGACATAATAGTTCAGTGAAGAACAAGCCGACTTGTGTTAGATCCTTGTGCGGATCTAGTAGAAGTGTTTTGGTGAGGTGTGTATGGGATATAATGTTAGTGGCTGACATGTATGGTGACCTGCAAGTGTTATTTCTAGTATGCATCAATATTGGTGTATGGATTCAACCAACAGAATAGAGTACTTGTATTGTTTGTCAAGTTCTTCAAAAGGCCGACAAAAAGGTGATTGAATTTCTTGAGGGGGATATATATATAGCCGATGGATTTGAGTGTATTAATGGATGTTGTGAGAGATGATGTAGTAGTGCGAAAAAAGGTAGATTAAAGAGCGAAAGAGAAGAGATCTAAGGTTCAGATTATGGCAGAGTAGTAAACAGGGCAGAGTAAAGATGAAGTGTGTAAGATCAATATTTTGTGCTTAATCAGAATTGAATTCTTGCATTGGCAGATGCTATTCATTAGTTCAAACAATCTGTAATCCTTTTGTAATCATTGTTGTAGGCTATGAGCCTCTTTTGAGAAGCGATCTCTGGGTAGTGAGCCCGAAGGCATGTGCCTTCCCCTTTTGTAATACTTTTAACAGAGTATAATCTTTGTGAGTTAACCCCCACCGTGGTTTTTCCCTTCACTAGGTTTCCACGCTAAAAATCTTGGTATCAAGTGTGTTATTTGTGTTTCTGCTAATATGTTACTGATTCTTGCTTATATCATTAATTTTTTAAGAAGTGGTAAAGAAGAATTAATTGTAGCAAGTATTAAAGTTTTAAGACAACTGATTCACCCCCCTCTTAGTTCTCAGTCCTAATTCCAACAATTGGTATCAAAGCAAGGTTCCTTTGAAAAAGTTTAACAGCTTGAGGAAGATCTAGGAAGGCAATACTTAAACTTGCTTTAGAAGATCTTGATTAGTCCAGAGAAGAAGTCAAAGAACTGCAAGAGAACCTTAAAGATGCCGAAGACTTCATTGAGACTTTAAAAGAAAAATTGAGCAAATCCAATGAAAAGAGGAAGGAGCAACTTCTTCAACTAGGAAATCATAATAAAGACTATAACAAGGATAAGACCCTAAAAGAGAAGACAAAGGAATGTGAGAAGTTAGCTAAAGAAGTTATTGTCCTAAAACATAAGATAGAATCCGGGGTGATGAGGCTAACTAAGGAAATTGTAGAAAGGAAGAAGACTGAAGAAAAATTGAATCAATCTCTGAAAGAAAGTACAGAAGAATGCTAAAGATTAGATAAAATTGCTAACTATCTAGAGTCTGATCTACATGACAGCAGAGATAATGAGGAATAGCTTGAAAGGCAAATTGTCATTCTTAAACATGACCTAGAAGTTGCAAATGAATACAAGGAGAAGTTCAAGATAAGCTTAGCTAAACTTGAAGTGTTTCTTGAGAGTCAGAAGAAAGATAATGATAAACATGGTCTTGGGTATGAGAAAGGTGAAAGCTTGAGATCTGGACAAAGAAGTTCTCAATCAAGGAATAGGAGAAACAGACCTAGAAGACCTCCAGTAAGACAGCCTAATGCTCAAAGGTATCCATCTTTCAATGGAAATTGTTTCAAGTGCAATAAATTTGTTCATAGAGCTACTCAATGCAAAAGTAGAGTGAATCAAAATAGTCCATCCTTCTCTAGTCAATGCTTCAATTGTAAGAGGTATGGTCATAGATCTAATGAATGTAGAAGTATGATAATGAATAACTCAATCAATAGAGGAAATTACAATCCTTTCAATGACAAATGCTTTGCATGCAATAGATTTGGACATATGGCTAATCAGTACAGGTCAAGAGGAAATCAATCAAATGGGCAAAGAAATGTTGTGTGCTTGAATTGTAACTGATCCAGTCATTTTGCAAGATTCTGCAGAAGCAAGAATAATGAAAGAAGAGGTCCGGTAAACATAAAACTAGATTAGCAGAGACAAGACAAAGGCAAGGGCAAAATTGATGTCAATGAGATCTAGAATGAAATGAGAAAGACATGGGTCAAGAAAAGTGTTATGAACAATAGTAATGGGTCTGCACCGGAATTTGGTGTTGACAGTTCCTCTGGGAATTGAATCAGGAGCTCTGGCTTAGGGGAGAAGCATTAAAAATCAAATTCCCCTAGACAGTAAGTAGGTGCCTGAATCTGGCACGATGAGAGAAAATAATTTAGATTATTACAGATCATTTGAAAGGATTTCTAGAAGAAAAGAATTGGATACAATGATTTGTGGAGCAATTGAAGGTCGACTGTATGCAGAAATAGTGTAACTGGATGTGTTAGGGTAGAGCATTTATTACAAAGGCAAATTAGGTTTTGCAGAATATAAAAAGGTCATCCACTCTTCATTTGAATCACTTTGCATTCAAAGAGAGCAAGAAGAATAACATCTGAGAAGATATTTCAAGGATTTGAAGTGCGACTAGTGAATTTGCCCACCAACCCTAATTTCATGAAAAGGTATTTATCTGGAAGCTTTGAACCTGTAATCTTTTGCAATGGCTACACCTTTGGTTGTTGATATTACTGAAAGGCCTTGACCCAAATTTAAAAAGCATCCACACAAATCAGTAGAAGTCAACCCATTAGGTGTATTTTCAAGTGTTCCGTATGGTGTGCTACATGTTGAGGATATTAGGGTCTATATTCATGTGAACATAAATGAATTTGGGGACTCAAGGTATGTATATTTTCTTGAGAGTCATCTCAGGGATGAAAATCACAACCTTAAACCCGAGTATAAGGCTTTGATTGAAATAACTTTTGAAATTCCAAGAAGTCTTGCAGATATTTTGGAGTTAAGAAAAGAAAATGCTAAAGGTAAAGACATTGAGATTAGGGAGCAGGTGTTGATAAATCTATGCCCTCATATTACTCCATATCATATGAACATGATACTCAGGGAAGTGAAGGATGACTTCGGGAGCAAGAAGAGAATGAATAAACTCATGGTTGGTGAAATAGATGAGATAGTCAAAGATACTTATGATATTATTCTGAATGCATTGAAAAGACACAATCTTCCTATTGTTGAAGAGGAGACTAATGATGGAATTAACTCCTCAATTCTGGATGTTGAAGAATTGAAGATCAATGAGCAGCAAACCTATGTGGGGACACTAAGTCCTACTCAAGATGACTCTGAGAAGAACGAGGATCAGAAATTAGAAGAGGCTAGAGACAAAAAGGATACTCAAGATCAAATAGATGGAGTTAACACAGTAGAAAACATGGAAATAGAAATTTTCACTAAAGTTGACTCACATCAAAAGGAAGAAGAAGAAGTCAAGGGTAAAGAAAATAAAATAGAATAAGATGATGCAAATGTTGATGCACCCAAACAAAATAGTCCTGATACTAACACTAAGAAAACTCAAGGAAAGGAAGGTGGTCTATAAATTATGGCAAGAGACACTACAGATGCAGTGAAGAGTTTCTTGAGTAAAGAAATGCTAGAGTTTGATGAACTAGAACTGATTCAAGGACTAATCAACCTGGATACTCTCTCTCCGGTCCAAATGATGAAGATATCATCTTTCACACAAGCCAAAGCAAGAGAAAAGATATTGAAATCTCACATAGAGGACAGTGAGTTGTTAGGCCTTGCATCTCATATATCAGAGAAGATAATGCCAAATTTCTAGAAGAATCCATTTGATTCTCCCTCTGGAAATTTGAAGAGCCTTGTAAATTCTGTAAGCACACACTTTGAGTCCTTTGAGAAGTCTGCAAAGGGTAAAGTCCAGAATGAATTTTTGGATAAGAGATTTAGTGAGCTAAAAGGCCTAATAGGGAATGATAGAAAGGTACTTGATATTAGTATAAAGAGTATTCAAAATGCTCTTAATGACGGAGGTGATGTATACAAATTTTTTCTATCTTGTCCCAAAGTTATTGAGAATATTGAGAAGATAAAGGAGCAGGAACAAAAATTGTTGAATCTATCTCAAAATTTTGATCCTCTAATAGTTTCTTTGGTAATTCAGCAGTGTCAAGCAATTAGATTGATTGATGAAATAAATAAACTTGTTAAAGAAAAGAGTAATTTTGTGGAGAGAATGTGTGAGATCCAAGGATTGATTGCCCCCAAGTTAGAAACAATGTTTACTTCTTTATCAAAAGCTCAAGTTGTAGTCTAGATAGGTGATCCTTCAGATCTAAAAAAAGAAGAAACATAGGAATTCCTACTAAGTGGACACATCTCAATTTTGGATGGCATGAAAAGAAGTTGGGCCTCTAAACTTGTGTAGTTGAAAAATAATTGAATGTAAAGGAAAATGAAAAGTTATTTACAGGTTCTTCATTGAGAAAAGATGAAAATGAATATGTAGAATGCAGAAAGTCATCTCATATTTATTGGCTTCACAGGTGCATTGATGGTGTGTGTGTGGTGTGATTCAATATGTAGGATTGAAGACAATTTTATAAAAATCCTCTTGAAGAGAAAAGATAGATGAAAAAGGGTAATACTGTGTATGTGATAAAAATAGAGATGAAGCAAATTGCAGAGTTTTTGTTTTGAAAGTAGAGATGAAAAGATTATGAATTTGCAGTGATAATTTGTCTTCTTAGTGTGTAGATAATTCATTAATATTTGAGATATGAAAGTGATTTGAAGGCTATATGCATCTATCAGGAGCAAATTCACAAGTGATTGATTTTTGCAGAGGTGATTTGTTTTTCAGAGGTGAATGTTTTTGCAGATGTTAATTGGTTGTTATAGGTATCAAATACATCAAATTGCAGAGAATAGTGTGTGTTGAAGACATTGAAAAAAAATGTTTAAAGTTGAAGGAGAAAGTTTGTTATTGATAATGATAATTTTCAAGATGTGTATTTCAGTGAATCAGGGTAACGTTTTGAATTGAACTCAATTCTTGTCATCTAATTTGTGATTAGCCAGTGAGGCTTCTAGGTCATTGAGACCTTATAATTGTCAATGAGACATATATTAGCCAGTGAGGCATCTTGTAGAGCTAGTGAAGCTTCTTTGGTCAATGAGACCTTCATGTAACCAGTGAGGTTTTGAATAAGCTAGTGAGACAGTTTTGGAGTGGTTTTTCTACTCCAGGAGGGTTTTCCACTCATGATAATTTTTGTTATGACTTATATTGTTTTCATCTGTATGTGTGTATGTTTATTCTCAGTTATGTGCATATGTGTAACAAATCAATGATATTCTTCTCTCTTTGTGTCTTAAAAGTTAAAGTTTGCAAAAAGGTTTCAAAATTTATACAACACTGATTCATCCCCCCTCTCAGTGTTTTCTTGGATTCCAATAGCCTAGACTATGATTAAACTACTAAATGAAGCATAACAAGATAATTTACAGATTGTTGGAAACAAACCATAGAGATTAGACTGCACAATAGAGGTAGGGAAGTGATTTAGAACATGTAAATTTAGCATAAATCTCCAGGACAGGGGTGCTTGGGTACCCTGGGCCCTTTTTAGGGTTAGGCAAAAATTCCAACTTTGTCAGATCTAAAAAACCAAGCTTAGTCTTCTTCTTGGGTGTCACCTTCTGAAACCTATCCGTCTAACCTACTGTTTAGTGGAAAATTGGATTTGTCAATGTTTTAATGTTTAGATGTTTAAATCCACCTCTCCACTATACATTGAAGGATCTAGGGTCAAATGGCAAGCATTATCATACCCTAGAGTCACTTTCAGATGTAGGGAAACTTGGGTTAGGGAATTAATTATCAATTTTTCCTTCTCTTATGCTCAATTGACCATTAAAACCCTAATTATGCAAATACGACAACAAATTAATGAATTATAGAAAAATCTCTTGCAAATGGGAGTAAAATACCAAATTACAAAATACCTATTTTTGGGGTTCCAAAGCAGAATAGTCAGGGACACTGGAGCAGGTGCCCAAGTCCAAGGTACCTACTTTTTTGAGGAATCTGGACCTCCTTCAGATACTGATCAGCCCTGTAACTTTTGTTTTCAAGAATCAGTCTACGGAGGACACTGGAGTGAGAGCCCTAGTCCTAGAAGTGCTCCTTCATCTATCTTTCCTTCAAATTCTTGAATCCCTGATGTCTTCCCAGCCTTCCTGTAACTCCACTTTTCTCAAATGTGACACCTGTAACCAACAATCACAAGACTTGGTTTGGAGGTTGTGGTGTTTAGAGGTTTGCCTCAATCAAACCCTAAAGGACACTTAAGTCTCTAAACACTATTTTCAAATAAAGAGTACATGCCCTTGTGAGGAAGAGGCCAAAAACCAAAGGAATCAATGATAAAAGCACAATATTATGTCACCTTGTAGTGAAGCTTTCATGGAGGAAGATGCTCCTCATGCTATGAAGGAATTCATGCTCAAATCTACAAATATCAACACACAAAACACACAAGTCTGCTCTTGCAACACAATAGAAATCCTTGAATCACCTTAGGATGCCAAAAGTTCACAATGATTATCTAGTTTACAAATGAATGCCTACATATGTTTATATATGCATCTACAAGCACTCCCGCCGAGATATTTAAAATTCAAACTTACCATGTCAGCAAAGGAACCTAATAACGGTCAATAACCGACACCCAAAAATTGAGGCTACCCTAAAATAGGGCAGGACTAGGGTGCGGGTGCCCAAGCCCTCCCCCCTATTTTAGGTAGGGTATAGCTCAAGGGGTCCTCCTAAGTCCTATTTGCCATGGGACTTAGGTCTCATTCCATCGGGATGCTAAAATATGAACTAAAATGTCATAAATGCACTCTAAAGACCTGGGAGCTAAACCTTATGAATGAAAAGCCCCCAAGGGGACATTTTCCAACATTACATTTAGCCCCCAATTTAATGTATGTATAAATGCGAGGCCAATACATGCATTAAAGTAAGATCGCAAACACAACGAACACACCAAGCATGGAGAAGACACGCCAATCACATAGAAAATAGTAATAGGCATGCAAAACATAGAGAAGACAGTTACAGTCATACAGAACACAGAGTAGACAGTTAATGCATGGAAGACACATTAATGCATAGAAGACAGAAATGATATCTTTTCTTTTTCTTTTTCTCGTATATATGAAATGCAAATGCAAGTACTGGAAAGTAAACAAACCTCCCAAAATGCAGGAAGCACTACTCAATGGTGCTGGTCTCTACATATGGGGCAACACACATGCAATACATGCAAAACCTCCCAACATGCACGAAGCACTATTCAATGGTGCTGGTCTATGCATATGGGCAAACAACCATGCCAAACAAAACAAGCACACCAAAACACACACACTTGAAGATACAGAGAAAACATGGTAGACAAGCGATGGTGTTTTCCCTATTTCTAGGCTCATCACCATCTCAAGCACATTACAGACACACACTGACTATTGGGCTTCACCACAACAATTGCCAAAGACATGCTTAAGGGTTGAGTTAGTCACAAAACCACTCCCTGCCTCCGCAGAGGACTTTTGAAAATGACAGGATAATGCAATATGCTCCAAGAAATACACCATCCCCACCTCTGCAGAGGGATTAAGAAAAAAGATATGCTCAATATCCCACCTCTGCAAAGGGATTATATGATTGATTGGTTTCTTGCAAACAAACTCAGGATGCATGATGCATTACTCTGGTGCAGGTCTACGCATCTGAGGTCAAACACATTGCTAGCATCTATAACAAATAACTTACCTTATATGCCTCCACCTTAAGGTCGTTGATATCAATTATTGATATCAAGCATGCTAAGGTAGGAAGAAAACACACAAGGGAACACCAAATTTCACAAAGCCCATGTCCCCCAGAGGTGACATGTACTTTACAATCACCAAATGTTCCGACAAACACATCCCTGCAAGAAACATGTTAGTGTCTACAATATCATGATAAACAAACATCAATGCATATGATTAACCACACAAAGAGCCAAGGTTATACAAAAAATTTAGAGTTTGAGGATAACCAGGGGCTATATCATGAAGCTCTCCGAATCAAGTACTGCCAAGGCTAGATTCAAAGGCAAAAAAAGGTGCACGAAGTAGCAGTATTGTTAAGGTTTGTAAATGTGATAGGAACATTATAACATTCACTACGTGGAAAGCACAAGTGCTTCCACTAGCCAAGCGTCAAATAAGATACACAATCCCATCATCATATTAGGAACTATAGTCCATTTGTTGATTGTTCTTGAAAGGGACACTAGGTCCACATTAATATAAATGTTTGTCATCATCCACCGGCTAGGTGGAAACACTAGAGGAAGGGAAACAATAAATAAGAGAGGAGAAACAAGTGTCTTAGGGACAGTCATTTAGGAGGGTGCCCCCAAGTCACCAACCATGACACTATGTCTGTCAGACACAACACACAACAATGAAATCAGAGAGAGACATTTAGAAGAATGATGATACAAATAGAAGAAGGTCACAACAGAGGCAGTCTCCTAGTATCCCAAACCTTACGGGAGAATCTGAGGTCCTCCCAGGAGTCCTAAACAACACATAACACATTACAAGGTGTTAGTGCCTGAATTGACTTGCAGTTTTTCGAGCAATTTTCATGCAGGCACTCTCCCTAAGTATCCAAAAAATGTTCTAAGTGTTGGACCTCCTCAGTATTTTTCAGCTGCATCATCATATTTTCTTGAGGAGGAGGTCATCATCATCATATTTTCTTTGATGGTGGTCAGCATCATCATGTTCTCCGTCGACCGGTTTCTCATCGTCATCATCATATTGCAATATCGGGTGATGTTTGGTTATTATCCTGATCCTGCTGATGAGCTACAGTGTGCCCTGATTTGCTTGCGGGGGTGATATTTCTGTCATCGGGTGATCTTGGTTATGATCATCCTGATGATGTTGTTGAAGAGTTCTAAGTGCGACCCGATATTCACTGGGGTCATCATATTTTGAACGTCAGGATGATCTTAGTCAATATCATCCTGATGATGTTGTATCACTTCTTGTTCGTTGTTTTGTCATCCTGATGATGCTGACGTCATTCTTATCTCAGGGTGATATCTTTTTCTCTGCCTATCTGCATCATGATATTTCCGAAGGAGGGGGTGATATTTTCATATCACCCGGGTGTATGTTTGTTCCAGCGTCATGATGATGCTGATATCAAGGAGATATCCGCCTGCCGGCTTCGTGCATTATCTAGTGGGGGTGATCTTTTCAAGCATCATCATATTTAGTTAACGCCCCGATCTTATAGTGGAGCTACAGTGCAACATGATTTTCGTGCATCAGGATGATATTTCCAAATAACCGGTTGTCTTCCGAGTATCATCCTGATGTCAATATGATGATGACGTCATCGAGGTCCGGGGGGGTCATATTTCTAACACAGATCATCTTGTGGAGGTCCCCCGATATTTGCAAACATGATGATGACGTCATCCGAATATGAGGAGGTGCGCAGTAGGCATATATGATGATGACGTCAGCAGGATATGATGATGACGTCATCAGGATGTTCATCGGCCAGACTTTTGGTATAAGCTCAGCAGGAGGATGTTTCTCTGATGGATCAGGTTGTGCCGATGAAGGCGATTATCATGCAGGTTATATTGCAATATGATGCTGACGTCAAGGTGATATTTCGGGCAATAGGATATCATGCTGCTGGAGGATGATGATGATGAAGTCTTAGACTAGTGTCGTCAGGAGCAAATGCACCGACATGATATATGCTCATGACCTAGTATATAAAGTGTTAACAAGGTTGCTGCGGGGTGCATGTGGGATAATTGATATCCTGCATTTTCGAATATCATGATGATGAATCTCGGCGGGAAATGGTTGCGATCGACTGTTTGACATTTTCCCAAGGCTGTGGGTTGGTGCGCCATTAAAGGTGAAGGTTGCAGAGGTATGGGCGGATCTGGTACCTGATTGAAGGTGTACATCAGCGGACAGTGGCGCAGGGCTCAAGATATCTTCCTGTCTCCTCCCCTACCTGCTGCATTCATGTTTGGGCACCAATCTGGTAGTGTTTGAGCGCCATTTTCCTGGTACTATATATCTGGCGGGATTTTTGGTCAACCTGGTAGTTAATGCTGAATACACCCTCCTGCTATATAATGCAGACGGTGTTATTCATTCAAGGTGGTTGAAAGTTGAGGATTTTTGGCTCTGTAATCCAAAACCAGCTGATCTGGTTGCTCTGTACAGCTTAAACTTGTGAGTTTATGTATCTCCTGTTGTACGATTTGGCATGAATCCACTGATTTCATGGTTGATCTTATATGAGTAATGCTATCTTAGCATGTGTTGTGTTAATTCTGTCTCCAGTATTGCATGTATTCTTCTTCTGGATCTGGATATTTGCGTAATGTTTAGATTCTAGAGCATAGAATTCCTATGTTGAATATCTGATCTTTTAACTTCTGCTCAAGGGGTAGATTAAACTGTTTTCAGGTTGAACATTGGGAAGGGTATACTGCAGTAGGGATGCCATAAGTAGAGATAACTTAACACTCTTCATTGGGAGATATCTGTAAGGCAGATATCATGTGTATCCCTCTGAAATCCAGTTTTAGCTATTCATGCTGATCATTCACAGGTGTATGTCTACCGACTCCAAGCCCTGGATAGGCACCAATCATGCTGTGTTCTTGTGTTATACACCATGTCCAGCTTTGCATCCAAAATTCAAACTAAAGCATTTCATACTTCCACCTGTTAGTTGTAGGAGTAGGATTAGGAACCCCCTGCATGCTCTCATACCCAACCAGACATCATATCCAAGAATGTTGCCAGCCTTGTGATCTATCATACAGATCTTGGTCCATACATGAGAGTATTCTGCCTGTTATTGTCAAGTTAGATCTTTCTATCTTTGAGCTAGTCAAGGTTACATCTTGAGTTATAGGGATACCCCCCTTGGTGCGGCAGAACCAGAAGTGAAGGGGAGGCAGCTCACGCAACCTCCTATATTTAGTTGGCTAAATCTGCCTGTGCATTAGAAGTGGCAAACCCTAATGCTGATTCAGAAGAAAAACCAACAAAGTGGCGACTCTGCTGGGGACTCTTTCATGTGAAAAATGATGTTCTGCTGGTGGAATGAACCTGGAAAAAATAGCTTTCAGCTGCTGTAAATTTTGTCCTCTCTGGAGAGGTGGCGACTCTGCAAAAAAGATCCAAATGCGCATGAAAGATGGATGTATGTGATGTGACAGAAATGTGTTGTTCATTTTTCTGCATCTGTATGAGAAAAGGTACCTTGTTCCTTCCCCTTTATTTGTTGTTTTACTGCATAGATTAGATGCCAGGGGAAGCCTTAGGTCTTAGACAGACAAAGGATGTCTAAGAGTAAGATTTTTATGAATCCAAGTATGAATTATCCCATACTCAGTGGTGAAATGTTGGATAAAGGAATAGAAGAGATAAGAAATAGGTTGATATTCTTAGAGGCTGAGCAGGCCCAGTTAAGAAGAAGTAACCCTGTTGTGTCTGCCTGTCAGAAAGCTAAACCTCCTGTCAGCCCTTTTGATCCTTTGTATGACCAACTGGATTTGTCATGGGTGGATTATAAAGTAGAAACTATGCCTGCTAGGATATACTGTCAGATGCCTAGATTTAGTGGTCACAATGTATGTGATGGGAATGCACATATCCAAAATTTTCAAAGTTTTATGGGAAAATATTCATTCAGAGATGAGGATATGTGGATGAGGTTTTTTGTTAGGTCCTTTGATGCAAAAGCAAAAGACTGGTATTTGAGCTTTCCAAAGAAATCCTTTGCCTGTTGGGATGAGCTTGCTGACTGTTTCAAGGAAGAATTTGCAAAAGAACCGGCTGATCTTGTTGCAGGATTGATGAGAATCAGAAAACAAGATGAAGAGCCATGTGTTGTTTTCAGTCATAGGTTTGCAATAGCCCTTTCACAGATCCCAGAAGTCTTCAGACCTGATATTTCAGCCTGTGTTGGCATATTCTTTGAAGCTTTTGAGGAGGGCTTTAGTGCAATACTGAGGGATTTCAAGGTGACAAGTATGCAGATGGCATACAGGTTCATAGAAAAGATAGAAAAAATTAGAAATGTGTACCTGCTGAAACCCCTCTCCCCAGGCCTTGGTGTGAGAAATGGTTATGAAGCTGCAAATGACCAAATGATTATGGCATCATGTGCAGATAAAAATGAAAATAAAAGCATAGAGGTTGAGACTGCTGTATTTGAACATAATGCTAACAATACTGCTCAACTGGATTGTTCACCAGTTGAGGATGCCAGTGAAAGGACTAATGAGGATTCCCATTGCAATGATGAGGCAGCTGACCATGAAAACAATAACGAGGTTGTGGATAGCAATGAGCAATTTTTAGAATGGACCTGTGGAGACAATTGTGAGTATTGTACTCAAGACAGAGAAGATATAAGCAAACAGAGAAGCAATCCTATGTGTGACCCATTGCCTACCTTTCAAACACATGGAGATCATGAAGAGCAGTCAGAAATTAAAATAAGTGCTAGTTCAGAGCATGATTGTTTTTCATTTGATGGCTGTTTTGCTTATGACACACAGGCTGGTACTCCTCCACAGAGTGAATCCATTGGTGATGAAGAGGTGTGCTCTGCTGCCCATGAACAAATGGCATACTATGATGAAACTGATGCACCTGGGTCACCCATTTATGACACATATGGTGATGAGGATCTGTCAGAGTATGGTGAGGATCTAGACATTATTTTTGGCTTGGATTCTGTTTCTCATCCTGATGAAAGAGGAAACAACATACATCAGGTAAGTGACTGTGAAAATGTGCCTGATTTGAAAGAGATGCCAGAGCCTGATCTTTTCCAGCCTGGTGTACCAGATGGTTGTGTACATGATGTACACAATTGTGTTTTTGAAAGCTTTTCTTTTGATGTGCCAGCATATAATACAATAAGCCCTGATCTTCCTAGTTGTGTGGTGGACTTTGAGTGTTTCCTATTTTCTGTCCAGCTAGGAGATCATGTTGCAATGCATGATGATGATATAGATGATAACCTGTGTTCCATACCATTTGAGTATGCATTGCCTGATATATTCTGCACCCACATGTCACATGATGCTGAAGGTTATCTGCACAGGTTTGACAATGACAAGCTAAATCAAAAGGTTGAATATGCAGATGACAAGATTTGTTTGTGGGTGGATCTTTGTAGTATCTCCAAGCTGGACCCAGTGCATGCAGATGAAAACAAGATATTTGACAAAGGGAGATACATGTTTTTCTTTTCTTGGTGGCCTTAGGCCATCAAGTGTGTTTGGTGATGCAGGTCAGTGCAGTATTTGACTCTGTGCCCAATGGATAAGGGACTGGTCTGCATCCCAGAGATCTGGGGTTCTCGCTGCAGTCTTGCACCTGCACGTCCCCAGATAGAGCCACTGTTAGTGCCTGAATTGACTGGCAGTTTTTTGAGCAATTTTCATGCAGGCACTCTCCCTAAGTATCCAAAAAATGTTCTAAGTGTTGGACCTCAGTATTTTTCAGCTGCATCATCATATTTTCTTGAGGAGGAGGTCATCATCATCATATTTTCTTTGATGGTGGTCAGCATCATCATGGTCTCCGTCGACCAGTTTCTCATCGTCATCATCATATTGCAATATCGGGTGATGTTTGGTTATTATCCTGATCATGCTGATGAGCTACAGTGTGCCCTGATTTGCTTGCGGGGGTGATATTTTTGTCATCGGGTGATCTTGGTTATGATCATCCTGATGATGTTGTTGAAGAGTTCTAAGTGCGACCTGATATTCACTGGGGTCATCATATTTTGAACGTCAGGATGATCTTAGTCAATATCATCCTGATGATGTTGTATCACTTCTTGTTCGTTGTTTTGTCATCCTGATGATGCTGACATCATTCTTATCTCAGGGTGATATCTTTTTCTCTGCCTATCTGCATCATGATATTTCCGAAGGAGGGGGTGATATTTTCATATCACCCGGGTGTATGTTTGTTCCAGCGTCATGATGATGCTGATATCAAGGAGATATCCGCCTGCCGGCTTCGTGCATTATCTAGTGGGGGTGATCTTTTCAAGCATCATCATATTCAGTTATCGCCCCGATCTTATAGTGGAGCTACAGTGCAACATGATTTTCGTGCATCAGGATGATATTTCCAAATAACCGGTTGTCTTCCGAGTATCATCCTGATGTCAATATGATGATGACGTCATCGATGTCCGGGGGGGGGTCATATTTCTAACACAGATCATCTTGTGGAGGTCCCCCGATATTTGCAAACATGATGATGATGTCATCCGGATATGAGGAGGTGCGCAGTAGGCAGATATGATGATGACGTCAGCAGGATATGATGATGACGTCATCAGGATGTTCATCGGCCAGACTTTTGGTATAAGCTCAGTAGGAGGATGTTTCTCCGATGGATCAGGTTGTGCCGATGAAGGCAATTATCATGCAGGTTATATTGCAATATGATGCTGACGTCATCAGGATGTTCATCGGCCAGACTTTTGGTATAAGCTCAGCAGGAGGATGTTTCTCCGATGGATCAGGTTGTGCCGATGAAGGCGATTATCATGCAGGATATCATGCTGCTGGAGGATGATGATGATGAAGTCTTATACTAGTGTCGTCAGGAGCAAATGCACCGACATGATATATGCTCATGACCTAGTATATAAAGTGTTAACGAGGTTGCTGCGGGGTGCATGTGGGATAATTGATATCCTGCATTTTCGAATATCATGATGATGAATCTCGGTGGGAAATGGTTGCGATCGACTGTTTGACGTTTTCCCAAGGCCGCGGGTTGGTGCGCCATTAATGGCGAAGGTTGCAGAGGTATGGGCGGATCTGGTACCCGATTGAAGGTGTACATCAGCGGACAGTGCGCAGGGCTCGAGATATCTTCCTGTCTCCTCCCCTACCTGCTGCATTCATGTTTGGGCGCCAATCTGGTAGTGTTTGAGCGCCATTTTCCTGGTACTGTATATCTGGCAGGATTTTTGGTCAACCTGGTAGTTAATGCTGAATACACCCTCCTGCTATATAATGCAGACGGTGTTATTCATTCAAGGTGGTTGAAAGTTGAGGATTTTTGGCTCTGTAATCCAAAACCAGCTGATCTGGTTGCTCTGTACAGCTTAAACTTGTGAGTTTATGTATCTCCTGTTGTACGATTTGGCATGAATCCACTGATTTCATGGTTGATCTTATATGAGTAATGCTATCTTAGCATGTGTTGTGTTAATTTTGTCTCCAGTATTGCATGTATTCTTCTTCTGGATCTGGATATTTGCGTAATGTTTAGATTCTAGAGCATAGAATTCCTATGTTGAATGTCTGATCTTTTAACTTCTGCTCAAGGGGTAGATTAAACTGTTTTTAGGTTGAACATTGGGAAGGGTATACTGCAGTAGGGATGCCATAAGTAGAGATAACTTAACACTCTTCATTGGGAGATATCTGTAAGGCAGATATCATGTGTATCCCCCTGAAATCTAGTTTTAGCTATTCATGCTGATCATTCACAGGTGTATGTCTACCGACTCCAAGCCCTGGATAGGCACCAATCATGCTGTGTTCTTGTGTTATACACCATGTCCAGCTTTGCATCCAAAATTCAAACTAAAGCATTTCATACTTCCACCTGTTAGTTGTAGGAGTAGGATTAGGAACCCCCTGCATGCTCTCATACCCAACCAGACATCATATCCAAGAATGTTGCTAGCCTTGTGATCTATCATACAGATCTTGGTCCATACATGAGAGTATTCTGCCTGTTATTGTCAAGTTAGATCTTTCTATCTTTGAGCTAGTCAAGGTTACATCTTGAGTTATAGGGATACCCCCCTTGGTGCGGCAGAACCAGAAGTGAAGGGGAGGCAGCTCACGCAACCTCCTATATTTAGTTGGCTGAATCTTCCTATGCATTAGAAGTGGCAAACCCTAATGCTGATTCAGAAGAAAAACCAACAAAGTGGCGACTCTGCTGGGGAGTCTTTCATGTGAAAAATGATGTTCTGCTGGTGGAATGAACCTGGAAAAAATAGCTTTCAGCTGCTGTAAATTTTGTCCTCTCTGGAGAGGTGGCGACTCTGCAAAAAAGATCCAAATGCGCATGAAAGATGGATGTATGTGATGTGACAGAAATGTGTTGTTCATTTTTCTGCATCTGTATGAGAAAAGGTACCTTGTTCCTTCCCCTTTATTTGCTGTTTTACTGCATAGATTAGATGCCAAGGGAAGCCTTAGGTCTTAGACAGACAAAGGATGTCTAAGAGTAAGATTTTTATGAATCCAAGTATGAATTATCCCATACTCAGTGGTGAAATGTTGGATAAAGGAATAGAAGAGATAAGAAATAGGTTGATATTCTTAGAGGCTGAGCAGGCCCAGTTAAGAAGAAGTAACCCTGTTGTGTCTGCCTATCAGAAAGCTAAACCTCCTGTCAGCCCTTTTGATCCTTTGTATGACCAACTGGATTTGTCATGGGTGGATTATAAAGTAGAAACTATGCCTGCTAGGATATACTGTCAGATGCCTAGATTTAGTGGTCACAATGTATGTGATGGGAATGCACATATCCAAAATTTTCAAAGTTTTATGGGAAAATATTCATTCAGAGATAAGGATATGTGGATGAGGTTTTTTGTTAGGTCCTTTGATGCAAAAGCAAAAGACTGGTATTTGAGCTTTCCAAAGAAATCTTTTGCCTGTTGGGATGAGCTTGCTGACTGTTTCAAGGAAGAATTTGCAAAAGAACCGGCTGATCTTGTTGCAGGATTGATGAGAATCAGAAAACAAGATGAAGAGCCATGTGTTGTTTTCAGTCATAGGTTTGCAATAGCCCTTTCACAGATCCCAGAAGTCTTCAGACCTGATATTTCAGCCTGTGTTGGCATATTCTTTGAAGCTTTTGAGGAGGGCTTTAGTGCAATACTGAGGGATTTCAAGGTGACAAGTATGCAGATGGCATACACGTTCATAGAAAAGATAGAAAAAATCAGAAATGTGTACCTGCTGAAACCCCTCTCCCCAGGCCTTGGTGTGAGAAATGGTTATGAAGCTGCAAATGACCAAATGATTATGGCATCATGTGCAGATAAAAATGAAAATAAAAGCATAGAGGTTGAGACTGCTGTATTTAAACATAATGCTAACAATACTGTTCAACTGGATTGTTCACCAGTTGAGGATGCCAGTGAAAGGACTAATGAGGATTCCCATTGCAATGATGAGGCAGTTGACCATGAAAACAATAACGAGGTTGTGGACAGCAATGAGCAATTTTTAGAATGGACCTGTGGAGACAATTGTGAGTATTGTACTCAAGACAGAGAAGATATAAGCAAACAGAGAAGCAATCCTATGTGTGACCCATTGCCTACCTTTCAAACACATGGAGATCATGAAGAGCAGTCAGAAATTAAAATAAGTGCTAGTTCAGAGCATGATTGTTTTTCATTTGATGGCTGTTTTGCTTATGACACACAGGCTGGTACTCCTCCACAGAGTGAATCCATTGGTGATGAAGAGGTGTGCTCTGCTGCCCATGAACAAATGGCATACTATGATGAAACTGATGCACCTGGGTCACCCATTTATGACACATATGGTGATGAGGATCTGTCAGAGTATGGTGAGGATCTAGACATTATTTTTGGCTTGGATTCTGTTTCTCATCCTGATGAAAGAGGAAACAACATACATCAGGTAAGTGACTGTGAAAATGTGCCTGATTTGAAAGAGATGCCAGAGCCTGATCTTTTCCAGCCTGGTGTACCAGATGGTTGTGTACATGATGTACACAATTGTGTTTTTGAAAGCTTTTCTTTTGATGTGCCAGCATATAATACAATGAACCCTGATCTTCCTAGTTGTGTGGTGGACTTTGAGTGTTTCCTATTTTCAGTCCAGCTAGGAGATCATGTTGCAATGCATGATGATGATATAGATGATAACCTGTGTTCCATACCATTTGAGTATGCATTGCCTGATATATTCTGCACCCACATGTCACATGATGCTAAAGGTTATCTGCACAGGTTTGACAATGACAAGCTAAATCAAAAGGTTGAATATGCAGATGACAAGATTTGTTTGTGGGTGGATCTTTGTAGTATCTCCAAGCTGGACCCAGTGCATGCAGATGAAAACAAGATATTTGACAAAGGGAGATACATGTTTTTCTTTTCTTGGTGGCCTTAGGCCATCAAGTGTGTTTGGTGATGCAGGTCAGTGCAGTATTTGACTCTGTGCCCAATGGATAAGGGACTGGTCTGCATCCCAGAGATCTGGGGTTCTCGCTGCAGTCTTGCACCTGCACGTCCCCAGACAGAGCCACTATTAGTGCCTGAATTGACTGGCAGTTTTTCGAGCAATTTTCATGCAGGCACTCTCCCTAAGTATCCAAAAAATGTTCTAAGTGTTGGACCTCCTCAGTATTTTTCAGCTGCATCATCATATTTTCTTGAGGAGGAGGTCATCATCATCATATTTTCTTTGATGGTGGTCAGCATCATCATGTTCTCCGTCGATCAGTTTCTCATCGTCATCATCATATTGCAATATCGGGTGATGTTTGGTTATTATCCTGATCCTGCTGATGAGCTACAGTGTGCCCTGATTTGCTTGCGGGGGTGATATTTCTGTCATCGGGTGATCTTAGTTATGATCATCCTGATGATGTTGTTGAAGAGTTCTAAGTGCGACCTGATATTCACTGGGGTCATCATATTTTGAACATCAGGATGATCTTAGTCAATATCATCCTGATGATGTTGTATCACTTCTTGTTTGTTGTTTTGTCATCCTGATGATGCTGACGTCATTCTTATCTCAGGGTGATATCTTTTTCTCTGCCTATCTGCATCATGATATTTCCGAAGGAGGGGGTGATATTTTCATATCACCCAGGTGTATGTTTGTTCCAGCGTCATGATGATGCTGATATCAAGGAGATATCCGCCTGCCGGCTTCGTGCATTATCTAGTGGGGGTGATCTTTTCAAGCATCATCATATTCAGTTATCGCCCCGATCTTATAGTGGAGCTACAGTGCAACATGATTTTCGTGCATCAGGATGATATTTCCAAATAACCGGTTGTCTTCCGAGTATCATCCTGATGTCAATATGATGATGACGTCATCGAGGTCCAGGGGGGTCATATTTCTAACACAGATCATCTTGTGGAGGTCCCCCGATATTTGCAAACATGATGATGACGTCATCCGGATATGAGGAGGTGCGCAGTAGGCAGATATGATGATGACGTCAGCAGGATATGATGATGACGTCATCAGGATGTTCATCGGCCAGACTTTTGGTATAAGCTCAGCAGGAGGATGTTTCTCCGATGGATCAGGTTGTGCCGATGAAGGCGATTATCATGCAGGTTATATTGCAATATGATGCTGACGTCAAGGTGATATTTCGGACAACAGGATATCATGCTGCTAGAGGATGATGATGATGAAGTCTTATACTAGTGTCGTCAGGAGCAAATGCACCGACATGATATATGCGCATGACCTAGTATATAAAGTGTTAACGAGGTTGCTGCGGGGTGCATGTGGGATAATTGATATCCTGCATTTTCGAATATCATGATGATGAATCTCGGCGGGAAATGGTTGCGATCGACTGTTTGACGTTTTCCCAAGGCCGCGGGTTGGTGCGCCATTAATGGCGAAGGTTGCAGAGGTATGGGCGGATCTGGTACCCGATTGAAGGTGTACATCAGCGGACAGTGGCGCAGGGCTCGAGATATCTTCCTGTCTCCTCCCCTACCTGCTGCATTCATGTTTGGGCACCAATCTGGTAGTGTTTGAGCGCCATTTTCCTGGTACTGTATATCTAGCGGGATTTTTGGTCAACCTGGTAGTTAATGCTGAATACACCCTCCTGCTATATAATGCAGACGGTGTTATTCATTCAAGGTGGTTGAAAGTTGAGGATTTTTGGCTCTGTAATCCAAAACCAGCTGATCTGGTTGCTCTGTACAGCTTAAACTTGTGAGTTTATGTATCTCCTGTTGTACGATTTGGCATGAATCCACTGATTTCATGGTTGATCTTATATGAGTAATGCTATCTTAGCATGTGTTGTGTTAATTCTGTCTCCAGTATTGCATGTATTCTTCTTCTGGATCTGGATATTTGCGTAATGTTTAGATTCTAGAGCATAGAATTCCTATGTTGAATGTCTGATCTTTTAACTTCTGCTCAAGGGGTAGATTAAACTGTTTTCAGGTTGAACATTGGGAAGGGTATACTGCAGTAGGGATGCCATAAGTAGAGATAACTTAACACTCTTCATTGGGAGATATCTGTAAGGCAGATATCATGTGTATCCCCCTGAAATCCAGTTTTAGCTATTCATGCTGATCATTCACAGGTGTATGTCTACCGACTCCAAGCCCTGGATAGGCACCAATCATGCTGTGTTCTTGTGTTATACACCATGTCCAGCTTTGCATCCAAAATTCAAACTAAAGCATTTCATACTTCCACCTGTTAGTTGTAGGAGTAGGATTAGGAACCCCCTGCATGCTCTCATACCCAACCAGACATCATATCCAAGAATGTTGCCAGCCTTGTGATCTATCATACAGATCTTGGTCCATACATGAGAGTATTCTGCCTGTTATTGTCAAGTTAGATCTTTCTATCTTTGAGCTAGTCAAGGTTACATCTTGAGTTATAGGGATGCCCCCCTTGGTGCGGCAGAACCAGAAGTGAAGGGGAGGCAGCTCACGCAACCTCCTGTATTTAGTTGGCTGAATCTACCTGTGCATTAGAAGTGGCAAACCCTAATGCTGATTCAGAAGAAAAACCAACACAAGGGAAGTACATCATGATAAAAATAAAAATTTATAGATACTTACTTGTAGTGTCTTTATTTTACATCTTGGAGCTCTCAAACCTCTTGGAGAGGTACTCGATCATGTTTAAAGCAAAAAATTGAGTGGTTCTTATGAGAATCTTGTTTGTAATCATATAATCCTTGTTTAAATGAGGCTTTTTTTACTTATGACGGGGAGAACCACTATTATTTCTGACTATTGATTGTTGTCTTTCTCTTTTCTGATTTTTAGCAAGTTTTCGTTGGTAAATCTTTCTAGAACAGTAACAGGATTCATCCTGTACCATCTTCCTCGTCTATATCGGTTGTTGTTCTTTCTTTTCAAAGATATTTTGATTATCTCCTGATCCATATAAGGATAATGGAGGAGGGACCTTGTCCTTTCGGTCTAAAGTTCTCTTAACATGTGGGTTGTTTCTCTTTTGTCATTTCTTGTGTAGGAGGACTAGGTATCGGATGTAATAGTTTTGCCTTGTAATTTCTATAGCTCAAGAATGTAAAGTCTGTTCGTAGCTCTAATTTGTCACTAGTATGTTTATTACAAAAGTAATCCAATGTGAAGTGTTGTTGTGTAATTGAAGATTTGTATGTATTTCGATGAATGGCATGCACTTGTCTGTTCAAAGGAAATTTAACACATTTATAAATAGTTGAAGGAATCGCTTTCATAAATTTTAACCAAGGGATTCCAAGTTTTATGTCAAAGGAATTAGAATTGGGAGTAATATCAAACCATTTCTCAACATGCTTCTCAAATAGAGTTACTATCAATGATGTCTTACCCAGTGGTTTCTTTAAAGCTCCTGCCTGTTTCTTAATCATCAAGTTCGAAGGGCAATAAGGGCCTTGTAATAATTGATTTGAAAAGAGGAATTTTTCAGTGGAAAAATTAGTCATCCAATTATGATCAATCAGAGTTCCCTCCACATTATTTCCCATTATTTGCACGATGATGTAAAGAGGTCCTTCAGAATCACCGATTGTTCTATCATGAGGAGTGAAGATAATTTCAGATTCAAAAGCCTTTCTTTTCATGTATGGTCTAGGAGGGAACCTATTATTTATGTTATGATTAGAGGCCATGATTTTATGATCAAATTAATTCCAAATCAGATTTTGAAAGCTTTTCAAAGTTGGTGAAAAAGGTAAGAGCAAAAGTAGCCAAAAATGCTTGATTTTTTTATGCTTTTCAATGCAAATAAATAACACAAAAGGATGGTGTAAGGATTTCAATCAAGGGAAGAAATTTATATGTCTGATATCAATCCAAAATATAAATATAATCACTCCCAACACACTCTTGATGTAAATCCAAGATAATGCCAAGTTGATTATAGTGAAAATATGTCAAAATTGGCACTTTTTTTACCAAAATTGAATGCAAAAGAGCATAACAAAGGGTGTTGTGAGGAAAATTTTGATGGATAGAGAATAACATCAGAAATAACAGCCTCTTGGTGCTAAAATATGCAACACAACATGATTTTAGTGTGATTTAAGGTCAAACCTTAGTGAAATATAGCAAAAATAGGCTATTTTTCACAGTTTTTCAACTCCAAGACCTAGCAAAAGGGGTATTGTAAGGAATTTTGGGAGGTAAAGTGAAGAGTACCAATAATTTAAGTCATCTCAATCCATAAAAATAATCACAACATGCTTGGAGTGCAAACTAGGTCAAACCCTAGGGCCAAAATAGCCAAAATTTGTAGTTTTTTTGCAAAATTTTCACCGAATATTCACTACAAGAGCCCGTTAAAAGGGTGTTGTGAAGATTTTTATGAGGGGAAGAAAATTATTTCCCTAATAACAGAAAATTAATTCAAAAATATCTTTCACAACACACCTATGATGCAAATTTAGAGAGTCAATAAGGCTGATTTTAGTGAAAATTGTTGTTTTCAAAGCCCTAGGTTTGAGATTTTGGAACAAAATGTTATGTGAATGGTTTGAAGTCTGATTTTTAATGTAAATTACATACTCTTATAACTAAAAATGATTCTCAAGCTTAATCATGCAAAATTAATGAAAATGCACCAAAACTGCTGGTTTTTGTTGAAATTTTCAATGCAAAAATGCAAATAATTTAAATTTAAATGCAAATTGAAACTAAAATGAAAGACTACAGCCAAATTAAAATTTTAATGAGCCTCTAAATCAGTAGAAAAATCTGATAAAAGATTTTTCCTACAAACCCTAGATTTTGGAATTACTAGGTTATATAAAATTGATAAAAGTTCCACAAAACCCTAGAAATTAAATGATGAAAATGCAATGCAAGATCTTGATTTTTTTTATTTTTCTATAATTTATATCAGATTTGATGCAAAAATCATGAATTAGGAAAATTTAGGAAGAACTGACACAATTTAGTAAGCCCAACAATGCATGGTAAAATTTATGAACTGTTGGTTTTCTAGGGTTTCTTAGTTTTTTGGCGGTTTGTTGCTTACTTTGCAGTGATGATGGAGGTTACTGCCTCAGGTAGTACCTCTAGGAATCAGTACTTAGGGGGTGAAGATTCTTCCAAAGGATGGAAAGGGGTGTTAACAGGAAAATAATCTTTATCCTTTACAGGCAAGTTGAGGGGCCCAGTCCCAAAAGTCAGAAGGGATGGCTTTGGATATTCTGGATGACTTGGTGGAGGAAATAGTGGCGGCCATGGATCTTTCTCTAGTCAGTAAGTTTTCACTTCATCCTAATATTGAGATGGTTAGGAAGTGGGTGGTCAATCGGTGGAGGGTCAAAGACAGTGTGGCAGTCATTGCTATGGCAAGAGGGTTGTTTCTATTCAAGTTTATGAATAGGGAGGATATGTTAACTGTTCTTGCAAGTGGGCCATGGCTCTATGGCACCCATTCACTCGCTCTATGCCCTTGGAAACTTAGGTTTGATCCCAACATAGATTTGAACATGACTGCACCTATTTGGGTGAGGCTATCGAGGTTTCCCCTGGAATATTGGGATGAAAAGATTTTTTCTGCTATTGGCAATACCTTTTGGTAAGTTTGTGATGATGGATATTACCACTCGGACTAAATCCCATTGTGTGTATGCCCATTTTTGTGTTAATGTGGAGATTCACCAAACCCTTCCCATGTCCATAGAATTAAACTCTAAATACAGGATTTGGACCCAGCCGATTCTCTATGAGAATGCTACTATTTTCTGTCAGATTTGTAAGAAGAAGGGCCATTTAATGAACCAATGTAAGGTGAGGCAAATGGGAGGAAATGTTGATCTTAACAATAAGGTTGAGAATAAATCATCTAAAAATGACACCCTTGTTGATCAAGGAATGGGAGGTATGGAGGAAAATGTTATCCCAGAAGAACATACTGAGAAAGATATGGAGAAAGATTGCCAAAAATTAGGTTTACATCTAGATCAATATCAGATCCTTGATCAACAGAATACTGAGATTGAAGAGGGTGAGATACATTCTTAGTTAGTAGAGGTTGCTGTTGAAGATGACGAGGCCCTGGTTTCAGATGAATAGAATGCCCAGCCCCCAGAAATGAGCTGCAATGAGAGGATTGTAACCTCCCAACCCTCCCCTAAGTAGGATCCCCCTCCTATAGATTCCCCAGTGGAGGGATTTCTTGAAGAACAAGTAGTTATTCCTTCATTGTCCACTGATCCAAATGGTAGTGGCAATGACCATGAGGATTGGATTACCCCTAAGAAAAAGAATCGGAGGGCTAAAAAGTCTATGGATGTTGGAACAAACTCTAAACAAGGTAGACCAACCCTTAGGGAAACAAGACAAAGAGAGATTGCCAGTGGTAAGAAAAAAACACTGGAGATCCAATCCCTTAAACCTTCTAAATGAGAATTCTATCCTAGAATTTAAGGGGCTTCAATAGCCCTACTAAATAGTTTGAAGTGAAAAACTATGTTCTGGACAATAAGGTTGATATTCTGCTTCTTCAGGAAGTTAAGATGAATGAGGAGAGATTTAAGAGGATAGCTGATTATATATGGCCTAAGGCTGCTTTCTGTATCAGCCTAGCTACAGGAGCATCTGGAGGGATCGTCACTATGTGGAATGATGCTAAAATTTAGGGCTCACTTGTTGTTTCAGGTAAGCATTTTGTGGTTGTTAACTTCTCTTTACCTTCTTTAAGTTGGTCCTTAATCAATATTTATGCTCCGAACACTAGAGCCTTGAGGAATACTTTGTGGGCAGACTTGAGTAATACCCTCTCCACTTCCCCTCACTCTCGGTCGATGTTGGCTAGTGATTTTAATACTCTGTTATATCCTTCTGAGAAATTTGGGGGTATCCTTGATTATACTAATAGCATGTTTGACTTTGTGGAATTTATCAATTACTTTGGGCTGCTAGATGTGGAGCTTTAGAACTAGAATTTCACCTGGTCAAATAGAAGAAGAGGAGATCAAATGATTCAAGTTAAATTGGATAGATTTCTTATTTCTAGTAATTGGGATAACTATCATAATATGAGTTTGCAGGCTCTTCCTAGAACCATGTCTGTTCATAGCCCTATTTTCTTTAAATAGAAGGATCAGGGTAAGTGTGGTCCTTTCCCTTTCCGATTTTAAGCCATGTGGATTAAACATAAATATTTTAGGAACCTTGTGGCTCATTGGTGGCAAATTCCCATTCAAGGTACTCCTATGTATAGGTTGGTCAAAAAGCTCCTTCACATCAATTAGGAAGTTCGTGGTTGGAATAGATATAGTTTTGGCAATGTGTTTATCCAAAAGAAAAATACCTCTAGAAGATTATTTGATCTTCAACAGCTAATGACCCAAGGAGATGTTACTAATAACATTATATAGGAGGAATTAGAAGAATCTTATGAGTAGAGAAGAGATTTTCTAGAAACAGAAGTCCAAGGTTCAGTGGCTCAAAGAAGGCGATAGGATCCACCTCTCAGCCATGAAACATAGGAAGGCTAACTCCATTTCAAAACTATGTCTAGAAAATGGCAATATCATCACTGAGGACAATAAGATTGGAGACCAAGCTGTGTTATTCTACCAGAATTTACTATTGGAGTAAGCTAATAATGCTGGGAACAGAAGAGCTATGAACCAGTTTATTGATAAGATCCCTTATCTGATAACCAAAGAAGACAACATGGAAATGCTAAAACCTATTTTTGAGGAGGAGATTCATGATGTCTTATTCTCTATGGGTTCTTTTAAAGCCCCTAGTCATAATGGCTTTCCTCTAATATTCTTTCAGGAATATTGGGATATTGTGGGTGCTGATGTTACGGCTGCTGTTAAGGATTTTTTTAGAACTGGTAAACTTCTAAAGCAGATTAATAATACTTTTATTGTCCTTGTCCCTAAAAAGTTGAAGCCTATTCATCTCTCTGATTTCAAACCCATTAGCTTGTGTAATACCATTTATAAACTTTGTACTAAAGTGATTGTCCTGAGATTCCAACATTTTTTGGATAAAATTATTTCTCCTTCTTAGAAAGGCTTTGCCCCTGGTTGTCAAATTCTTGATGTTGTGATCTCCACTCATGAAACTATTCATTCTATGGACAAGAGCAGAATTCCTAGCATGGTTCTAAAGTTAGACATCTCAAAGGCCTATGATAGAGTTTCATGGAAATTCCTGTTTGAAGTCATTAAAAAGTTTGGTTTTAATGATAAAATTTCCCTTCTCATTCTTGAGGCTGTTTCTACTGCTAAATTCTTGGTTCTGGTCAATGGGGTCCCTAGGGGTTTTTTCTCTTCCTTGAGGGGGATTAGACAGGGGGATCCTTTCTCACCTTATTTGTTTATCTTGATGGCGGAGGCTCTTGGGCAGTATGTTCACTCTAAGATTGCATCTAAAGATATTGTGGGTATTAAACTTGCCTCCTCCCTTCCTCCTATGCCTATGCAGTAGTTTGTGGATGATACCATCCTCTTTGGTATCTCTTCGGAGGTTGAAGCTTGTAGTTGGAAGAATATATTAAATGACTATGCCAAAGCTTCTGGCCAAAACATAAACTTTTAAAAGAGCAATGTGTACTTTTTTAATACTCCCGTTGATCTCCAGAGAAAAATCATTAATATTATTGGTTGTGCTGAAGCTGATCTTCCTGCTATTTATCTTGGCCTCCCTCTTACAATCAAAGAAGTGTCTCAAGGATTTTGGAATGGAATCTTGGAAAGAACTCAGAAGAAACAAGTTGGTTGAAAAGGGAAATTACTCAGTAGTGCGGGCAAGTTACATCTTTTAAGGGCTTCTTTGTAAGGTATCCCTACTTATTTTCTGTCCCTTTTCAAAATGCCTAGGCTTGTTTCTGATAAACTGGAGTAGATTCAAAGAAAATTCTTATGGACAAGGATGGAAGACAAACAGAGAATGTCCTTAGTTAGTTGGGAGAAAGTTTGTCTTCCCAAATCTCATGGAGGCCTTAACATTAGATCTGTTAGAAATATGAATAAGGCCCTCCTCTCCAAAATAAACTGGAATTTGATCCACAACCATAAAGAGTGGGGGAATATTATGCAAGCTAAGTACCTTCAAGAAACAAATCACTTCAGTTTCCTCCATTAGGAAGGGCTCCCTCAGGGATCTATTATCTGGAACAAAATGCTGAAGTCCAGAAGTCTGCTCAAGCATGGGCTTAGATGGAAACTAGGGAATGGTAATTCTATTAACTTCTGGGAAGATATTTGGATGAATGATAAGGCCCTTGTTACTCTAGGTGATTATGGAGAAATTGCTAGCATTGCTACTCAGTTTTTTGGGGATAATGTTTGCAATTTTATTCACAATAATAATGGTATTAGGAGTTGGCAGAATCTCATGGATTGTTGTACTCATCGCCCTGAACTCACTCCTAGGATAAGGTCTATTCAAAGTCTTATTTAGGGGATCAGAATTCCTCTTTTCCCTAGAGAAGATGAGCTATTTTGGTGGCTAGACAAGAAAGGTCATTTTTCTGTTAAGTCTGCTCATCATCTATTGATCCCTGATGTGCATAAAAATAAAATTTGGAGGAAAGTTTGGAATCATAAACTTATCCCTAAAATCAACATATTTTGGTGGGTTGTTACTCATAACAAAATCGTAACTCAAGATAACTTACAGAGGAGGGGATTCACTTTGGTCAATAGGTGATTTCTATGCTTGCAAAAGGAGGAAACTGTTTCTCACTTAATTCTCCATTGTGACTTTGCCAAGGAAATCTGGACTATTATTTTAAGGAACTTTGGTATCCAATGGGTGTGTAATGCAGATATTAGGGAAGTCATTGCCAATTGGTGTCCCTCCTTCTCTCATCCTTGGCTTGTTGAGCTTTGGAACCAAACTCTT
Source organism: Cunninghamia lanceolata (assembly GCA_027924645.1). Lineage (NCBI taxonomy): Eukaryota > Viridiplantae > Streptophyta > Pinopsida > Cupressales > Cupressaceae > Cunninghamia > Cunninghamia lanceolata. The sequence goes on along the minus strand of BSBN01001565.1, from coordinate 625,432 downwards.
CCTTGTCTTGGTTGGACCTTATGGAAAGAACAAAATGATAGAATATTTAGGGATGTTGCTAGAGAAACTTCTCAAGTTCTTCACTCCTTTTCTAAGATTCTCATGGAAAGTGTGACCAATTCTCATATCAAAACTACGAAAAAACCTCTTTCTCAAGAAGAGCAAATTGTGACTAATTGGAGAATTCAAAGCCAAATCCCAGCTCTTAATAACTCCAAACAGCTACAAAGATTAAATACTAAATGGATCCCCCCGAAGCCCTGTTGGCTCAAACTGAATTTTGATGGCGCATCTAAGGGGGATGGGAAGGCTAGTGGTGGTGGGATTATAAGGGATGATAGAGGGTGGTTGGTTGCTGCTTATGCTAGTGGGATTGGCTTTCAAAGAAATAATTATGTTGGAGCCTCTGCTCTTCTATGGGGGGTGAAATTGGCTATTTCCCTTGATATTAGGCAATTGCATATTAAAGGGGATTCAAAACTAGTTATTGATGTGGTTAATAATGTGTGGACTTGTGGCTAGAAACTGAAAGATATCATAGTGGACATTTAGATCCTTCTGCAGCAGATTCCCAGAGTGGATATGTCTCATATCTATAGAGAGGGAAATGGTGTCGCAGATGCTCTTGCTGACCTTAGCCAACAATTTTTAAATTGGCATTGTTGGCGCCAAGTTAACAACATCCCTTTAAACATAAGGGACTTAATTCAAAAAGAATTGACATGCTAATGATGAGTCAATATAATAGGAAAGATAGTTTATTCCATCAGCTTTGTTGGAAGATGCTGATGTGTATCTTCAAGTATGTGTTCTTGAGTACTTCGTGGCTAGATGTCATATCTTCCTTATTACTCCCTTGTGTTAAGGTGAGTTGCTTATCTGCTAATTATAGTGAATGCCTTGAAATCATGTCCGAGCATGGGAAGCATAAGCGTCAGGCAGCTCTCATTAATATCATTGTGTGCAGATGTATTATTATCATAATCCCCTGTCAAGTGGTTAATTTTTCCTTCCACACTAACTCTGTGAATCTCTAGTTTTGGGGATTCTATGCTTTTGTCTAGAAGGCTAAAATGGGGGGAGATAGGATCCGAACTGAGCCCGTTTCCTGTTGTGAATTTAAAGACAATGCGGTGGTTTGGCACTACTGTAAGGAAGGCGGTATTAGTCCTTACTTGGAATACCTTAATGGCTATGATGAGACTCTATCTAAACAATTCGCTAGATCCTGGTAAAATCATAGAGTCATTGTGGGGAGAATTGGGTTTGAGATTTCTGAGAAAGTTATTGCTATGGCATCCAGAATGTCGACTATGGGGACCAAGATGCAGAGGAAAGCTAAAGTGGTCAATCATTCTATCCAGAAGCTTTTCCTTGGGGAAGGTGAAGAACTCATCCCTTACCAGGGAGGATTCGAAAGGGCTAAGCTATCGAAACCTTGGGATGATATGTGTTTCCTATTAATGAAATATTTCACCCTAGAGGGGCGCTTTACCAGGTTTTACAACTATCATCTTTCTCTTTTTAATCATTTTAGATGTAATGCTCATATTAGCTTCCCATTTTATTTACTGTCTTCCCTTGAGCATTCAGTTCTTAGGGTTAAAGCTAAACTGGCAAAAAAACTATGCAAGAAACCCATTCCCTTGCATCAGGGTCTCATCCTCTGCTTATATAATTTCCACCTTGCTCTCGAGCCACCTAAGTCTATCTCGACTCAAAGTGGGGAAATGTTTGCCAACCCTGAGGATACTATTGTTTCTGATGAGCCTTGCCCTTCCCCTATTTCTCCTAAGTCTAAAGGGGTTTCTTTTTCTAATGAAGAAAGTCCTATGGTGACCGCTACCCATACTCCACTTTCCAAAAATACTGTGAAGAGTAAGAAGAGGAAATTAAGGGGGGTGGAAGAGGAAACTGTGGGGTTTGCTATGGAGACCCCTAAAAATCTTTGCAGTACCCCTAAGGGACTAGGTAGTAAATCTAAATTGGCTATTAAGGGCATGAAGGAGTGCTTTTCCTTTGGAGTTAGGAGGTCGGGGAGGATTGCTGGAAAACCTGCACCCAAAGCAAAACTCATTGATTATTCTAAGTCTGCATCTGAAGAGTCCACCCAGGGTGATGAGACCAAGGTTCTGGAGGTTCAGGAGATTTCTGAAGATGCGGAAGGAAAGAATGAGAATACATCGATGGAGATTGCTGGTGGTGCTGTTGGTGACTATGTTGATAATGTTGAAGGAGGAAAGATGTTTGTGGAGGAAGCTGCTGACGAAATGGAGGAAGAAGCTAGTTACAGGAATGACATTGTTGTCCTGAGGAGCTGTATTGAGAAGCTAGAGCAGTCTTTTTCCACCATGCTTAGGTGTACGGTTTTATTTAATCTCTGTGTGTTGTAGGATCTGGGGGCTACTGTTGCTATTGACAAGGATGAGAACTCCAAAAATTTGGATGATTTTATTGAATCCATGGCTAAAAGTTGGGAGAATCTTTCTCCTTAGTTCTAGTTTCTTTTATACTGTTGTTACTCTGCTTTCCTTATATCTTCTGTCTCTAGACTGGTTGATGTATATGCTGTCTATGCTAACCAAATGGGTTATGTTGTGACTGTTGCAAGGCTCTTTTGTTTTGTTGCCTCTTGGGTTTCTTTTTGCTTCTCTGTAAGGGTTTGGCCCCTTGTTTTTGTCAGCTTATATTATCAAAAACAATGCAATTTTTTTGTATTTTTCCAATTTTTCAATTTTTTTGAAATTCTCTCAATGCAATAAGGTAAATAACCAAATGAATGAATGAAATCACATCAAATCTGCATACAAACACTCAACAAGTTGTAATTTAAGTTCAAATACATGGGTTAACCAAAATGTTTAGTGGAAAATTGGATTTGTTAATGTTTTAATGTTTAGATGTTTAAATCCGCCTCTCCACTATACATTGAAGGATCTAGGGTTGAATGGCAAGCATTATCATACCCTAGAGTCACTTTTAGATGTAGGGAAACTTGGATTAGGGAATTAATTATCAATTTTTCCTTCTTCTATGCTCAATTGACCATTAAAACCCTAATTATGCAAATACGACAACAAATTAATGAATTACAGAAAAAGCTCTTACAGACGGGAGTAAAATACCAAATTACAGAATACCTATTTTTAGGGTTCCAAAGTGGAATAGTCAGGGATACTGGAGCGGGTACCCAAGTCCAAGGTACCTACTTTTTTAGGGAATCTGGACCTCCTTCAGATATTGATCAACCTTGTAACTTCTATTTTCAGGAATTAGTTTGCAGAGGACATTAGAGTGAGTGCCCTAGTCCTAGAAGTGCTCCTTCATTTGTCTTTACCTTAGATCTTGAATCCCTAATGTCTTCCCATCTTGCAACTCCACTTTTCCTAGATGTGACATCGGTAACCTGTAATAACAAGACTTGGTTTGGGGGTTGTGGTGCTTAGTGGTTTACCTCAGTCAAACCCCAAAGGACACTTAAGTCATTGAACATGGTTGTTAGATAAAGAGGGCATTCCCCTATGAGGTAGAGGCTAAAAACCAAAGGAATCAATGATAAAAACATAATATTATGTCACCTTGTAGTGAAGCTTTCATGGAGGAAGATGCTATTCATGCCATGAAGGAATTGGTGCTCAAATCTACAAATAGCAAAACACAAAACACACAAGTCTACTCTTGCAACACAATAGAAAGCCTTAAATCACCTTAGGATGCCAAAAGTTCACAATGATCATTTAGTTTACAAATGAATGCCTACATATGTTTATATATGCATCTACAAGCACTCTTGCCAAGATATTTGAAATTCAAACTTACTGTGTTGGCAAAGGGACCTAATAACAGTCATGAACTGACACGCAGAAATTGAGGCTGCCCTAAAATAGGGCAGGACTAGGGCATGGGCACCCAAGTCCTCCCCCCTATTTTGGGTAAGGTACAACTCAAGGGGTCCTCCTAAGTCCTATTTGCCATGGGACTTAGGTCTCATTATATTAGGATGCTAAAATATGAACTAAAATGTCCTAAATGCACTCTAAACACTCGAGAGCTAAACCTTATAAGGGAAAAGCCCCCAAGGGCACATTTACTGATGTTACACCTACACACATGGAAAGATGGAAAAGGTTGTGCTATTTTAAGGGCTTGCCTTAATCAAACCCTGTGTTGGTGTTCCCACCTCCACAATATCGATTGATAAGATCCAAGAGTGCATGCACTAGTAGGGTAGAGGCTAGATCTGCAACAATATGATTGATAATGATGATAAAAACCACAAGATATCCAACCTTAGTTGATGGAGACTTAACACCAACAAAGGAGAGTGATGAAAAGGGCTTCAAACTTCCTTCAAAGCCTCAAAACAACTTTAATAGCTTTCACAAGTAGAAGACAATCCAAACATGAAGAATCATTGAGCATAGAACATCACATGAGAGAAAATTTGCATTAATCTAGTTAGGTGTAAAATGAACTACAACACACACTTAAATATCCACTCCCACTCACCTTTGACAAATAAAAGAACTTTAGGCCGACAAATACAAACTAGAGGAGTGTTCCAAGCCGACACCACAAGTTGGGGCTAAAAATCCCAAGTGGGACTAGGGTGCATGGGCATACTGGACCTTTAGCCCTTTAACTTCGCAAAGTGTCTTTTAACATGGGCTTAGTCCAGTCCAAAGTTGATTATGTCAAGTTTATTTTTTAGGATCAAGATATTTATCGTTAAAACTCAAAAAGGTGTTAAAATAGGTCTCAATTAACAAAGAAAACAAAATAGGTCCAACCTAGGAGCTAAACTAGGTGTTAAATGCTAGTGTACACATTTTATGACTTAACAAAACCAATATTTTCAAGGTCCAAAATTGAGCCTACACAAAATAAATATCCCTAAGTTTGATGGTACTAATATAAATTCATGGACATGTCTCATGGAACAATACTTTAAGATTCATAATATTACCAGACAATGCAATTGTTGACCTAGCCTCATGATATTTAGAATTAAAACATCTTCAATGGTACCAATGGAGGATGAGTCTCAAGCAAAGGAAAATGCTTAGTTGATAAAAATTAGTAATGAATTAACAATCCTCTATGAGCAACCATGGAATGGAAGCTATGTTATCCAACTAAAAAAATTAAAACAAGTAAGGTATGTATCTTAATATAATGCACAACATATGGGATTAGCAATTTGAGCTCACAAGGTGACACTTTATCAAAGGCTACAAATCTACATAAATGGACTTAAGGACCAAAGTAAGCACGATGTTTGTTTTTTGGAGCCTTGCACAATTAGGAAAGCTATGAAACAAGCATTGCAAATTGAAAAATCCAACTCCATCACTAGAAGTTTCACACAAGGTCAAATCATAGGATTGAAAGATAAAATTGTGACTAATCCTATTGATAGAACTAATGATGACTTCTTTAACAAGGGGAAAAAAAGAGAAAGAACCATGCTAGAAGTGTGATAGATAATGGTTTAGGGGTCATAAGTGTTCTAATAGTGATACAATACTAATGACTATTAAGAATTAGGTTTAAGAAGAGGGAGAAGTAGCTACAAAAGAATGACATGTGGAACTTGAGAATGATAATCCCAAGGAAGAGGAAAGCACTGCTATCTCCCTACATACATTGAATGGCACAAGTGCACCACAAACACCCAAAGTAATTGGTTATATCAAAAAGTGAAAGGTAACAATATTGGTTGATACAAGTAGTACACACAACTTTATTGATAGAAGATTAGATCATAAGCTCAATTATTTTGTGTATCTAATATCTAATTTCCAAGTCATGATAGCTAATGGGAAGAAACTCTCTTGTGGTGGTAAATGCCATCATATAAACTCCCAATGGGAAATAATCAAATAGATTCGGAAATGTTCTATATCCCAATCAAGGGAGCATATGTAGTTTTGGGGATATAATGGTTAAACAGTTAGGAAAAATGACTTTGAATGTTCAATACTTATTAATGGGTTTTAGTACACATGGGAAAAAGTATAAACTTATAGGGATACAATCACCACCATGTCAAATTATTAGCTCCCATAGGATGGGGAAATTACATAAGGAAGGTTCTTATAACCTAGGGGCACAACTACATTTTGTAGAAGCACAAGATGTGAAAACTCAAGATCAACCGAAGATTTAAGAGCTCATTAAACACCATCAACATGCATTTCAAGAACCCAAGGGTCTACCCATAGTCAAAGACCATGATCATGTCATAAATTTAATAAATTTCAAACAATTATGAATTTGGACCTGATATTTTCTAGATTTTGAGGTATTTGATAGGTAAGGTTCCAGGTAATATTTTAGAGTTTTATCATAAGTTTTACACAAGTTAATTTAACTTAATTATTTTTCATTAATCAGCTCTATAGACTGTAAATTTCATTTTTTTTTAAATTTTGTTTTTTAGAAAGATTATGAAAAACTAGGTGGGGTTAGTGTAATGTCAGAAAATGTCCCCTTGGGGGATTTTCCATCATAAGGTTTAGCTCCCAGGTCTTTAGCATGCATTTAGGACATCTTAATTCATATTTTGGCATCTCAATGGAATGAGACCTAGGTTCCATGGCAAATTGGACCCAGGTGGACCCCTTGAACTGTACCCTGCCCAAAATAGGGGGGAGGACTTGGGCACCCATGCTCTAGTCCTTCCCTATTTTGGGGCAGCCCTAATTTTTGGGTGTCAGTTTATGACCGTTATTTGGTCCTTTTGCCGACATGATAAGTTTTAATTTTTAAAATCTTGGCAGGAGTGCTTATAGTTGCATATAAAAGCATATAGGCATTCATTTGTAAACTAGATGATCATTGTGAACTCTAGGCATTCTCAAGGTGATTCAAGGCTTTCATTGTGTTGCAAGAGTAGATTTGTGTGTTTTGTGTGTTGATATTTGCAGATTTGAGCATCAATTTCCTCATGGAATGAAGAGCATCTTCCTCCCATGGGAGCTTCACTACAAGGTGACATAACATTGTGTTTTCATCATTGATTCCTTTGGTTTTTACCTCTGCCTCACAAGGGCACACACTCTTTTATCTGACAACAATGTTCAGAGACTTAAGTGTCCTCTGGGGCTTGATTGAGGCAAGCCTCTAAACACCACAACTCCCAAACTAGGTCTTGTGATTGCAAGTTACAGGTGTCTCATTTGGAAAAAGTGGACTTGTAGGAAGGATTGGCAGGCATAAAGGATTTAGGATCTGAAGAAAAGTAGGACACAGGAGCACTTCCAGGACTTGGGCGCTCGCTCTAATGTCCTCCGCATCTAAATTTCAGGAAACATAAGTTAAAGGGTTGATCAGTGTCGGAAGGAGGTCTGGATTCCATGAAGAAACATATGCCTTGGACTTGGGTGTCTGATCCAATGTCCCTAACTATTCCTCTTTAGAACCTTGAAAATAGGTACTCTGTGATTTGGTATTTTACTCATGTCTGCAAGAGCTTTTTCTGTTATCCATCAATTTGTTGCCATATTTCCATAATTAGGATTTTAATGGTCAATTGGGCATAAGAGAAGGAAAATTGATATTTAAACTCCCTAATCCAAGTTAACCTACATTTTCAAGTGACCTAGGGTATGATAGTGCTCATCACTTGACCCTAGATCCTTGAATGTATAGAGGAGAGGCGGATTTAAACATCTAAAATCTAGAACATTAACAAATCTAATTTTCCCATAAACATTTTGGTGAACCCATGTTTTGGACTTAAATTGTAACTTTCTAAGTGTGTGTCTTTAGATTTGGATTGATTTCATTCATTCATATATTCATTCATTTTATTGCATTGAGAAAAATTCAAAAAAATTGAAAAATTTAGAAAATACAAAAAAATTGCATTGTTTAGCTTACTAAATTGTATCAATTCTTCCTAAATTTTACTAATTCATGATTTTTACATCAGATCTAATATAAAAATATAGAAAAATCCAAAAATTCAGAAATTTGCATTGCATTTTTATCATTTAATTGCTAAGGTTTTGTGGAAATTTTGACAATTTTGATATAACCTAGTAATTCCAAAATCTAGGGTTAGTAGGAAAAAAAAATTCTCAAATTTTTCTACTGATTTTAGAGGCTCATTCAAATTAACATTTGGCTATAGTCTTGCATTTTAGTGTAAATTTGCATTTAGATTTAAAATATTTGCATTTTTACATAAAAAATTTCAACAAAAACTAGCAATTTTGATGCATTTTCATTAAATTTGCATGGGCATTTTGCATGTTCAAGATTGAAAATCATTTTCATATCTGATATCATTTAATGTTCATCATAAATAAGACTTCAAAACATTCACATAGCATTTTGTCCCAAGATCTCAAACCTAGGGCTTCAAAAACAACGATTTTCACTAAATTTGGCCTTATTGACTCTATAAACTTGCACCATAGGCATGTTGTGAAGGATATTTTCACACTAATTTCATATTATTAGGGTAATCATTTGATTCTCCTCATAAAAATCTTCACAACACCCTTTTATTGGGCTCTTGTAGTGAAAACCTTGCAAAAAACTATACATTTTGGCTATTTTTGCCCTAGGGTTTGACCTAGTTTGCACTCCATGTGTGTCGTGATCAATTTTATGGATTGAGGTGACTGATATCATAGATATTATTTTATTTACCTCCTTATATTCATTACAACACCCCTTTTTTTAGGTCTTGGAATTGAAGAACTGTGAAAAATAACCTATTTTTGCTATATTTTCACTAGGGTTTGATCTTAAGAGGCACTAAAAGCATGTTGTGTTGGGTATTTTTGAATAAAGTGGCTGCTATTACTAATATTATTTTCTGTACATCATAATTTTTCTCACAACACCCTTTGATTGTGCACTTTTGCATTGAGTTTTGGTGAAAAAAGTGCTTATTTTAACATATTTTCACTATATTTTGACTTGGCATTAACTTCAAATCGCATCAAGAGTGTTTTGAGAAAGATAATTTTGTCATTTTGGACTGATATCAGATGTATCACTTTCTACCCTCGATCAAAATCCTTACAACATCCTTTGTTTCATTCATTTGCATTGAAAAAAGTTTAAAAAATCAAGCATATAGGTCACTTTTTGCATATAGTTTTGCAATTGTCTTTTGCATACTTTTGGAAAACTGTGAAAATCTGATTTTACATTCATTTGGAGACATATATCATGGCTACTTATTTGGAAGAATTGTTTGTATACATCATAGACATGGATCATTTCTCTAAATTCACTGATAAATATCCTCAAGTTCTGGAACAAACAGCATACATTCATGATGCTGATCTCTCTGTGTGCTCCACCTATGAAATTATTTTCCACATAGGTGACTTTGATAGCTTCACAACTCTCATGGGAATATACCCTTTGATATTGGATGACCTCACTAAATTCATGACCAATAATACATATACTAACTTGATGATCTTAAAATGTTAGATGAAGCCTTGGATGATTTTATGGGAAATTCTACTATGGCACCTATTGATAAAACATGTGATGATAACTTTGGTTTACCTTATGATCCCTCTCCAAAGGTTATTACCCATCATGAGGACACTTTAATGCAAGAGGATGATTTCATTGACACAACTATTAGCATCACATCATCAAGTCTTCATTCTACTGCTCACTCTGGCCAAGATGAAGTGTTAGCAAATGAAGATCCATCACCAGTTTGCCATTCCAATGCTCTCCCTAGCCAAGAGGAAGCATTACTGAATGAATAACTCCCTTCAACAAAGAACATTCCATGGGTAGAAGAGGAGATTTCATCTAACATCAATAAAAACTCTATCAGAATGCATAAATCCTCTATGGATCATCCTAGCAACCTTGTTCCTTTAGTTGATTCTTCACACACCTTGGATTTCACTAAGGAAGAGAAGACCTTTAATGTTCCTCCTTTGTTTGAATATTCAAGTCATTTGGACATCACTAAGGATGTAACCCTAGTGGATGAGGAGAAATCTCACATTAAATCTGTCATGCCCACATTTTCCATGTGGTCACAGCATGCATCACACGTGTCATAGCCACATCTATCATGTGGTTATGACACGAACTATCAAAAATTTTCTCACGCTTCCCTAGAAACCCCCTCGCATGCGCAAGCATGCTCGGTGGTGTAAGCTCAAGGCAAAAACACTACAGTTGTCGGCGAGGTACAAGTACAATTGCGTTCATCCGGATGCACATAGTACAATAAGGGGGTCTCTACGACGCCATTAACATCGCTACAAGGTTTATATTATCAAGGTTCCTAACCCTAAATCTCGGTAGATTTTGGCAGCATAACGCCTTACAACGTAAGTGGGAATTACTCAACACTATACTACTTACGGGGTTTCCTGATAGATTAACAACTTCCCACGACGCCTTGTTCCTACTAAACTGACTCGTGATCTCCCTATTGGGTTATTTTTCAGCAAAGCACATTTGTCTGCCTTCTTTCTCGTTTCCTGAAATATACTCCTACTTCGAACTTAGCATTCTCAACAAGACAGTTCGTTTGCCCTCTCTTCCGTTTCTCTGGATTTTAATTTTGATTGTATTTCTATCGCGCTCACCTTAACTATTTCTCTAAAATTTAGTTTGTTTATATTTCGGTCTCTCTTTTGATTTCTACGCTTTCTTTATGTTTATCCTGTCCTTTCTTCGTATTCTACATCAATCAGAGTTATCACTGTATCTATTATTAACATGATTTCTAACTTCCGGATGGTCCAGGTCACATAGGCTGGTTTACTACTTCGCTGGGCTCAGTCTCCTAGTTTTCCCTGATCTAGGGTTCTCCTCTATGTTTGTATTAATTACTCTTGTTCCTAAGCAAATTTAGTGGAAAGTACATCTACTTAGTTCCCTTATCCCAGGTGGAAAATGCCGCGCATTTTCTCCTCTGTGTTTTCCAATGTTAGTTTTTCTTCTTCTATTTCTCTTTCATGTTTTCTCCATTGGGCGTTTACTAACTACAGTTGATATTAAAATGGCCTCACATGGAATGTCTGTGATGGTTTCTTAAGTTTATTTCCAGTGTTCTTTTAAACAAGGTGACGCGTATTTTTCCTCTTCATTTTCCTGGTTATTGAATTGCATTGATAGTTGAAACTTTCGAGAAACTCTTCCAGGAATATTCTAGTATATTTCTTTAAGCTCTCTCATTAAGTTATAATTTTATTTTCTCTTGTTGTTGTAATGACAAAACGGCCTCACCTAATTATTATATAATATATGTATGTATCGATATATTTATATATATAAGATTATATATAGATATATAAATAGATATATACAATTATATTTCTCTTATTGTTATTATTACTATTATTTATTACTAATACTATTATTACAATTGTTAGTTTATTTTATTAAGTTATTTAAATATTATTACTATTGTTATTATTTCAATTGTTATTCTTTTATTTTTATATTTATATAGACAATATTAGAACTTCCTTTTATAAAACCCATACAATTATGCTTCATTGAAGGGCTAAGTCCTAATTTTTTTTCCTTATGTTATTTCCATTGTGCCCTAACCCCTTTATTTATTTATTTTTTTTAAAAATATAATTATATATATATCTATCTATCTATATATATATACAATTATATACCATTGTTATTTTATAGAAGAGGCTCTCCTCTTTATAAAAAAAATCCAAACCATGGAAACATTTCTTATTTTATTTGGTTAATTTATTTCCCAAATAACAAGCCCTAACTATTTTTTTCTTTTGTTTCCTTTTGTCAAGGGCAGAGGGATGGAGAGGTGGCGGCGCGGCCATGGCAGGGGTCGCAGTGGCGAGTGACATGGACAGGGAGCGGAGGTGGCAGGTCGTGACGGCGCGGTGGCCGCAGAGGCTAGGGCAGAGAAGCGGGCCGTAGTGGCGCGGTGGCCATAGGGGCAGTGGCGGAGGGGCGGTTTTGTGGCGGCACCGAGCCATGAAAGGCAGAGACGGAGCAGCGGGTTTATGGGAGGAGGTTGCCCGCGGGGTGGAGGCCTGTCAAGGGGAGTGGGGAGTACCACGGATGGCGGTGGCCACGGGTTATGTAATGGCGGGGGTGTGGGGAGGGGCGGAGCCCCCACCCACATCCCACTATGTGGGGTGTGAGTGGGGGCTCCGCCCCTTCCACATCCATTGTAACTATTGCGGTGGGGGTTTGAACCCCCACCCTATTAAATTTCACTTTTATATTTTTTTTATCCTCTCTGTATTTTGTTTTTTTAAAAAAAAATAGAGAATAAAATTTGTTTGTTTTTTTTCTTTATATGTATTTTCGTTAAAATTTCCAGTTTATATATACAATTTCATTCTAAATAAATGATGAATTCATTAGAATTTTTTTGTATAAATAATTCAATATGTGTATATATATATATATACTCAATCCAAGGCTTAAACACAGATCCACCCATTAACCTCCTGTTTAAAGTTAAGTGGCATATAGTTGTAATTGATGTTAACGAACAAATCCTTTGTAAGTTAAATTAACTTTATAATGAATACAGTTGTATCTTTCATAGATATTCTGTTCACTGCTCAATTAATAATTAGAAAACATAAAATATAGAGAAAGAAGTATAAATCTATTTCCATCACAGTTCATATAGTAATTGCAATGTAAATATAGGGAAATAAACGTAAATTTCTTAAACTGCCATTTACAATTTAATTAAGAAATATATAAGCAAATACGGAAATTAGACTTCATACAATTAATGTTAAACGAGGAGTTTAGTAAAATCGATAATTGTATATATATATATTTTCTTTCCTTAATTCACATTTGCTAATTTCAATTTAGTGCATATTAGCTTCAAATAGAGAATGGAAAGAATCATTACAATTGCATTGGCTCACTACTTATTACATCTACAACATCTAAAAGTTAGCAAAATTCATAATTTCCTCCAAACACCTCCAACAATACTATAGTTAAACCCTTTGTCAAGATCAACATACAATTTCACTACTCAACAACAGATACTCCAAGTATACATAACTGTCAAGGCTCATAACTAACAAACACCACTAAAGGGAAGAATTTCTCTCCTTCCCAAACAATAAATTATACAACTTCAGAGGAAGAGGATTCCTCCACAATGAACTTAAACAGGATGTAGCTCAATGAACCAAACTCTTCTTATAGAAAGGATGAAATTCTTTCTCCCTAAATACAGCACTCCTCCAATTCCAACCATAAGCTTCGAGAGGGAACCTGCATATCAAAGACAAACAAAGAAGAAAACACCACTCATCTAGCTCTCCTCCCTACCGTAGACCCGCAAGAGGGTCACCCCCGAGCTAGGGAGATAATACTCACACCTGGGTAACTCAAGAAATCCACTTCACAACAGGGAACAACAACAAATCCAAAACACACAAACACCCGTGGGTAATTTATACAACAGGAAAGCTCAACTACAGTGAGCTTCTTAAGGGGTAGGAGAGTGGACACACTTGACTCCAAAGTGTCACGCTTTCAGATAATATAACCAACACAATTTCTCTTGGCCTCAAACCAAGTTTGATCACAAAATTTTCCAAGGAATTCTGTATTTGACTCTCAAGTCAAAGATCCAGTCACAAATACATGCCCTCAAGGCTTTCAACATCCCAAAAGAAGAAACCAGGTATGCATCTGAGGAGGATCACTCCTCCCCTACCCCAAACTTGATGAGCATTTCTCCCAAGTGGGAGAAGCTCTGTCAACAACCCGACAACAGATCCCACAGAAACAAATCTAAAACACAAACAAATAAACATCTTTCACACACTTTTCATACAACATTCAGATATACGAAAGAAAGGTAAAACCAAACCAACCTTATAAGCCCTTCAGGAATGAAACTGATGTAGAGCTTCACTGAGATCTCCTCCAATCTAAGCCACCAAACTCCCTCCTCCTTTTCCTCTCCCCAAAAGCTAACTTTCTTATTTTGGCAAAAAAAATAAAACTCTCCAAAATTCAACTAACTCCCTTCCCATCCCAAAAATGGAATTCAAATAACTCAAATCCTTTCAGTTTAGAGGAATGGGGAGGTGACACTTGTCACCTCCTCACTCTTCCCAAAACCACTGTTATGTCCCAATGGATAAGTGTTGGCTTATGTCACTCACCCATCCCTAGAGTACTCCTTATCCCTCTCCTCATGTCATTTCTCTTACGCATGGGAGAAATAAAAGGAGTTAAAGGAGGAAAAGACAGGTGACCCATGCCTCTTCTTCCTTCCTTCATTATGGATGACCCCACAACTCATGGGGAATCTCACTAATGGTGAGGGTGACTTCAAGTCAATCCCTCTATAATGGATGGGTTTGTAGTCATCTCTTACCTTGGGGATTGAAGAGGGATGGGTTGGGTGTTTGTACAACCCATCATGTCCCCCCCACACCTCCAATTTTCGCCACTTAACTTCAGGGGGAAGTTAAGATGACCTGATGGAGGTTACTCAAGGGTTACCCATGCCAAATGGGGCCCTGGACCCATGGGGTATAACCCAGGGTCAACTTTAACCTACTCAGGACACCCAGGGCCAAGGTAAAGCACAAGAAAAGGCCTAGGATTTAAATAAAAGAAAAGAAATTCAAATTCAATCTTTTTACAACACAAATCATAAGTCAGTGCTACAAGAGGGTAGACCAACCCATTCGACCTGATGAAAGACCACATTACAACACCACATCAAACACAGAGTGATCTTGGTTCCTTGTGGAACCAGATCGGCTTAATAGGGAATAACAATAACAAGGTGCGGAATGATCTCTGAAATCTGTGGTTTGATTAGTAAATTCTTGCACACTAAATTGCAAGATCAATTTCACATATAATCATCATAGTTGAAGCAACTTAAAAACATGCATTATCATGACATAGTTCTAAATAGCATAAATGAAATCATATTACAATTTTCCATCATCACCTAATTAACTTTTCTGAAATGTAAACTTATCCAAACATCACCCAATTAGTTTTTCCGTAATCAAAATAAAGTTTAATAGTTTGACAAATCTGGGAACTACTATCCCACACATATAAAAAGTATCAATAACAGTAATGTAAATAGTCACAAGAACAGAAGTAAAAAGGTGGTCCTCACATCCTCTCCCCCTAAGACTGTACTTTCTCCTGGAAGTCGTCAAAAAGGTGAGGATAAAGGGTCTTCAGTCTCTCTGCATCTTCCCATGTCGCTGTGACTTCGTCGTATAGGTCCCACTGGACCCTAACCTGGTCCAGCTCTCGACCTCGAAGGGCCAGTGTCTGAGGAGCCAATATGCGAATTGGCTCCAACGCCAGCTGTCCATCTGCCTCTACCTGAAGAGCACTCCAATCCAACATGTGAGATAAGTCAGAAATATATTGACGTAAAACTGAAACATGAAATACATCGTGGATACGTGATAGGCTAGGTGGCAAGGCTAGACGATAGGCTACAGGTCCTATCCGCTCCAAGATCTCAAAAGGTCCTACAAATCGAGGTGCGAGCTTAGAGCCCTTCCCGTAATGGATTGGACTCTTGTGCGGTCGCACTCTCAAAAATACTCTATCCCCCACAGAGAAGCTTCGGTCTGTCCTCTTAGCATCGGCATACTTCTTCTGCCTGTCCTGTGCCTCCTGGAGTCTCTGTCTAATCTGTTTGACCTGCTGTTCCATATTCTGAACTATCTCTGGACCGATGGCCGTTCTGTCCTCTATCCGATCCCAACTCAATGGTGTTCTGCATGGTCTACCATATAAAGCCTAGAAAGGAGGCATACCCAACGAGCTGTGATGCCCATTATTGTAGGCGAATTCAACTAGATATAGGTACTCCTCCCATCTAGACTGATGGTCCATAACATACATGCAAAGCATGTCTTCTAACACCTGGTTAACTCTCTCTGTTTGTCCGTCGGTTTCCGGATGGTAGGCCGAATTGAAGTTGAGCTGTGTGCCCAACACCTGATGTAAGGCTCTCCAGAATGATGAAGTAAATACGGAGTCTCTGTCGGATATAATGCAGCGAGGTACCCCATGAAGTCTAACAATTTGACCAAGAAACACCTTTGCCACGGATGGTGCATTGTACGTTGTGCATATCGGTGAAAAATGTGCCACTTTGGTCAGCTTGTCAACTGTCACCATAATAGCATCATGGCGATATGATGACATAGGTAGACCAATGATAAAATCCATAGAAATGGTGTCCCATTTCCATTCAGGTATCTCGTGAGGGTAAAATAGTCCCACTAGATGCTGATGTTCAGCCTTGACCCTCTGACATTCTAGGCAACGAGCAACATATTCTGCAATGTCACACCTCATCCCCGCCTAATGATAAAGCTGTCGTAAATTAGCATGCATCTTCTTCACTCCTAGATGTGCTGCATAGGGTGCTCTATGAGCCTCCGATAGAATAATGGTACGTAGATTACCCACGTGGGGTACATAGATGCGCTGCCGATGTCAAAGCAGCCCATCAGACTCGAGGGTATATCCTGTGAATTTGCCCTCAAGGGCCCTCTGATTTAGAATTTCCTGCTGCACCTTAAGAAACCACTCGTCCTTCGGCAGATGCTGTAAGATGCGATCTCTCAAGTCCACCCTCGAAGTCAGGGTCAGGATCTCATGGCGCCTTCGACTCAAGGCATCAATGACCACGTTCTCCTTCCCTTTGATGTAGTGGACGTCAAAGTCATATTCGCATAGGAATTCCATCCAACGCCGTTGGCGGGCATTTAAGTTTGGTTCTGTAAAGATATACTGCAAGCTATGATGATCCGAATGGAGTTCAAAGCATCGACCTAAGAGGAAGTGTCTCCAGCGAACCAAAGCATGAATAACTGCTGCGAGCTCTAAGTCGTGAGTAGGGTAGTTTAACTCATGTGTCTTCAGTTTCTGTGATTCGTATGCGATCGCTCGACCACCCTGCATAAGCACAGCTCCCAAACCTTCTAATGATGCATCTGTGCAAACTACAAACTCCTCTATAGGATCTGGAACCGCTAAAATAGGAGCACTAGTAAGACACTCCTTGAGGACTCCAAAGGCCTTTTCACACTATTCGGTCCATATGAAACTCTTCCCTTTTCGTTGAAGGGAAGTGATGGGATGTGTTATCCTGGAAAAGCCCTCGGCAAACCGACGATAATACCTAACTAACCCCATAAAGCTTCTGACCTCTGTCACATTGGTGGGTGCCGGCCACTCCTGAATTGCTCTGATTTTAGATGGATCTACGGAGATGCCATCGCCTGATAAAATGTGTCCCAAATACTGCACCTCTGTCCTGAAGAAGGCACACTTTGCCAAGTTGCCATAAAGCTGCTACTCTCGTAATCGCTGCAAAACTTGACACAAGTGCTCCACATGCTCTTTCTCGGTCCACAAATAAATCAAAATGTCATCCAAAAATATGATCACGAACCGATCTAGGTAAGTACGGAACACCCCGTTCATGAGACTCATGAACACTACAGGGGCGTTTGTCAACCCAAAGGGTACCACTGTGAATTCGTAATGGCCATATCTGGTTCGAAAAGCAGTGTTATGAATATCTGCCTCTGTGATGCGCAATTGGTGATGTTGATAACTGAGAGGGGGGGTGAATCAGTTATCCTAATTATTTCCTCTTTTGAGCTTTCTTATTAATCACTGCAGCATTGAATCAAACAAACAAACATTACCATGAAATGAAAAACACATGACACACTTTTTGACATGGAAACCCTGTTAAGGGAGAAAACCACGGGGTGATTAACCCAAAGATTATTCTCTGTTAGAAGAATAAGGAATTACAAATGGCACTTGCCAATTAGGGCTCACTGCCCGAGCACACTGCTCACAAAGAGGCCCACTGCCTACAAGGAGACATACTGTCTACAAAGTGATAAGAATCACAAACTTGAACTGATTGGAAGCATCTATATATGCTGGAGTTCAGTTCCGGTTAGGCTCAGTACACTGATCTGCTGCACTTCATCTTTCCTCTGTTCTTTATTCTGCTATCCTTTCACATACCGGATCTTTCTTACTACTTCTGCTCTGTTCTGCACTTATTCGCATACACCATACCACAATTACACCCTTCACAACTAAATCCATCCTCTATATATATCTGCACAGGTAATTTCATCACCTTTCTAGTCGGCATCCGGAACAGTCTAGTTTCTTACAAACTCTGTTCTGTCGGCTGAATCCTTGCTCACCAAGCAATGCGGATCAAGCATATACTTGTAGATATCATTAATCATGTCGGCCAAACATGATTCATGCCTTCACAACCTTTACCATCAACAGTAACACATCCGGAAAATAGTCTGATACTCTGTCAGTCAGTTCTTCCTCTGTTCTCACTGTCTCTCAGGAATCCGGTACTCAACTATTCATATCTTTTTCTTTGTTCATCACCGGAGGCTAAATCCTTGGAATATACTACTCAAGGTAGTCCTCTTGACTTCCCCAAATCCGCACTGCACCAAGACACTTTCTCTGAGAGATCCGGACCAATCTGTCGGACCTTGCCACATGCTCTGTTCTTGTTCACTGGACCACAACAATCTTCATTCTTACTTCCGGTAGAGACACACCATAACTTGCGGATATGTGGGATGACCTTTGTTGCCATCAATGACAACAACCATGAATCCATATAGTGTCTCTTGCCAACAATCTCCCCCTTTGGCATTGATGGCAACACTTAGTGAAAAATGACTAAGTGTTTATACTACACTCCCCCTTGGCTGATGCTCTATATACAATTTCTGGAACTCCCCCTTAGTTGGATTCCTCATTTTTCACTGCTCCTCACTCCCCCTTTGACATCAATGGCAAAGGGTAGGGTCCGCACACCAAAATTTTCAAAAATTTTCTATACATAGCCGCATATTTACATACTCACATATACTGAAGAATGTCTGCAAAAGATATCTTCAGTTGGATCAGTTCTGTAGCCCAACTTTGCTTCATTCTATCCAAAATTGAAATGTGACCACTCAACAAAAATGCAAATGCATCTGCCCTTTTTAGATCTTTCCGATCACTTGTCTAGGCTGTGATTTGAGCTTCTGCTATGGCCTCATGCATGGCCTCTAGCTTAGGGACAATTAACCCCCTGAGCTCACTCAACCTGCTTATTCTATTTTTCCTTTCCTTCTCCAATTTCTTGATTTCACTCAAGACTGCAATAGTCTGACATTCTTGATTTGTTATAGAGGAAGAAAGAGGATCAAAACTTTGAGACAAGCTTAGTAGTGTGTCCTCTTGCGCTTTTATTTTCTTCTCAATGTCCACTGTTACCTTGGACCAGGAGATACAAAATTTGTATATTTCACCGCCATCCTTAAGAGCATTTTCTAAGCTCTTTATCCCAATGTTCATGTTTCTCCTATCATTAATGATCAAACCCTGAACCTCGGAGAACCTTTTATCCAAAAACTCCTTCCGGACCTTTTCTTCAGCTGATTTTTCTAAAGATTCAAAATGTGTATTAACATTGCTGACTAAGGTTTTGAGATTACCGGAAGAGGAGGCTGCCGGATCTATCTGGACCGATGGCATAATCTTCTCAAGCACTCCGGAAGCAGCCTCTATCAACTCACAGTCTTCCATATGAGACTTTAGGAGCTTTTCATTTGCCTTAGCATTTGCAAATGAGGCTATCTTCATTGTCTGCACCGGAGAGAGGGAATCAAAGTTGAATGGGCCTTGTAGTAGCTCCGGTTCATCGATCTGTATTGTTTCTTTGCTCAAAAATTGTTGAACAGTTTGTGCAGTGTCTCTTGCCGGAGATAGATGTTTCTTTTCTTCTGCAGTCTTGGAACTGTCCTTTGGGATTTTCTCTCCTTCCACATTCTTACCACTATCAGTCATGGTCTTCTCTGATGGAGTCTTCTCTTTCTCTGCACCCTTGGTACTGTCAACCTCTTTATCTTTCACCACTGCTTCCTTCTCCTGTAATTTCTCTTCTTCTTTGGATCCAGAGACTGTAGGGGAAACCGGAGGAGAGATGCTAGCCTGTTCATAGGCCACTTCTTCTGGAGCAGAGGGTTCCAAGTCCATAGCTGTTTCTACACCTAAGTCCTCTACAACAGGAAGATTGAACCTTTTGAAGGCCTTCCGGAGGATCTCTTCTATCTCTTTGGCCACCTTGTCAGTCTCACCAAGCATGAGTTGATTCATCCTGGCTTTACTTCTGAACTCATCTTTGCAGTCTTTGAATATTATGTTCATTGTCTTGGGATCAATTTGAGGATATAGCTGAATAGCTATCTGCTCCCGGATCTCAAGATCTTTTGCCTGAGCATTATTCTTTCTTAATTCTAATTCCTTTTCTAGGCTTTTAGGGATTTCAGAGATAATCTCAATAAAAGCTTTATTGTAGATGTTCAAGTACCTTATTATAGCTTCTTGCAGGATCTTTTGATCTGCCTCGTTGTAGTCATCATAAAATTCAGCCACCGGTTGAAGATTCCCATCCACAGTGACTGATTTGACTACACTGTCTAGGGATAGAGTGGGCTTTTCAACAAATTCTTCTGCCATTTCTTCCTTGTCTTGGCCTGTGGAGGGTTTCCCGGATCCTTTCTTCTTCTGCTTCTTTATTTCTTTTACTCCCTCATCTGACTCAGTTTCCTCTTCATCCTTTTGGCTTTCATAAGCCCTTGTGGCTTTTGTCTTAGATCTTTTACCGGATGCCTGGACTTCTGGTTTTGAACTTTTGGTTGTGGGAGGTGCAGATCTTTTTGATGATCTGGTCCGAGTGGAAGTTTCAACCGGAACACTTTCTTTACTTTTCTTTTCTGCCTCTTTCTTTTCTTCCTCACATTTTCTTCTCTTTTCCCGGCTGGCATCAAGTGCCTCTTTTGAGATGCCTAGGCCTTGAGCAATGTGCTCTACTTCTTTTCTCACCTTCCTCTTTATCTCAGGTTCCCTGAGTTCTACATGGATCTTTACACTCAGCTCCTCAAAGGTTCCAAACCTTTCTGCCTTTGGATCTTTGGGCTGACTTAGCATGTGTTGAACATGCAGCTCCACTATCTGTTCATCCACTTCATACCCCATGGGCATGATCCAGACAGTCCTTGGCTCCACTGCCTCCATTAGGCACTGATTAGTGTCCACCATAAAGCACACTGAGTCTTTGTATTTTTCAACAAGAGACTGGGGAATTCTTTCTCTTGCTGCATCATGCTTTGGAAGTTTTTGAAGTATCCCCATAGGGCTGTATTTCTTGCTTTGGCATCCCCAAGCCCATGTAGATAGTCTCTTATTTGGACTGCAACAGGTTTGTCATTCTGCCATGCCCATCCACTTGATCCGGGCAGCTCATTCATGAAGTAGAAGAATAGACATAATATAAGAGTACCATACTTAAAGGAATTCTTCTTGTCCTTCTTGATTTTCTGTATATTTTTCATTAATTGGCTTAAGAGCAGTTTGCAGAGATCATATTCTGCATTCTTCCTTAGCATTTCATAGGCAGTATATACTGCAGTTCCGGATACAGAATTCTCCCTGCTGGAGTGATAGATCTTGTATCCTATTATCATGGACGCATACTTGATATTCATATCAGAAATATCTTCAATGGTCATTGCCCTCTTATCAAATTTTGATCCGGTGGCCTCAGTTACAATGTTATTTTTGACAGATTTGAGGATAGGTATCCCTCCGGAAGAGTATAGACCAGTTACTGCTCTAATTGTCTCTTTTGTGATCTTGCAGGGTCTATCCAGCCATAGGAAGTTGTCATGCATCCTGCTCAGTACATACCGGACCCATTTATCTTCTTCAAAGCAGGGGAAATGAATGAATTGATCAAATTGTTTCTTCTGGATACCCTTATACTCTGGTTTAAGCTCAAAAGCATTGTCTATCAGTTGTTTGTGATAGAGATCTCTCAATTTGAATTCCCCAAATTCCTCAATGCTTGCATGTATGTAAACCCTAATGTCTTCTGTGTGTAAAACTCCGTGAGGAACACTGGAAAATGCTCCTAAGGGATCTACTTCCAATGACTTGTATGGATGTTTCTTAAATTCAGGTCGGGGCCTATCTGAGATTTTTACTATATTTGGAGTAGCCATTTCTTCAAAAGATTTGTAGCAAGATATCGAAAGTGGAAAATACCTTTTGCGTCTTCAGTTGCACGGAGTAGCTGGATTGATTTCTATATGTAATGACTTCGGCAGGAGATCTTCAGTGTGCTTGATGAGTCTTGTTGCAGAGCTCCACTTTTCGCTTCTTCTTGAGTGCATAATGAGCAAATGATTTATGAGAAATCCCTTATATCATTTCGCAAACCCTAACATCTGTTTGCAATAAATGCTTCACCTATATTATTCCGGTTTGCCTTGTCCGGATAGCTTGGAGTATCCCGGATTAGTCCTGATCTATGAACATCATGCGAATCTTTCAATCATGGATAAATCGAGATGACACATTACAAGAACATCCCAAACATTATGTCCAGTCCGCAGAGTAAAATAATGTTCTTTCAGATCTCTCTGGACCCTTTTGTAGTCCTCTGTCATTCCGGAGCATCTCCCGGAACAGGTCTTTACTTGATCGATCACAACTTCTTTATATCTCCATGCGGACCTCTGAAATCTTGTCTGGATCATCTCAGGACTGGTATCTTCAAACCCTTTACTCCGCATCTTGTGTCACATCCAGCACCACTTGATTGGCTGGGGGAACAGGATTTTCTTTGAGTCTCCCCCTGAGCCAGAGCTCACTTTTTAATTTCTGGAAGAAATATCAGCACCAGAGTCTGGTGCGGATCCAACCTCTACATTCTCTGAACTTTTCTTCACCCAAATCTTGTTCATCTGATTCCTAACTTCATCCACATTCATCTTTTGTTTACCCTTGTCTTGATTCTGATTGTATACCGGACCTCTTTTGTCCTGATTCTTGCTTCTGTAGACTTTTGCACTATGACCGGACCTATTACAGATTTGGCAAATAACATTTCTTTGCATATTTAACTGATAACCTCTTGATTTGCATTGATTAGCCATATGACCTACTCTATTGCATGTAAAACATCTACCATTGAATGATTTGTTTACTTGCATATTTCTACATTCATGAGACTTGTGTCCATACCTTTTGTAGTTAAAGCACTGTCCGGAGAAGGATGGACTAGTTTGATTCATCCTTTTTCTGCATTGATTAGCTTTGTGACCAAAGTGATTGCAGCTATGGCAGTATCCATTGAAAGATGGATATCTTTGAGCATTGGACTGTCTTACCGGAGGTCTTCTAGGCCTATTCCTTGGATTTTCTGATCCAAAATTCTTTTGACCGGATCCGGAGCTTTCTCCTTTCTCATATCCCAAACCATACTTGTCATCTGTCCTCTTTTGACTTCCAAGAAGTACTTCAAGTTGGGCAGAACTTATCTTGAATTTTTCTTTATATTCATTTGCTGTTTGAAGATCTCTTTTGAGAGAGACAATTTGATCCTCAAGTTTTTCTTCATTATCTTTGGCATCTTCAAGATCAGATTCAAGATGTCTGATAATCCTGTCCATCTGGTGGCATTCTTCTGATTTCTCTTTAAGAGATTGTCTTAAATTGTCTTCATTTTCTTTTTTCTTCAATCTCTTGAGTAAACTTTATAGTTCCTGATTCCATTTCATGTCTTAACATAATGACTTCTTTTGATAACTTTTCACATAACTTGGTTTTCTCAGTCAATTCTTCATCTGTATTGCTTTCTTCACTTTGTCTTGCCAATTGTTGGAGTAGCTCCTTTCTCTTTTTCATAGAGAGACTTAATTTGTCCTTTAATTCTCTCATGAATTCATCAGCCTGTTTGAGTCTTTCCTTTAATTCATTGACTTCAGAATTTGACTGTTCAAGATCCTCAAGGGCAGTCTTGAGTTGCTCCCTTAAACCATATGCATCCATTTGAACTCCCAGATCTTCCTCAAGCTGTTAGGCTCTATTAGGAGGAACCTCGCTCTGATACCAATTGTTGATAACTGAGAGGGGGGGTGAATCAGTTATCCTAATTATTTCCTCTTTTGAGCTTTCTTATTAATCACTGCAGCATTGAATCAAACAAACAAACATTACCATGAAATGAAAAACACATGACACACTTTTTGACGTGGAAACCCTGTTAAGGGAGAAAACCACGGGGTGATTAACCCAAAGATTATTCTCTGTTAGAAGAATAAGGAATTACAAAATGACACTTGCCAATTAGGGCTCACTGCCTGAGCACACTGCTCACAAAGAGGCCCACTGCCTACAAGGAGACACACTGTCTACAAAGTGATAAGAATCACAGTCTTGAACTGATTGGAAGCATCTATATATGCTGGAGTTCAGTTCCGGTTACTGGCTCAGTACACTGATCTGCTGCACTTCATCTTTCCTCTGTTCTTTATTCTGCTATCCTTTCACATACCGGATCTTTCTTACTACTTCTGCTCTGTTCTGCACTTATTCGCATACACCATACCACAATTACACCCTTCACAACTAAATCCATCCTCTATATATATCCGCACAGGTAATTTCATCACCTTTCTAGTCAGCATCCAGAACAGTCTAGTTTCTTACAAACTCTGTTCTGTCGACTGAATCCTTGCTCACCAAGCAATGCGGATCAAGCATATACTTGTAGATATCATTAATCATGTCGGCCAAACATGATTCATGCCTTCACAACCTTTACCATCAACAGTAACACATCCAGAAAATAGTCTGATACTCTGTCAGTCAGTTCTTCCTCTGTTCTCACTGTCTCTCAAGAATCCGGTACTCAACTATTCATATCTTTTTCTTTGTTCATCACCGAAGGCTAAATCCTTGGAATATACTACTCAAGGTAGTCCTCTTGACTTCCCCAAATCCGCACTGCACCAAGACACTTTCTCTGAGAGATCCAGACCAATCTGTCGGACCTTGCCACATGCTCTGTTCTTATTCACCAGACCACAACAATCTTCATTCTTACTTCCGGTAGAGACACACCATAACTTGCGGATATGTGGGATGACCTTTGTTGCCATCAATGACAACAACCATGAATCCATATAGTGTCTCTTGCTAACAGGTGATACCAAGATTTTAGATCAATTTTTGAGAACACTCTGGCTCCCTGCATCTGATCAAAAAGGTCGTCAATCCTAGGCAGAGGATAATGGTTCTTCACCATCACCTTGTTCAACTACCTGTAGTCCATGCATAATCGAAGAGACCCATCCTTCTTCTTCACGAAGATAACCGGTGCGCCCCATGGTGAAACGCTGGGTCGGATGTGCCCCTTCTCAAGTAATTCCTCTAACTGCAGCTTCAGTTCAGTGAGTTTGTGTGTAGTCATCCTATAGGGTGCACGGGATATCAGTTCTGCACCCAGCACTAAGTCGATGTGGAAGTCCACTTCTCTACGTGGAGGCATACCTAGTAATTCAGGCAGAAATACATCGGCAAACTCTCTAAGGACAGGGTGATCATCTAAAGTAGCCTCAGGTTCATCCTCTGCTCTATCACTGACCGTAATAGCAAACATCTGGCATCTTTTCTGCATATAGTGCTTAAGCTGCTGAGCGGATATCATACGAACAGCCCTGGGCTTTTGAATGCCCACTATCTCAACCGGCGAACCATTATCGTCTAAATAGCTAATCATCCTCTGGCGACAATCTAGCTTAGCTCTATGAGCCGCAAGCCAATCCATACCTAGAACTACACCGTAAGATCCTAATGGCATAACCCTAAGGTCACATGATGTAGTGAAGGATCCTAATGTGATATTGCAGTCTTTAACCAAGGTATCTACTGACAACCTAGCCCCATGAGGCCAACTCAACTTCCCACCTAATGTCTTGCCTAGAAGCCACCAGCCTGTAACGCTCCACTAACGATGTAGACAGAAAGGAGTCAATAGCTCCCGAGTCAAAAAGGATAGATATGGGGAAGTCCCCAATCGTACCTGCTGCCTCGATGACTGAGGCCTGGAAATCGGCCTGGCGGTTATCAACTGCTGCAAACATGTGGTGGGATCTGCCCACGTCACCTACGGTCTGCTCAGATCCTCCTGATCGGGGCTGTCCCTGTAAATCCCTGCGGGCACTTTCTAGCCAAATGCCCTGCCCCACCACACACATAACACGGTCCTCTAGCTTGTAACTGCCCTGACTGTGTTATGCCCGATTGTTGTTGCCCAGTCCGTCCCGTGGACCCTTGTGAGCCTCTGTAAGACTGCTGGGACCTCGCGGGTCCTGCTGATGAACCCTGTGGTCTCTGATCTCTGCGTGAACCCTGCTGCTGCCAACCACGGTTCTATCCTCCTTGACCCCTCTGTTGGAATTTAGATTTTTGCTGATGTTGCTGCTGCTATGGAGGCCTAGGAGGTAATGATGAAGAGTTATATCCTCCTCTCTGTATTGTGTTTTGAGGCCTTCGAAAGTTCTGCTGTTGTTGGGGATTATGATCCTGATACTGCGGGTGTGAATTCTATCCTCGTCCCTGAATTTCCTCTGATATAAGGGCCTTTTCAATAGCCTCGCTCATGGTCTGGGGGTTTGCCATACGAACTGGTCCTGCTATCCCGTGATTCAGCCCTCTAATGAATTTGTGTATTAAGATTTTCTCCTCATGGAGGTATTCCGCGTAATGAGAAAGCTTAATGAATCGGCTCTCATACTGAGTAACAGTGAGTCCCCTCTGCTGTAAATCATGGAACTCGTCGATCCTGCGCTGTCTATAATGTTCTGACAAATATCGCGCATTAAAGCACTCTATAAAGATATCCCAAGTGAGTGTATCCATGGAAAGTCGGCACTTGCACTCCTCAGTGCGCCACCAGGTAGCTGCGGCATCCCTCAGAAGATGGACTGCCACTCGTGCTTTCGTGTTGCTTCCATATGGTCGCAACGTGAAACACCTATCTAAACTAATCAGCCAAGCCTCGGCCACAGCTCCCTCTATAGCACCTGTGAAAGTGGGTGGGTTGAGCCTAAGTAGATCTCTGATGGGGTCCCCTCTGTCTCTAAGTCCCACAACTGGCTCTTCCACACCATCCTCATACAATCCATGATGTACATGTTCTGCCCTCTGGATCTCATCTCGTCTCAAAGGTCTCGGAGGACTCCTGCTCTGTGCATGGGAGGCTGACCCTACCTCCTCTATTGTAGTGTCGGGAATCTCAAGGATAGGCTCCACACGTGGCACCTCTCACGGATCAGCGTGGGGCTCCTCACGTGGCTCAACACATGACTCAGCACGTGGCTCCCTATGTGGCTCCTCTCGCGGATCAACACAAGGCTCAACACGTGGCTCAGGAATCACTGGCAGTAACCTCTCTAACATAGCCTGCAGTGCCTGTAAGATCTGTGGTCCTATATCTAATACTGGTGGTGCCTGTGGTACTAGTGGTGCTTGTGGTACAGGTTGTGCAGGTGGTGCTGCTGTAACTGTGGGTGCCTGTCCCTCGGCTGAGGAATCGCTATGCACCTCGACAGACGCTGTGTGGCGTGATCTTGCTCGTCGAACACGTTAGGGAGGCATCCTACAAAACAAGGTAGAGACTAATTAATCAAAGTTGCAGAATAATAACGTGCCTAAATATGCCCAGTGTTTAAACCAGGGCTCTGATACCAAATGTCATGCCCACATTTTCCATGTGGTCACAGCACGCATCACACATGTCATAGCCACATCTGTCATGTGGTTATGACATGAACTATCAAAAATTTTCATGCTTCCCTAGAAACCCCCTCGCGTGCGTAAGCATGCTCGGTGGTGTAAGTTCAAGGCGAAAACACTACAATTGTCAGCGGGGTACAAGTACAATTGCGTTCATCCGAATGCACACAGTACAACAAGGGGGTCTCTACGACGCCGTTAATGTCGCTACAAGGTTTATATTATCAAGGTTCCTAACCCTAAATCTCGGTAGATTTCGGCAGCATAACGCCTTACAGCATAAGCGGGAATTACTCAACACTATACTACTTATGGGGTTTCCTGATAGATTAACAACTTCCCACGACGCCTTGTTCCTACTAAACTGACTCGTGATCTCCCTATTGGGTTATTTTTCAGTAAAGCACATTTGTCTGCCTTCTTTCTTATTTCCTGAAATATACTCCTACTTCGAACTTAGCATTCTCAACAAGACAGTTCGTTTGCCCTCTCTTCCGTTTCTCTGGATCTTAATTTTGATTGTATTTCTATCCCGCTCACCTTAACTATTTCTCTAAAATTTAGTTTGTTTATATTTCGGTCTCCTTCTTTTGATTTCTACACTTTCTTTATGTTTATCCTGTCCTTTCTTCGTATTCTACATCAATCAGAGTTATCACTGTATCTATTATTAACATGATTTCTAACTTCCGGATGGTCCAGGTCACATAGGCTGGTTTACTACTTTGTTGGGCTCAGTCTCCTAGTTTTCCCTGATCTAGGGTTCTCCTCTACGTTTGTATTAATTACTCTTGTTCCTAAGCAAATTTAGCGGAAAGTATATCTACTTAGTTCCCTTATCCCAGGTGGAAAATGCTGCGCATTTTCTCCTCTGTGTTTTCCAATGTTAATTTTTCTTCTTCTATTTCTCTTTCATGTTTTCTCCATTAGGCGTTTACTAACTACAGTTGATATTAAAATGGCCTCACATGGAATGTCTGTGATGGCTTCTTAAGTTTATTTCCAGTGTTCTTTTAAACAAGGTGACGCGTATTTTTCCTCTTCATTTTCCTGGTTATTGAATTGCGTTAATAGTTGAAACTTCCGAGAAACTCTTCCAGGAATATTATAGTATATTTCTTTAAGCTCTCTCATTAAGTTATAATTTTATTTTCTCTTGTAGTTGTAACGATAAAATGGCCTCACCTAATTATTATATAATATATGTATGTATCGATATATTTATATCTATATAAGATTATATATAGATATATAAATAGATATATACAATTATATTTCTCTTATTGTTATTATTACTATTGTTATTATTACTATTATTTATTACTAATACTATTATTACAATTGTTAGTTTATTTTATTAAGTTATTTAAATATTATTACTATTGTTATTATTTCAATTGTTATTCTTTTATTTTTATATTTATATAGACAATATTAGAACTTCCTTTTATAAAACCCATACAATTATGCTTCATTGAAGGGCTAAGTCCTAATTTTTTTTCCTTATGTTATTTCCATTGTGCCCTAACCCCTTTATTTTTATTTTTTAAAATATAATTATATATATATATATATCTATATATATATATATATATACAATTATATATCATTGTTATTTTATATAAGAGGCTCTCCTCTTTATAAAAAAATCCAAACCATGGAAACATTTCTTATTTTATTTGGTTAATTTATTTCCCAAATAAAAAGCCCTAACTATTTTTTTCTTTTGTTTCCTTTTGTGAAGGGCAGAGGGATGGAGAGGCGGCGGCGCGGCCATGGCAATGGTCGCAGTGGCGAGTGACATGGACAGGGAGCGGAGGTGGTAGGTCGTGACGGCACGGCGGCCGCAGAGGCCAGGGCGGAGAAGTGGGGCATAGTGGCACGGTGGCCACAGGGGCAGTGGCGGAGGGGTAGTTTTGTGCCGGCACTGAGCCACAAAAGGCAGAGACGGAGCGGTGGGTTTGTGGGAGGAGGTTGCCTGCGCGGTGGAGGCCTGTCGAGGGGAGTGGGGAGTACCGCGGATGGCGGTGGCCACGGGTTATGTAATGGCGGGGGTGTGGGGAGGGGCGGAGCCCCCACCCACATCCCACTATGTGGGGTGTGGGTGGGGGCTCTGCCCCTCCCACATCCATTGTAACTATTGCGGTGGGGGTTTGAACCCCCACCCTATTAAATTTCACTTTTATATTTTTTTTATCCTCTCTGTATTTTATTTTAAAAAAAAAAACAGAGAATAAAATTTGTTTGTTTTTTTTTCTTTATATGTATTTTCATTAAAATTTCCAGTTTATATATACAATTTCATTCTAAATAAATGATGAATTCATTAGAATTTTTTTGTATAAATAATTCAATATGTATATATATACACTCAATCCAAGGCTTAAACACAGATCCACCCATTAACCTCCTGTTTAAAGTTAAGTGGCATACAGTTGTAATTGATGTTAACGGACAAATCCTTTGTAAGTTAAATTAACTTTATAATGAATACAGTTGTATCTTTCATAGATATTCCATTCACTGCTCAATTAATAATTAGAAAACATAAAATATAGAGAAAGAAGTATAAATCTATTTCCATCACAGTTCATATAGTAATTGCAATGTAAATACAGGGAATTAAATGTAAATTTCTTAAACTGCCATTTACAATTTAATTAAGAAATATATAAGCAAATACGGAAATTAGACTTCATACAATTAATGTTAAACGAGGAGTTTAGTAAAATCGATAATTGTATATATATATTTTCTTTCCTTAATTCACATTTGCTAATTTCAATTTAGTGCATATTAGCTTCAAATAGAGAATGGAAAGAATCATTACAATTGCATTGGCTCACTACTTATTACATCTACAACATCTAAAAGTTAGCAAAATTCATAATTTCCTCCAAACACCTCCAACAATACTATAGTTAAACCCTTTGTCAAGATCAACATACAATTTCACTACTCAACAATAGATACTCCAAGTATACATAACTGTCAAGACTCATAACTAACAAACACCACTGAAGGGAAGAATTTCTCTCCTTCCCAAACAATAAATTATACAACTTCAGAGGAAGAGGATTCCTCCACAATGAACTTAAACAGGATGTAGCTCAATGAACCAAACTCTTCTTATAGCAAGGATGAAATTCTTTCTCCCTAAATACAACACTCCTCCAATTCCAACCATAAGCTTCGAGAGGGAACCTGCGTATCAAAGACAAACAAAGAAGAAAACACCACTCATCTAGCTCTCCTCCCTACCGTAGACCCGCAAGAGGGTCACCCCCGAGCTAGGGAGATCATACTCACACCTGGGTAACTCAAGAAATCCACTTCACAACAGGGAACAACAACAAACCCAAAACACACAAACACCCGTGGGTAATTTATACAACACGAAAGCTCAACTACAGTGAGCTTCTTAAGGGGCAGGAGAGTGGACACACTCAACTCCAGAGTGTCACCCTTTCAGATAATATAACCAACACAATTTCTCTTGGACTCAAACCAAGTTTGATCACAAAATTTTCCAAGGAATTCTGTATTTGACTCTCAAGTCAAAGATCCAGTCACAAATACATGCCCTCAAGGCTTTCAACATCCCAAAAGAAGAAACCAGGTATGCACCCGAGGAGGATCACTCCTCCCCTACCCCAAACTTGATGAGCATTTCTCCCAAGTGGGAGAAGCTCTGTCAACAACCCGACAACAGATCCCACAGAAACAAATCTAAAACACAAACAAATAAACATCTTTCACACACTTTTCATACAACATTCAGATATACGAAAGAAAGGTAAAACCAAACCAACCTTACAAGCCCTTTAGGAATGAAACTGATGTAGAGCTTCACTGAGGTCTCCTCCAATCTAAGCCACCAAACTCCCTCCTCCTTTTCCTCTCCCCAAAAGATAACTTTCTTATTTTGGCAAAAAAAATAAAACTCTCCAAAATTCAACTAACTCCCTTCCCATCCCAAAAATGGAATTCAAATAACTCAAATCCTTTCAGTTTAGAGGAATGGGGAGGTGACACTTGTCACCTCCTCACTCTTCCCAAAACCACTGTTATGTCCCAAGGGATGAGTGTTGGCTTATGTCACTCACCCATCCCTAGAGTACTCCTTATCCCTCTCCTCATGTCATTTCTCTTACGCATGGGAGAAATAAAAGGAGTTAAAGGAGGAAAAGACAGGTGACCCATGCCTCTTCTTCCTTCCTTCATTATGGATGACCCCACAACTCATGGGGAATCTCACTAATGGTGAGGGTGACTTCAAGTCAATCCCTCTATAATGGATGGGTTTGTAGTCATCTCTTACCTTGGGGATTGAAGAGGGATGGGTTGGGTGTTGGTACAACCCATCATGTCCCCCCCACACCTCCAATTTTCGCCACTTAACTTCAGGGAGAAGTTAAGATGACTTGATGGAGGTTACTCAAGGGTTACCCATGCCAAATGGGGCCCTAGACCCATGGGGTATAACCCAGGGTCAACTTTAACCTACTCAGGACACCCAGGGCCAAGGTAAAGCACAAGAAAAGGCCTCAAGGATTTAAATAAAAGAAAAGAAATTCAAATTCAATCTTTTTGCAACACAAATCATAAGTCAGTGTTACAAGAGGGTAGACCAACCCATTCAACCTGATGAAAGACCACATTACAACACCACATCAAACACAGAGTGATCTTGGTTCCTCGTGGAACCAGATCAGCTTAACAGGGACTAACAATAACAAGGTGCGGAATGATCTCTGAAATCTGTGGTTTGATTAGTAAATTCCTGCACACTAAATTGCAAGATCAGTTTCACATATGATCATCATAGCCGAAGCAACTTAAAAACATGCATTATCATGACATAGTTCTAAATAGCATAAATGAAATCATATTACAATTTTCCATCATCACCTAATTAACTTTTCTGAAATGTAAACTTATCCAAACATCACCCAATTAGTTTTTCCGTAATCAAAATAAAGTTTAATAGTTTGACAAATCTGGGAACAACTATCCCACACATATAAAAAGTATCAATAACAGTAATGTAAATAGTCACAAGAACAGAAGTAAAAAGGTGGTCCTCACAAAATCTGTCAAGGATGGATGTTGAGATCACTCAAAATAATTTGCTTCTCCCACCAACTAAGAGGATAGTGAATATGTGTACTAATGAACTTCAACAAGAAAACATTCCACCTAACATTGAGTCAAACCAAGAAGCATTTAAGAATGAACAAAAGAAAAATTACAAAGACTTGGCAATAGTACTTTATGTTTGCAATTGGAAAGAAGATGATTTAATTGTTGATGACTTCTAGCATAGGCCTCCCTATAGGTAATTATCTCTAACCCTTTATCTCTCTCGTGATGTGTTTCCCCCGTGATGTGTTATATGTTTTTTAGGCCTCGTGGGATAACCTCAGATTCTCCTGTAAGGTCCCAGATACCAGAAGATTGCCTCTATTGTGACCTATTTGTATTATTATTCTTCTAAATTGCTCTCTCTGATTTCATTGTTAAGTGTTGTGTCTTACAGACACAGCATCATGGTTGGTGACCTAGGGGCACCCTCTTATGTGACTGTCCCTAAGACACTTGTATCTCCTCTCTTATTTATTATTTCCCTTCCTCTAGTGTTTCCATCTAGCAGGTGGATGACGACAAACATTTATACTGATGCGACCTAGTGTCCCTTTCCAGAGAAATAAAAAAATGGAATTAGTTCCTAATATGATGATGGGGTTCTATTTCTTGTTCAATTCTTGGCTAGTGGAAGCACTCATGCTTTCTACATAGTGGATTTGATCATGTTTCTGTTGCATTTACAAACCTTAACAATACGGCTGCTCCGTGCACCTTTGTTTACCTTTGAATCTACCCTTGGTGGTACTCGATTCAGAGAGCTTCATGATATAGCCCCACGGTTATCCTTAAACTTCGAATTTATTGTTTAACCTTAGCTCTTTGTGTGGTTAATCATATACATTGATGTTGTTTTTTATCATAATCTTGTAGACACTAACATGTTTCTTGCATGGATGTGTTTGTGGGAACATTTGGTGATTGTGAAGTACATGTCACCTCTGGGGGGCATGAGCTTTGCAAAAATCAGTGTTCCCTTGTGTGTTTTATTCCTACCTTAATGTGCTTGATATCATTGCATGATATCAACCACCTTAAGGTGGGGGCGTATATAAGGTAAGTTATCTATTATAGATGTTAACAATGTGTTTGACCTAAGATGCAAAGACTTGTGCCCCAGAGTAGTGCATCGTGCATCCTGAGTTTGTTTGCAATCAATCAATCATGTAAGCCCTCTGCAGAGGTGAGATATCATGTATATCCTTTTTTTATCTTAAGCCCTCTGTAGAAGGGGGGATGGTGTATTTCTCAGAGCAGATTATATCATCCTGTCATTTTCAAAAGTCCTCTGCAGAGGTCGAGAGTAGTTATGTGACTAACTCAACCCTTAAGCATGCTTTTGGTGATTGTTGTGGCAAATCCCAATCGTCGGTGTGTGCCTGTAATGTGCATGAGATGGTGTTGGACCTAGAAATTGGTACACTCCATCACTTGTCTTTTGTGTTTTCTTCGTGTCTTCAAGTGTGTGTGTGTTTTGGCATGCTTGTTTGTGTGGCATGTTTGTTGCCCTATATGCAAAGACCAACGCCTTCGAGTAGTGCTTCCTACATTTTGGGAGGTTTTGCATGTCTTACGTGTGTGTTACCCCATATATACAAAGACCTACGCCTTAGGGTAGTGCATCATGTATAATGGGAGGTTTGTTTATTTTCCAATACTTGCATTTGAATTTCATATATATGAGCAAAAGAAAAGAAAATATATCATTTATGTCTTCCATGCATTAATGTGTCTTCTATGCATTGACTATCTTCTTCATGTTCTGCATGACTATAACTATCTTCTCCATGTTTTGTGTGCTTGTTACTGTCTTCTATGTAATTGGCGTGTCTTCTCCGTGTTTGGTGTGTTTGTTGTGTTTGTGAACTTACTTTAATGCATGTATTGGCCTTATGTTTATACATACATTAAAGTGGGGGCTAAATGTAACATTGAAAAATGTCCCCTTCAAGGCTTTTCCCTCATAAGGTTTAGCTCCTGGGTCTTTAGCATGCATTTAGGACATTTTAGTTCATATTTTGGCATCCCAATGGAATGAGACCTAGGTTCCATGGCAAATTGGACCCAGTGGACCCCTTGAGATATACCCTACCCAAAATAGAGAGGAGGGCTTGGACACCTGCACCCTAGTCCTACCCTAATTTTGGGTAGCCCTAATTTTTGGGTGTCAGTTTATGACCATTATTTGGTCCTTTTGTCGACACGGTAAGTTTTGATTTTTAAAATCTTGGCAGGAGTGCTTGTAGTTGCATATAAAAGCATGCTTAGGCATTCATTTGTAAACTAGATGATCATTGTGAACACTAGGCATTCTCAAGGTGATTCAAGGCTTTCATTGTGATGTAAGAGCAGACTTGTGCGTTTTGTGTGTTGATATTTGTAGATTTGACCATCAATTTCCTCATGGAATGAAGAGCATCTTCCTCCCATGAGAGCTTCACTACAAGGTGACATAACATTGTGTTTTCATCATTGATTCCTTTGGTTTTTACCTCTGCCTCACAAGGGCACACACTCTTCTATCTGACAACAATGTTCAAAGAATTAAGTGTCATTCGAGGTTTGACTGAGGCAAGCCTCTAAACACCACAACCCCCAAACCAAGTCTTGTGATTGTAGGTTACAGGTGTCCCATTTGGGAAAAGTGGAGTTGCAGGAAGGATTGGCAGGCATCAAGGATTCAGGATCTAAAGAAAAGTAGGACACAGGAGTACTTCCAAGACTTGGGTGCTCACTCTAGTGTCCTCCACATCTGAGTTTTAGGAAACAGAAGTTACAGGGCTGATCAATGTCAGAAGGAGGTCTAGATTCTGTGAAGAAACAACTACCTTGGACTTGGGCGCCCTCTCCAGTGTCCTCAACTGTTCCGCTTTGGAACACTAAAAATAGGTACTCTGTGATTTGGTATTTTACTCCTGTCTGCAAGAGATTTTTTCGTTATTTGTCAATTTGTTTTCATATTTGCATAATCAAGGTTTTAATGGTCAATTGGGCATAAGAGAAGGAAAATTGATAATTAAATTCCCTAAACCAAGTTTCCCTACATTTGCAAGTGACCTAGGGTATGATATCGCTTGTCACTCGACCCTAGATCCTTGAATGTATAGTGGAGAGGCGGATTTAAACATCTAAAATCTAGAACATCAACAAATCCAATTTTCCCCTAAACAGTTAGTTCTTTGGAATTTATTATTAGAGATAAAATATAGTCCATAATTTAGTGGTCAAAGTTAGGTCAACATATTTTATTATTTTTCTCTATAGCTACAATTTTTAGAATTTTTGAAATTTGTTTTTTATATTTTTGGAAATATATTGAAAAACTATAGTTTAAAATAAGTTCACATAAAAATCCATGTCATCTTTAGGATTCAAAGACTTTTCTAAAAAAATTGTGGTACAGGGGCACCTTTAGGCCATATGGTCAAATTTGGTCAAATTTTGGTTTTATGTTTTGTTTTGATGTGTTTGGTCTAATAAGGTCATTTATGACCATTTGGTATCATTTGGATCCATTTTGGAATGTTATAGGTCCATTGGTCAAAAGTTTTAAACATTTGCAAAAAAGATGTAAAAGTTGTCATTGTGAAAGTTGTCAAAAAGTGCATTAAAGTTGCAACTTTGATAAGGAAGTTAGTTGTGGGTAGTTGGTAGTTGGAAAATGATTGGAAAAGCATAAATACATGTTGTAAACATGAATCCCAAGGTTGGGAAGGTTGGGAGGAGATTGGAATGAAGAAATTTCAAATTTTGCACTCTAAAGAAACTATTTTTTCTAGAAAATTGACTATTATTCACGTGATTGTATAGACTGTATAGGTTGTACAGCCCTAAAACCATCTATAAAAGTTGGAGGTTGATCATACCTTTCTAATGCAATTGGTTTGAGCAATGTATGTTGCGTTTTGTGCATTTTATAGTGTTTTTTGTAAAAACGATCATAAACCCTACCTAGGGTTTTAGGAAGCACAAAAAATGCAATTTCTCACGTTTCCCACATGAACTGGTCAAGGAAGTTGGTAGTAAAGTCTATTTTAATGTCCTCTAACATATCACAAGAGTTGGAGTTTGGTTTGCAGGTGGGAGGAGAAATTCATGATAGTTTGCTGCACTTTACCCTGTTTTCACCTTGTTTTTAGTCAAGAACCCTAGTAGGTTTAGAGGGTGTGATGAATATGATTGTATAGGCCTATTCATGATAGAGGAATGGTTTATTGGGATCTTTTTGAGTGTATTGGATGTGTATGAATAAAGAAAATCCCATTCGAAGTCAAGAACCAGAGGAATATCAAGCCTAGGAGACCTAATTAGGCCTAATAAGAAAGAGGACAATAAAAAATTGAGCCATTCCTTACAAAGTAATCATACCCCATTTCC
Organism: Cunninghamia lanceolata; assembly: GCA_027924645.1. Taxonomy (NCBI): domain Eukaryota; kingdom Viridiplantae; phylum Streptophyta; class Pinopsida; order Cupressales; family Cupressaceae; genus Cunninghamia; species Cunninghamia lanceolata. The sequence continues at coordinate 588,238 of BSBN01001565.1, read as the reverse complement.
TAATATGTGTTGTAATGGCCAAAAGGGTATCTCAAACTGGTCTCACTTTCTGAATGTCAAAGTCTTCTCCAAAATTTATGTCCAAAAAGGCCTTTTTGAAAGGCTATAAGGATTAAGGGTAGTGTGTGAAGGAAGACCTAGTAGATACTGACTAAGGATTCTTGTGCGTAGTTGTCTGAGTGAGTTTGATTATTTTATACCCGTGGTCTACATCAAATTGTATTCAATGACCTTTATTCTGCACCACCTAAAATTGAAGGTAAAATTCCTCCAAGATGTGAAACAATGGTACATTTTATTAAGGATAATTTGATTGACCCATTTGCATCATCTTTCAATAAAGATTTAGATAGGTTTAAGCAAGAACTATTACATGAATTGAAGTCCCAACAAAACCACCTAGGCGAGTACAACCCTAATAGACAAAATCAAGGGATAAAACAACCTTTTCAAGATCCAAAATTGAACCTACCCAAAATAAATATCCCTAAGTTTGATGGTACTGATGTAACTTCATGGATAAGTCTCATGGAAGAATACTTTAAGATTCATAATATATAACAAATAATGCAATGGTTGACATAGCCTCATGACATTTAGAATATGAACCTTATCATTGGTATCAATGGATGATGAATAAAAATCAAGGACAAATGATTAGTTGGAAAGAATTTACAAATGACTTAGCAGCCCATTATGAGCAAATAGGGAATGGAAGCTGTTTTGCCCAACTAACAAACTTAAAACAAATAGGGTTTGTAGCTGAATATAATGCTTAGCATATGAGATTAGCAAGTTGAACTTAAGATGTGACACCTTATCAGAGGCTACAACTCTACATAGATGGATTTAATGACCAAATTAAACATGATGTTCATTTGTTGGAACCTTGGATAGTTAGGAAATCTATCCAACAAGCATTGCATATTGAGAAACATAAATACACCACCAAATATTCCACACAAGATCAACCCATAGGATTGGAAGATAAAATTGTGACTAATCATATTGATAGAAATGAGGACAACTTACTTAATCTTAGAAAAATTAGTAAGCAATCTCCTCAACAAGAGGAAACCAGAAGAGAAAAAGATATGTGCTTGAATTGTGATAACAAATGGTATGGGAATCATAACTATGCCAATAGTGAAAAAATAATAACAATTATCAAGAATCAGGTTGAAGAAGAGAGAAAAGTGACTACAAAAGAACCAAATGTGGAACTTGTTGAACACAATAGGGCACTGAGAGGGGGGGTGAATCAACACACTTAAAAACTTTAACCAAACATTTGCTGATAAAACTGAATAACTTTGAAAACATGAGGAAAAACATACAATTCAAGAGTCAACACATAACACTAGTGTTTGTACATGCAAAACCCTAAAACAAGGAAAAACCATGATGAGGATTAGCTCACAATATAATGTGCTCACTCCAAAAGTATAACAACATTGTTTTAGGGCTTCAACCCAAGGAAGATACTACTCCTTGATTTATAACTTTGATTTAGGGTTACAACCCAAGGAAGCTACTACTCCTTGAATGCTCAGCTCATTGCTATTATAATGACAATATAGATATAAGGACTGCTATGGAGAACACATCTGTTGTATGTTGATAGTGCAATTTTCTATTCTTGCTCAATACACATCTTTAAACTAATTTTGTGCATTTCATATATGAACCTCTACTCTACTATATTCACATTCACCTTAATTACATTTCAAATGAATTATATCTTCTATATATGTCCTCCACAACACCTTGAAAGATTGATTAGGTCAGCGTCAAGATCAACATTGAATGTAACGTGTAACTTGTCACTGGTCAACTTCAACACATGCAAAATGATAAGAAAACTTGTTGCAAACCTCAGGGCATCATGAAAAACATTAGATCACATCTTTCCATACCTTCTAGACTTTGAGAAACTAGTCAGGAGCCTCCACATGCATCAAGTACTTAACCAGTCGACTCATACTGTTTAGCATTGTTAACTATTCATCTTTCAACTTCCAGGGAGAAGAAAAAAACTCAATGCAGACCAAGGATTTAATCATACAAGAGCTCAAAAACATCTATACACATTACTAGAGAAGTATCATACCAAACTATGCGTCCACAAGACAAGAAACATATCTATCTGTAGAGAACAGAGGCTTCCAAACCTTATGTATTGCTTCACATCCCAAGATATGATATTGTGGTGTAGTAGAGGGCCTAAAACCTTTTGGGAATGATCATAGACATCAATGTATGCTACTTACCAAATCCACACACCTTGTTCTAAATTTTTTGGAGGAATTCAAAAATGACTTAGGTACCCAGAGTTCTGGAGGACAGTTATACTTAAAATTTACTTGCTTGTCCTTGTGGACCACCAAATCACTTGAAACTCTATCAAAACATATGTAATAAATTTCCTAGTTATTCCTTAGAACCACATGACAAACAAATCTCTTCTGGAGGAATGCAGAGCATTCCATTGTTTCCCCATTACTACTTTGCTCTATCTAGGTGATGGTCGATACACTGTTCCTTGTAACTTTTCATGCTAACATTGTGAGGAGCTAAAATATTGGTTATATCATGTTAGTACATATTAGAAGCTATCATGAGAACTGCATGGCCAAATCTTTCTTTGTAGAAAAGTGTGGACCAATTCAAGTTGACTCTGCCTTAGGATGTATACTATGAATGCCTTAGTCAATTTTCTACTTCTTACCCTTGAGTGCGGTACTCCCAATTGATGAGATATGTAAAGGTGTATGCAGGAACCATGTAAGGATATGAGTGTTTATCTCCACATCATGTTCAAGCCCAAAACTAATCCATACTTAGACTATTTTCTTTTCTCCCAAACTAATTTGCTTTAACCATACTATCTCTTCCTTTGTACAAGTCTGTCCTTACATTTCCATCTATTATGTTGACATAAATGTGTACTATGTTGACATCAATGACATCACATATTGCCAATAGAACTTGAGCAACAAAACTCCATCACTAACTCCATCTCTAGAAGTTACACTCAAGGTCAAACAATGGGATTAAAAGACAAAAATAATTCTATTGAAAAATGGAGATAAATTATTTAACCCAAGACAAATTAGTAGTCTCTCTACCTCTTGTTGGAATGGTGGTAGAAAATGGCCTATAATTCATAAGTGCACTAATAGTGAGAAAACACTAATGACTATAAAAATGAGGTTGAACAAGAGAAAGAAGTAGCTACAAAAGAACCAAATGTGGAGTTGGGCATGAGAATTCTAAGGAAGTAGAATATACTAGTATCTCCCTACATGCATTAAATGGCACAAGTGCACCACAAACACTCAAAGTAATTGGTTATATCAAAAGGATAAAAGTGACAATGTTGGTTGATTCAGGTAGTACACACAACTTTATTGATAGAAGATTAGCTAATGAGCTCAATTGTTTTGTGTATCAAATATCTAATTTTTAGGTAATGATAGTTAACGGGAAATAACTCTCTTGTGGTGGTAAATGTCATCATATAAAACTATCAATGGAAAATTATCAAATAGATTTAGAAATGTCCTCTATCCCAATTGGGGGAGTAGATGTAGGTTTGGTTGTTCAAAGGCTTAGACACTTAGGAATAATGACTTTCAATTTTCAAGACTTACCATGGTTTTTAGTACACATGGGAAAAATATAAACTTATAGGGATACAATCATCACCAAGTCAAATTATTAGCTCCCATAAGATGAAGAAACTACCTAAGAAAGGTTCTTATAACACAAGGGCACAACTACATTTTCACAAGCATAAGATGTGAAAATTCAAGATCAACCAAATATTCAAGAGATCATTCAACACCATCAACATGCATTTCAAAAATATAAGGGTCTACCCATAGTTAAAGACCATGATTGTGCCATTGAATTAATACCAAGAATTATTGTTCATCCCAATAAAAGTGCCTATTCATCCCCAATGATTATGGTTAACAAGAAGAATGATTCATAGAGAATATGCACACATTATAGGGAGCTCAACAAGCTCAATTTTAATGACAATTTTCATATTCCTAGTATTGTTGAATTGGTAAATGAATCTAATAGTCTATTTTTCTTTACTAGGTTAGATTTACATTTAGATTATCATCAAATTCAACTAAAAGGAAGGTATAAATACAACTACCTTTAGAACACATGAGGGTCATTATGAATTATCATTTATGTCATTTGGTATCATTAATACCCAATCAACTTTTCAAATCCTCATTGATGAGGGTGGATTCCACCCAAAACACATATAACAATAATTTATAGATTTCAAATAGACATGAACAAGATCTCAAGAAAGATTAGTTAAGAAAACTACAAACTATTTCATAATTTCTTCATTAAGCTTTCCTATAAAAGAGTACAAACCTAAAACACAATTCCCATGGTCATATGCCCTCTTATTACAGCAATATGGGCTATCTTACAATATAAATATCTAACTTATAGTCTTCTGGAGCTATCTTCTGATATCTACTGACCTCCTTATTTGCATGAATAGGACTTGCCAATAACCACCATTTTACACTTAGTTTAGCACCTATGTGGACCTAAAATGTTTGTACTGGTTAATTAGGACCTATTTTAGCACCCTTTTGATCATTAAGTGTGTGACTCTTGATCCAGATGCATGAGTTCTAGAAAAGAATAATAAGGTAAGGCTAAACACACTTTAAGTGCCCTTTTTTGGGAGTTATGTGGCTAAAGGACAAGGGAACCCAAGCATCCTAGGCCTTCCTATAGCAAGTATGTGCTAACTTGTGTTGTCATTGATGTCAACATGTTTGTGTTGTCATTGGTGCCAACTGTATCTTCTAATATTGTTGTTTGTTGATTGATTGAGTTGTCATATTAAGAACACTATCTGAGTATTTTGCTCCGCATTTCCTTTGTGTTGAAGACTAGAGTATGAATTTTGGATATGATTTAGGGAAGTTTTTGAAGATATTAAATCCATAATTTGGTGGTCTGGATTGTTGTGTAGCAAAAGTTATATTCACTAGTTTGAAGACTGTGTCTGACAACATTTGCAGTGTGACAGGGAGAAAGTATTTGGCTCCGCATTTCTTTGTAGTTTGGATTTTAGTCTTGCAATTTTGGACTTAATTTTATAAAGTCCCTAGCTATCTTCATTCCAAAGATTTGAGATTTGGTGCTCTGGAAAGTAAGTTATTGATTAGCAGAGTTCGACAGTGTTTGTTGTGAAGCATTCTATGATCTATTTTCAGGTGATATTTATTGTCTTCAAATGAGATTTGTTGCGGTTGGATTTGTCAGCTCCCAGGCAATTCTATGATGTTTTTGGATGTCTCCAAAATGTATTAAAGGCATATGCTTGATCTGCAAGCTATAATGAAGTTCTTAGAAGCCTGTAGCTAAGTATTCTTGGTGTTTGTACTAGTTCTAGCCGACTTGGTTATTTACACTTGTTGCGAAGGTGATTCATGGATTGTGGAAGCATGTAAGGATGTGTTTGGGTCTAAGCTAAGTTGTGAAGTGGTCTTCCTTCATTCATTTGCTCTACAATTTTTTTTAGGTCCAAACCTAATTTGATTTATGTATGTATGGCGACCTTGGAGATAGCTCCAATGGTTGTGAGTTGTATTTCTGACCTTGATGAATGTTCCAAGGTTGATGATTGGTATAAATATATGTAATGAAGTCGTGAGTGATGTGAGAGTGTGTGAAGATGTGAAGATAACATGTGTGTGTGTTGTAATGGTGAAGTAGAAGATATATATTGCACTTCAATGGAACTAAACTCAGGCATGTTGTAGATGCTACTATATCAGTTAATGGCAGTGAGCCACCCATCCTAGTAGTGAGCCACCTATTGATGATGATTGTTAGTCATAACAACATGAAATAAAAGTTACCCAACAACCTTTATTTATCTTGAAAGATACGATAAATTTAGAATGAATTTATGATCCTAAGTCTCCATGCATTAGTTCATAATGATCTGACGTTACTGATGGGGAGTGCACAACAGATACCAGACTGATGCCCTCAAATTCTCGCAGTCAATGAACTAACAGCTGATGAGCCACTGATTCAACTTCATCGACCAAGTCTTCCATCCTTCTCCAATGCCCTGATGGCATTTGCCCTTTGGTGAGGAGCGTTTCATCAGTGAACGCTCCTAACCTTTAGTTGATTCACCAAAAATGTCATCGCACAGTTTTACTTCCTCTTAACCCTAGCACATGGAGATGCTAGGCTATCCTTACTGCGTGGAACCCATGATCTGGAACATCTGCACTGTCGAACAAGAAAACAAAATAAGAAACAGACATATATGGTACATTGAAGTCATTCCACTGATTTTGCCAGAAATCTCATCAGTGGAATGCTTCACAGCTACATACAGTAACAAGAGAAAATGCAAAACAAATAGAAATTTACAGTCGCGCAATTTGTAGTTATAAAAATAGAAATCAAATGGATAAAACAAAAATGCTTTATTTCTCCTAAACACAACATAATCACATTCGATCACTTCTTCAATCTGATTACATTCAATAATCATTTGATCATTCCTCTGGGCATTTATCAACTTGCCCTGAGTAGTACCACACTAGCTCCAAGTGGCTGGGAGACAAGTGACCAAAACTACCCTATTGCCTTATTTTGGCATTATTGCCATTTTTAGCATTATGTGATTACAACTTGACAAATGTCCCCTAAGCCACTTGGGACTTACAAAATAGACCTAGCTACAACTGAAATGAAAATGCATTAGTCAAATAGACCTTATTACAAATGAAAACATGATTTTCAAGGTGCTCCTGCACCATACTCCCCAGGTGAAAGTTGTCTCAAGTCCTCTTAGAGACTAACTACTGCAAATCACCACCCCAATTTTTGATATCTTCTTCCAGCATCCATGTGGCTTCTGAATCTAGAAGTGTTAGGGTTAGCTGGCAGAAGATATCAATTAAATGCAAATAAAGATTAAACAGAGGAATGGAAATACACAGAAATAATAATAGCGAGAGACAAGTTTTAACGTGGTTCACCCAAACTCGGGCTACATCCACTAAACAGAGAGTCTAATATTATTATCTAGTAAATCAAACCAATTACAACCAGCAATCTCTACAACTCAATACCGCTAAAAATGCTACAATACAATATATATCAAAACCCTAACCCTAAGCCACTTTTATCAAGCCTTTTTGTCAGTTACAAAATAGGGTTTTTTTATGTCGGTCAATGAAAAATAACTCCCAGTGCCTTTATAAAATAATAAAAAACTGTGTTAGGTTTCAGGGGCACTACCCCCGAGCCCCGCAAGGGGCACTGCCCCTTGACCTTGTAGGAATTTTGGGGGAAACCGCACTGATAAAAGTGGGGTAAATTTAACCTCCAAGTCTAATTAGGCTTCATATAACAACAATCTCCCACTTGGAGACTGACCAGACTCCACACCATATCATCTCCCACTTGGAGACTGATCATAACACCACTGGCCCTGTAGCTCCCACTAGAAATAAGTACCCTGGACTTTGTTGTTCTATTTTTGTTATTTTCAGTCTAGAAGACCAACCAAAGCTGAAGAGGAGCACAACTTCTCCCTTGTCACTACTTTTGTAAACATATCCACTGGATTGTCATCTGTATGTATCTTTGCCAGCCTTAACTATCCATCATCCAACACGAACTGAATGAAGTGATACCTCAATTGTATGTGTTTGGTCTTTGAATGCAAGGCATAATTCTTTGCAAGATGTATGGCACTCTGACTGTCTGTATACAAAGAACTGTTAGCCTATTGTTTGCCCAATTCTTTCGTGAAAGATTGTAGACATATCATCTCCTTGCTTGCCTCTGTTGCAGCTACATATTCTACCTCTGTGGTTGATAAAGCAACCACCTTTGGCAACCTGGAAATCCAACTCATCGGTGTTCCACCTACAGTAAAGACATAACCTCTAGTACTCCGCCTGGTATTAATATCCCCTGCCAAATCTAAGTCTACATAACCTGCTAAAGTAGTATTAGAGCCCCCAAAACATAAGTGCTTATTGGATGTACCTCTCAAATATCTGAGAATCCATTTTACCACATTCCAATGCTCCAATCCAGGATGACTCATATACCTGCTAACGACTCCTACAGCATGTGCAATATCCGGTCTTGTGCATACCATGGCATACATTAAACTTCCTATAGCTGAAGCATAGGGTACCTTGGACATTTTCTCTTCCTCCTCTTGTGTCTTAGGACATATCTCCTTAGTCAATTTCAAATGACTAGGCAAAGGTTTGTTGACAACTTTTGCATTCTCCATATGGAATCTCTGCAACACCTTTTAAACATAAGCAACCTAAGATAGAGTCAATTTTATGTTCATCCTATCTCTACAAATTTTCATACCAAGGATTTGTCCCAAATCCTTCATATCAAATGACTGTGCTAATTGTTGTTTTAACTCTCTTATGTGATCCATGTTAGACCCAGCTACAAGCATGTCATCAACATATAAACATAAAATAATGTAGCTGTCATTATCCAACCTCTTAAAATAAACACAATGGTCAGAATTACACCTGTTGTAGCCTTGCTCAGCCATAAAACTATCAAATTTCAAATACCATTGCCAAGGTGCTTGTTTTAGGCCATATAAACCCTTCTTCAATCTCCACACCTATTTCTCCTTACCTTGGACCTCAAATCCCTGGGGTTGTTCCATATACATCTCCTCCTCCAAATCACCATGGAGAAAGGCATTTTTCACATCTAGCTATTCCAAATGCAAATCTTCAGTAGCCACAATACTTAAAACAGTACGAATAGAAGTCATCTTGACAATCGGAGAAAAGATCTCATCAAAATCAATGCCCTTTTTCTGTGCAAATCCTTTTACAACTAACCTGGCCTTAAATTTTTTCTTACCTCCATCTTCCTCTTTCAGCCTATAAACCCATTTGTTTGGTAAAGCCTTTTTACCTGCAGGTAACTTACATAATTCCCAAGTTTGATTTTTCAACAAGGAGTCCATTTCTTCTTTCATTGCAAGCTCCCACTAAACCTGTGTATCCACCTGCATAGCTTCATCATACCCTTCTGGTTCACCAGCATCTGTTAACAAAATAGAATACAAAGAGGGAGAAAACCTTTCAAGAAACTTATCCTTGTTGACCATCTAACATTCATTGGAGTTTGTAGTATTTTTGGTTGCTGTTGCGGAGCATGAGGAACCACTGGAATGTCACTATTTGGAGTATAATCCAGCACCACAAAATCATTTTCTTTCTTCTCATGCTATTGTAACTGATCTTTGTACATCACCTTCTCATTGAATATAACATCCCTGCTTCTCATAATTTTTTGATTTTCAAAATCCCAAAGCCTATAACCAAATTCACAATGCCATATCCAATGAAGGTACACTTTTTGATTTTGCATCCAGCTTGGTTCTATTTTTAGAATCTACATGTGCAAATGCTTCACATCCAAAGGTTTTGAGAAAAGAATAACTCACCTTCTTACCTATCCATGCTTCCCCTGGAATACCACAACCCAAAGGAACTGAAGGACCTCTGTTAATTAAATAGACAATAGTGTTGACAACCTCTGCCCACATGTTTAAAGGTAGCCCAACATGCAATCTCATGCTCCTTGTATGCTCCATTATTGTCCTATTCATGTGTTCAGCCACTCCATTTCCTGTGGAGTCCCTGGAACCATTTTCTGCCTACGAATTCCATTAAAGGAACAATAATCTTTAAATTCTTTGCTGCAATACTCATCGCCATTATCAGATCTGAGACATTTTAATCTTTTACCCGTCTCATTCTCAACCAAGCTTCTCCATTTCTTAAATGTTTCAAATACATCAGATTTCTGTCTAAGGAAATAAATCCAGACCTTCCTAGTTGCATCATCTTTGAATGTAACATAATACTAAGAGCCACCGAGAGAAGATACCTGAGCTGGTCCCCATACATCTATATGCACAAGCTCCAACTTTTCATTTTTCTTTTGCTTTCCATCCTTGAGAAAATTGACTGTCTTTTGTTTTCCATACACACAACTTTCACATAAATCCATATTAATACATTTTAGACTTGGTAAAACTTTCTTAGAATGAAGTACCTTCATACCTTTTTCACTCATATGCCCAAGTTTGTTATGCCATAGTGTTGTCTCAGAACCTGCAACAACTTTTCCAGTCTCTTCCTGCAAACCTGCAGCAACTGTTCTTAAACCTGTTTGTTTTTTCTCTATAACAGCTAAAGTAGAAGGAACATTATGAGCTGTACAAAGATATAAGGTGCCTACTTCAACACCTTTTGCTACTACTAAGGCACCTTTTGAAACCTTCCAATTTTTATCAGTAAATGTAACAATGCAACCTTGTTCAGCTAGCTGCCCTGTTGAAATTAAATTCCTACTGAGCCTTGGAACATGCCTTACCTCTTGTAGTAGCCAATGATTCCCATTCTACAACTTAATCTTAATTCTTTCCTTTCCAACAATCTGACATGGTTTGTTATCTCCCAAATAAACCAGCCCAAAATCCCCTTGGACATAATTAAGGAAGTAACTTCTATGGGGCATAGCATGAAATAAGGCCCCTGAATCTAAAACCCATGAATCATCAGCATTATCTAGGAAAAGAATCAAAGCATCATCTTCAAACTTATTGCTTACCACATTTTCCTCCTTATTGCCTTCTTGTTTGTCTCCTTCTTTATTTTTTTGAGACTAGCAATCTTTCTTCAGATGACTTGGTTTCCCACAGTACCAACAATCTTTCTATCTTCTTGATTGGGATCTCTTGTCCTTTGATTTTCCTTGTGACTTCCCACGACCTCCAAAACCTTTTCCTATCTCCTTTGATCTGCCCCTACTTTCTACATTCAAAACACTACCTAATGTGGATCCACCTGAGCTTTTCCTATGAATTTCCTCACTCATAATAACACCAACAAGATCATCAAATTTCAGGGTATTTGAACCAGAAACAGAGTTACTAACTGCCATTACCAAACTATCCCAGCTTTTAGGCAATGAACATAATATCAAGAGAGCTCTAACTTCTTCATCAAATTTTACATTTACAAAAGTCAATTGACTAACAATGGTATTAAATTCATTTAAATGATCTGTCACAGATCCACCTTCAACCATTTTTAGATTAAAGGGTAGGAGTCAAGGACAACACTGAGAGGGGGGGTGAATCAGTGTTGTGTGAAATTTCTAATCTTTTTACAAACTTTAACTTGCAAAGTACAAGGAGAGAGAGCTATCATTGATTTCTCACATACATGTGCACATAACTGAGAATGAAAAACAAAAACTCATGAGTAAAAAATATATTCACAGAGAGAAGATCAAGACACAAGAATTGCACGAGTGGAAAACCCTCCAGGGGTAGAAAAACCACTCCAGAATTGCCTTACTGGCTTAATTGAAAAATATGCCTCACTGGCAATACAAATTGTCTCACTGACAAATATTAAGGTCACACTGACCTATAAGCCTCACTGGCTAATACAATGCCTCACTGGCATACTGTTTAGAAGCACCAGCTTCAAGGAGCACGAACCCCTACTATAGAACAAACTGAAAACAAAAATTCAGAGGGTTTCTCTGTTTCAATAGAGAACATTTCTTCTCTCTCATGTGTCTGTCAAATGTCCATTTTGCTCAAAATCAATCCTACATCCGGATACACTTAACAACACTTTTTCTGATCTACATCACCACTCTCTCTTTAATCCATCTGCCAAGCCAATATATACAAGATGAAAAACCTTTCATATTCTACACAAGATAATTCAGAGATCTTCAATATTGCTTCTATCAAACATAAAATCAATCTGTTATGTATAAAACATTTCACAATAACCCTGCAACCAATTTATCTTTTATTTTTATTTCTCTTCATACTCCTCATAATTTCACCTGCAAGAAAATATTTCTCTGTGCCTATTCAAAAATAAAATCAAACCCCCAAAATAAACTTTTGATCTTCCATCTTCAAAACTTTATTGCTTTATCATCATCTCTAAATTTCATCTTCTCTGTCTGCGAAAAATAAAATCTTTCTCATAATGTTGTTCTTCCTTAATTGACATTTCAATCTGCAAAAAAAATGACTCTTCATATCCTCTAACATTTCAATCAGGACCTATAAAAAAAATAAAATCTCTTTGAATATTTAGCCTTTTCATTTTTATCTTCTTCTCTGCAAATCCTGCATTCAAACTCTTTATCCAATCTGCCTTTCAGAAGAAAATCACCTCAAATTCTTCTCTACAATTTTTCATAAAAAACTTTACTAAATTCTTCAATAGTTTTTTTAAAAAATTGCTTTTAAAAAGCAATAACCATCTCCTTTTAAAAACTCATAAACTTCCTAATTGAACTCATGCTTTTTTAAAAAAATAGAAATTTGATAAGTTTCTAAATTTTAGAAACAAAAATCATCCACTTAATACTCCCTTAAAAAAATAGCTTTTCAAGCTCCAAATGCATTTTATAAATACCAAAAAAACACTATTAAATTAGGCTTCAAAAACATTTTCAATGCTTTTTGAAAACTCAAAAAAAACTTTATAAACTTTATCTCCCGTGCTCACTCCACGTTTGGCGGTGATAGAATTTAAATTCAAAGATATTGAAAGCCCGCCCAAAGACCATAACCAACGCATTCGGTGAAAGGAAAGATGGGGCCGGTGGTCACAATGTGTATCAACCCTTTAGCCGGTCATCATAAGTGAAATGACCTACAATATTAGGTCAATGAATTGTTATAACAAAAAGAGCATTTGGTATGTGACAGGCTTGGAAAGGAATGAAGAACTTAGTTTAGGATAGATAGACAATCAAAGCCTTAGATAATAATGACCTCAAGAAAAAATATGGAGAACTAAGATAAGGATATCAATTAGTCCAATTCAAGTGACCTCTACACCTGCTGTCCAAATAAATACTTTGCATATATGTCAGTGAAAGTTATAAAACCTTAACCAATATGCCTTTTTATTATGCTTTGAAGAATGCTTTGATGATTTGAAGACTTCAAGTTTGTGACATCATCTTGTCAAGACTTATATCAACCTTTTAACATTAGTGAAGAATCATCTAAATAAGCTTCTGATAAAGAACCACTATGCCAATGAAGCACTCCTTGAGAGTGAGTTGATTTACTGATGTTCTTGTTTAACCTTCATGGAGATTTCAACCTATCAACAATGTCATCCTTGTCATGCTGCCACTATTCATATTACAAACAACTGTCATGAGATGATCACATCAAGAACTATTGAACAAACAAGTCCTTCACTTTAGTTACACACTGACACACTGAAGATCCACAGAAGACAAAATGAACATGCATCCTAAATAGGATCCTATATCTGATTTCACATGATCCAAGATGATCCAACAACACTCCATCATATGTAAGCAAAATGATATAAAGATATCATTATGATGCAAAACTCCTGATAGAACCTTGATCTATCAAATGCAAATTGAACCTGATTGAAAAACACATCTGAATTTACCTCAACCATATTAAGTTCATGATGAATGCCTCATTAACCATCTCTTCATGATGTCCTGTAACAACTATGACAACTTTGCAAAATCAACTCAACACAATTTTGACATCAATGACAATCTATCACTATCATAAAGAAGTGCTTCATGAGAAATACCTTATTTGAGGCTGAGGGTTTTTCATACAATTTATCCAAAGCTTTCTTCAGACCATCTGTTGTCTTCACTTCCATTATATTGAATGCCACCGATGGTGCCAAGCACAACGAAATGGTTCCCAGTGCCTTTCTATCAAGAAGATTCTAATCCTTATTAGACATTGTTGCCGGTTTCTTGGCTACTCCTTCCAATGGCATCCATAAATCCTTTTGATAGAGGTAATCCTCCATCTACATCTTCCATAATTGATAGTTTTGCCGATTGAATTTATCGACCTTCAATTTACCCTTGTCTGCCATTGCTCCCACTCAATCATGAGACCTTCTTGCAGATGATAATCGAACACAACCCGCTCTGATACCACTTGTTAGGGTTAGCCGGCAGAAGATATCAATTAAATGCAAATAAAGATTAAATAGAGGAATGGAAATACACAAAAATAATAATAGCGAGAGACAAGTTTTAACGTGGTTCACCCAAACTCAGGCTACATCCACCAAATAGAGAGTCCAATATTATTATCTAGTAAATCAAACTAATTACAACCAGCAATCTCTGCAAATGCTACAATACAATATATATCAAAACCCTAACCCTTAGCTACTTTTATCAAGCCTTTTTGTTGGTTACAAAATAGGGTTTTTTTATGCTGCCCCTTGACCCCGTCTTGGGGGCGCTGCCCCCAAACACCCGCAAGGGGCATTGCCCCTTGACCCTGTAGGAATTTGGGGGGAAACTGCACTAATAAAAGTGGGGTAAATTTAACCTCCGAGTCTGATTAGGCTCCATATAACAACAAGAAGTCCTTGCCATTTGACTAAGTGCTCAAAATATGTCTGATTTCTGGTCTTCTTGGCTACCCTACCATCCAAAATACACTCCATCAATGGTGGTTCCTTAGATGGTAAATGTTGCACCCACTCTGTATGGTCTTGGATAGAATCATCTGCATCTTCATTTAGATTAGGACTCCTATATAATGTCAGATCAACAACATTGAATATAGGTGAAATAGCAATATCATCAGGGAGTTCAATTTTGTAAGCATTAGAACTATATTTTTCCAGAATCTGACAAGGTCTAATTTTCCTCATCAACTTGTTGTGTTTTCCTGTGGGTAGTTAGTTTTTGTTGAGATGAACCGTGACCATATCTCCTATTTGGTACTACACATCCCTCCGTCTTTGATCCAATCTAGCCTTGATCTTCTGACTATTTTGGTGTAGAGTATCTCTAACATGTTGATGGATCTCTTGCATAGCCTCTACAAATGTATCAGCATGTCTGCTCCTTTTGTCCATCCCTTGAACATCTCGTAATTCAAAAATACCTCTAGGATGACTACCATAAACAACTTCAAAAGGACTTAAACCTATACTTCTATTTGTAGAATCATTATAGGCATATTCTACTTGTGGGAGTACCATATCCCAACTACTGCCATGTTCTCTTGTCAAACATCTCATCAGATTGCCTAATGACCTATTGACAACCTTAGTTTGGCCAACAGCCTGAGGATGATAGGCTAAGCTAAAAGACAAATTGGTACCCAATCTTTTCCACAAGGTTCTCTAGAAATGTCCCACAAATTTTTTTTCTCTATCAGATACAATACTCAAAGGTAACCCATGAATCCTGACAATTTCTTTAAAGAACAAACCTGCAATGTAACTAGCATCATTGGTGGTCTTACAAGGAATAAAGTGTGCCATTTTGTTGAACCTGTCTACCATGACAAACATACTATCATAACCTGTACTTGTTTTGGGCAATCCCATCACAAAATCCATACTCAAGCTTTCCCAAGGTTTGTTTGGTATGGGCAAAAGTTGGTACAATCCTGCATTGGTTGAAACTCCCTTTGCTCTCTAGCAAATCATACAACTCTCAACAAACCTTCTGACATCAGATTGCATCCTTGGCCAAAAGTAAAACCTTCTTACAAGATCTAAGGTCTTATTGAGCCCAAAATGTCCTCCTAAACCACCACTATGTTTTTCCTTCACTATATTATCCCTCATTGAACACTTAGGGATACATAGTTGACTACCTTTAAACAAAAGTCCATTCTACAATGTATAATCTAAAAACTCACTATGGAAAGCATTGGCAAACTCACTGCATACCCTGTAAATTTCCTTAAAATCTTGGTCCTCTCTGTATAATCCTTTGAGTGACTCAACACCCATACTCTGTAGCTGCACTTCTTGCATTGTCAACACTCTTCTACTTAAAGCATCAACAACCTTATTGGTTATTCCTTTCTTATGTTTGATGATGAAGGTGTAGGCTTGAAGACTTTCCACCCATTTCATGTGCCGATGACTGAGCTTTTCCTGTCCATTCAAAAAACTGAGAGCATGATTATCAGTGTACACAATAAATTCCTTGGAAAGCAAATAGTGCCTCCATTTCTTTAGAGCTTGTACCATAGCATACAAATCTAGATCATAAGAGGAGTATTTCCTCTTGGCTTCATTTAACTTTTCACTAAAGAAGGATACTAGTCTGCTTTCTTGGCTCAATACTGGTCCTATGGCCAATCCACTTGCAGCACATTCAATTGTGAAAACCTTATTAAAATCAGGTAACACCAAAATAGGGAATTCAACAACTTTCTATTTTAGACTTTCAAAACTCTGATATGCCTCTCTCGTCCACACAAACTTCATCTTACATCCACCCTTGATGGTCTCCAACATAGGTGCATAGATGTCACTATAGTTCTTAATGAATTTCCTGTAAAATGTGGCCAAACCATGGAAACTTCTGACCGCTCCTACTGTCTTGGGGGTAGGCCAATTCAAAATAGCTTCTACCTTGGAAGGATCCATTTTCAAATCACCCTTAGAGATAACAAAACCTAGGTACACCAATTCTTTCTTGATGAAGTCACATTTTTCCAAATTTATTAGTAACTTCTGATTTTGCAGCCTTTTCAAGACTATCTCCAAATGTTTCAAGTGCTCTTCCTTGCTCTTACTAAACACCAAAATATCATCAAGGTAGACTACCACAAATTTCCTATGAAATCCTACAACACCTCATTCATCAACCTCATAAAGGTGCTAGGGGCGTTGGAAAGACCAAACAACATCACAAGCCACTCATACAACCCTTCATTGGTTTTGAAAGCTATCTTCCACTCATCCCCTTCTCTTATCCTTATCTGATGGTACCCACTCTTCAAATCTATCTTAGAGAAATAGGTAGCACCTCCCAAACAATCCATTAGATCTTCTATTTTAGGAATAGGAAACCTATACTTGATGGTTATCCTATTTATGGCCCTAGAATCAGTACACAGTCTCCATTTTCCATCTTTCTTTGGTGCTAAAATGGTGGGGATTGCACATGGACTCAAACTCTTTCTTATTAACCCCTTGTCTAAAAGTTCTTGAACCTGCCTGGCTATCTCCTCATTCTGCTAAGGGGTCATTTTATATGCTACCTTATTAGGAAGTACTGCTCCTAGTATGAGATCTATCTAATTGCTAATGTCTCTGATTGGTGGTAGGGAATCAGACATATTCTTTGCAATCACTCCTTTGTAACTCTTAAGCAAATCTCTGACCTCTTTAGGCCCTACTTCTCTCACACTTTACTTCTTTTCCCCCTTAGGCTTCACAATCAAAGCAAAACCTACTCCATCACCTTCCTGTAATGTGTCCATGAATTCTTTTTCTCCCACCAGCATTATACTATACCCTACATGCTGTGGATCCTCTTCTACCAATGACTATATCCTATAAGTCATACCATCCTTTTGGAATAAGTAAGCATTCTTTTCTCCATCATGATGAGCCTTTCTATCAAACTACCATGGTCTGCCTAATAAAAGATGGCAAGCATCCATTGCAAGTATGTCACACAAAATTTTATCTCTATGCCCCCCAATACTAAATTCTACCCATGCCTATTCATTGATGAATATGTGTTGCTCCTTGTTCAACCAACTGACTTTATATGGACTACTATGGAGTATCTTTTCTAGATTCAACTTATTTACTGCTTCCAAAGATATGATATTATCCATGGAACCAGAGTCAATAATAACTTTGCAAACCTTATCTTGGATCTTGTAGTTGATTCTAAATAAAGCCCTTCTTTGTGATGGTTTTGTTTGCACTGGTTCCTTGAGCAACATCCTCTTGATCATCAGATTCTCTCTCGTTTCTAGATTCACTTCAGGATATGTCACACTCCTTGCATCTTCTTGAATCAAAGTGGTTCTCTTCTCACCACCATGAGAAGTTGAGGCCTTCTTTAGACACTTGTATGCCAGATGCCCTATCTGATTACAGTTATAACATCTCATAGTGGAGAATTTGGATCCTCTACCTAATCCATTTGTCCCACCTCTTCCATTAGGCCTTTTTCCTCAGTAGCCTCCTCTACTACTTGAGTCCCCAACTTGCTCTTCTTGGCTAGACTCACCACTAGGCCTCTAGTTAGGACTTCTTCCTCCAATACTGCCTCTACCTCTAAAATTCCTTCCACCTCTACCTCTATTGTTCTGCTCTCTTCCTTTTCTGCTTCTCTTCTACTCTTAGTGCCACCTGGAAACATTTGTCCACGGTTTTTGGTGTCAAGATGGTAATCTCATCTTGTATACTATACTTCAGGCCATTAATATACTTGGCAACTCTTCCTTTCTCATCCTCAGCATGTCCACACCTTAGGGACAATTTATGAAATTCCTCTGTATAGGTGGATACATCCATATCCTTCTGCCTGAGATTCTGCATTTTCTTGTATATCTGCACTTCATAATCCACCGGTAGGAATTGAGCCTTGAACCTCTCTACCATCTGACTCTAGGATGAGATCATGCTCTTACCATTCTTCACCCTTTCTCCCTGGGTGTAGTTCCACCACGTGAGTGCAACGCCCTTCAATTTTGTCTTTACAAACCTGACTCTTCTATTCTCTAGTACCTCCTTGTACTCGAAGTAATTGTTCAAAGCCTCGATCCATTCGATGACTTCTTCCGCGTCCATCTTTCTGCTGAACATCAGAGTCTCCATTCTTGATTCAGACGACTCCTTACCAAGTGATTTTATGGCCTCCAGAAATTGTTTCTGGTCTGTAGATATACTTGTCTATTCTAGGGTTGTTTCCTCTTCCCCATCTTCATCTTCTTCATCAAACTCCATGTCTGATTTCTTGCCTTTTCCTAAGGTTTTCAACTTAGCCTGGAGTGCTTCCTTGACTCCATTCTTGATCAGCTCCTCCATCTCCCTGAATTTCTTGACCACTTTGGTGGCCATTCCCTTTGGAGGCATCTCGCTAGCCCCTCCTTCACTTTCTATGTCTGACATAAACATTCATAGACAACACCCAAATGCCAACACTCCTGCAAATCCTCGATTCGATTTGCCACCCAAATCTTTTTGGGCTCTGATACCAATATGATGGGGAGCACATAGTCAATACCAGACTAATGCCCTAAAATTCTCTTAGTCAATGAACTAACAGCTGATGAGCCACCGATTCAACTTCATCGGCCAAGTCTTTCATCCTTCTTCAATGCACTGATGGCATTTTCCCTTTAGTGAGGCATGTTCTGTCAGTGAACGCTCATAACCTTTGGCTGATTCACCAAAAACATCGTCGCACAGTTTTACTTCCTCTTAACCCTAGCACATGGAGATGTTAGGCTATCCTTACTGTGTGAAACCCATGATGCAGAACATCTACACTGTCAAACAAGAAAACAAAACAGGAAACAAACATTTATGGTACATTGAAGTCATTCCACTGATTTTGACAAAAATATCATCAATGGAATGCTTCACAGTGACATACAGCAACAAGGGAAAATGCAAAATGAATCAAAATTTACAGTCGCGCGATTTGTAGTTATAAAAATGGAAATCAAATGGATAGAATAGAAATACTTTATTTCTCCTGAACACAACACAATCACATTCAATTACTTCTTCAATCTAATTACATTCGATGATCATTTGATCATTCCTCTAGGCATTTATCAACTTGCCCTAAGTAGTACCACACTAGCTCCAAGCAGCTGGGAGAACAATCCAAGCGACTGGGAGACAACTGACTAAAACTACCCTACTGCCTTATTTTGGCATTATTGTTATTTTTAGCATTATGCGATTACAACTTGACAAATGTCCCCTAAGCCACTTGGGACTTACAAAATAGACCTAGCTACAACTGAAATAAAAATGCATTGGTCAAATAGACCTTATTATAAATGAAAACATATTTTTGAGGTGGTCCTGCACTAGTTACTCAGAGGTTGATGTGTGTTGCTGTTAATCATTCAGGAGCCTTATGTATTTCAGTAATCTCTACAAAGTTGCTCAATATTCCTCCAAATATCCTATCCTTTATGCATGCTCTATATAAATCTCAAACAATTCCACCTCCACACTATGAATTTGCTCAAATAATGTGCCTATAGGTTGATATTTGCATGATATTTTCAACACTACATGCATTTATCTTGAAATATGCTAATGATTTTTAGTTACCTACGAGCTATCAACATATTTACTCTATTCTACTTATTATTTATTATGATTTGCAGTTAAGGTGATGGTGATTTAATGAAATTAAGAAAAAGAAATGACAAAGATAGGGTTTAAAGAATGAGATTCCCAAAATTACTTAACTGAGACCATTGATCCACATACATGTTCCAATACAGTAATGAAGAGAAGAAAAACTAGAATCATACTTCACCAGGACATTCCACAAATCCGCATGATCTAGTGCAAATCTTCAAAGGAGAAGTTGACAACAATATGCAATAAATGAAAGCACTTGTATTGAACATAGCATTCACCATTACATATCCAAAAATCAACTTGAAGATTACGCAAAGTTTACAATCAAGATGTAATCTGAAGCTTCATCTCCATCTAGTATGCTTTAGACATTGGAAATTAGCTAACCTTTAGATGTCAAGCCGATGATGATGTCAACTTCATATCGGGTCCTTTGTCTAGTAGGATGAGATGACATCACCATCATATTAGTGAAGATGAGTCATATTAAAGAATGTGACCCTCATGAATGTGGGGGTGCTTGATGGGTAGATGACTCTCAGATTTAAATTTGATGAGTGCATACAAGTATGCGGATATCAGTCTCTTTGTTAAAGCACAAGTTGGGTGATATTCATGAATATCAGTCATATTAATGAATGTGACCCACGAAACATGATAATGTCAGGGTCATGTTAATGAAGTTTGATCATATTGAGAAATATGACCTTGAGGACTAGGGATATCAGGTTTGACCAAACTTTGACCGGCCATAACTTCTTCATTTTAACGAATTTCAAGGTGATGGAAAAGGCAAACATGCTTAGAATTTCACACTCTTTCACATGGTAGGGTTCATGATGGAAGATTCAGACTTTGGAAATTTGGGGTTTAAACTTCAAGATCACTGATATACCTCACATTAGGCATATGCATACTGACTGATGTTGCTTTTACCATTACTGCCCAGAGCACAAAAACAAGGAAACAAGAAAAAAAAGTTAGGTCCCTATTTTGCTAAGGTAAAATGGGGCATGTTGTGTAACCACACAAGAAATTACCACCAAAGAAAACAACAAAATTCAAATAATTCAAGAGGTGAGGATAAGTTAAAACATAGTGTTTCCAACTCCTGTTAAGCATGAGCATCCTAGCCTTTCTGAATGGTATCATGTTCATCAATATAACAATGTATTGATAAGGGATCAAGTGTGTGCACATGATTAATATCCCTCATCTTGAAAGTGAGTTGAATAAACTAGTGACTGGTGTTAAGCTACATAGTTGAGTTCATCCCTCATAGCCAACCGGATAGAGCCCTGCTTCCAGCAAGCGTCCATAGCCCTAACAAGGTTATCATTACAATTCCCCTAAGTAGAGCCCCACTACCGGCAGGTATCCATAGCCTCGGTTGAGTTACTTAGATGACTTAATTTGGATTTTCACTGTAATCCTTCTCCTTTTTTATTTGATTTTGTATGATATATAGATTCATGAGATATTATCATTGTAATTTCATTATGAAAGGTGTAGTCACTTGCTGCTTTAAGCTAAGAATCGCAATGGTAGCAAGGGTGACCTCTAATTTTTCACTTAACACCTACACTATCATGTTTAATAAACCCAAGGATTTTAGGTGTGTCATTGTGAATATCTCTTTGAGAAAGTGAAAGTAGTGCTAATGAACAGGATACCACAGACCTAACCAAGAGTACTTTGTCAACATGAATTACAACCTATGTATAAACTTATATCCAACCCTTGAATTCTAACAATTTACTAGCTTTCTAAAGTGAAAAGCTGCCTCATGTTGCCTAAACAAAACAAGGACTCAACAGCAAACAAAAAGCAAACAAACAAAGCAAGCAACTAACTAAAAAAAAGGAAACAAAGCAAAACAAGATAGGAAGGCAAAACAAACAAAGCAACTACTCCACCAAACTATATATAAGACACTACAAGGCAAACAAAACCCATGGTTAGACCCACAAACACCTATATTTGCATACTTCCTTAGATTATGCAGGAGCATCAGGGCACTAGTTATGGTTCTTATCCTAGCAAATTCATCTTTGTATTCTGAGGAATATTCTTGTATTCTAAATTCATTGTGTTTAACGGAATAATCTCTGATAATCAACAACTGAGGAAGTTCATTATGTTCATGACTAATCCACATGCATGTCTTATCTTTTGAATCTCCATAATCAAAATAGTATTTAACATCATTCATTGGGGAAAGGAGGAATACAACCTGGTGTATCTCTAGTTCTGCTGGACATGCTTGTTCATTGACATCTAGTCCTCCATTTAACTTTGCATTTTTGTTGCTTGGCTCAATGTCTGGTCTCACTTCATCTTGAAGGCTATATGACTCTTGATGTATTACTCCATCCGACTTCATCTTTTCATTTTGCATGTATGTTTGATCCTTGACTTCAAGAAATACTTCAATGTTTTCTTCAATTTTCAATTTCATCATGTCTAAGAAGGCATCGCAATCCCTTTCTGAATGTGCTTTGTCATGTAATCTACACCAACTCTCAATCAAGATATCATCAGAGGATAAACCTAATATTTGGCTACACTATATATTTCTAGATAAGTATAATTCAAAATCCTTGAAGCGATCTCCTTCATCATTATCCAATTTCATCTCTTTATTTTGCAAGCTTATATGACTTTTGACTTCGAGAAACATCTTAGCATTTTCTTTACTTCCCTGTACATCAGCATCTAAATAAGTGTCATCATCATCCAAATTTGGTACATATACATCTATCATTTCTAAATCATTTGACTACAAAGGTGAAACAACTTTTGATTGACATGAATACTCCCCTGTTTCATTTTCAAAATAGCAGTGGATTGATATCTGATCGTGTACAGCAACAACAGAGCATTCTATGTATTCAATTTTCACAAATTGCTCATCAAATAGCTTACCTCTACCATCCAGTAGAGTGTCTAGTTCCATCAACCTACAACAATCTTGCATTTGATCATTCAATTTTAAGAAATCAACTAATAAATCAAGGTTTACTCTCTTCTCTATGACTCTATTAGTTGCTATAGTAGGAACTTCTTCAGTAGCAATGTGCTTAAATTCCTTCGCCAACTGTTTACACTTTTTTATCCAATCATTCTCATCAAAATCAAAGACCCTATTCTAACAAGCACTTCTTAATAGTTTAAAATATTTATCAAGTGTATCAGGATACTCTAATCTTCTTGATTTATTGTTTGATGACTAAAAACAGGAAGCACTTTCTTCTCTATAATTTTCAAAAGATTCAAACCTACAATCTGCATCATCCATATTAGTACTTCGACAGAGAAGTAAAGAACTATCAATCTCACCATATATTGATTCATCAAAAGGTTCTTCATTATCTTCATCCTCCCGAACTGATTCAACCAGTACCTTTTTGGTATATCTCCTAGTCCCTAAAGATGTATTTTCTTATTGTTCAAGAACTCCATTTTCCTACCATAATTCAGACCTGTATACATCTGAGAAAATAATTAGTCCTTTCAAATATAAATCCAACCTTGTGAGGAAAGTTAGAAAACTAACTTCACCATGGTCTGTAGAACTTTGTGTATCCTGCACCTACCAGATAAACCAAAGTTAGATAAACTTTGAGGATAAAGTAGCTAATTTAAAGTTTCCTGAAAGAAAGGAATATCAACTTGGAAATTGTCTTCATATGAATCCATTGGAAATGAGACTCTGTTTTACTTTTTAGAAATTTGAAATTTAATGAGATCTATCATATCTCAAAATAAAAAAACTTGAAAGCTTAGAAAATTAGACTAATCTCTAAAGTTTTGAGCTAGATCACTACAAAGATATAGTCAAATCCTCTTAGAAAAGACATATTTACAATCATTAAACTCAAATGATGAAATATTTATGCAATATTTGTAGAAAACTTTAGATTCTTTGTTCGGCCCTCCTTCTAGCCCCAAAACTATTGATGATGATTTTTAGTCATAACATCATGAAATAAAAGCTACACAACAACCTCTATTTATCTTAAAGATATAATAAATTTAGAATGAATTTATGATCCCAAGTCTCTGTGCATTAGTTCATAATGATCTGACGTTACTCAGAGGTTGATGTGTGGTGCTATTAATCATTTAGGGGCCTTACATATTTCAATAATCTCTACAAAGTTGCTCAATATTCCTCTGAATATCCTATCCTTTATGCATGCTCTGTATAAATCTCAAACAATTCCACCTCTGCACTATGAATTTTCTCAAATAATGTGCCTATAGGTTGATATTTGCATGATTTCTATCATTATTTATGATTCTTTGCATGATATTTTCAACACTACATGCATTTAGCTTGAAATATGCTAATGATTTTTAGTTACCTATGGGCTATCAGCATATTTACTCTATTCTTCTTATTATTTATTATGATTTACAATTAAGGTGATGGTGATTTAATGAAATTAAGAAAAAGAAATGACAAAGATAGGGTTTAAAGAATGAGATTCCCAAAATTACTTAACTAAGACCACTGATCCACATACATGTTCCAATATAGTAATGAAGAGAAGAAAAACTAGAATCATACTTCACCAGGACATTCCACAAATCCACATGATCCAGTGCAAATCTTCAAAGGGGAAGTTGACAACAATATGCATTAAAATGAAAGTGCTTCTATTGAACACAACATTCACCATTACATATCCAGAAATCAACTTGAAGATTACATAAAGTTTACAATCAGGATGTAATTTGAAGCTTCGTCTCCATCTAATATGCTTTAAAACAAGTACATTTACAATGATGTGAAGAAAGAACCTTGACATTTCAACAATTCAGTCCTCATTAGTGTCAGTAATCTGATCTCCTATCAGGTCTACAATCATTGGCCTTCTTTCCCAAATTTGAATCTGTCTCTCTCCCTTACAAATGATAAGTCACGGCCCCTTTATAGAACAAAGGCCGGAAAATAGTTAGATTGATCCAATGATCAGGATCCTCTCAGAATAACCAACGGTCCAGATGAATAGCACATGGTTGCTAGTTGGCAATCACACAGCTGGTAGAGAATATTCTAGCATCTTTGACTTAGTCCACCTTCCAGCTGGCACACACCATATTTGGTGATATCTTTATCGGCTCATGTTCATGTCACCACTGCAACTCTACAACTTTATATGTTTGAGCTTCATTTGGCTTCTCAAATAGTTCTCATATCCTACGATAGCAATATAAGAATTAAGCATAACCATTTAATAAATTAATAGGAAAATAAACATTACATTGCATGTGAATTGGGCTTTGAATGTGCAAACATATATATATATATATATATATATATATATATATATATATATATATATATATATATATATATATATATATATATATATATATATATATATATATATATATATATATATATATATATATATATATATATATATATATCGAGTTATGAATATTAAGCACTTATGAAAATTTGTGTATCTAAATATCCATATGTGGTCAAGAGGGTTTGGTCAACCATCGTTGACCGAAAAACATGCTATGAGGCCCTAAAATAGCTTCAATATCCTCCATTTTAGCCTTTATATCTCCTTCTATCTATTGCATGCTTTAGATCATGCATATGCTATACATGTGCAATATACACTGTTATGCATATAAGAAATGATGATGTCAGGGTCATATTTTGACCTAATGACACTTTGTCACTTTTAAGTTCACTTTTGTATCTTATGCACTTTTTGCATATTCAACCCTTTCTATATGATGATGTATATATAATATATGCACATACCCCAAAAGGTTCATAAAATAGATTGAAATTACCTTTTGTATTCATCTTGCATCTTCCTTTGTATTACCTTATGTATATCCATACATAAAAATTCAGACTTCAACATTATCATGAATTGAATTGGAATTGGTTTCGATTCTGGCTTTGTATGCACCTTTGCATTTCCTTTTGTATCTCAAATACATACAAGCCTTTATGCATACAAATATGCATACTCTTACTCATGTCTAAATTGGAATGAATAAATCTTTTGGGTATGGGCATGTATATTAGTTAATATGAGGGATATTAACTAATATGACCCCTTTTATAGATCAAGATGTGATGATGATGTCGTCATTATGTGAGGTTTCGTTTGGAATGAAAAGGATGATGTCATGGTCATCTTTTGAAGATCAGGCACGTTGAGAAATATGATCGACATTGGGAAATATCCCCCTCCAAATAAGATGACATCATGGTCATGTCGAGTCTTCTTTATATCGGATCAGAATGATGTCATCATCATGTTGGGAAAGATCAGTCATATTAGTTAATATGATGGACATTGGAAATTAGCTAACCTTTGGATGTCGGGTCGATGATGACGTCAACGTCATATTGGGTCTTTTGTGTAGTAGGATGAGATGACATCACCATAATATTAGCAAAGATGAGTCATATTAACAAATGTGACCCTCATGAGTGTGGGGGTACTTGACGGGTAGATGACCCTCAGATTTAAATTTGACGAGTGCATACAAATATGCGGATATCAGTCTCTTTGTTAAAGCACAAGTTGGGTGATATTCATGAATATCAATCATATTAATGAATATGACCCATGAAACATGATGATGTCAGGTTCATGTTAACGAAGATTGATCATATTGAGAAATATGACCCTGAGGACTGGGTATATTAGGTTTGACCAAACTTTGACCGGCCATAACTTCTTAATTTTAATAAATTTCAAGGTGATGCAAAAGGCAAGCATGGAATTTCACACTCTTTCACATGGTAGGGTTCATGATGGAAGATTCAAACTTTGGAAATTTGGGAGTCAAACTTCAAGATCACTGATATACCTCACATTAGGCACATGCATACTGATTGATGTTGCTTTTACCATTACCACCCAGAGCACAAAAACAAGGAAACAAGACAAAAAAGTTGGGTCCCTATTTTGCTAAGGAAAAATGGGGTGTGTTGAGTAACCACACAACACCACCCTTTGCCAGTGAACCTTTTTGCAGTGAGCATTTTGGGCAATGAGCCCTAAGGTAGTTATTCAGTATTGTTACTACATTATATTATGAGCTAACACTCACCATGGTTTTTCCCTTTTTAGTGTTTTCTACGTAAAAATCTAATGTTCATGTGCGTATGATGTTGATGTGCTTATGTTTTGATTCTGCTATTCATGTTTAATCTTCATAACAAAATAAGGAGTTAAATTTAATGTGAATGTGATTTTGTGTAAAGAAGTTAAGGTTTTTGATACAATTGATTCACCCCCCTCTCAGTTGTCTTGTGCCTTCAACACCTCCTTTAGACCTGCCCTAAATGTGCCTTGTCAGCTTGGGACCTCTTAAAAGGTTCCCAATGTCAGCCTTGTGTAGTTTAACTCTCCATAAATCAATGGGAATGCATATAAAAGTAAGTTATTCTATTTATTTGAACATCTCTAAGCTCTCTCTATAACATACAAAATCTTAAACAATCTACTGAACATAGATATTTACCATGAGATAAAATATACAAGGTGAAAAAGATAGAAATTTTTTTCTTTTATTTAACTTAAAATCATGATACAACAATTTGCATAATTTTTTTTCTGAAATAAATAACATGATATAATATACAGAGATGACATTTTGTCTTTACAATTACAAATATCTGCAGTAGATAATGTTTTATAGTCTTAATAAACACAAGTCACAAAGGTATATTGCATCTAGAAATCTAACATCATTATCGCAAGCCTCGGCATGTCTTCTACTAGAAAGAGAGAGAGCATCTTCCTAGTGCTTTTCCTCCAACCATAGACTAGAGGTCTCCCACACATCTTTCAATTGGAAGTGGCCCTACCCTTCACGAAGAGTATAGACCAAAGGTGACCAATGGTAATTTTCCATCTGAGTACTGGTGTTGTATCCTACACAACTCTATCGATCATACAACCCTAGATACCCTCTAGCTAAGTATGATCAATCCAATAGGTTATGCAATCCAGATACGATGAATCGACAATGCACGCAGAAAACGTATGCATTACTTTGGCCAAAGATTCAATATGAATAGACGTTCACAATGAATGTAGTCGTTATGTCCACCCACCCCAACTCGACTTGGATATTATCATATTCCTATAGTTTGACTTGGTCAACTATGTTTTACTATATAGTCTTGACAACTTTAATATTTTTGGTCTTCCCGACTTTAGACAAGTTTACAAACATGGTCAATGGTCTATAGACCTTAAGGATTATCTTTCTAAATGAGGATTCTCATTGCATCTTTGCAATTCCTAAGATCCAAAACTTATTGAGTCTCAAGAACTTAAGTTGACTAAGAAAGTCACTTTATCAAGGTTAGGCATTATTGGTTAGGAAAATTATATCCTTTATATCTAGAAGAATAAATAAGCATAGTTAGGGTATTTGACCCTTCATTGACAATCTATAAAATGATCTCATAGCTTAAGTATAATAAATTACCCTATTGGGTCAAGTTTAGTTTTTGGTCTATCCTATTCCATCATAATGGAATAACAAACATATATTCCCATAAACTAATAATATAATAAAGAAAAAGGATTAACCCTAGGTATTATTCCAACTACGAGGTCATTTCTAGTTTCAACAACTCTTGGCTAGGAAGAAGATTGTTTACCAAAGTTATTATTATCAATAGATCATTCAATCCTTTACGACAAGGATATATCTCTTTATAAACAAGACTTGTTACTACAAACCCTTTTAGTTTCAAAGAGTCTAGATTGTTGACATATGATTATTTTGATAGCTAAAATACAATGACTAGATTAGACTATTGTGAATCTAAGTTTAATGAATAAGTAGTTTTTCCACATACCGAAGATATAAATGTAAAGAATCCATAACACACTTTTACCGTCAAAGGCCTTTGCACCTTTCAAGGTATAATTTCATTGGCTATCCTAAATGTTCACAACATGAGTTCTCTAACACACGAGATATCTAAAACATGGAAACAAGTATATAGACTTGCGCTTACTAGATCATAAGAATTTAATATTCAAAGAACCCTGAATCTTGTATAAATATACATTGTTTGCACTGTTCCAAATAGAGATCTTCAGTAAGAAAAAGAGTATAAGGATGTATAAAAACTGTTCTTGACAGAGTTATACAAAATTATATAATCTGGAGAGCAAACTCTCAATATAAACTTCCTTTAAATCTCTGTCTAAGTTTATACACAAACTCTATAAGTATAACTAATAAAGCTATCCTCTAATGTTAATCAAAAAGAAGGATTACTTTCAGTTGAAACACCTAATACAGGTTTATCTCAATCATCTACACTAATTAGAGCATTACTTAGAGATATAATAGCATTCCTAACATAATAGAATCAACCATTTTATCACCAAAGCTGATGACCTTATAGAGAAAGATTAATGACTAGCAATGGCTGTAAAGTCTAACATATTAACATGCATTTCTTATAATATTCTAAGACTTCATAGAAAGAAAAGAACCTGATATATAGTTAACTATAGAGGATCCTTTATCATTTGGTGGCCATGAAGAGTTCTTCCTTCCACCACTGTTTGCTATCATCTCTTTTCACTATACTTCACTCTCTCTTCTCTTTGAGACAATTCAAAACTTTGAATGCAATGTCCCCTCTATTCTAAGGCATTTTTCTATTTGTCAAACACTCTTCACTATCTTCATAGCAACACTTCCTATCTATCTCTCCTTTTCCTGTTATGTTGTCATTACTTCCCGTGTCGACTCTACAAGGGTGGTTGTCCTTTATAACTTCATACAACTCCCTTATGAGTCATCTTCCTTAATTCCACAACTGGGAGTCATAAAAGACCCACTACGTTGCAGTTGGAAACAAACTCTCTTTGAAGTTGCTAGGCTCTACACGTGCTATGCCTATGAGGTTTAATCATCCATCATGAGGGAATACATGGTATAAATTACCACTAACACTTATGAATGGTCAACACTCTAAGAAACCACGAGTTAAGATAATTAAGTCATCTGAAGTGTTGTAAAGAGCACTACATTTGGTTAGAACACTTTCCACCAATTATGCCTATAGTTGCTCTAAGCTCAAGCATGTGGAGCCTAAAAGATTATGTGGTATTCAATCCACTCAACGTACCACTTAAAGGCTCTTAAAGAATAATCGATACTTAAGGAAATTGGTTCAAATGATGACAACTTCACATAGAAGAAAAGGTGGATAATTATATTAAACCATAAGCAATTCACGATTAACCAATTTTCCAAAAATAATAAATGTAATAATAATAGTCTATAATCAAATGAAGTAATATCAATAGGGACTATTATAATAATAGAATGCAAGACTTATGTAAAAGCATGATATGGTCGAGATCATCTCGCCTTCATGAATACACACTATTTCACATTGATTAAGATTGACATGAGTGAACATGCGACATTAGACTATAATCATGCCAACAGACTAACCATCTATGTTTTGATGACACAGACACAACTACTTATGACGTGATCAAAGAAAGGTCAGGTTAGTCATACATGACTAACGTTCTTTTTTGAAAATGTCATTTTAACAAAAAGATAAGGTCAACACACAACTTAATCTCAAAAAGGAATCAATAAAACATTGATAACTTGTCAAGTCTATTCAAGGATTAACCAATAAAATGTGACTTACCTCAATCGACTAGAGTTATTTAACTGTTGAACACTATACTCATTTGGAAAATGACCATTTATAACCCAAGGTCTATTCTCCTCTCCTCCAAGATACTCTTGTTGGATCTAGGGCATACAACTGAGAGGGGGGGGGGTGAATCAGTTGTATACAAACTTGCTCTCTATTTCAAACACTTGATTCGTCTTGTTAGTTAACAGCATATCAATTAATCATCCATGAAAGTAAAATGCACAAACATAAGAGCAGATAAACATCAACACATTGAACACCAAAATTTTGACGTGGAAAACCCGGTTAAGGGAAAAACCACGGGGTGATTAACCCAAGGATTATTCTCTATTAAAAGAATAAGAAAAAGAATGGCACTTGCCAATTAGGGCTCACTACCTGAGCATACTGCTCACAAAGAGGCCCACTACCTACAAGGAGACACACTATCTACAAAGAGATAAGAATCACAGTCTTGAACTGGAGAATGACATCTCTACCATGTCTGGATCAGTTCCATTTAAGCCCAAAAACCCTTGCTCTGCCTTTCGCACTTCTCTTCGCTACACCACTCTCATCCACATAATCCACACTTCGAGATGAACTCACAAACCTTTATTTATACAAGACATCGACTTAGGAACAATCATCTAAGTCGGCAATCAACCATAAGAATATCCGCAAGATAAATAACACATCTGGTTGGCCATCACAAGAACATTCGTAGGATGAACAACTCATCCGGTCAGCTAGTCAGAGCAAGAACTTCATCCGGAAGAATATCTTCAATTCTGGGCTTTACCATCAATACGGACCAACAACACAACCTCAACATGATCCAAGGACATTTCCAAGCCTACCTAAATGACCAGGTACATCCGCACTTCCTCTACTTACTGGAATCTCTTCTCTTCCTTATCCAGAACTTCAAGAACACAGTCTGTCGCCACTGTCACAATGCAAAAGGTACTTCCGAACCTCCAAATCATACACAACTTGAGATGACACATCACAAGTACATCCAAACACTCCTTCCAATCCGCAGATTAGGATTATACAATTCTAGACCTCACCAGACCTTTCTGTGATCCTCTATCACCTCTGAACACTTGTCGGAACCGGTTCCACACCGACAGCCACAACTCCTTCAGATCTTCATGTGGACCTCTGAAATCTTAACTGAAGCATCTCAAGGCTCATATCTACAAACCCTTTAATCCGCATCCTCCGGTTCACATCCTATACAATACATTTGCCTTCTTCTCAACACTGTTCTTCATTGTTCCTGACTGAGGCTAATTTTCTCAATATCCTTAGCACACTGCTCATCGAATCCTTCTTGTCAATGCAATATGAGTATGTTGACATCAATGACAACACTAGTTCACCTCATACTTGCAACAATCTCCCCCTTTGTCATTGATGGCAACATATGATGTGAAAAACCATCAAGACAAGAACTTCTCCTTTCTATCACAGCTCCCCCTATTAGCAACATGTCTTCTCATTTACTGCTCCCTCTTTGATCATCAGCTACTTGTTTTTCACATGTCTTCTCTCCCCCTTTGACATCAATGGCAAAGGGCTCATACTTGCAATTCTAACACATCAAAATCATACCAGCTGCTCCCCCTTAGTAGCAGCTCCCCATCATCAATCCAGATCACAAGATATGACTGTGATATCCACCGGACTGATGCACATCAGTGCATCCTAGTTCATCACCAGAGGGGCCATGACCCCTAACTTCTCCTGGAGATATTCAAAAGAGCCCTTGGGAAGAGGTTTAGTAATGATATCTGCAATCTGATCCTTGGAGGGAACATACTCCAACCTGACTTCTTCCTTGTTCACTTGTTCTCTCAAAAAGTGAAACTTGATAGATATGTGCTTAGTCTTAGAGTGCAATACCGGATTCTTAGAGATATTAATTGCACTTGAATTATCACAGAAAATTGTGATAGGCTCCTCATATTCAACTTTAATGTCTCTTAGCATCTGCTTCATCCATAAGATTTGAGTGCAACTACCTGCTGCTGCAATGTATTTTGCTTCAGTTGTAGACAAAGATATTGCATCTTGTTTCTTGCTTAGCCAAGAAACCAATCTCTTCCCCAAAAAGAATGCTCCACCACTGGTGCTCTTCCGGTCATCCACATCTCCCACCCAATCTACATCTATGTAAGCATGAAGAGAGAAATCCGGATCTCTAGGGTACCATAGACCATACTCAATTGTTCCTTTCAAGTACCTAAAAATTCTTTTGATTGCCATAACATGAGATTCTCTAGGATCAGCCTGGAATCTTGCCACAAGACCAATAGCCTGCATTATATCTGGTCTAGTCTGAGTGAGATACAACAATCCACCAATCATTGATCTATACTTTGTCTGATCCGCCTTTGGAGAGTCATCATCTTTGTTCAACTTACATCCGGTTGCCATGGGAGTGTTCATTGGCTTTGAATCTTCCATACCAAATTTCCTCAACAATTCTTTCACATATTTGGTCTGAGAAATGAAGATCCCTTTCTTTGTTTGAGTAATTTGTAGACCCAAGAAGAAATTCATTTCACCAAGCATAGACATTTCAAACTCACTTTTCATCTGATTTGCAAAAGTTTTACACATACTATCTCTTCCTCCAAAAATGATATCATCCACAAATATTTCAACAATCAAAATGTTTTCATGATCAATTTTGAAATATAAGTTACTGTCAGCAGTACCTTTGCTGAATCCAATCTGTACAAGATGCTTATCCAACCTTTCATACCATGCTCTTGGGGCTTGCTTTAATCCATACAATGCTTTCTTCAACTTGCAGACCATATCATCATTGTCAGACAATTGAAATCCATCCGGTTGTTCAATGTAAACTTCTTCTTCCAGATCACCATTTAGGAAGGCAGACTTGACATCCATCTAATATACCTTGAAGTCTTTAAAGGCAGCAAATGTAAGAAATAATCTGACTGCTTCAATTCTTGCCACCGGAGCAAAGGTCTCTTCAAAATCAATTCCTTCTATTTGAGAGTAGCCTTTGCAGACCAATCTAGCTTTGTTTCTGATTACTTCACCAGCTTGATTTAATTTCTTCCTGAAGACCCATTTGGTTCCAATCACATTCCTGTCTCTAGGTCTGGGAACAAGATCCCAAGTATGATTTTTCTCAATTTGCATTAATTCATCTTTCATTGCTTTGGTCCAGTTTTCATCATTGCAGGCTTCATTTACTATTTTAGGTTCAATCTTTGAAATCAAACAACATTCATCCTAATTTTGAGCAACATTCCTTCTAGTTTGCACACCTTTGCTTCTGTCACCTATGATCTGATCTTCAGAGTGGTTCAGTGTTACATACCTTGGAATTTTGGGAGTATCCTGCACTGCTACTTCTTGATCAGGCTCATTCAAACCTATCTCTTCTTCCTGATTTACCGGATCAGGCTGACTCTGACTTACCGGAGAGGATTGAGTTCCTTGAACCTGAACACCATCTTGGTCATCTTCATCAAACTCATAAAATCTTGAGGGCTTCTCAATTCCTTCATCAACTTTCACATTAGTGCTTTCTATCATCTTCCTCAGTCTCTTATTGTAACACCGGTATGCTTTGCTTTGAGTGGAGTAACCCAAGAAAATTCCTTCATCACTTCTAGCATCAAACTTTTCTAGATCTTCATCTCTTTTAATATAACACTTGCTACCAAATACTCTGAAATATTTCACAGTAGGAGTGATGCCAAACTAGAGTTTTTAGGGGGTCTTACCGGTATTGTTTCTGATTTGAACTTGATTTAGAGTCTAGACTGCAGTGCTGATAGCTTCTTTCCAGAACATCTGAGGAACATTTGCTTCCAACATCATTGTCCTGGCAGCTTCCTGGATGGTCCGGTTCTTTCTCTCAACTACTCCATTCTACTGTGGAGTCCTAGGAGCAGACAACTATCTCCTTATACCCTGCTTCTCACAAAAGTCAATGAACTCACCAGATGTAAATTCACCACCTCTATCAGAACTTAGACACTTCAGTTTCAATCCGGTTTGATTCTCTACCATAGCTTTGAAGATTTTGAACTTCTCAAATGCTTCTGATTTCTTTTTTAGGAAGGTAACCCACATCATCCGGGAATGGTCATCAATTAACAACATGAAATATCTATCACCTTGCAGACTCTTGATTCTTGTCAGACCATAGAGATCAGTATGTACTAATTCCAACAATCCGGTAGAGGAGTGATCTTTGCTTTTGAAAGAGACTCTGCTCTGTTTACCTAGCTAACATTCTTTGCACAAACTATTTGTAGGTTTCATCAATTTTGGAAGATCTCTTACAGCCTGAGTATTGCTTATCTTGATGATGTTATCAAAATTTACATGACACATTCTTCTATGCCATAACCAACTCTGATCAACTTGAACAAATAGACAACTTTTATTTGAACCAACCAGATGAAAGATATTACCTTTTGTCTGAGTACCGGATGCAATTTCAGTTCCGGAGCTTGTAAAGATTCTGCATTTTCCATTCTTAAACCGGAGATCATAGCCTTTGTCTACTAACTGACCAACACTGAGAAGATTGTGCTTCAATCCTTCAACATATAGTACATTACCTGTTTTACTCTTTCCATCAAAGGAAATAGTTCCCCTACCTCTGATTCTGCCAGCAAAATTGTCACCAAACTTTACCATTCCTCCTTCATACCTTTCCAAATCCAAGAACTTATCCTTGTCACCAGTCATATGGTGAGAACATCCACTGTCAATAACCCAATCATCCTTTTCTTCCACTTGAGTAGCCAAAGCTTTTTCCACAACCTTGTGATTGACAGATTCAGAGAGTATTGAATCTTCTTCCTTGATGGGAATAAACACCCATTCATTTTTGGATTTGCTTCCTAGTTCTGATTCATCATCTGTTACTCCTTCATTGTCATCTTCTTCATGAACATAATAGCAGTTCTTTTGAAACCTTTGTCTGTTAGTATTAGACCTTGCAGATCTTTCTGGACATCTTGAAGCAAAATGACCAATCTTATTGCAGTTGAAGCACTTAAAGGGTAGTTTTCCTTCATACTTACCAGATCCTCTTAGTAGTCTTTTTGCAATGAGGGCTTCAAGTTGAGTTGTTTCTGCTTCTTCTTCTTCCATGTCTCTTCTTGCTTGATCATACCATGACATCTTCCTTGAAGAGTTTTCTCCTAGATCAAATCTCTGTTTGCCTTTCACATAGGTATTGGCTTTGAAAGCAGATTCAGTCTTGGGAGGATCATCTCTAAACTCGGTCATTTCAAATGCAGCTAGCTTGCCAGCCAATTGTTCTCTTGTGACAGTTGTGTGGGCTCTGAATTCATCAATTGCAGCAACCTTGATTTTGTAGGTAGCAGGAAGGGATCTGAGGATTTTGCAAACAATCTCATTTTCATCCAGAGTTCCACTAGCATTTCTAATTCCACACACCAGTTCATTCACTCTTGGCATAAAAGTAGTGATGTTTTCATCATCTCTCATCTTCAATCTTTCAAATTTCCCTTTCAGACTTTGCAACCTTGCACTCTTGACAAACTCATCTCCTTCATACAGAAGTTCCAGTTTAGTCAGGATCTCATATGCAGTTGGTAGGTCAATAACATTTGAGAGATCTGAGTCATTTAATGCACTTAGAAGAGCTTCCTTGGTCCGCAGATTGTTTTCAGCATCTGTGATTTCATTCAGAGTTGTCAGACCACCTTGTGGAGGTACATATGGTTTTGAAACCATGGCCAAGTATGCTTTTCCCATACATTCCAAGTGACATTTCATGCGACCCTTCCAGAGAGTGAAATTGGTTCCATCAAACTTCGGACTATCCTTTTTGTATGATGACATCCTAGATCTCCTCAAGCGGTTAAGCTCCTTTCAGAGGAACTTGGCTCCGATACCAATTGTTGGATCTAGGGCATACAACTGAGAGGGGGGGTGAAACAGTTGTATACAAACTTGCTCTCTATTTCAAACACTTGATTCATCTTGTTAGTTAACAGCATATCAATTAATCATCCATGAAAGTAAAATGCACAAACACAAGAGAAGCTAAACATCAACACATTGAACACCAAAATTTTGACGTGGAAAACCCGGTTAAGGGAAAAACCATGGGGTGATTAACCCAAGGATTATTCTCTGTTAAAAGAATAAGAAAAAGAATGGCACTTGCCAATTAGGGCTCACTGCCCGAGCACACTACTCACAAAGAGGCCCACTGCCTACAAGGAGACACACTGTCTACAAAGTGATAAGAATCACAGTCTTGAACTGGAGAATGACATCTCTACCATGTCTGGATCAGTTCCATTTAAGCCCAAAAACCCCTGCTCTGCCTTTCGCACTTCTCTTCGCTACACCACTCTCATCCACATAATCCACACTTCGAGATGAACTCACAAACCTTTATTTATACAAGACATTGACTTAGGAACAATCATCTAAGTCAGAAATCAACCATAAGAATATCTGCAAGATAAATAACACATCCGGTCGGCCATCACAAGGATATTCGTAGGATGAACAACTTATCCGGTCGGCTAGTCAGAGCAAGAACTTCATCCAGAAGAATATCTTCAATTCTGGGCTCTACCATCAATGCGGACCAACAACACAACCTCAACATGATCCAAGGACATTTCCAAGCCTACCTGAATAACCAAGTACATCCATACTTCCTCTACTTACTGGAATCTCTTCTCTTCCTTATCTAGAACTTCAAGAACACAGTCTGTCGCCACTGTCACAATGCAAAAGGTACTTCCGGACCTCCAAATCATACACAACTCGAGATGACACATCACAAGGGCATCCCAAACACTCCTTCCAATCCGTAGATTAGGATTATACAATTCTAGACCTCACCAAACCTTTCTGTGATCCTCTGTCACCTCTGAACACTTGTCAGAACCGGTTCCACACCGACAGCCACAACTCCTTCAGATCTTCATGCAGACCTCTGAAATCTTAAATGAAGCATCTCAAGACTCATATCTACAAACCCTTTAATCCACATCCTCCGGTTCACATCCTATACAATACATTTGCCTTCTTCTCAACATTGTTCTTCATTGTTCCTGACTGAGGCTAATTTTCTCAATATCCTCAGCACACTGCTCATCGAATCCTTCTTGTCAATGCAATATGAGTATGTTGACATCAATGACAACACTGGTTCACCTCATACTTGCAACAACTCTCTCTCTTTCTGGAGAGTCATCAAAACCAGTTTTCCTACATATAACTTGCAATCACCAGATTATGATCTGTGCATCGTTAGTCCATTCATAAACCTTATGAATAATAAACCAAATTCTCAATACATCATATGCATTGCATTTAATCACATAACTAATATTCAGTAAAATCAATATTTTCCAATGACATTTAACCCAATGTCAAAATACTTATCCAATAGATTCACTTCTGTCCATGTAAAAGTAAAAAGAAAAAACAAGCCAAAATTAGGGATGTAACATATCTCTCCCCTAAAGATTCATCGTCCTCGATGATTCAAAGTATCAAAATATAATTAAAACAAGTTTTTGTTTAACTTCTAGAAGCATGAAATAAATGAGGAAATTTCTGATAAAATTCTTGGTAGTCCTCCCATGTAGCACTATCCTTCCCATATTAGTCCCACTGGACCTTGCACTGCATAACTTCTCTGTTACACAAGTAGAGCTTGCGTGTTTTAGTCACTTTGAGAGGCTCGATCATGACCACCCTTGGGTCCTGCATCTGTAATGCATTCCAATTTAAAATATGGTTATCTCCTACAATATACTTCTTTAAATAAGAAACATGAAAAACATTGTGCATTCTAGACAAGGTTGGTGATAGAGCAATCTTGTAGGCAACCAGATTGATCACTTCGAGAACTTCAAAGGGTCCTACATAATGAGGAGCTAATTTGGAAGACTTCCCAAAATTTATAGAACTTTTCTAAGATTTGACCATCAAAAGAACTTTCTCTCTAATAAAGAATTGTCATGGTACTTGCTTGGTATCAACATAACTTTTTTGTCTATCATTGGCTTCCGCCAATCTTTTCCTGATCAACTTAACTTTTTCCTCCATTTCAGCTAGCATTTCTAGACCAATGCTAATCCTATCTTCTATCTTATCCCAGCTTACAAGAGTTTGGAATCTTCTTCCATTATGGTTCAAATGGTGCCATCTTAATAGCAGAATGATAGGAATTGTTATAAGCAAATTCCACAAGTGGTAAGTACTCTTCCCACTTATATTGTTGATCCATGCAATACATTCACAACAAATTCTCCAAAACCTGGTTAACTCTCTTAGTTTGACCATCTATTTCAAGATGATAAGCTATACTCACATTAAGTTTAGTCCCTAGCACAAAGAACAAGGTTTGCCAAAACATTAACGTTATACGTGCATCTCTATCTGAGATAATCTTTTCAGGAACTTTGTGCAACCTAAACACTTCTTGAACAAATTTGTGAGCTAACACTAGTGCTCCATCACTTAAATTCCCCATTATGAAATGTGCTACCTTCATGAGTTTATCAACCACAACTAAAATGGCATCGTGTCTATTCCTAGACATTGGAAGACCCTGAACAAAGTCCATACTTATGACTTGCCACTTCCATTCTGGTACATCATGCAGATACAACAGTCCTACGGGATGTTGATATTCTACTTTTACCCTTTGGCACTCCATATAACTTGCTACAAATATTGCAGCATCATTCTTTATTCCTTTCCAAAAATAAAGAGGTTTTACATCTGCTAGAAGTTTGGTTACTCCTGGATGTCCTAAGTATGGTGCAGTATGAACTTCTTTCCACACCAGATTTCTTAATTTAGCTGCATTAGGAACATCATTCTTCCTCTGTATCTCAATAGTCCATCAGACTCAAAATGAAACCCATCATACCTTGGATCTTTAGGATTTACCTCAAGAGCTTGCTTGACATGTTCATAATATTTATCACCAAATAAATTTTGCAATACTAAATCTTTAAAGTTTGCATGAATAGAGACAATTGAAGAAATATGTCTCCTCTGAATCAAAGCATCAACTACTCTATTTTCTTTTCCTTTGATATAGTATATCTCAAAGTCATAGTTAGATATCAACTCTAACCATCTCCTTTGTCAATCATTTAGATGAGGTTGAGATAAAATATACCTAAGACTTTGATGATCTGACTTAAGTACAAAGGTTTTTCCTAACAAATAGTGATGCCACATTTGCATAGCATGCGTAACTACTACTAATTCTAGATCATGAGGTACATAATTTTTCTCATAAGCTTTTAGCTTCCTTGACTCATAGGCTCACTCACCCATCTTGCATAAGCACACCCCCTAATCCTTCTCCTAAGGAATCAGTTATTACCTCAAACTATCCTTCGAGGTCGAGAACTTTCAAAATTACTGATGTTGTCAACTTTTCCTTTAATAGATCAAATGCCTCCTAACATTTATCTATCCATTCAAATCACTTCCCTTTTCTTTGCAAGGAAGTGATTGGGTTTGCAATACTGGAGAAGTTTAGAACAAACTTCCTCTAATAATCCACCAAACCCATGAACCTATGCACTTCATGCACATTCATGGGTATAGGACAATCTAGAATAGATTTTATCTTTGCTGGATCAACAGATATTCCTTCTATAGATACTACACATCCTAGATTTTGAATCTCCTTCTAGAAGAAAGAACACTTAGAAAGTTTTCCATATAACTTATGTTCCCTTACCCATTGCAGAACCACTTGCAAATGTTGATAATGTTCTTCATTTTTAGAGTAAATAAGTATTGTTAGATTTAGGGTAGACAACTGAAAGGGGGGGTGAATTAGTTGTCCAAAACTTTCTTCTCTTTTCAACACTTGCATTTACTTAGCATTATAACAATAAATCAATCATGAAAACTTAATGCAATTAACCAAGAGTAGAAACACATCAACACATGAGACACCAAGATTTTGATGTGGAAAACCTGGTTAAGGGAAAAACCATGGGGTGACTAACCCAAGATATTATTCTCTGTTAGAAGAATAGGAAGAATAAGATGGCACATGCCAATTAGGGCTCACTGCCTGAGCACACTGCTCACAAGAGGCTCA
Source organism: Cunninghamia lanceolata (assembly GCA_027924645.1). NCBI lineage: Eukaryota > Viridiplantae > Streptophyta > Pinopsida > Cupressales > Cupressaceae > Cunninghamia > Cunninghamia lanceolata. The sequence continues at coordinate 547,164 of BSBN01001565.1, read as the reverse complement.
CTGCCTACAAGAGACACACTATCTACAATGAATAAGTATTACATACTTGAACTGGAAAATAGCATCGTCACCATGCTTGAATCAATTCCATTGAAGCCCAAATCCTTCTGCTCTTCCTTTTGCTCTTCTCCTCGCTACCACATACTCATCTCCACAAGTCACACACTGAAATGACTTCGCAATCCCTTATTTATACATGACATCAACTTAGGAACAAACATCTAAGTTGGCAAACATCCACAAGATGAATAACTCATTCAGTCAGCCAGTCTAAGGAAGAACACCTTCACCCGGAAGTATTTCTTCAATTCCAAGCTCCAACTCTAATGCGGACTGACAACACGAACTGATCATGATCCAATGATCTCCACAAGCTTTCCTGAATCACTAGGAACATCCGCACTTCCTCTACTTACTGAAATCTTTCTCTCCTGCTTCTAGAACCTCAAGAACATGGTCTGCCATTACTGTTACAAAGGAGTGGATGCTTTCAGACCTTCAAACCATAAACAAATCAACATGACACATCATAAGGGCTTCCCCAATACTCCTTCCAATCCACAGAATAGGACAATGCATTTCTGGATCCCACCGGACCTTTCTGTAACACTCTGTTATCTCTGAACATCTCTCGAAACCGGTTCTACTTGATCAATCACAACTTCTTCATATCTTCATATGGACCTCTAAGATCTTAACTGGAACATCTTAAGACTCATATCCACTAACCCTTTAATCCGTATCTTCTGATCCTCAACCTGTCTTGAGCTTTTGCCTTGCTGTCATCACTGTTCTTCACTGTTCTTGACTGAGACTAATTTTCTCAATATCGTCAACATATAACTCATCCAATCCTTATCACTGATGTAACAGAAGTATGTTGACATCAATGCCAACACCGGTTAGGCCCATACTTGCAACAATCTCCCCCTTTGTCATTGATGGAAACATATGATGTGAAAAACTGTTTTGACCATCAAGACAAGAACTTCTTCTCTACTGGCACAACTCCCCCTATCAGCAATCACCATTCTTCACATTTCTTGTCTTTCACTACTGCTCCCCCTTTGATCAACAACCACTTTTTTTTCACATGTCTTCTCTCCCCCTTTGACATCAATGGCAAAGGGCTCATACTTGCAACTTTACCACTTCATAATCATATCTGTTGCTCCCCCTGAGTAGCAGCTCCCCATCATCAGTTTAGACCACAAAATGTGACTGTGATATGCACCGAACTGATGCATCTTAGTGCATCCTGGTTCATCACCGGAGGGGCAATAACCCCTAGCTTCTCCCTTAGATACTTAAAAGAGTCCTTAGGTAGAGGCTTTGTGAAGATGTCTGCAATCTGATCCTTGGATGGCAAAAACTCCAATCTAACTTCATTCTTGTTCACTTGCTCTCTCAGGAAGTGAAACTTGATGGATATGTGTTTAGCCTTTGAATGCAACACCAGATTCTTGGATATATTTATTGCACTTGAATTATCACAGAAAATTGTGATAGGCTCCTCATACTCCACTTTGATATCCCTTAACATCTACTTCATCCATAATACTTGATTGCAACCACTTGCTACTACAATATATTCTACTTCAGTTGTAGATAGGGATATTGCTTCTTGTTTCTTGCTTAGCCAAGAAACCAATCTCTTCCCCAAAAAGAATGCTCCACCACTGGTACTCTTCTGGTCATCCACATCTCCTGCCCAATCTGCATCTGTATATGCATGAAAAGAGAAGTCCTGATCTCTAGGATACCACAGACCATACTCAACTGTCCCTTTTAGATATCTAAAAATCCTTTTGATTGCCATAACATGAGATTCTCTGGGATCAGCCTGGAATCTTGCAACAAGACCAACAGCCTGCATAATGTCTGGTCTAGTTTGAGTGAGATATAACAGTCCTCCAATCATTGATCTATACTTAGTCTGATCAACTTTAGGAGAGTCATCATTTTTGCTTACCTTGCATCTAGTTGCCATGGGAGTGTTCATTGGCTTTGAATCTTCCATCCCAAACTTCTTCAACAATTCTTTTGCATATTTGGTCTGAGAAATGAAGGTACCTTTCTTTGTTTGAGTGATTTCCAGACCCAAGAAGAAATTCATTTCACCAAGCATGGACATCTCAAACTCACTTTTCATTTGATTTGCAAAAGTTTTACACAAACTATCTTTTCCTCCAAAAATGATATCATCAACAAACACTTCAACACCTAGGATGTTCTCATGATAAATTTTAAGATATAACTTACTGTCAGCAGTACCTTTGTTGAAACCAATCTTCAAGAGATGCTTATCCAATCTTTCATATCAGGCTCTTAGGGCTTGCTTCAGTCCATACAGTGCCTTTTTCAATTTGCAGACCATGTCATCATGATCAGACAATTGAAATCCATCTGGTTGCTCAATGTACACTTCTTCTTCCAAATTACCATTTAGGAATGCAAATTTGACATCCATCTGATATACCTTGAAATCCTTAAAGGCAGCAAATGAAAGAAATAGTTTGACTACTTCAATTCTTGCCACCGGAGCAAAAGTCTCTTCAAAGTCAACTCCTTCAATCTGAGAGTAGCCCTTGCAGACTAATCTGGCTTTATTTCTGATTACTTCACCAGCTTCATTCAGTTTGTTCAGAAAGACCCATTTTGTTCCAATCACATTCTTGTTTCTAGGTCTGGGAACAAGATCCCAAGTGTGATTCTTCTCAATTTGCATCAGTTCTTCTTCCATTCCCTTAGTCCAATTTTCATCATTGCAGGCTTCAATTACTATCTTAGGTTCAATCTTTGAAATCAGACAGTACTCATCTGAATCTTGAGCAGCTCTTCTTCTTGTTTGTACACCTTTGCTTTTGTCACCTATGATCTGATCTTTAGAATGGTTGAGTCTCACATACCTTGGAACTTTGGGAGTTTCTTCCACTTCTAACTCTTGATTAGGCTCATTGAGTCTTATCTCTTCTTCTTGATTTACCAGATCAGTTTCAACATGTTTTTCAGAAGAGTCTTGACCACCTTGAATCAGACCATCATTCTGATCATCTTCCTCATACTCATAAAATCTTGAGGGTTTTTCAATTCCTTCATCAACATTCACATTAGTGCTTTCTATAATCTTTCTCAATCTCTTGTTATAACACCGGTATGCTTTGCTTTGAGTAGAATAACACAAAAATATTCCTTCATCACTTCTAGCATCAAACATGCCTAGATCTTCATCTCTCTTGATGTAACATTTACTGCCAAACACTCTAAAATATCTTACAGTAGGTTTAATACCAAACCAAAGTTCATAGGGAGTCTTACCGGTATTGTTTCTGATTTGAACTCGATTGAGAGTATAGACTACAGTGCTGATAGCTTCTCTTCAATGGATCTGGGGAACATTTGCTTCCATCATCATGGTCCTAGATGCTTCTTGGATGGTCCAGTTCTTTCTCTCAACTACTCCATTTTGCTGTGGAGTCCTAGGAGCAGACAATTGTCTCTTTATTCCATGTTTCTCACAGAAATCTATAAAATCATCGGATGTGAATTCTCCACCTCTATCAGACCTTAGACATTTCATTTTCAATCCAGTCTCATTTTCCACCATAGCCTTGAATAACTTGAACTTCTCAAGAGCTTCTGATTTCTCTTTCAAAAAGGTTACCCACATCATCCGGGAATAGTCATCAATTAGCAACATGAAGTATCTATCACCTTACACACTCCTGATTCTTGTCGGACCACATAAGTTAGTGTGAACCAAGTCTAATAATCTGGTAGAAGATTGTTCCTTGCTTTTGAATGAGATTCTACTTTGTTTTCCCAACTGACATTCTTTGCACAAACTATTTGTATGTTTTACCAATCTTGGAAGATCTCTTATAGCCTAAGTATTACTTATCTTGATGATATTATCAAAGTTCACACGACACATTCTTCTATGCCATAACCAACTCTGATCAATTTGAACAAATAAGTAACTTTCACCAATACCAGCTAAGTGAAAGATGTTACCTTTTGTTTGGGTACCTGATGCAATCTTTGTTCCAGAACTTTCAAAAAATTTGCACTTTCCATTCTTGAATCTGAGATCATAGCCTTTGTCCACCAACTGTCCAACACTAAGAAGATTGTCTTTCAATCCTTCAACATATAACACATTACCAGTTTTGTTCTTTCCATCAAAAGAAATAGTTCCTCTACCTCTAATTCTACCTACAAAGTTATCACCAAACTTTACCACTCCTCCTTCATACCTTTCCAAATCTATGAACTTGTTTTTGTCACCTGTCATTTGGTGAGAGCAGCCACTGTCAATGACCCAATCATCCTTTTCTTCAACTTGAGCAGCCAGGGCTTTATGATTTACGGATTCAGAGGGTATTGGATCTTCTTCCTTGATAGCAATGAACACCCAGTCACTTCCAAATTTATCTTCTTTCTCTGATTCATCATCTGTTACTCCTTCATCATCTCCTTCATGAGCATAGTAACAATTCTTCTGGAATCTTGGTCTATTACTGTTTGGCCTAGAAAATCTTTTTGAACACCTTGATGCAAAATGACCAATCTTATTGCAGTTAAAACACTTAAAAGGCAATTTTCCCTCATACTTACTGGATCCTCTTGGTAGTCTTTTTGCAATAAGAGCTTCAAGATGAGCAGTTTCAGCTTCTTCTTCTTCCAAGTCTTTTTTTTCATTTTCATACCATGATGATTTCCTTGAAGAGTTTTCTCCTAGATCAAATCTTTGTTTCCCTTTTACAAAGGCACTTGCTTTGAATGCAGATTCAATCTTTGGAGGATCATCTCCAAACTCGGCCATTTCAAAAGCAGCTAGCTTACCAACCAATTGATCTCTTGTGACTATTGTGTGAGCTCTGAATTCTTCGATTGCAAAAGCTTTGATTTTATAGGACTTAGGAAGGGATCTGAGAACTTTGCTAATGATCTCATCTTCACTCAGGGTTCCACTTGCATTTTTGATTCCACAAACTAGCTCATTCACTCTTGGCATAAAAGAGGTAATATTTTCATCATTTCTCATTTTTAGTTTTTCAAATTTCCCTTTTAGACTCTATAACCTTGCACATTTAACAAATTGGTTTCCTTCATGCAAAAGTTCTAGTTTCTTCCAAATCTCATAGGTAGTTGGTAGATCAATAACATTTGAGAGTTCTGAGTCAGATAATGTGCTTAAAAGAGCCTCTCTAGTCGGTAGATTGTTTTCAGCTTCTGTGATTTCATTTAGGGTTGTTGGACCGCCTTGTGGAGGAACATAAGCTTTTGTAATCATGGACCAGTATGCAAATCCCATGCACTGCAAGTGACATTCCATGCGACCTTTCCAAAGAGCAAAGTTAGTTCCATCAAACTTCGGACTATCCTTCTTGTAGGACGACATCCTGGATCTCCTCAAGCGGTTAAGCTCCTTTCAGAGGAACTTAGATCTGAACCAATTGTTAGATTTAGGGCAGACAACTGAGAGGGGGGGTGAATCAGTTGTCCAAAACTTTGTTCTCTTTTCAACACTTGCATTTACTTAGCATTAACTTAGCATTATAACAATAAATCAATCATGAAAACTTAATGCAATTAACCAAGAGCAGAAACACATCAACACATGAGACACCAAGATTTTGACGTGGAAAACTCGGTTAAGGGAAAAACCACAGGGTGACTAACCCAAGATATTAATCTCTGTTAGAAGAATAGGAAGAATAAGATGGCACATGCCAATTAGGGCTCACTGCCCGAGCACACTGCTCACAAGAGGCTCACTGCCTACAAGAGACACACTGTCTACAATGAATAAGTATTACATACTTGAACTGGTAAATAGCATCGTCACCATGCTTTAATCAGTTCCATTGAAGCCCAAATCCTTCTGCTCTTCCTTTTTCTCTTCTCCTCGCTACCACATACTCATCTCCACAAGTCACACACTGAAATGACTTCGCAATCCCTTATTTATACATGACATCAACTTAGGAACAAACATTTAAGTCAGAAAACATCCACAAGAACATCCACAAGATGAATAACTCATCTGGTCGGCCAGCCTAAGGAAGAACACCTTCATCTGAAAGTATTTCTTCAATTCTGGGCTCCAACTCTAATGTGGACCGACAACATGAACTGATCATGATCCAATGATCTCCACAAGCTTTCCTGAATCACCAGGAACATCCTTATTTCCTCTACTTACTGAAATCTTTCTCTCCTGCTTCCAGAACCTCAAGAACACGGTCTACCATTACTGTTACAAAGGAGTGGATGCTTTCAAACCTTCAAACCATAAACAAATCAACATGACATATCATAAGGGCTTCCCCAATACTCCTTCCAATCTGCAGAATAGGACAATGCATTTCCAGATCCCACCGAACCTTTCTATAACACTGTTATCTCTGAACATCTCCTAGAATCGGTTCTACTTGATTGATCACAAATTCTTCATATCTTCATGCGGACCTTTGAGATCTTAACTGGAACATCTTAAGACTCATATCCACAAACCCTTTAATCCATATCTTCTGATCCTCAACCCTTGAGCTTTTGCCTTGTTGTCATCACTGTTCTTCATTGTTCCTGACTGAGACTAATTTTCTCAATATCCTCAACATATAACTCATCCAATCCTTATCACTGATGTAATAGAAGTATGTTGACATTAATGACAACACCGATTAGGCCCATACTTGTAACAAGTATATCATCTAGAAAGACTAGAACAAACTTGTCTAAACAATCTCTAAACACACTATTCATGAGGTTTATAAATGCAGTAGGGCCATTTGTAAATCCAAGTGGCAATACTGTGAACTCATAGTGTTCATATCTTGTCCTAAAAGCTATTTTATGGATATCCTCATCTTTCAATCTTAACTAATGATATCTTGATCGCAAATCTATCTTTGAAAACACTGTAGCTCCATGCATCTGATCAAAGAGATCATCAATACTTGGTAAAGGATATTTGTTCTTTATCATTGCTTTATTGAGCATACAATAATCAATACATAATCAAAGAGTTCCATCTTTTTTCTTGACAAAGATAACTGGTGTACCCCATGGTGAAACACTAGGTCTAATCAAAACATTTAGTGAACAATTCTTGTAATTGGGTTTTTAATTCCATTAATTCCATAGTTGTCATACGGTAAGGTTCTTTTGATATAGGCTCAGATCCCAGTTTAGTATCAACTAAAAAATTGAAAATCCTTTTAGGAGGTAGTCCTAGAAGTTCCTCAGGAAAAACATCCTAGAAATTTTGAAGAAAAGGATACCTTTCTTCAATGGACATACTAGTCTTTTCAAGACCTTCCTCAACTTGTTCCATTTTAACTGCAAAAAGCTGACAAACCTTTTATTTAACCCTTTTTAATTGTTTATCAAAGATAGGTCGAATCTTGACTTCTCTTTGAATACCTTGGAAAATGACCTTGTTTCCCAAGTCATCTAAGCACTCAACTATTTTTGAAAAATAGTCAACTTTAGCTCTATGCTTCCATAACTGGCTCATTCCTAAGATTACATCATAGGAACCTAAGGGGGCTACATATAGGTTTACCTCTGTTGAAAAACTAGAGAGATCAATCTTGGCCTCAAACAAACATTGCTCTACTTGACCTTGGATTGGTTAGCATATTCTACTGACCAAGGTTTAGACATGTACCCAGCTTTTCTAGAAAACTTATTCAAGATTCTAGGAGAAACAAAATTTTTAGTAGCTCTTTATTGATTAAAAATAGAAATAGGGACTCCAAACAAGGTAATCATCATCTCAATGGGTGTGATTTGGTACTCTACTTGATGATTGTTGAGAGCTGCATGAATCCTTTGCTGGAAAGCTGCTTGTTGAGTAGGTAGTGCAGCACCTCTTTGCTGACCATTTTGGTTCTTGTTTGGACAACGATTAGCATAATGGTCACCCCCACATGTAAAGCATCCCCCAAGAGGTCCTCTCTTTTCTATAGTCTTTCCAATATTATCCTCATTTCTTTTGAATCAGCATTCCTTTTCTCAATACCTGTTCTGGACTCCTGTTCTTCTAAGTTCCCTTACCATTTCTTTTATTCTCATAGCTCTTGTCATTTCTTATTTTGGATGGTTATGAAGTTGGGGTTCTATTGAATTGTGATTCCTATCATGATAATCTGAGATGGATTTCAACTTTTGTTCTTTCTTGATTGCCTTCTTGTACACTTGATCCATTATTGTGGGACCATGTACGTCCACCTCTCCACCAACTTGAGCATTTAAACCCATTATGAACTTCCTGATCTAGAATCTCTCATCTTTCTGATACTAGGGCACATATTTTAGAAGACGGGTAAATTTCTCCCCATATTCAACTACTAACATGTCTCCTTGTCTAAGATTCTAAAAATCAGTCAATTTTTGGTCAAAATAAAGTTGTGGCAGCCACCTTTTGCAAAAGAGTTCCACGAACTCATCCCAAGTTACTCTTAAAGAACTTAAATTTAGTTCCATTTTCTTATTCATACACTAGGTGGATGCTTCTCCTACCAGTTGAAATGCTCCCCAAACCACCTTGGTTACTTCTAAGTAATTTCTTATCTTGAAGTACTTCTCCATTTCCGTCAACCAAGCTTCAGTTGCATCACCAGTCACTGTTCCATAAAATTTTGGTGGAGTGACCTTTTTCATATCCTTGGAAAGTTCTAAGGTCAGCCTATCCCTTGCTTCCTTCTGAGGTTCACTACTCCTACTATTATCTCTATGATTTTCTCCGCTCTCCTTGCGAGAATTTTCATTTTCTCCCTTAGAATTTCCTTGATCATTTACCTTCTTTTCCAAATTACCAAGTCTTTCCTTGGTTTCTGCAAGCATGATTAAAATCTAATCCATCTTGTCCTTGGAATTATTTGGTAGGTTGTTTTCCTCTTGACTCTCACCCTAGTTAGTTCTTGTCTGAACCATGTTTGTCATTTTTCTCACACCTGAGAATATTGAGTTATCTATTAGTTTCCTAATTTTAATGCATCTCATTAAATCAAAACATAATGAACTCAAAAAAAACAATAGTTTGGTATTGTTGTGTGCTTATAAAACATGCCCCATTTTTCCTTGACAAAACAAGGACCCAACTTTTCTTTTTGCTTGTGCCTTGCTTCTTTTCTACTTTGGGCAATTTGGTAAAATTAGTCATGCATGCAACCTTGCAAGAGGGTGGATTTGCCACTATGATGAAGTCAGTTGTCAAAGTTAGTAGTTCCCATTATTAACTTCATGGTTGGAAAGTATGCAAATTTCCAATTAGGTTTGTCTTTTAGATCACCCCAAAATAGTCTAAGGGAAGAAATTTATGTTGAGTCAAAGTTTAGTCAAACCTGATATTACCCAAGTGGGGGGTCTATTTCTAACATCAGTCATATTTGATAAGATCACCCAGATATAGACTCATCACCTAACAATCACCAGGTGTGCAATGCACAGACATCAAATTTAAATAAGAGTTGATACCTACCTATCAAAGAACTTCGCATATCCTACGGAGGGTTTATATTTCCTAATATCAGTCATCTTACGATTATCACCCTCTTCGCAGGTATCACCCTATGTCAATATGATGGTGGCGTCATCCAATTCCAATGAACGAAAGAAATCACCTTGATGATGACATCATCGTTCCATCTGAACCACGAGGGGGTTATATATCCAATATTTGTCATATTTCTTAATATGACAATGACATCATTAAAACATAATAACTAAATGATGTCGATGACATGATGATGTCACCCCGATCTTTTCCAAGGGAAAGGGGGGGTCATATTTTAGATTCCCCTTTTCTTAGTTCCATGAGCCAATATACATCATGGTCAAACGTTGACCATATCACCTGATTCTTTGCACGTAGTTATCCCATGCAAAAGCAAGGGGTCATATTATCCAGGGGGGTCATATTTCTGAATATCCCATGATCTTTCTAAGTTCACCCCCCTTTAGCATTAAATGCAATTAAAATGGTAGATGAACTCTCACCGATTACAAATATAGATTAAACACTTGCCGACATCTATGAATTCCTTGCAAATGATCGACAGATTTAATCAAGACAACATATTTTTCCCCTATTCTGTCTTATTGATTTGTTTTAAGGGTAAAATTCAAAGGTCATTTTTCATTCACATTGCGATAAATCAAGAAATTACAGAGCTTTGAAGTCAAACCCTCAATAGCTACTTGTCAATGGATCAAATCCTTCAACATAACGGAATGAGTGATCTTACACGTTTACAGTCTTTCCCCAAAATCACTCATCTAATCCAAAAGAAAGCATTATCAGGTAAGTAATTGTAAATTCTCCTGTTGTTGTTTTCTATAATTTTAGGTAGAGTAGTTTTCTATACTAGGGTATGATCTTGTGATAATGCATAGAAAGGTAAAATGAGGGGTAATATACAGAACATACATGATATGTTAGAGGTACATGGTACTGTAAGAATGCATATGGGCACCGTAGGGTAAAGTATATCATGTTCATTGTAGGAATCCATGGCAGATGTTAGGAGAAATAGGTTTGAGGCAGAGTTCCTCAAGCCCATGTTTATGCAACCAAACAGGTTACAATTCAAATACAGAGTCATTGGTGATACACACCAGGGGGATACGGACCTGGCTTTATGGTCAACAACATTGGACAATGATAAAGATAATCCTATTCTAGATGGGGTGTTTGTCTTAGGTATGTGGCATGCAGCTAGTTTTCCCTATGATATGGATGCTTTGGAATTGGTAGTGGAGTGTGCAAGAAATTACAACCTAAAAATTAGGTAAGTAGAGAAGCATGGAAGGATATATGCTAACTTTTCAATCAAGGGCATTACTACCACTTTCAATTTGTCAGTTGGGAAAAAGATAGTGAATGTGGACTTGCATATATTGGAAACAAAGTATAACAATAATAGGAAGACTGCGAGGAAGAAGATGTACCAATGGAGATCAAAAATAAGTACTTATACTGTCTTGGCCAAGCTATCCATGCATTTGTACAAGTTTAACTTTGATGATGAGTACCAATATATGATTTCTCTACCAAGAAGGATGACTAGCAGGCCTCATGCTAGAAATTTCAAGAATTAGATGTTTGGGATCATCTAGATGGTCTTGTATGTAGACTACTAACCCCTATGGGCTAAGATCATCAGTGACTCATTAGATGAGGGAATGAGGAGCCTGGGAGGACAAATGTGTTTATTCTACATGACTTCATATGTGGTGTACTCTTGTGCATATAGAGGAACATTTGATGCTTTGAAAACAATTGGTAAGGCTGGTGGTGATGTTGATGATGCACACATATGGGATCATTATCCCCAATTGCAAAGGAACATATACCTCTAGGACTATAAACTGGTAAATGATGCATTCTCCATGCATCTAGTTAGAACTATGGAGAAGGATAGGACTAAAATGCTGAGCATGGAAGCTCAAGAAATTATCTATCGACATGGAGAATGGTTTATCCAATTTGCTACTTTCTCATATATTAGGATCAAAGGATTTGAGGGATAGCCTTTTATGTTGCCAAGATACCCTACTGATTGGGTCATCTTGATGGAATTTGTTAGGCAGGTATCTACCATAGTTGAAGCCTATAAGGCACAGAAGAAGATACCTCCAATTTTGTTTCCAATATCCATGGGCTGGTACATGTGCCCAGATTTAGAGAGTATAAAACATGCCATCGGGGGGTTGAAACTGATGTATCTACAACCATTTCCTCTAGCCAGATCATATGATCCTTATGGTAGGATGCAGAAGGTATTTGGAAAATAGATACATCAAAAGCATCTAGAGGATTTTTGGAGCGATTGTGATGATGAGGATGAGGTGAGAAGAAAGAAATATCAAAGACTCATCTTGAATCAAGTCAAAACCTTTGACTGTATCCCAGTGCTAGCACAACTATCTAAAGATGATGGGAAAATAATGTACAATGAATATGAGGACAAAAAGGTGTATAATGACACCATATCGGCCCCAGATCTTACACAATAGGAGGATATATCCTTAGATCAGCTGATGAATGGGGTGATCCAACTAACCCAGGCTTGGGTAGATGTAGAGATAGCCAAACTAAAGAAAAGGGGCATTGACCTTACAGTTGATACTAAGAAGAAGACACAAGAAGTGTCTGATGAGGAATACAATGATTTCCTCACTTAAAAGAGAAAATCCAATGGGGAGAGATTACCTACAGAAAAATAAAAGAGGATCCCCCCTAAAGGTAAGAAAGGTGAAAATGAACCAAAGGGGATGATAATAGAAAGGATTGCCACTAAGGCTTTAGGTGCATCCACATCGGCTCTTTCATCTACATCATCGACATAGCCTCTACCAGAAAAACCAAAAACTAAAAGAATTTTAAAGCCTACTGTTGAGATTACAGAGATACAAGTGGAAGGACAAATCCTATAACATGAATTGGAAGAGGGAGATGCCTTGGAAGAGGAACAATTAAATAAAGAATCTGAAGATGATGACTTGCTAATAGCAAGCAAGAAGAGGAGGGGGATGCCACTGATGTCACCGCTTAAGAAATAGAGACTAGCCATGAGAGGAGATGTCCAAGCTAACCCCATCATGTTGAGAGGAGCAGGTGGTGAAGTTTTTAGAAAGGAACTGCAGCATGATGCTCCTCTTCCCACAAAAATTAAATTTAAAACTGAGAAAATGGAAGAGCAAACAAGGGAAATGCTCAGGACAAGTAAGGAGGTTTCTTTCTCCTTAGATGATAAGTAGATTTATCTGATGATGACATGGTCCAAGAGGTGACCACTCAACATATGGAAACTCTTGTTTCCAACACTAGAATGACTCCTCATGGAACTCCATTGGCCCATATGAGGGTGTTGGAAGAAGTAAAACAAACAGAGGAAATGAAACAAGGTAGCCCAGAAAGACTAGCCCAATAGATAGGGCTGGACAATTTGGTTGATCAGGTTACCGGTCCTGTAGCCATAGACTTAGCATATAGGGGTGATATAAGCCCAAGCAAGGATGACAGTGCACCCAAGGAACATAAAAAGACTAAGGTGGTAGAGCATATAGAGACGGATAGTACTACTTTTGATCAAGCTCAGCAACAACATGAGACACCCATAGAACCAAAAATATCAGAAGTCCAATAGAAGAGTGGGCATGATCAGGGCATATCAGACATTGGTGTTGCTCAGGCTCAGGGAGGGTCATCATTGCCTCAAGATAAAGAAGATCAAGGTATATTACTCAAATAAGTTCATAAAGAAAAAAGCACACCTACACTACATAGATTTGGGAGAAGTCCCAAGGATAGAAGACAAATAAGGTTAGGAAGACCCCAAGCCACAAAATATCAATGCACCAGGTGGAGAATAGGAAATGACCCATGATCAGGGTGACCTCAGGGGCAGAATACACAGGCCTCCCAAGAAGTTAATGTTGTCACATGAAATTGCACCCTGCTTGGAGAGAGTCCAAGCATTCCAATGACACAATGGGAATGATCTTGAAGTGTGGGACCTTACGAAATGAGATCAGACCTCTAGAGAAGGCTAACTTCCTTAACTAGTTATCAGCTAAAACTACTAAATTTTCATAGGAAAAGGGAGAAGGAATGCTTTTAAAAATAAAGGATGAAACAGGAAAACTTGAAAATAAAGGGGTGATTCACCAAGTTGAATAAAAGAACCCTTACAGCACTAACAAGATGCACAACATAACTAGCTACAGCAAGTAAGCATACACAAATTCAAATGATCCTAGCAGAGGTGAGAAACATAATGATTGAGAGGAATAAAATGTTAACAGACAATCACATGCAGATTCACACTAAACTAAAATCAGTAAAAGAGGTAAAAATAACTTGCATATATTTAATAAGAAGGCTCAATTACAGTAGTAGAATTTAGAAACAGAAGGACTGAAAGCCAAAAAATTTCCAACCACTTCACATCTCAATATGAACTATATATAGCATCTCAAAAAGACCTAAGTCAGTTACCAAGAACTTGCCTCATGGGCTCTGTCAGGAAATATCTATCTCTGAAGGGACGTCCAACTACAAGAAGTTATGGCATGAAAATATCTAGAACAGGGGCAGATGGAAGATATTTTAAGTCTTTAATGCAAGTTGTTGCATCATCAATCTGCACCGATAAATGCCACAAATATCTACCTCTGCATATGTCCAAATGATCGCTGAAACGTCTAGTTGATTAAGCATTCAAATCCAGATCCAAAATTTAAAAGTGAGAAAAAACCCCTAAAAGGCCCACCCAAATGAAAGAGGAGGCAAAAAATAAGCATTTTTGCCTTTTGAAGCATGTAGAAATTCGCCAGGATGTGCAAGATATTTGTGGCCAAAGTTGCGGTCAACTGCTTGTGTATATTGCTTTGCATATCTGGGCCTAAATATGCCTTTGTATGTTCCACTATATATACAATGCAACTGTGCCTACATACTCCTTCGTATGCGTGTCTGGTGGGCCCCAGGCCTTGTATCTCGTTGCTTGTGTATAGACTTTGCATCTTCCTCTTTGTACTTTTTCTTGCATGTACAATGCACTTATACATACAACTCGCAGACCCAAAAATGACCATCCGCTGCATTTGATTCCCCAATCAAATCCACCTTGTATGTATTTACTTTTGTATATTTCCTTTGTATATCACAACATACAATGCAAATATACAAGCTGCGGACTCCAAATGATTATGAAGCAAGTTAAAATTGACATCTGGTCCGGCCCTTGTATCTTTCTTTTGTATTTACCCATTTGTATATCGGCACATACAATGCCAATATACAAGCTGCGGACTCCAAATGATTATCCGCTATGCCTAATTCTGCAGTCGGGTCCGGCTTGTATGTTGGCCTTTGTATATCGGCTTTGTATATCTCATATACAATGTGAATATGCAAGTGAAACATACAAGCAATTAGATCTCTGCTTTTATCAATTAGAATGTATGTTCATTTCGGGTCTAGGATTTGCATCTTTCTATTGCACACTCCTTCGTATGTTCGTTTGTATTTACAAGCATACAATTGGTGGACCCCACCCTTTGTATCTTGCTTGGCATGTGCGCTTTTGTATATCTGATTGTATGTAAGATACAATCGCCCAACATACAAACACCTTTGCATATGCAGACCCCACCTCTTGTATCTCCTGCTTGTATCATGCATCAGCCCATCAGAGAGAGTTTGAACTTGGCTGCCGATAAACATGCATATGTTTCCTTTGTATCTACCATCGGCCTGTCGATGGGACTTCAAACTTAACTGCCGATGAACATTGTCACAGCGACGACTCCTTTGTCCATCTGTCTTTGCATATATGCCAATATACAATCACCATTGTATATAAAGTAGACCCCACCTTTTGTATCTTTGGCCATGTACATTTCCCTTGCATGTCGCCGATGTACTTTCACCTTGTATATCTTTGATATACAATCTGCCTTGGCATCTTTCCCTTACATCTTCTTAATTTATCTTTTCCCTTGTATGTTTAAAATACATGCAACAATATATACAAAGGACCTAATGTACATTTGCCATTGTATATGGCCAAGATACAATATACAATGCATATGTGTATAAATAATGACCAAGTATAAAACTAAGAATTATCTGTGATGGGAAACACTTGAGGACAAAAGGTTTCTGGGTTTTCCTGGGTTTTCAACAAAGATTCTCAAGGTGAAATTTTTTTGGGATTTTTGACAAGGCATAGCATAAATATTTGAAGGATTTAAGCCTTGTAGGGTCATTTCTAAAAGATTTTCAAGGAAAATATGAGGTGAATTATTTAACTCAGGACAAAGGAAAATAGGTCAACATTTTAGCGACTTCTATAGAATGTTTGCCTACTAAATAATTAGACCAGTGGCCTTAAGCATCCATTGGGCATGGAGTCATACAGAGACTAAAAATATGCCTTATTAAACAATCCTGACCCTAGCAACTTAGCATATCAGCAGTGAAGAACATTGGAAGACCAAACCAAGACAAAAAGATGAAAGCAACTCATCCAACTGTGCTAGACAACACTTAGGGAAAACAAAAGGGATCTAAATTATTGTGCAACAACACTTATTGAAAGCAAGAAACCTAATTTACTGATTTACAAGGTAAGTCATACCTCAAAGCACCTCTTTAGGTGTATCCCATTAACTGGGATAGGCAAATTTTCTCCATCCATGTTTGATAACTAAAATGCATTGTGCGCCTTGCATTCAGTAATGATAAATGGGCCCCTCCACATGCTATCAAACTTGGAGTGTTTTCCTAGCCTACTTTTCAACTCATCCCATTTGAGCACCATATCACCCTCCCTAACGATTCTAGGAGTGGCCCTCTTATCAAAATTTCTTTTTGTTTGAAGCTGATGATATTCCATAGCTTTCATAGCTTTATCTATAATCTCTTCAAGCTCCATAAGTTGAGCATATCTAATAGCCATGGGGTCCTCTGTTTCAAACATCTCCAGTTGATTCATGATATCAAGTGCTCACAGCTCTACAGACATAGGCAATCTTGCCTCTTTTCCATAAACTAGTACATATGGGGAGTTTCCAATAGACCTTTTGGGAGTTATTCTATCTGCCCATAGAGCAAATTTTAGATTGGTGTGCCAGGTTCCCTGGTTATCCTCCATTGACCTCTTAATAATCCTTACGAGATTCTTATTTGTAGATTCAGCCAAACCATTACCCTATGGGTAATAATTTGATGAAGTATTCAAAAAGATCCCATTCTTCATAGCCTAGTTAGTTATCTTCAATCCAACAAAGGCTAAAGCATTGTTTGAGATAATTGACTCAGGCACTCCAAATCTAGATACCAAATCATGATAAAAATTCAAAACAGTAGTCTCATTGGATTCCTTTAGAGCCACTGCTTTAGTCCACCTTGTGAAATAGTCTGTAGCTGTAAGTATCCACCTGTGGCCTGCAGTTGATGGTGGGTTAATGGGACCTACAAAATCAATGCCCCATCTCATGAAGGGTTGCTCTACTTGAATTGGTTATAGAGGTAAAGTTGGCAACCTTTCTTTGCCTGCAAAAATGGCACATTTTACACATTTTCTGGCCCATGCATGGGCATCCTTGAATAAGCTGGGCCAGTAATATCTAGCCCTCATTATTTTCCAAGCAGTAGTCTTTGGGGCAAAATGACCCCCTACTGTTCCATCATGAAACTCATGCAACACCTGGTCAGTCTAATCATTATCAATGCATCTTAACAACACACCATTATAGTCCTTTCTGAAAAGGATGTCATTGATTAAAACATATGGAATGGATTGTAGTCTAAAATACCTTCTTTTGGTTCTATCTAAACCTGCTAGACATTCACCAGTTTGCAAAAATTGAGTCATGTTATTAACCTAACTTGTGCCCACTGCTGATGTATCATTCTGATGCTTCTCTTCAATGGTTAGAAGCACCTCTTCTTCTTTCTTTTTTCATTTTCAGACCCAGTAGCAAGCTGTTCACTGAGTCCTCTTCCTCTGATAAGCTTGGTTATCTTGATATCAACATCATACTCCATGACTTTGGTAATCCAACCATCCCTTTTCTCATTAACATCCTTTCCTAACAGGAACTCCTTCACACTAGGGTGAGCAACCATCAAATGTATCTTATTGTTAGAAATAAGATGTCTAAACTTCTTGAGATTTCTTACCACTGTAAGGACGTGCTTCTCAGTGAAGCTATACCTCTACTCATAGTCTTCTAGTCTTTGACTAAAGAAAGCAATTGGCTTCTCAAAGACTTCACTTTGCTGTTGTACTAGAATTGCAGAAATTGTATCTAGGCCACCATAAGCATACAAAATGAAATCTTTTGAGAAATTGGGATTTACCAGAGTTGGTGCAGCCAATAACACTTCTTTTATGGACTCAAAGCTGGGTTTGGCCTCTTTTGTCCAACTTAAAATTGTATTTTTCTTTAGCATAGAGGTTAATGGCTTCAATAGATTTGCAATGTTAGGTATAAATCTTCGTAGAAAATTATTTCTGCTAATAAAACTTTGGAGTCCTTTCTTGTGACTAGGTAAAGGCAGCTCAAGAATAGCTCTTACCCTTTTTACATCAATGGTGATTCCCTTTTTTGACACAATGTGTCGTAAAAGCTTACCTTCATGCACCGCAAAAATGCATTTCTTAGGATTGAGAGATATCCCAAACTCCTTGCATCTCTCAAATACTAGCCTTAGGTGGGATATATGTTTAGCTGCATTCTTAGAAAAAACTGTGATGTCATCAAGGTATACCAGCACCAATTTATACAACAAACCCTTAAAAGCCATATCCATAGCTCTCTAAAAAGTAGAGCCAGCATTTGAGAGACCGAAAGGCATCCTCTTGTAGGCCATGGTACCCCATTTGGTAGTAAAAGTAGTTTTAAATTGATCTTCCTCCTTGACTAACACTTGATTATAGCCAGAATACCCATCAAGCAAGGAGAATCTTTTAGAACCAGCCACTACTTGTAGAATTTGCTCCATTAAGGGCAACAGGTAGTGGTCTTTTAGGGAGGCTCTATTAAGGTCTCTAAAGTCGACGCACAGCGTAATCTCTCCATTCTTCTTCCTCATAGGAACAAGGTTGGAGACCCAGGAAGTATGCTTGATTGGAAAAATGATTTTTCCTTCGATCAGCTTGGTTAGTTCTTTAATCATCAAGGGCTCTAGCTTTGGATTTAAAGGCCTTTGTTTATGCCTCACAGGTTTTGTACCTGGCTCTAACTCTATGGTATGCTGAGCAATATGAGGGTCAAACCCCTTTAGGTCTAAAAAAACAAGTAAACACATCTTCAAACTCTAGACAAAGAGCAATAAAAGCTCTCCTATCCTTAGGTGAACAGATTTTACCAATTTTGAGAAGCTTTCCTTTAAAAATTTTTAGCTCCTCGTAATGTTCTTTGACCTACATGCTAGTTTTATTCCTTTTTAGCTGATCATCAGTACTAAAAATAGATTCCAATGTTGCCAATCCCTTGGACAGCTTGTTTGTTCTCAACTAAACAATTTGATCATTGCCATATTGTTATTTGAGTTTATCCTGATTCATCACAGAAAACTCATCTTCTTCTAACAGGAAATGCAGGATCTGCTCATCACTCTCAAAAACCTACCAATGAATATTATTGTTAGGGATAGAGGACCTATCAACTATTTTCATGTGAGGCTGCACCTTTTCTCTTTGAATATCACTGGGGATGTCAAACTGAGCCCCAATTGCAGCTAACCTATCTGCATGATAGTTCTGATTTCTTGGAATAGAGATCAGATTGAAAGCTTCAAACTCTTCAATCATGTCCCATACCCTATGTTTGTAACATTTCAAAACATCATTCTTTGTAACATGCAGCCCTCTCACCTAAATCACAATGAGTTCACTGTCACCATAGACCTGCAAATAATCAATTTTCCTCTTTCTTGCCCATTGCAGACCTTGAATCAACCCTTCATATTCAGCAGTGTTATTTGTACATGAAAAGGCAAAATGGAAAGAAGAATAATATCTGTCACCTTGTGGAGACACAAGCATTGCACCACCACTAGATCCATTCCTATTCCTAGAACCATCAAAGTACATTTTTCATACCTCATTTTGTTGTTCTGTCTGTTGTTCTGCATCCTTTACCAGGCTTGGAATTGCTGTTTTAGGCTCATGTAGAATGTAATCCCCCATACCAATTTCTTGGATGTGCCCCTTGGGATCATCTACAATGTTTTCTGAGGCCCACTCCCTTAATAGCACTTCTGGTATACTCTCAGCTTGCAGTTCTTAAGCAGCAATAAGCTTAGGATCATCATAAATAATGCAATTTGCATTAACAACACTTGGGACATAAGGCTCTATGTGATATGTGTCAAGTAACTCAGATCTTAGGGTCACTTTTGTGCCATATTTGGTCCTAAAAAATATGTGGGACCATTCCGAGGATAAATATCTTCCTATCTTGGTTGTGAACTCTCTTGATAAACACATGGCAAAATAAGGAGGTAAATCTATGATGAACACCTCCTGGGAAATGGAAACATTTGGGCAGGTATGTAGAGTGAGACCCAGGTCTTTTATCACACCCACAGTGTTAATAGTTGTGCCATCTAGCTAGAGCACACCCTTCTCTAGGGGTTGGTATTTCAGCCCTAATTGGTCTGCAACCTATTTTGGCATTATAGAACTACTTGCACCACTATCTACCATGTAGTTATGTACTAACTTGTCTCCAATTATTAATGACACATAAAATGGGAGTGGTTTAGCACTTTTATTTGGCTATTTGTTATTGTCCTGGGATGAATTGGTAAGAACAGTCCTAGTTGGGTTAACAGTTGCATCATTAGACACTTTTAAATCAGATAAGGCAGATTGCAACATGTCCTTTTGACATGGGATTGCTAAGGAATACCACATAGACATTGCGACATTCATCTTCTTCATATTTTCAATGATATTGAAAGGTGGAGTGACATTTACCTTTTGTTGTGACTTTGTAGCAATAATGTTAGCCTGCAAATGAGGTATTTCCCTTGTTGTTGCTGAAGTATTTCTTTGCAAAATATGGGGAATATGGGATGTAGAAGCATCAGTATGTCCTTTTCCTTTGTTTGCTGCTTGATCTACCTCATAACCCCTCTTTTTGGCTCTTGCATTTGCTGCAACCGAGGCATCATCTCTATTTACACCACAAAATTCACCTTCCTACCAATTTATGAAGGCAGAATCATTTTGAGGTTGCTCTTGCTGCTAAACAGCCCCCTCATTAGGTGTGTATGGTTGTGAGACTACAACATTTTGCACCATTAGAGCCTGATTTATCACCCCATTTGAGCAGGTCGCCTGACTGTGTGGTTGATTGCATAGAAAACACTATTCATACACTACAGCAAGGTTATTTTGAACAAGGACAAGGTCCTTAACATTAATGGGCACTGGATTGTAAGGCTAAAAAGGGCTCTGGTTAACATTCTACCCATTACCCTAGTAATTGCTTTGATATGGTGGCCTGTTGGCTTGATATGGTTAGTTTTGCCCTTGATAAGGCTAATTTTGCCCTTAATAGAGTGGTTGGTAAGGCTGTCTGTTCTGGGACTGTTGTCTTTTGATATTCACTAGATCATTCCCAAAAGTTTGCAGGATGTTCTCTATTTTTTGTTGGCTATTTTTGATCTCTTTTAACTCTTGAGATGAGCTAGAAATAGCAGGTTTTGAATTGGCAGTGTTTAGCAATTCTGCTAAGTAGGTAAAGGGGCAAAATATGGGATTAACAAAGGCATTAAAGCCTAAATCTCAAGAAAAATGGGCACTGGTGGTCTAGGTGCTATTTTTCTAGCCTGAATCAAGCTGTTTTCTGCCCTAATAGCTATTTCATATGCATCAGGTAAACTTGTGCCTCGCAATGACTGAATCATTACTAAAATATCACTTTTAGGGCTTTCAAAAAATACAGAAAAGCATATTCAGTTAGAGGCCTTACACGGTAGGAATTCTGTCCCATGTCTTCTGGAATCTAAAGTTGAAATACATCATTTGCTCCTGGGGAGCTCTCTTTATTGAAGTCATCTGTTCAACCAATGATAGGTTATTTGATTTATCTTGAAATTGCTTGTTTAATTTATCACCTAGATCATCCCAGGTTCCTATGGTCTACACTGGTAAACTCCTAAACCATTGTAATGTTTTTCCCTTGAAAGAGGCAGCCAGCAGCCTGATGGCTACATTTTCTTGAGTTATATGATGAACACCACATACAGAAGCTACATCTCTAATGTACTCAATTGGGGTAGTTTGATTCTCCCCTGTGAAATAGGGCAGACTCTTCAAAGCTGCCATGGGTATAACGTCATGCAGTGTTAAATTCAATGGGCTGCCCCCATCAAAAACCACAAATGGCTAATTTCTTGCCATTGGAATGACCAGAGGTAGGTTTGCTTGAGCTGGTACATGAACTACAGGTGCAACTAGCTTAAAATTTGGTGGAGTTGATTGTATTCTTTTAGAAACTAGAGTCCTTACCACAGCTCTACTATGTCTTCTAGGTGGAGACATCTGCAAGTAATCAAATGAACTTCAACTCCTAGTTTGAATCTTTCTCATAAAATGTAACAACATGACTAATCTGCTTGTCCTTCCTCAGTATGAGTCACCAAATATGCAGGTTTTAGCCTCTTATAGGTCTAAAAATTATTGGCTGCATCATCAAACCAACAATAAAAATTGTAATGCGTCCCACCGGGCGTGCTAGAAACTGTAGGGTGCAGAGAGTCCAAGCATTCCAATGACACAATGTGAATGATCTTGAAGTATGGGACCTTGTGAAATGAGATCAAACCTCCAGAGAAGGTCAACTTCCTTAATTGGTTATCACCTAAAACTACTAAATTTTCATAGGAAAAGGGAGAAGGAATGCTTTTAAAAATGAAGGATGAAATAGTGAAACTTGAAAATAATGGGGTGATTCACCAAATTGAATAAAAGAACCCTTACAGCACTGACAAGATGCACAACATAAGTAGATACAGCAAGTAAGCATACATAGATTCAAATGATCCTAGCAGAGGTGAGAAACATAATGATTGAGAGGAATAAAATGTTCATAGAAAATCACATGCAGATTCACACTAAACTAAAATTAGTAAATGAGGTAAAAATAACTTGCATATATTTAATAAGAAGGCTCAGTTACAGTAGTAGAAAGCTCTATTTGGAAACAGAAGGACTAAAAGCCAAAAATTTTCCAACCACTTCACATCCCAATCTGAACTATATATAGCATCTCAAAAAGACCTAAGTCGGTTACCAAGAATTCACCTCATGGGCTCTGTCAGGAAATATCTGTCTCTGAAGGGACGTCCAACTGCAAGAAGTTATGGCATGAAAATATCTAGAATAGGGGTAGATGGAAGATATTTTGAGTCTTCAATGCAAGCTATTGCATCATCAATTTGTACCCATAAATGTCGCAAATATTTGCCTCTACATATGTCCAAATGATCACTGAAACGTCCAACCGATCGAGCATGCAAATCTGGATCTAAAATTTGAAAGTGAGAAAAAAAAAACCTTGAAATCCATGCCAAAATGAAAGAGGAGGCAAAAATAAGCAGTTTTGCCTTTTGAAGCATGTAGAAATTTGCCAGGATGCGTAAGATATTTGCGATCAAAGTTGTGGTCAACTACCTGTGTATATCGCTTTGCATATCTATGCCTGAATATGCCTTTGTATGTTCCACTGTATATATAATGCAATTGCACTTGCATACTTCTTTCGTATGCGTGTCTAGTGGGCCCCAGGCCTTGTATCTCATTGCTTGTGTATAGACTTTGCATCTTCCTCTTTGTACATTTTCTTGCATGTACAATGCACTTATACATACAACTCGCGGACCCCAAAATGACCATCCGCTGCATTTGATTCCCCAATCAGATCCGCCTTGTATGTATTCCCTTTTGTATATTTCCTTTGTATATTGCAACATACAATGCGAATATACAAGCCGCGGACTCTAAATGATTATGAAGCAAGTTGAAATTGACATCGAGTCTAGCCCTTGTATCTTTCTTTTGTATTTACCCATTTGTATATCAATACATACAATGCCAATATACAAGCCACGGACTCCAAATGATTATCCGCTATGCCTAATTCTGCAGTCGAGTCTGGCTTGTATGTTGGCCTTTGTATACCAACTTTGTATATCTCATATACAATGCGAAAATACAAGGAAAACATACAAGCAATCAGATCTCTGCTTTTATCAACTAGAATGTATGTTCATTTCGGGTCTGAGATTTGCATTTTTCTATTGCACACTCCTTCGTATGTTTGTTTGTATGTGCAAACATACAATTGGTGGACCCCACCCTTTGTATCTTGCTTGGCATGTGCACTTTTGTATATCTGATTGTACGTAAGATACAATCACCCAACATACAAACACCTTTGCATATGCGGACCCCACCTCTTGTATCTCCTACTTGTATCATGCATCGGCCCATCGGAGAGAATTTGAACTTGGCTGCCGATGAATAATGTTTCGTTGATGAACATGCATATGTTTCCTTTGTATCTACCATCGGCCTGTCGGCGGGACTTCAAACTTAACTGCCGATGAACATTGTCACAGCGATGACTCCTTTGTCCATCTGCCTTTGCATATATGCCAATATACAATCACCTTTGTATATAAATTGGACCCCACCTTTTGTATCTTCAGCCATGTACATTTCCCTTGCATGTCTCCGATGTACTTTCACCTTGTATATCTCTGATATACAATCTGTCTTAGTATCTTTCCCTTGCATCTTTTCAATGTATCTTTTCCCTTGTATGCTTAAAACACATACAACAATATATACAAAGGACCTGATGTACATTTGCCTTTGTATATGGCCAAGATACAATATACAATGCATATGTATATAAACAATGACCAAGTATAAAACTGAGAATTATCTGCAATGGGAAACACTTGAGGACAAAAGGTTTCTGGATTTTTCTGGATTTTTAGGAAAGATTCTCAAGGTGAAAATTTTTTGGGATTTTTGACAAGGCATAGCATAAATATATGAAGGATTTAAGCCTTGTAGGGTCATTTCTAAAGGATTTTCAAGGAAAATATGAGGTGAATTATTTAACTTAGGAAAAAGGAAAATAGGTCAACAGTTAATCTGCCACAAGATGTGAAGGATTACAAAGAAGATGAAAATCCAAAGGAAGGATCACAGAAAGAGGCACAGGATCAAAATGTAGACATTCCACAGGATCCTCCTTTGTAAGAGGCAACCCCTCAACAAGAACTGCAACAAGATCCCCCTCATGATGAACTACATGAGGATGAAATCAGGAAGGTACCTTCACCAAGGATAGAAGTTAATACTGGAGAGCTAGATACCCATGATATAAACAAGGGCCACCAAGAATCTGGAGGTGATGTACCTCATTGGCTAAGAAAGGAAATACATATAGAACAAGTGTCAAAGGTCCAAGAGTTTGATGTCTCTACCCTATTTGCTGAGAGCATGATGAAACCAAGGAGGAAGGCTAGGTTAACATTTGCTATATAAAGAGATCCTACCACACGTAGGAGAACCGCACAGCTAGCCCTTCCCACAATTGAAAAGGAAAAAGGCAAAATAAGCCTGGAAGAATTCCAAATCACAAATGTTAATCTGGGTTTTGCCAATGAAGACCAGGAAGGTCAAGAGGGGAAGGATATTATTGATTCTTTAACCCAAAGGGTGAAGAAGGAAAAGGAGAAAAATAAAGTACATAAGGAGCACATTGCTCAATTGCATTCCTTCATAAAAGGGTTAATTAACCCTGATCATGCACCAGCTGATCCTGCAGTCCCATTGACTATCATATCAACAAAGGAGGTTACCAAATTAGACCTGATGAAACATGAAGCAATGGTGATGGAAAAATGGATGTTTTCAGTGCTCACTGGGGCTGAGGATGTATTAAGGACCTCTCTGCAGAGGTGGAATTCTTTGAGTAGCCTAAAGAGGAAGGTGGACAAAATGTAGAATGACATAGGGAGAAGGTTATTTCAATTGGAAAAGGACCTGAGTGCTCTGAGTGAGATGAAGAGAGTTGATTCAGAGATTCTAATAAGTAATAAGGTATTAAATAATAATACTGCCCTGCTAACATGTATATGGTATGAAGATATCAGGTTTGAGTGTGATGTGTTGAAGAAGTGCAGTGGCAAGCTCAGGGATATTAGTGTCAAGCTACACGGCATGATGGCATATGAGGCAGAAATCTTGGAAGCCTTGGAAGGGAAAATAGAAGGTAAATTTGAGAATTAAGATGCAGATTTTGCTATTAAGGCTCTGCATGATAATTTCAAGCTAGTAACAGATGACCCTCTCACCCACTTGATGGAAGAGGTAATGAATAGAATCTTGAGAATAAAGGTTAAAGTGGAGACATACAATGAGACATTAAATAGCAGGAAAGGCAAAATGGAAGCTCTCAAGGCTAAGTTCCAATCTGATAAACATGCAATAGTAAAATCTAAAATCCAAGATGGGGGAGAGCTTGATAAACTAGTACAAGCATATGAATCTATTAGGACAGCAGTAAAGGTCCACATGAAAGAGAATGTTTATCAGAGTGATAGTGATAATGATAGTGATGAAGATGAAGAGAATGATGACGAAGAAGAAAATGAAGAAGGACATGAAGAGTAAATGTAGATGCATCACTAAGTGAACATATGCATGGGATACTTATAAATAGTGGGTCATACAGATGGTTGCCAGTTGGCAACTTGTGCCACAGGTGAAAAGTTGACTAAGTCATAGGAGGATTGTCAGCTGATGATCTAAATTGATGAATCTCAACCGTTGGTCAATTGTAACTGCCTCCTCACCTTATTCTATATAAGGTATAGGGGTGCAATCTTTTATTCATTCAAAACTTAATTGAAATTTCATTGCTAAAGAATTTAGGGCTTATTTCAAAATTATTGTGAATATACATGTTTTGCATACTTAATGAAAGAGAAGCTATTTTGATTACAAATCATTGTAAATCCTAAGTAATCTGTGAGTGGAATTTGGATATATGCATTGATTAGATGCGTCCCTTGGAGTGCTTTTCAATCTGCATATATTGTTTTCATTCTTTGTTCCTTTGAAGTTAGCATCAACCATACCTAGTTGTGGATAAAACTTGGTGAATTATGGTTTGATTGCTTATCTCCATGAATGTATCTTGTGTGTATGTGATTCAATAACTAAAGGTTCACTAAAATTAGAAGTATTCTTTTAAATTTCTTTGAATTTCATTACAGATCATCTACATAATTGTAAATAACACATAACCAAAAGCAAATAAACATGAAATATGCAGATATCCCGTAGGTAATTGAAAATACAGATCATATTTTGAATGGAAGCATGTCAAATTGATAAATATCATGCAAATATAGATAAATATCCATGAGGAACACATAAATATCTACTTGTAGACACATCATTTAAATAAATATGTAGTGTAGAAGAATATGTAAGTTCATGATGATCAATGATCAGAAGAATTGATCAAACTTACAAATATCATAGTGATCTTTGGAAATAGAGTAGAATTAACCTCTTTGTGGAGTAAATTTATAGAATACAATGCAATACTGATCACCTAAGAAAATGTAAGATCCCTTGAAATGGAAAACAACATGTCACATCAGCCTCTGAGTAATGTCAGACGATCATGACCTGATCAACAGAGCCTTGGAGTCATCAACTTATCTTAAGCTAATCGTACTTTACAAGATAGTAAAGGTTTGTTGTGCAAATTTCTATGCATGTTGTTATGACTAATAATCATCATCAACATAAATTGGTGCTAGAAGGAGGGCAATCTGCATCGCCTAAAGGTGATTCGATGATGCAGACGAAGAGGTAATGTTCACGTAGCTTTGTACTTCAAGTTTTTTTTGCAAAGATTTGTTGTTTTGAGTTTGTTCATGCTTATCCATAACAAAGTTTTTAAAGTCAAGCATAAATATTTTAGGCTTTGTAGTCAATCATTGTGATCCTTGAAAGATAAGTTCTCTTTGAGGTCTTCTTACTAAATCTTTGAAGTAATTCACTTAAGATACCTAATATCCTGATCCCTATGTCTAAAAGTCTCACATCCCCCCATATTTGCATCATTTTTGCAAATATTGCATAAATAGTCAGTTTTAGATTCTAATAATAAATACATCCTTTACACGAGTGTTTTAGTTGATCTTTATAGTAAACACGCCAAATTTTTTGAAATTGTAGAAATCCTGGCTCTCAGGCCAAATACCAGGTCCAGATCCAGTGGACTCTTTGAGGAATTGCCTATCCAGGGACTCAAAACTAGAATAGTAGATATTCATCATTCTCTTGGTTCTAGTGCATCAGGAGCTTCACAGAACACACTCCAATAACTCCTATCAGGTTGCAAGTACCTACAGGACCACCTGTAATGCCCCCAATCCAACCTCCACCAGTCACAATGTCATTCTTTGCTACAGTCACCTCTGAATTTCACTGCATATCATCCTTTACCTAAAAATCTTAGCAAGATTTGTCCTAAATATTATCCATATCAGGATGCTGATGATCACATTAGAACATTCAAGGAAACCTATTGTAGAGCAAGAATTAAACATCAAGATGTGGTATGCAGATTATTTCCATTTTCCTTAGGGGAAGAGGCATATAATTGGTATATCAGTCTTGGTCAAGGTTCAGTTGGTTCATGGGCTGCCTTGGAGAAATCTTTTAAGGATAGATTCAAAATACCTATAGATCCTTCAATGAATTATCATCTATTTGTCACAATCAAGAGATTTGAAGGAGAACCTATTGCTAATTTCAATGCAAGATTCCAAAAGATGCTCTCAAAGCTAGTCACTCCCTATACTATAGCAGATGAGGCTGCTAGGAGTATATACTACTCAGCATTAGATCCCCTGACTTTTATGTTTATTAAGAGAACACATCCTAGTGTCACAACCTTGGCAGAAGCTTTTGAGGAAGCCGTAAAAGTTAGTCAACAATTGATTCCTGCTCCAACACCTAATATTGCATTTCCTACACTTCCTGCTTATCCTACATATCCTGCTCAGTAACAGACCAATGGAGCTATGATACCTCTAGTTGTAATGCCAAGCCCTTTATAGGTACCTCCACTTAGCATCATGCCACCTCCAAATGAAAATGGTCAAATGGTGCAGTATCCAGGACATACAAAGGTACCTCAGTTTGTAGAACAAACTAATGATAATAACAATGGCTCTTCCTTTTTTAAACCCCAAATAGAGAACATAGTAGCCAAAGTTCAAGAAGAAAAGGAAGAAATTAAAGAGATATCAGCACAACTGAGGAAACTGACGACTAAGATCACTCATTTGAGGAGTCAAAATTTATATTCTCAACCAAATAAGAATAGAGGATATAACAATGACAGACCTAGTTATCCTGATAGGGGATATAATAATAACAATAATAACAACAGTGGTAACAATAATCCCCCTAGACAACCTAGAGTGTGGAACACTAGGCCAAACAATGGTTCTCTACCATCACCCCTAGATAATTAGCCTTCTAGTGAACTTGAGCAGACCACTAGAGTGAACCTGGTAGAAGCAATCCTTAGAAACTGGTGTAGGATACATAATACCAATGCTCATGCAGAGTTGGATTGTCCACAATTTAGGATAGCAGCTAGTATATTCCAAGCTGAAGTATCTAATACTGTAGGTAATCCACCTTATGTTGAAGGAAATGAAATTGTCCCCTGTGGATATGATTTTGCTCTTGTATTGGAAAGTTTCATCAATCAACCTCATTAGCAGACAATGTCACCTCATGAGAATTACACCTTAGCATTTGAAGAGTTAGCTATGGCTTTTGAAAACCAATTATGTTTTTCCATTTGAAGATGAAGATGAGCCATCAGTTGAACATGAAGAGGTGCATGCTTATCAACAGCAGTATTAGAGTAGACATAACTACAACCTAAGAAATAACTCCAACTGACCTACTGGTCCTTTGACTACATCCTTGCCTCCAAATAATTTTAACACTCCTCCTGATCCTAAGGCAAGCAATAACGCTAGATTTCCTAAAGTTAATGCTCAGTACTTAGCACCACAAAATGCAGTGCCAAAAACTGGTAATCAGTCCCCTAAGTCTGACAAATTGGTCACATACTTAACAGATGAAATGAAAAAGATCAAAATTAGTTTGTCATTGTCAGAACTACTCAAAACCCCAGCTATTAAAAAAGCCTTAATGAAATCTTTAGATGATCCTGCTCCAAAAGAGGACAATCATACCTCAAATCAGACTTTAAATAAAGATCATGCCACTAAGGATATTAGTGTTAAGCACAAAATTCTAGCCACTGTTCAAGCTGTAGAAACTTCACACATGACTCTTTACAGAGATAAAATTGAATCGCCTCCTTTTCTCCTTACCATAAGGATGTTTAGTAAGAATTTGCATAATTGCTTAGTAGATTCAGGTGCATCTACTAATGTAATGCCTTTATCCATATGTAACACCTTAGGGTTACATCCTGCCAGGTCACTGAAGAAGGTAACACAATTAGATAAAATAGAGGTGAGTGTCTTAGGAGAATTGACTCACATCCATATGTAGTTAGCATGAGATCCAAGAATTCAATACTACATTGATATCTAGGTAGGAAATATACTAGACACATATGGAATGTTGCTCAGTAAGGTTTGGTAAAAAATACTCAATTGATACATGTCCACTAATTTTAGTCACATGTGGTTACCTTGGAAAGGAATACCTAATCAAATAAGGATAGATGTTGAACCTCACATGAAACATATGATCACTGAGTACAATAAAACCAATGAGATCATGTATGTAGATGTTGAACCTGGAGTCTATACCATCAGACCCCAGACCGTCAAGATAGAGGAAATCCTCATGTATGATGTTCATGTTCATAATGACAATCTTCAGGATGATAGAATAATCATAGAGTCTTATTGTAGTTCTAAAAATGAGATAGAAGTAGATCACTTTAAGAACTTTGAAATGCACTTGCCCAAAGGGATGCAATGTTGCCAATTGTTAAAAATGTCTATTGAAGATGTTCTAATTGAAGGATGCTGCAGGTTACATGATGAAGCACATTCTGAAAAGACCTGTGATGCTTGCTTAGATATGATGGAACTGGAACAAGCATACAGTGAGAAAACATCATTATCATCCATGGTAAGCTTTGCAGATAGTGACAGTGATATTGATTCTTGTTGTCATCTGCAAAAACAGAAGAAAGCACATATCATGATGAAAGTCCCATTTAGAGGATAGAAGAGATATTGGTGTGCACTGAGAGTAATTCTAAGAGTAACAAGAATATCACCCCAAGAACTGATTGTTTGGTTGAATCAGATTATGAAATATCTGATGAAGATAGAGATAGTAATTTGACCAAGTTTGAGGAATTTTTATCAAAGCAAATTCAGAAGATGATACAATAGCACACTTCCCCACAAGATGCTTTAATTAAGGGATGGTGCAGGTTACATGAAGCACCACATTCAAAGACTACTTGCTCATTATGTTTGCATATTCTAGAAAGGCAGATGATGCCTTGTTCAAAAGATCTTCCTTCATATGACAAAGAAGAAAAAGGAATATCAACTTCACATCAGTCAGATAAGGTGAAGTTTGAGAAGATTGAAACACCAAAATTAAGCTAGATATCAAGTGGTGCAGCCTCTAGAGCTAAAAAGAAAAGAGAAGGTCCAGACAAACCTTTAACTGAAGATAAGCCATGGATCCTTAGGTTTGATGGATCCAAATCAAAATAAGGGGCTAGAGTAGGAATAGACCTTATTGATCTAGCTGGTAAATCCTACTTGGTAGTGTATAGATAACAATTCCCATGAACAAATAATGTGACAGAATATGAAGCTCTGATTCATGGGGTATTGTTTGCACTCAGAAAGAAAGTAAAGATTTTGCATGTCTATGGAGACTCATAATTAGTAGTAAGACAAGTAAGAGGCATATATTCTTGTAATTACAAGAAGTTGTCTAATTATAGACATAGGGTATGGGATTTGATAGAAGATTTTGATGCATTTAACATCACCCATGTACCTAGAAAACAAAATCACAGAGCAAATGCCTTGGCCCAAGCCGTGAGTACTTTGGAGCCATTATCCATCTATGGTTTGAAGAGATTTTCAGTTGAATTAGTGTTAGTATCCTCTATACTAGATAATGTCATTTACCTTCAAGTGTTTGATGATGACTAGCACATTTTAGACTTCATATCAAATAGAGATGTCTTTGATACACAAATTATAGATGAAAGGAATGTGGAAGATCATACCTGGGAAGAAGAAGAGATCATGGAGCTGCCCAATAACAAGATTCCTAAAGGAATGATAGAATTAGAAAGAGCATTTGATTTAGATAACATGCTGAAATAGAAAGATCTCCCTAAAGCAGATGGAGGAGAATATTCACTAGTCAACATAGGACATGATGGAAAAAAGAATGTCCTGATTGGAAAAGTGTGTATAGAAGAAGAAATTACAGGGATAACCCAAGCACTTAAAGATTATATTCATGTTATCGCCTGGACATAGACAAGTTGGAAACTTATGATACTTCAATCATCACTCATACTATACCATTAAAGCCAGATGTCAATCCCTTTAGACAAAAATAAAGACCTATTAATGCTTTATTGGAGCCCATCATTTTTGAAGAAGTGAAGAAATTGCTTAATGCCAGAATCATATTCCCTGTGAGATATTCTACATGGGTGGCTAACTTGGTCCTTGTAAGGAAGAAGAATGGTGACATTAGGTTGTGTTTAGACTTCAAAAATTTAAATAGGGCTTCTAAAAAGGATAATTATCCTTTGCCTTCATTGGATGAGGTCTTGCAGATAGTAAATGGTGCAAAGATGATGTCATTTTTAAATGATTTTTTAGGTTACAACCAACTGATGGTAGACAAGATAGACATATTGAAGACAACATTCACCACTAAGTGGGGAATATTTTCTTACAAGCACATTCCCTTTGGCTTGATAAATGTTGGGGCCACCTTTTAGCGACCACCTTTTAGCGACCAATGGATATAGCCTTCAAGGGGTTAATTGGTAAATGCATAGTCATATAGATGGATGACTTGACAGTTTTCTCTAAAGAGAGAGGGAATCGTGTAGAAGACCTCAGGAAAGTACTAAAGAAGTGTGAACATTATGTAATATCCCTAAACCCTAAGAAATGTATATTTGGGGTAAGCACAAGGAAGTTATTAGGTCACCTCATAACAGAGAATGGGATCATCATTAACCCTGCAAGAGTAGAATCAATCATGAAGATACATCTTCCTGGGAGTAAGAAAGAGCTCAAATCTTATTTTGGTAAGATCAATTTCGTTAGAAAATTCATTACTGGTTTTGCAGAGATTGTCAGACCATTGAATGCAATGCTTAAGAAGGATGATTAAATTGAGTGGATACCTGAAGCCATAGCAGTTTTTGAATATATTAAAAAAGCTATATCTAATGCTCCTGTTCTGATTAGTCCAAACTATACCAAAGATTTTTACATATACTCATTTGCTTCAGAGCATATGTCTGTAGCAGTACTAATAGAAAGAAATGAGGCTAAAGAAGAAAATCATATAGCTTTCATTAGTTGCCCTTTCAGGGATGTAGAACTTAGATATATGGATGTTGAAAGACAAGCACTTGCTCTGGTCTGAGTAGTCAAGAAGTTTAGACATTACATCTTGAGAAGTAAGGTAATTACCATAGTACCAGATGCAGTAGTAAAGATGCTTTTAATGCAAAGTGAATCGGGTGAAAAGAGAGATAAATGGATAACCATCCTCCAAGAATATGATATGGACATAACACCCATGAAATTAGTAAGAGGGCAAGCCCTAAGCCAGATGATATCAGAAATTGATCCTAACATCATGAGCCAACAATATGTTATAAATAGAAAGGAAACTGGAGAATGGTATTAAGATATCAAGCATATCTTGATTACTGGAAGATGTCCTTCAAAGTTACAGGCCTCACAAAGGATAGATTTGAAGATAAGATCACAAAAATACATGATAAAAGGAGGAATTCTTTTCAAAAATAACTATGAAGGAATATATCTTAGATGCCTAGAAAGGTAAGAAGCAGACAAGGTGTTAACAAAATTACATGATAAGTTTAGAATTGCACACGGGTCGTACTTAGCCACTACTCATGCTATCCTCAGACAAGGGTATTACTGGCCCACTATTTTTAAAGATACGGTTAAACACATCAAATGTTGTCATATGTGTTAGGTTGCTACAAATAGAGAAAGATATGCTACTCAGCCCTTGCAACCAGTGATGGAGATGCGCCTATTTGCTTAATGGGGCATGGATTTCATACAACCCATTAATCCTCCATCATCCTCAGGCCACAGGTATGTGTTGACTATCACTAATTATTGCACTAGGTGGACTGAGGCTATTAGCAGTAGGACATGTAATGCTGCAGATGTGATTAAGTTCTTAGAAAGCAACATAGTAACTAGGTATGGAGTTCCTTATGCTTTAGTCTATGACAATGGACCTCCCTTTGCATCAATAAGATTATCAAGTTGGGCTTTTGACCATGGAATCATTTTGAAGTTTTCTTCAAATTACTATCCTCAAGGGAATGGACTAGCAGAGTCTACAAATAAGAACTTGTTAAACATCATAAAGAAACTAATAAAGAAAAACCCAAGGGAGTGGAACACCCTATTAAAATATGCATTTTGGGTAGATAGAACCAGGATGAAGGCTGCATTGGGAAATTCTCCTTATCACCTAGTATATGGGGTGGATCCTATCCTCCATGTTAACCTAAAGATCCCCACATTGCAGTTTGCACAAGAGTATCTAGGTATAGACAACAAACAAGAAGTCATGTTACTTCAGTTAATGCATCAAGAGGAAGAAAGAAATAGAGCAATTGATCAATTTGCTAAGCATCAAACTATTGTTTTGATAGCAGAGCTAGAGTTAAGGCTTTTAGAATTTTAGATTTAGTCCTTATGTGGGATAAAGCACATGAAAGGAAAGGGGATCATGGTAAATTTGATAAACTTTGGATAGGTCCTTTTCAAATTTTAGAAATCTTAGGAGACAATACCTATAGGCTCAAGACTTTAACCGGTGAGAATGTCCCATTACCAGTTAATGGATAGTTCCTCAAGCATTAGTTTCAAGCTTGAAACAGTGTCATGTAGGTCAAATGTATTATAATGTGCATATTGTATAGTTGTTTGTGTAGTTTTGTTTTGCTTGTTTTCTTTCCTGTTGAGTTTTGTTTTGGTTAGTCAAGATGATGCAACTTATCACCCTAAGAAAATAACTAAGTTGTTAGGATTCAAGTGGTGAGGATAAATTCCTATATAGGTTATGACTCATTTTGAGGAATATTGGTGATTAGGTCTATGATATCTTGATCATCATGGTGCCTTTTCTTAACTGAGGTGATTTTTTCACAATGAACCTTGGGTTTGTGGAACACATAAGTATAGGTGTTAAGTGAAAAATCTAAAGGGACTCCCTTTCTACCAATGCAATCTCCAACCTAAATCAATAAGTAACCATACCTTGCACATTAAGCTTACATGATGATATCGTATGAACAAAAGGAATAAATATTGAAAATCCAAAAGGAATAAAATTAGGCCATCTAAGTAACTCTACCGGGTCTATAGACGTCTGCTGGTAGTGGGGATCTACTTAGGGGGATTGTATAGATAACCTTGTTGGGGCTATAGACACCTATTGGCAGCAAGGCTCTATCCAGGTTGGCTATGAGGGATGATCCCAAAATATGTAGCTTAACATCAGTTACTCATGTTTTCAACTTATTTTCAAGATGAGGATAATTAATCATTTGCACACACCTAATCCTTTGCTAGCATTGTTGCAATGATGAAAATCATATCATTCAGAAAGGTCATAATACTTATACTTAGAGAGAGTTAAAATGCTATGTTAGAATGTGATCACATCACTTGAATGGTTACACAAAACGCCCCATAGTGCCTTGACAAAACAGGGACCCAACTTTTCTTTCTGCTTGTGGCTTGCTTGTTTTCTACTTTGGGTAGTTTGGTAAAATCAGTCATGCATGTAACCTTATAAGAGGGTGGATTTGCCACTATGATGAAGTCAGTTGTCAAAGTTAATAGTTCCCATTATTAACTTC
Organism: Cunninghamia lanceolata; assembly: GCA_027924645.1. Lineage (NCBI taxonomy): Eukaryota > Viridiplantae > Streptophyta > Pinopsida > Cupressales > Cupressaceae > Cunninghamia > Cunninghamia lanceolata. Next base: position 511,377 of record BSBN01001565.1, on the reverse strand, counting down.
ATGGTTGGAAAGTACGCAAAATTCCAAGCAGGTTTGTCTTTTAGATCACCCCAAAATCGTCTAAGGGAAGAAAGTTATGTTGAGTCAAAGTTTAGTCAAACCTAATATTACCCAGGCGAGGGGTCATATTTCTAACATCAGTCATATTTGATAAGATCACCTAGATATAGAATCGTCACCTGACAATCACCAAGTGTGCGATGCACAGATGTCAAATTTAAATAAGAGCCAATACCTACTTATCAAAGAACTTCACATATCCCATGGAGGGTTATATTTCCTAATATCAGTCATCTCACCCTCTTCGCAAGTATCACCCTATGTCAATATGAAGGTGACGTCATCCGATTCCAATGAATGAAAGAAATCACCCTAATGATGACATCATCGTTCCATCTGAACAACGGGGGGGTTATATATCCAATATTCATCATATTTCTTAATATGACGATGACATCATTAAAACATGATAACTAAATGACGTCGATGACATGATGATGTCACCCTGATCTTTTCCAAGGGAAAGGGGGGGTCATATTTTAGATTCCACTGATCTTAGTTCTATGACCCGATATACATCATGGTCAAATGTTGACCATATCACCCGATTCTTTGCACGTAGTTATCCCGCGCAAAAGCGAGGGGTCATATTATCTGGGGGGGTCATATTTCTGTATATCCCTTGATCTATCTAAGATCATCCCCCTTTAGCATTAAATGCAATTAAAATGGTAGATGAACTCCTGCCGATTACAAATACAGATTAAACACTTGGCGACATCTACAAATTCTCTGCAAATGATCGACAGATTTAATCAAGACAACACATTTTTACCCTAATCTGTCTTATTGATCTATTTTAAGGGTAAAATTCAAAGGTCATTTTTCATTCACCTTGCAATAAATCAAGAAATTACAGAGCTCTGAAGTCAAACCCTCAACAGCTACCTGTCAACGGATTGGATCCTTCAACGTAAAGGAACGAGTGATCTTACACGTTTACAGTCTTTCCCCAAAATCACTCATCTAATCCAAAAGAAAGCATTATCAAGTAAGTAATTGTAAACCCTCCTGTTGTCATTTTCTGTAATTCTAGGTAGAGTATTTCTCTTTACTAGGGTATCATCTTGTGATAATGCGTAGAAAGGTAAAATGAGGGGTAATATATAGAACATACATGATATGATAGAGGTACATGGTATTGTAAGAATACATATGGACACTGTAGGGTAAAATATATCATGTTTATTGTAGGAATCCATGGTAGATGTCAAGAGAAATAGGTCTAAGGCAGAGTTCTTCAAGCCCATGTTTGTGCAACTAGAGGGGGTACAATTCAAATACGGAGTCATTAGTGATACACACCAGGGGGATACGAACCTGGCTGTATGGTCGACAACATTGGACAATGATAAAGATAATCCTATTTTGGATGGGGTGTTTGTCTTAGGTATGTGGCATGCAGCTGGTTTTCCCTGTGCTATGGATGCTTCAGAATTGGTAGTGGAGTGTGCAAGAAATTACAACCCAGAAACTAGGTGAGTAGAGAAGCATGGAAGGATATATGTTGACTTTTCAGTCAAGGGCATTACTGCCACTTTCAATTTGCCAGTTGGGAAAAATATAGTGAATGTGGACTTGCAAAAATTGGAAACAAAGAATAACAATAACAAGAAGAATGCGAGGAAGAAGATGTACCAATGGAGATCAAAGAGTAGTACTTGTACTGCCTTGACCAAGCTACCCGTGCATTTGTACAAGTTTGACTTTGATGATGAGTACCAATTTATGATTGCTCTGCTAAGTAGGATGATTGGCAAGCCTCGTGCTGGAAATTTCAAGAATTAGATGTTTGGGATCATCCAGATGGTCTTGTATGCAGACAACAGTCCCCTAAGGGCAAAGATCATCAGTGACTCATTGGATGAGGGAATGAGGAGCCTAGGAGGACAAACATGTTTTTTCTACATGACTTCAGTGGGTAAGGCTTGTGGTGATGTTGATGATGCACACATATGGGATCATTACCCCCAATTGCAAAGGAAGGTATACCTCCAAGACTATAAACTGGTAAATGATGCATTCTCCATGCATCTGGTCAGAACTATGGAGGAGGATAGAACTAAAAGGCTGAGCATGGAAGCTCAAGAAATTCTCTATCGACATGGAGTATGGTTTATCCAATTTGCTACTTCCTCATATATTAGGATCAAGGGATTTGAGGGACAGCCTCTTATGTTGCCAAGATACCCTACTAATTGGTTCATCTTGATGGAATTTGTTAGGTAGGTATCTACCATAGTTGAAGCCTATAAGGCACAGAAGAAGATACCTCCAATTTTGTTTCCAGTATCCATGGGCTAGTACATGTGCCTAGATTCAGAGAGTATAAAACATGCCATCGGGGGGTTGAAACTGATGTATCTACAACCATTTCCTCTGGCCAGATCATATGATCCTTATGGCAGGATGCAAAAGGTACTGGGAAAACAGATACATCAAAAGCATCTAGAGGACTTTTGGACCAATTGTAATGATGAGGCTGAGGTGAGACGAGGGAAATATCAAAGAGTCACCTTGAATCAAGTCAAAACCTTTGACTGTATCCCAGTGCCAGCACAACTATGTAAAGATAATGGGAAAATAATGTCCAATGAATATGAGGACAAAAAGGTGTATAATGACACCATATCGGCTCCAGATCTTACACAACAGGAGGATATATCCTTAGATCAACTGATGAAAGGGGTGATCCAGCTAACCCAGGCTTGGGTAGATTCAGAGATAACCAAACTAAAGAAAAGGGGCATTGCCCTTATGGTTGATACTAAGAAGAGACAAGAAGTGTCTGATGAGGAATACGATGATTTCCTCACTAAAAAGAGAAAATCCAATGGGGAGAGATTACCCACAAAAAAACAAAAGAGGATCCAGCCTAAAGGTAAGAAAGGTGAAAATGAACCAAAGGGGGTGATAATAGAAAGGATTGCCACTAAGGTTGTAGGTGCATCCACATCGGCTCAGGCATCTACATCATCAACACAGCCTCTACCAAATAAACCAAAAACTAAAAGAATTTAAAGCCTACTATTGAGATTACAGAGATGCAAGTGGAAGGACAGATCCTGCAACATGAATTAGAAGAGGGAGACCCCTTGGAAGAGGAACAATTAAATAAAGAACCTGAAGATGATGACTTGTTGATAGCAAGCAAGAAGAGGAGGGGGATGCCACTGATGTCACCGCCTAAGAAATGGAGAATAGCCATGAGGGGAGATGTCCATGCTGACCCCATCATGTTGAGAGAAGCAAGTTGTGAAGTTTTCAGGAAGGAACTATAGCGTGATGTTCCTCTTCCCACAATAATTAAATTTAAAACCGAGAAAGTAGAAGAGCAAACAAGGGAAATGCTCAGGAGAAGTAAGGAGGTTCCTTTCTCCTTAGATGATACAGTAGATTTATCTAGAGATGACGTGGTCCAAGACGTGACTGCTCAACATATGGAAACTCTGGTTGCCAACACCAGAATGACTCCTCATGGAACTCCATTAGCCCAAAGGAGGGTGTTGGAAGAAGTAAAACAAACAGAGGAAATGAAACAAGGTAGCCTGGAAAGAGTAGCCCAATAGATAGGGCTGGACAATTTGGTTGATCAGGTTACTAGTCTTGTAGCCATAGACTTAGTGTATATGGGTGATATAAGCCCAAACAAGGATGACGGTGCACCCAAGGAACATAAAAGGACTAAGGTGGTAGAGCATACAAAGAAGGATAGTACTTCTCTCAATCAAGGTCAACAACAACATGAGACACCCATAGAACTAAAAATATCAAAAGTCCAACAGAAGAGTGGGCATGATCAGGGCATATCAGACATCGATGTTGCTCAGGCTTAGGGAGGTTCATCATTACCTCGGATAAAGAAGATCAAGGGATGTTACTAAAAGAAGTTCATAAAGAACAAAGCACATCAGGTGATCCCACAATAGTGGGTTACACTTTTTAGCCAAAGTTGACATTGAAATGAACATTTTGAAAAAAATCTTCACTTTTGGACACCTATAGTTGCTAAACCGTGAGGAATTTGAAGATGATGTAAACTAATGATTTGTTACATTTTTTCTCTAGATTTTAAATATATTTTTTAAAAAAAATTTGGAATCAAATTATATTTTCTTTTCCATCTCCTTCAATAACTAGTTTCTAATAGTAAACAACATTTTTAAAGAGTGATGTGTATTGTGTAAAACATAACTTTTTTTCTATGAAGGATAAAATGCTATTTTTTCAAATTTAGATGTTTAACTATGATATCTAGAGGATGCATTTGGTTTCATAATGTTTTATTGAATATTTTGCTTTTAATTAACTTTTGAAGTCAAACCAATTACAATTTATACATAGGTGTACTATGTAAAGTATAACTTTTTTTGTATGTATCAGAATTCATTTGTTTTTTTTTGTTGGAATAAGGACATCAATCCCTAGAGGGTGCGTATTTTTTAGAATTTCTTTTTCTATTTTTTCATATGTATGAAACAGAGACCTTGATGTTCATTTAAAAACCTACATTCACAAGAAATGAAAAATGAATATAATAATCAAATTAAATATATTTAAATTTATAGGTTTTGGGAAGCTTATAATAAGGACTACATACTTACAAAACATAAAATTTTAAATGAATTCATTTGATCCCCCAAAAGGTAAATCAAAAGTAGTTTTTATCAGCATGTCGATAGGTGTAGAGGAGACTCCATGACAGGTGTGGTTTAAAACTAGTGGGGTTCTATCCAAGGGGGTTTGATCTAAGGGGGTTTGATCAAACCCTATTCAATTACAATCTTTTAAATGAAACCTTTCAAGGCTTAAATCATTATATTTTATAAAAATATCTAATTTCAGCAAAAATCGGGATGTCGCAAAAAGTGTAACCCGTTATTGTGGCAACACCCCACCTACACTACATATCGAATAGGGAGATTCAGGAGAAGTCCCAAGGATAGAAGACAAATCAGGTCAGGAAGACCCCAAGCCACAAAATATCAATGCACCAGGTGGAGAACAGGCAATGACCCATGATCAAGGTGACCTTCAAGGGCAAAATACACAGGCCTCCCAAGAGGTTAATATGCCACAAGATGAGAAGGATAACAAAGAAGATGAAAATCCAAAGGAAGGATCACAAAACAAGGCATAGGATCAAAATGTAGACATTCCATAGGATCCTCCTTTGTAAGAGGCAACCCCTCAACAAGAAGAACTCCAACAAGATCCCACTCATGATGAACTACATGAGGATGAAATCAAGAAGGTACCTTCTTCACCAAGGATAGAAGCTAATACTGGAGAGCTAGATACCCATGATATAAACAAGGGCTACCAAGAATTTGGAGGTGATGTACCTCATTAGCAAAGAAAGGAAATACATATAGAACAAGTGTCAGAGGTCCAAGAGTTTGATGTCTCTACCCTATTTGTTAAGAGCATGATAAAACCAAGGAGGAAGGCTAGGTTAACATCTTCTATAAAAAGAGATCCTACCATAGGTAGGAGAACTGCACAGATAGCCCTTCCCACAGTTGAAAAGGAAAAATACAAAATAAGACTGGAAGAATTCCAAATCACAAATGTTGATCTAGATTTTGCCAATGAAGACTAGGAAGGTCAAGAGGGGAAGGATATTATTGATTCTTTAATCCAAAGGGTGAAGAAGGAAAAGGAGAAAAATAAAGTACATAAGGAGCACATTGCTCAATTGCATTCTTTCATAAAAGGGTTAATTAACCTTGATCATGCACCAACTGATCCTGCAGTCCCATTGACTATCATATCACAAGAGGATGTTACCAAATTGGACTTGATGAAACATGAAGCAATGGTGATGGAAAAATGGATGTTTTCAGTGCTCACTAGGGCTGAGGATGTATTAAGAACCTCTCTGCAGAGGTGGAATTCTTTGAGTAGCCTAAAGAGGAAGGTGGACAAAATGCAGAATGACATAGGGAGAAGGTCATTTTAATTGGAAAAGGTTTGAGTGCTCTGAGTGAGATGAAGAGAGTTGATTCATAGATTCTGATAAGCAATAAGGTATTAGACAATAATACTACCCTGCTATCAGGTATATGGTATGAAGATATCAGGTTTGAGTGTGATGTGTTGAAGAAGTGTAGTGGCAACCTCAGGGATATCAGTGTCAAGCTACATAGCATGATGGCATATGAGGCAGAAATCCCAGAAGCCTTGGAAGGTAAAATTGAGAATCAAGATGCAGATTTTGCTATTAAGGCTCTGCATGATAATTTCAAGCTAGTAGCAGATGACCCTCTCAGCCACTTGACTGAAGAGGTAATGAATAGAATCATGAGAATAAAGGTTAAAGTGGAGACATACAATGAGACAATAAATAGCAGGAAAGGAAAAATGGAACCTCTCAAGGCTAAATTCCAATCTGATAAACATGCAATAGTAAAAGCTAAAATCCAAGATGGGGGAGAGGTTGTTAAAATAGTGCAAGCATATGAATCTATCAGGACAGCAGTAAAGGTCCACATGAAAGAGAATGTTTATTAGAGTGATAGTGATAATGAAAGTGATGAAGATGAAGAGAATGATGAGCAAGAAGAAAATGAAGAAGAAGGACATGAAGAGTAAATGTAGATGCATCACTAAGTGAACATATGCATGGGATACTTATAAATAGTGGGTCATACAGATGGTTGCCAGTTGGCAACTTGTGCCACAGGTGAAAAGTTGACTAAGTCATAGGAGGATTGTCAGCTGATGATCTAAATTGATGAATCTCAACCGTTGGTCAATTGTAACTACCTCCTCACCTTATTCTATAAAAGGTACATGGGTACAATCTTTTATTCATTTGAAACTTAATTGAAATTTCATTGCTAAAGAATTTAGGGCTTATTTCAAAGTTATTGTGAATATACATGTTTTGCATACTTAATGAAAGAGAAGCTATTTTGATTACAAATCATTGTAAATCCTAAGTAATCTGTGAGTGGAATTTGGATATATGCATTGATTAGATGCGTCCCTTGGAGTGCTTTTCAATCTGCATATATTGTTTTCATTCTTTGTTCCTTTGAAGTTAGCATCAACCATACCTAGCTGTGGAACAACTTGGTGAATTATGGTTTGATTTCTTCTCTCCATGAATGTATCTTGTGTGTATGTGATTCAATAACAAAAGGTTCACTAAAATTAGAAGATGGAAGCATGTCAAATTGATAAATATCATGCAAATATAGATAAATATCCATGCGGAACACATAAATATCTACTTGTAGACACATCATTTAAATAAATATGCAGTGTAGAAGAATGTGTAAGTTCATGATGATCAATGATCAGAAGAATTGATCAAACTTACAAATATCACAGTGACCTTTGGAAATAGAGTAGAATTAACCTCTCTATGGAGTAAATTTACATAATACAATGCAATACTGATCACCTAAGCAAATGTAAGACCCCTTGAAATGGAAAACAACATGTCACATCAACATTTGAGTAACGTCAGACGATTATGACCTGATCAACGGAGCCTTGGAGTCATCAACTTATCTTAAGCTGATCATACTTTACAAGATAATAAAGGTTTGTTGTGTAAATGTTTATGCATGTTGTTATGACTAATAATCATCATCAACAGGTATAAAAAAAACTCATTTTGTTATAATTTATTCAGGAGTAACTACATCCTTTTTTGATACATATAATGACTCATATGTCATGCTCAAGAGGAGTATATCCCTCCAATTCATTTTTGGATACATAATCAAGAGGTGTATAACCTTCTGACTCACTATCAGACCTAAGTATAATGATCTTAGAAGATGGAGGTATGCGAGGGTCTCTCCTAACCATAGGTGCATCATCTTCAGACATATATGCTATGATCCTAACTATGATCTTAGCTCTCTCTAAGTTTTCCTTTCTCACTTGCTTGATTCGAGCTAAGGCATTCCTGAGGGTTTCAATATCACTCAACCATATGTCACTATCACTATTGGTTCCCTCAAAGGTTTTAATTATGGTTTCATGCTCTCTTTTGGCTTTTAGGTAACACTCATTCTCGATAACTGACTTCCTAGCAGTCATCTTAAGATGCACCATCTTGGTACAAGAAATTTAAACATTAGCTAACCACATAATGTTGACTACAGTTTAGCATACAACACTCATAAGCCCTAGTGCTGAACCTAGTGGTTTTGATACCATATGTAACATCCAAAATCTTAAACAAGACTAAACATAGATATTTACCATGAGATAAAACATACAAAGTGAAAAGGATAGATTTTTTTTTCTTTTATTTAACTTAAAATCAAGATACAACAATTTACATAATTTCTTTTCTAAAATAAACAACATGATATAATATACAAAGATGACATTTTGTCTTTACAATTACAAATATCTACAATAGATAATGTTTTACATAGTCTTAATAAACACAAGTCATAAGGGTATACTGCATCCAAAAATTTGACATCATTATCACAAGCCTCGGCATGTCTTCTGCTAGAGAGAGAGAGAGAATCTTCCCAGTACTTTTCCTCCAACCACAGATCGGTGATCTCCCACACATCTTCCAATTGGAAGTGGCTCTACCCTTCATGAAGAGTATAGACCAAAGGCGACCAACAGTATATTGACATCTAGGTACTAGTGTTGTATCCTCCACAACACTATTGATCATACAACCCTAGATACCCTCTAGCTAAGTATGATCAATCCAATAGCTTATGCAATCTAGATACAGTGAATCGATAATGCACGTAAAAAAATGTATGCATTACTTTGGCCAAAGATTCAATATGAATAGAAATTCACAATGAACATAGTCGTTATGTCCACCCACCCCAACTCGACTTGGATACTATCATATCTCTACAATTTGACTTGGTAAACTATGTTTTACTATATAGTCTTGACAACTTCAATATTTTTGGTCTTCTTGACTTTGGACAAGTTTACAAACACTGTCAATGGTCTATAGACCTTAAGGATTATCTTTTTAAACGAGGATTCTCATTGCATCTTTGCAATTCGCGAAAGAACTTAAGTTGACTAAGAAAGTCACTTTATCAAGGTTAGGCATTATTGGTTAGGAAAATTATATCCTTTATATCTAGAAGAATAAATAATCACAGTTAGGGTATTTGACCCTTCATTGACAATCTATAAAAATTATCTCATAGGTTAAGTATAATAAATTACCCTATTGGATCGACTTTAGGTTTTGGTCTATCTTATTCCATCATAATGGGATAACAAACATATAATCCCATAAAGTAATAATATAATAAACAAAAAGGATTAACCCTAGGTATTATTCTGACTACGAGGTCATTTCTAGTTTTCACAACTCTTGGCTAGAAAGAAGATCATTTACCAAAGTTATTATTACCAAGAGATCATTCAATCCTTTATGACAAGGATATATCTCTTTATAAACAAGACTTATTACTACAAACCCTTTTAGTTTCAAAGAGTCTAGATTGTTGACTTATGATTGTTTTTATAGGTAAAATACAATGACTAGATTACACTATTTTCAATCTAAGTTTAGTGACTAAGTAATTTTTCCACACATTGAAGATGCAAATCTAAAAAGCCAGAACACACTTTTATTGTCGAAGGCCTTTGCACCTTTCAAGCTATAATTTCATTGGCTATCCTAAATGTTCACAACATGAGTTCTATAACACACGGGATATCTAAAATGTGGAAACGAGTATATAGCTCGTGCTTACTGGATCATAAGAATTCTATATTCAAAGAACCCTGAATCTTGTATAAATATGTACTGTTTGAACTATTCCAAATAGAGATCTTCGATAAGAAAAAGAGTATAGGGACGTATAGAAGCTATTCTTGATAGAGTTATATGGATTATATATTTTTAAGAGCAAACTCTCAATATAAACTTCCTTTAAATCTTTGTCTAAGTTTATACATAAACTCTATAAGTATAACTAATAAAGCTATCCTCTAACATTAATAAAAAATAAGGATTACTTTCAGTTGAAACACCTCATATAGGTTTATCTCGATCATCTACACTGATTAGAGCATTACTTAGAGATATAATAACATTCCTAATGTAATAGAATCGACCATTTTATCACCAATTCCGACGGCCTTATAGAGAAAGATTAATGACTCACAATGGCTTTAAAGTCTAACATATTAACATGCATTTCTTATAATATTCAAAGACATCATAGAAAGAAAAGAACCTGATATATAGTTAACTATAGAGTATTCTTTATTAGTTGATGGCCATGAAGAGTTCTTCCTTCCACCGCTGTTCATTGTCACCTGTTTTCACTATACTTCACTCGCTCTTCTCTCTGAGACAATTCAAAACTTTGAATGCAATGTCCCCTTGATTCTAAGGTATTTTGCTTTTTATCAAACACTCCTCACTATCTTCATAGCAACACTTCCTGTCTATCTCTCTTTTTCCTATTTTGCTGTCATTACTTCCCGTGTTGACTCTACAAGGGTGTTTGACCTTTATAACTTCATATGACTCCCTTATTACTCATCTTAATTCCACGACTGGCAATCATAAAAGACCCACTACATTGTAGTTGGAAACAAACTCTCTTTGAAGTTGCTAGGCTCTACACGTGCTATGCCTAGGAGGTTTAATCATCCATCGTGAGGGAATAAGTGGTATATAATACCACTAACACTTATGAATAGTCGACACTCTAAGAAACCACGACTTAAGATAATTAAGTCATCTCAAGTGTTGTAAAGACCACTACATTCGATTAAAACACTTTCCTCCAATTATGCCTACAGCTACTCTAAGCTTGAGCATGTGGCTCCTAAAAGATTATGTGGTATTTAATCCACTCAACATACCACTTAAAGGCTCTTAAAAGAATAATCGATACTTAAGGAAATTGGTTTAAATGATGACAACTTCACATAGAAGAAAAGGTGGATAATTATATTAAACCATAAGCAATTCATGATTAACCAATTTTCCAAAAATAATAAACATAATAATAATAATAGTCTATAATCAAATGAAGTAATATCAATAGGGATTGTTATAATAATATGATGTAAGACTTACATAAAAGCATGGTAAGGTCGAGCTCATCTCCCCTTCATGAATACACACTATTTCACGTTGATTAAGCTTGCCATGAGTGAACATGCGATGTTAGACTATAATCATGCCAACAGTTTAACCATCTACGTTTTGACGACACAAACGCAACTACTTACGATGTGATTGACGAAAGGTCACGTTAGTCGTAGACGACTAATGTTCTTTTTCAACAACATTGTTTTCACAAAAAGACAAGGTCAACACACAACTTAATCTCAAAAAGGAATCAATAAGACACCGACAACTTGTCGAGTCGATCCAAGGATTAACCAATAAAACGTAACTTACCTCAATCGACTAGAGTTATTTAATTGTTCAACACTATACTCATTTGGCAAATGACCATTTATAACCCAAGGTCTATTCTCCTCTCCTCAGAAGATACTCTCTCTCTCTCTCTTTTCAGAGAGTCATCAAAACCTATTTTCCTACATATAACTTGCAATCACCAAATTATGATCAGTGCATCGTTAGTCCATTCATAAACTTTATGAATAATAAACCAAATTTTTAATACATCATATGCATTGCATTTAATCACATAACTGATATTCAATTAAATCAATATTTTCCAATGACATTTAACCCAATGTCAAAATATTTATCCAATAGATTCACTTCTGTTTATGTAAAAGTAAAAAGTAAAAAAATGCCAAAATTAGTGATGTAACACTCTCTAACCTACTATCTACTCTACTCTCATGATATCTACTCTACTCTCAAGCTTTCTATTGTGGATTATTGCTATGACACTAAAATATTGCAGGTCTTATGAAGATCTTTGGGCTACACCAACTTCTTGAGTCAAGTTGTGATGTCGTTTCAAGCATGCTAGGGTTTCCATGCTCATGGTGACTTCTTTCCTTCATGCTTTGTGTTAGCATTACATTCTACTTCAGATTTGGCTCTGCCTTCCTAGGGCATGCACTCTCTATCTATCATATTTGCTATTATGGAGGTGGAAACACCATTCACGAGGCTTGACCGAGGCAAGCTCCTAAATATCACCCAACCATTTTCCTTCTTGCATGAGTGTAGGCCAAAAGAATACGTTTCGAAAGCTGATCTCCGGGAAGAAGACAAAGCTTACTATTGTAGACTCGACAAAGGTTGCAGTTTCTGTAAGCCCTAATCTGGGACCAGGGCGCCCAAGCACCCTTGTCCTAGGTAGTTTCACCTCTAGATCTAGGTTTTGAATAATTCCTTTATCCCTACTATTCATTTGGTTTCTGGTTTTTCACTTCTGATAGTCTATTTTACTTCGATATTTGTCAACTAGGGTTTCGTGTCTTCACTCTAGCTTGATTGATTGGATTTGGTTAATTCCTTCTACATACAACAAAAGAACTAAGCCCCTATAGTTTATCTCTCCTTCAAAAGTAGAAGCCAAGCTCAGCGTGTGTCACAATGTTTTGTAGAAGAGGGTTTGACCTAGTTTGATCTATTGAGCTAGTCTCTCTTTTCTATGTTAGACATACATTCCCACCTTTGTCACAATTCATTTTGCCTAACACCTTATTTTATGTCTCTTTAGTTTGAGTGTCTAAATCCTACTTTGCATTCCTCAGTTCCTAAAATTCCTCTCCTCCTTAGCTTTATGGCTACACCACTTAGAAAACCCTCAATTGTTGCTTTTACGATGGGGAGTGAAGTTGGAGTTTGATGCATCTCGAGGGACTATTTAGAGGACTCAATGGTGACTATGAACTAGTGGATTTATTTAGGGGACTCAAGTGTAAAGTCCATGAATCCTAGTTCCTAATGATGTGTTAAATGATAGTGATTGCACCAAAGAATGATTATTTGTTTCTTAAGAGGAGTTCCCTTGTAACATGACTTTTGCTTGAGGGATAAGCATAATTAGAAATCAAGGTTTGAGTTGTTGAGGACATTAGAGGTCTAGGAAAGGCATACTTTCATGTACATTTGGGTTGGAAGAACACATATAAGAAATTTATAGTATGGGTCTTGGACAATATATGTGACATTCACTATCTCCAAACATGAGCTTTTAACTTTCATCTTGTAGGGTCTTCCAAGTCTTGTATCCTCGTGTGGGTTGAATTTCTCTTTCTTAATCTTGTTTAAACCTTTCCTAAAAAATACAACCACTCAACTGAGTCTAATAATTTTCTATGAAAATAATGCTAAAAAATTTGCCAACTTATGTGTCCTTTTGTGAACCTACATTAAACTAGAACATTCAAATCACTCCCTAAGACAATTAAACCCATCAACCTTAAGTTGATAAGTAACTAATCACATACCTAAACAACCTTAATGAACACTTTTCCTTTTTAAAATCACTCCCTAAGACAATTAAACCCATCAACCTTAAGTTGGGTAAGTAACTAATCACATACCTAAGAAAACCTAATGAACACTTTTTAAAAAAATCACCTGATTAATAACTCTCCATAAAATCCAAAACCCTCGATTCTCTCAACTTCCTAACCTATCTTTTCCCTGTCCTTCGAATTCTCAATCTATCTTTCCTCACCCACTGTGTACCCCACCTCCTCCCGAATATTGGTGAAATCTTAAATCAACTTCTTTTTTTCTTAAAGGTACTTATCATGTCAATTCCCTCAAATCAACAAGACTATGTAACCACACCGATCTCCACTTGTCAAAAGAGTAAATCTACTAATAAAATATGGGTTGTGAATATTGAAACAATTTAAAATGAAATAGCTTCCCTGTAACCAAAATTAGAGCCTTAAATACATATGCTTACCATATGATTAATAGATGTAATGACTATTTGGAGCAATTCCCTCACTCCAACATGATAAAAATAAACCCATCTCTAAATTCACGACGTTATTTGGTGGTCATAATTGGCTATTACCAATACTTATGTAGTCTTCTTAAATTCAAAAATACACGTCTTTAACTAGCCATACCACTAGAGCATATCATCATAACGTATTGAAACTTATCATCACTCTGTATCTTAATTATGACTTGGTAGTTATATATTCCAGTCTTGTCAAATACCATAACTAGAGCACGCGTTATTCGAAATTTGTGGAAAAGCTTTCGCGCCTTGTCAACATATAGTTATATAGTACCGTTGTATCTTTCTATAGCTAAGTGTTCAAAGAAGAAATCATGATAACATATTCTCTATCTTGTCAAATATCATTCATACATGGTGACTAGCCTATGTTGGGTTTTAAATAATATTTTAGGGTCGTACCAAAATCTATATTTTTATATACAAGTTAAACACTTGTAATGGTGAAATTTGCATGTTCATGCCATTTTCCGGGAGTATTTTGGTACACAGATATATTGACAAAATGGTGTGACTTTATGCAAAGTCAAGTCTTATACCTTATGTTATCTACTTATTATTTACACATCTTTTTATATACGTACTATTTATTCCATGCATACTATTTATTCCATGCATACTATTTATTCTCTTTCTCCTATTCACATATCCTTACACATTCACCCTTTTCACTCATTTATTACTTATATGCTTACACTTATTTTTATGGACATGATATCCATTATCATCTAGCCAATTTTCTATCCCAAACTAAGTTTGTGGTTGCAAGGATGTCCTCATGGTTGTGGACTTGTCCCACCCTAATTTAAAATTTTAGATTCAAATTTGAACGAATTACCACCTTATGCTTCCTACTCGGGCCCACTAAATAAAAGTTTGCACAATATTTTGTTATGTCCTCAAGTATTAAAAGATGTTTATTGCATTCATTCTAATAATCTAGAATTCAAGCAAGTAATTTGAATATCATTTACATCCACACACTTCAATTAGTGCTCTAAAATGAAACTAGCATTGCACAATCATGTTAGGACCATTTCCATGATTGAAAAATGTTGTTTTCGATATTGTTCAATTTCAAGAGTTTGATCAAGGCACAATTCCCTCATGGCTCAATCACACAACCTAACAAAGGTATTTATGAATACTACTAGCCCCTGCACATATCAAGACAACTTCAAAGATATAGAAGTACCTCAAATGAAGTGAATAGAAGTAGTATGTAGATCACATAGGCGAAGTTCATGGGTGTAGGACAAGTTCATAGTTGCATATATATCCTTAATGGTTAAATTTGTCCCTCCAAAGAGTCAAAACCAAATTCTAATCCAAGGCAATTACCAATTTGATATTAGATGATCTCGAAGACATACCGAATGCACATCTCCTTCATTCTTTGTGCATTCATCATTTTTGAGTTAAGTATATTTATTTTCTATTTACATTTCCCACATTCAATTATTTCAAATTACCAATATCAAGTCAACTCAACTCTCATTTATTTGCCTTTGCTAAGTTGTGCTCATGTGTGTATTTTATTGGATTAACCTAGGTCAAACATTAGGGAATATATTTTCCTTCACATTTTGGTAAATCCATCCAATCTTACACATCCCAACCTTCTTCAAGGGTTTCTAATTCATTTTTTTGACTAAGTACACTTATTTCCTATTTACATTTCCCACATTCAATTATTTCAAATTACACATTTTTGAGCTAAGTATATTTATTTTATATTTACATTTCCCACATTAAATTATTTCAAATTACCAATATCAAGTCAACTCAATTCTTATTTATTTGCCCAGGCTAATTTGTGCTCATGTGTGTATTTTATTGGATTAACCTTGGTCACAAATTAGGGAAAATATATTTTCCTTCACATTTTGGTGAACCCATCCGATCTTACACATCCCAACCTTCTTTAAGGGTTTCTAATTCATTTTTTAGATTTGATATTACTCTAAAGGTTTTGATCCTTATTTGTTTATAACATTGGATTAGAGTTTGGGTATACATAGTGAGTTGTCTTTTATCCCATTCTCCCAACCTAGCCTACTCTATTAGTGCAAGACGTATTAGAGTTATTTGATGGTTAATTTACACTCATTTATATCACATTATGACATGTTTCTATCTTTCACATCATATGACACATCTATCCTTGATACACTTATGGAATTTTATGCTATGGATACATAAGTATTTTCTTTAGAGGTGTTGTTCTATCATGTACTATCTTTTTCCTCTTTCCTTGAGTTCATTAATACCTGTCCTATGCTATTAGAAATGTTTAGCTCATTTGTTCATGCATTCCATGGTGATCTTATGCATTTGAACAATAATGATCTATCATTTAATTTGCCTATGCATGGCATTAGTGTATGATCTAGTGATGATACATCTCTTACATGTCATGATAGTTTCATAGGTTCATATCCTTTACATGAATTGTCTCCTTTTATAGATGATGAACATTCTTCTACATCTTGTCTTGAGTCTATGAATACTTGTCCTTTACATTATTATCTTCCTCCATATGATGATAACTTATGCCCCAAGGATACTTTATTAGCTTCTCATGTTGATTTTCCTTATCCAACATTACATGTTAACATTATAAGTCTTAGTGAGGAGTTATTACATGATGAATATGAAGGTTCTATAGATTTTTTTTTACATGTGTAATCATTTCTACTTGTTAATTATATGCATGTAGATAATGACATTCTATTGATTAGTGATTTTAGATTATATTTATGTGGTGGAGCTTTAGAATGGATTGATTAATCTTGTTTTCTCTACACTTCTCTTTTAGCATGTCCAATGCTTTTATTGCATATTTTTCTAGACCTAATTCACATGCAGATAGTTTGGACTTAGACATTTTCTCTCATGATTTATAGTTTAGTCCTTGTTCTCCTAATATACACATGGCCTATAAATATACTAAGCCTAATTTTTGAACACACCCTATATTGAGGTTAAACATGATATAAAACAAAAGTTGCCTAACATGATAAACAAATTCATTGCTTGGATAGTTGGCTTTATGTTTTCATGTCCATGTTCTTATTTCACATATGGATGTTACAAAGACACCTATAGTGGTACATGTTGATGCAAGTGACTTTGAGAATGTGTTGTGCTGTTCATCTCACTTCTCCCTTGTGTTTTGCTTCATTTCTATTTTTGCCTTGTTGATTATGTCATGTATGTTTTGACTCAGCCTTATCTATTATTCTATTTACCTTGTGTGTCCTTACATTTTGTATTTTCTATTATGCCCTATTGTGATTTTTGCACCCATTTCACATTTTACCTTTAATTTCATGGTATTTTTCCCATTTGGGAAGTTATTTTGGTTTCCATTTTACTTGATCAACATATTTCCTCCTATTATTGTCTACATCTTTATGCCTATAATTTATTTATAATTACCTTTTGTCTTTATTTCCCACTTGGGTGGCCCACGTCCCTTTGATTATCTTTTTTCTTCCATAGTCTTTTCCCCTCTTATCACATTTCTTCCTATTTTACATCCTATACTTATGACCATGGTTTTTCCTTAGCCTATGATCATTTCTTATTTCCTATTGATCTTACATTGTTGCATCATGCATGTTAGAGTCTATTCCTTCACCTTACATTGATACACTTTACTTCTTAGAGCTTCATAAAATGAACCTACACATTGACACATCTTACTCCCTAGAGCTCCTTGTTGCATCTATATTGCCATATCATGCTTCTAGAGATTTAATCCTTGGTCCTTAATTTTCATATCACACTTCTAGAGCTATTTATCACATTGTAAATCATAATGTCTTCCCCACAACTTATGGTCCCACAGAGATTTGGGAGCACTAGGGTGGCATATGTACAGGCAACTATGTTTTTAGTTTTTTTAGTATTTTTTCAAAATTGTCTACATCTTAGTAAATGGCATTTTAAAGGCCTTCGGAGTGGAATTTAGGGTCAAGACTTTCATCCATTTCTTTGAGTGATATCCATAGATAGGGCTCGACATTACTCAATCTATCCCTCTTGGATATCTTTCCAATGATTCCAAGAAGTTTGGATTTTGACTAGCTGACTAGGAGTTATGACCCTGCCAAGTGGGGTTCTGAATTTAGCAGGTTTTTTGGAAATTTGAAAATTTGAATTTTTGAATTTCCATTAGTCAGTTGTTGGTTTTGTCACCTTCCATCTATCCATTTCAATTTCCATGGATAAGGTGACTCTTCACATTCTTACTTCATTGTATATAAACACTTTTTGATGCAAATAAAATTCTCTTTGGTTGCCTGCAACTCTCTACAAGTTCTGCACATTGAGCTCTTGTTTATTTTTACAATACCACAGGCTTAGCGCTAGGTATTGTTCTCTGAATTCTCTATTAAATTCAGATCAACTTATGAGCTTTATTGTGTTATTCTACCCATATAGGAGTATTTAGCTATACATTTACTTTGATGATCACATTCATACATATCATTTTCTTATTATTTAGACATGGGTGATATTTACCTATAGAGAGTTCCTAAAGTTAGATTTTATCTATAGATTGTAATGTAGTGAGATATAGTTTATCTATAAAGTTTATATGCAGTTTGGTAAACAACTACAAAATACAATGCACTGAGATGTAGTGAGTTTTAGATGGTGCAATATAGCATGCATGTTGTTTTACATGTGGTGATTTTGTGGTAGCAACTACAAGCCATTTGGAGGAGAACTCACTACCACATTCTAGATTTAGTTTTATTGGATACATGAGTGGAAAAGTAGGTTCACTTGTCGTAGAGTTGGAGTTCTTGTAGTGAAATCTAGTGACTGTTGGTAACTTGGCAAACATCATTGATAGAGACAATGTTGGTATGACTAAGACTGATTAAGCATGATGTTTGAATTGTGTTGTCATTGATGGCAACAAGTGTTGTGAGGTTATAGTAATCCTCATGAAGTCATATGAACAGAGATTTTTGATCCGGTAAAGAGACTTAAGCATTTTTGCTAAGTGTTGGTAGAGTACAGAGATGACTGCAGAGCTACAGTGTTATGGTCCACATTGGTCCACATTTGAAGATCATGTCTTGCAGTTCTGGTAAGATGTTGATAATTCTTAGATGATCCTAACTCCAAAGTTTTATCTTCTAATGATCTTTGGAAGTACAGTTGTAAGTGGCATAAGTTCGGCGTAACAGAGTACAGTATTAAAAAGAACATAACACCTATTTGTTTTGGTCCACATTTCTCTGGTAATGGATATTTTCTCCTATGGTTTTAAGGTGTTGTAAACACATGATTGAAGTCTCTAATTCTAGAGTTTCAATGTTTGAAGTCCTCTGGTAAGGCAGTTATGAGTACTTAAGTATCACTACAGGCATTG
Organism: Cunninghamia lanceolata; assembly: GCA_027924645.1. NCBI lineage: Eukaryota > Viridiplantae > Streptophyta > Pinopsida > Cupressales > Cupressaceae > Cunninghamia > Cunninghamia lanceolata. The sequence goes on along the minus strand of BSBN01001565.1, from coordinate 492,030 downwards.
ACAATGTTTAATAGTGACAGAGTCTAAGTTCTGATACTTCGCATTTCACCGCATGCTAATATTTTGTCATGTAATTCTGAAGTTAAGTTTTAGGATGCCTAAGGAGACTTGGTTATGAATTTGAGCAAGTTTTGTGGTCCGTACTGTAAATTGTATTCTAACAGTTGGTTTGAGCATGTGTTAATCAGTTTGTGAAGCTGACCTAATACTATAATCTTTATGGAGAGAAATCTATTGATTAGAATCATATCCTAAGTGGTTCTATAGTTTGTTCCAACATAAAATAATGTATTCTAAGTGTTGGCTTGGTCCATAAAGTCTTTTGGTGGAAGCATTGATGCTGACAAGCTACACAATGCATAACTACAAGTTTCATCCTTGCAAGTCGACCTATTTTGAAGATGCTATGTGTTGCAGATATATATGTGATTCATTTCAGTGTTTGAGGTGAAGATGAATGTACAAATATGACATGTAAGATATTTTGTGATCCAGTAAGTGCGACAAGTGTTTGAGAAGAGAGATCTAAGTTTTATGCAGAGGAGAGCAGTGTGACAGAGCAGTTCAGAATGAAGAGTTTTGAGACAATATTTTGAGCTTTAGTGGAACTGTATTCCATGCATTTGTAGATGCAATTGTAATAGTTCATTCTTGGCAATGAGCCACCCATTCTCTCAACTCTATCTTCTTTTGGTAGTGAGCCCTTATGGCAGTGAGCCTGTTGTAGTGAGAATTTCTTTAGATAGTGAGTCCTTTGGGCAGTGAGCCCTATGGCAGTGAGCCTTTTGTAATTTGATTTTGCTATCATAATATATTGTGAGCTAACACTCACCGTGGTTTTTCCCTTTTTGGGTTTTCCACGTAAAAATCTTTGTGTTCATGTGTTATGGCTTGTGGTTGTACTTTCTATGCTTGATTTGTTTTAATGTTATTGAATGTGGCAAACAGATTAATGGATTAATGAATGAATGGTTTAATAGAATACTGATTCACCCCCCCTCTCAGTATTCTAGGTGTTCAACAATTGGTATTAGATCAAGGTTCCTTGGAAGAAGTCTAATAGCTTGAGGAAGATCTTGGAGATTTAACATGTAGAGGAAAACTAATGCTTTGTAGACTTAACATAATTCAGGGATAAACCTATCTAAACAGTCCACTTATCATTGTACTCCTACATTAAATTATCAACCAAGGAGCGTAAACTTATGATGGCACTGCACTGTATGTGACTTCAGGGCTCATATTCTTCTAAACTATCTTATCTAAACCTACTCAGATTATTTTACTTTGTTGGAATTCACAGAAATGTAAGAGCAATAAAAATAGTTACAGAATCTAGTGGCTATGGGTACCTTCAACATAAGCTATAGATAATTGCTAACAATAGGAAATTACAGAATTAATCCCAAACATTCAAAATGATAAGAGAACTACTGCTAACCTTCAGAGGACTTAAAGTAGACAAAGCATGTGTTTGTTCATGAACCATACTACTGTAATTTAACAATCAAAGTATTCTAATTGACTCATAATGTATTTATAAACTAATGGAAAATAGATTTAACAAGAATGCATAAAGGAATAAGAAAATAAATGAAGTGAAGATCAGTACCTTGAGTGGCCGGCTTAGGGGACTGACTCACTTAGCTGGAAATCAAATCTAATTCAGATACTCACGCATCTTCATAACACATAGTTCCATTTATTTCATATCATAAATAGAATCTCTTTTAGATTGTATTCAATAATGACCTTCTTTAATCAAACATGTCTAGAACTTCTAATATTGAAAAATAGAGTAACAACTGAGTAACTGGAAAATAAGGTAACTAACTTGACATTGAACTCATCCCTCCTAACTTATACAGAAATGGGAGAGTCTTATGTAACTACCAACTAACTTCAATCATTAATCCATTCCTAGATACTAGGATACAGGTTTAAGATTGATTTATTAATTCCAACTGAACAGAGGAAGGAGAATCCTATTCAAACAAGAATTCTTATACAACAACTCGTATGAAGAACACACATAAGCTACATTTGAAACAAGTCTACTTCTTCTGCATTTATTCCTTTCCATGATGGTTCACATTCATCCTCCAGAGCTGCCTACATTTTTGGCGTCTTGACTTCGACTTCCTTTAATTTCCTATCGTGCAACTCGCTACAAATTCTCCTTTCCTTGGTGCCACGTTCTTGCTACATAGGGGTTAATCCACAAAAAATATGCACAAAAATAACCTTCATAATTAAACCATAGGATTTCATCTATATTTCATGCATACTCATGTTTAAATCATTTAATTGATAATATCATCACCATATTCCATATTAATAACATAGATTCAAGGTCTTGCAAAGTATATAAAAAGACAGTATATAATGATGGTGATGTTGGAAAAGTGTCTGGAGGATCATATGGAAAAAGTCTGAAAGCATATAAAAACAACATAAAAAGAGGCCAATATTTCAACCCATCATTCCCCACAACTATCCTTTTGCTTGCCCTCAAGCAAAATCATTGAATTAAACATCTAGGGGAAAAGATTGTAGTGCAAGGTAATCTACCTAAGGTCCATTATTTCTCTGACTCCCTCTCCCTGCTTAAGATAGAAACCATTATAATTTGCAAGCCTATCCATCCTGACTGATTCTACATTCCTACACTCATCATTCTTTTCGCCTGTCCAGTGTGGTACTGGATAGAGGAGAATAGGAGGATAAAAAGTAAGTGGCAGCCATCCCACTCCTGTTTGTTCTGAAATCTGGATGTACTTGCGCAATATTTCAAACATGTTCATAAAATTATGGAAAGAGTGAGGCTATTTCCTCTACAATGTTGGGGTCAGGCTATTCCATTTGTCTTCCATATACCTTAGGCAATTTTGAAGCATAGGTCCTGCTAACTATTGTATCCTTCTATGATCTCGTAGTCTCAAATCCATAATTATTTTTCCTGGACCTTTCTGTGAGAGGAGTGTTAACCATTGAGTAAGGATTAAATCAAGATTTAGTTTAAATCAAGATTTAGTGCTTCTCTTCTAATTTGTAGTGCCATTGTTTTCTCTTGTTCCTCATATTTATTCATTAATTCACCTCTGAGCTGCTCATTCTTGAAATATGATGACAGTGCCCTAACTTGCAAATCCCCAACATAAATTGAAGGGTTCCAATCTATATCCTCTGCCATTAGGTAGTTGTGAAAACAATATTCACACAATTGATCTTGCTCCTCTAAGATGACTTCTTTAAAATAGCTAAAAAAAATATGCCTTGAATGTAAATCAAGTTGATCATTAATGAACCTATTAAAGTGGAAATTGAGAAATTTTTCATTTAGAAACAATGCATATACTCTGGGTGGAGGTCTACACTCAATGATCTGTATGGTTCTGTCTATTACCTCTGTTAGCTTATCCTCCATCCTTTTTATCACCAAATTCTTATCTTATATTGAAGCATTGAGATTCTATTTTTCTTTCTCCCATCTTTCCTTTTCCTATATGGATTTGTGAGTAAGTTTCATTAATTCAAAACCCAAAGACAAAGTAGTGTGATACATTGGAGTCCTTGATACATGAGGTTGTGGAGTTAATACTTCATTTTCTTCACTTTTTGTTTTACTCACAGCCATCTATGCTAATAGATCTAAATTGGTCCCATGGCCATAGGTTTGAATTCTCTCCTCCAACTCTTGTATTCTTTTCTCCTTTTCTTTTTCCTTCTCTTCATATCCTTTCACCTACTCTTCCAATTGTTTTATCCTATCAAGAGCTTCTTGAATCTTTTTTTATATTCCTATCTTCCAACAATTCTTTTTCCTTTTCAAAATTCAGACTTTCATCATTATCATCCCCAGTTATATCAAAAATTTCCTTAGTAGAACTACTAGGAACTGACTTTCCCATTTTCTTTGCAATAAACATATCTTCTGAATTAGAATCAGAAGATGACGAAACATACCTTCTCTTTCTGGAAGACACATTAACACTTTCATGAGCATCGACAGGGACATCTTTAGGGGCGTTTCCTTCTTTATCTATATTTGTATTCACTAGCGTTGGATCATGGTGTTGCTGTCCTTCACCTTTTTCCTCCTTCCCCTGTTCCTCAACAATTCTTTTCTTCACACTCTACCTTTTCAACCTTCCTAAGCAACTGGGAGTAATACTCTCCTGTTTGAACTCATTTTTCCTCTTCTTTTTACTCTTCTTCTTCTTTTCCCCTGCATCTTCTCCCTTCATAGTGCTCTTATGTTTCTCAACACTTTTCTTGTTTCTCTTTTTCCTAATAGGTGTTGAATCAGTGCCTCTCATAGCTTTAGGGTTAGAAGATGAAGGTTCCTCTGTTGCCACTAACTTATCCTCTAGAATATTTTTCTCTTGTGGTCCCTCTTGCTCAGGTTCAATCTCTGGTTCAAGCTCATGTTGGGGTTCATCTGCTGCTTCAGGTTCTTCTAACAATGTTGTGATATCTATACATTGTTTAATGGCCTCCCAATCAACCTGTGGGTGTTGAATTCTTAGGCTTCTCTTAACCAATATGGCTATTAAATAGTGATGGGACAACGTGGTGTCTGCTTTCTTTTTCTGATAATCAGATGCCATCCTTTTCAACATATTATAGAGGAAATTGGGAACATTGACTAGCTTATCATGGCATAAATGATTAAGCAACTTAAAATGCACAGTATACAACAAATTGAGCCAGCCATCACAAGTAAAGTATTTAATGATATAAGAAGCACATTTTCCCCAAAAGAATGGAAGGGACAATCTCTTTGTACCTTGTGATGTTGAGTCCAAGTGTTCTCCTCGCTCGCAGAATTCTTCCCTTGATGTAGCTGCATCAGCACAAGCTAGATATCCAGACCCTATGCACGTCAATCCTATGACTCAGGCAATGGCCATTTCAGAAGCATCTACAACCAATCCCCTGACTGTTGCCTCATCATACTGCAATGTAGCTGCAAATTCTTTTTCCATTTCATTATCATATTCTATTAACTTCAAAAAGTAGTCCAGCCATCCTACTCTAGTGAAGAGTGGTAGAACCAACACATCCTCTAATATTTCCTTATGCGTAGATGGCTCTCGTTGTATCACATCACCTCCCATTATTTCTGTGTTCTGCAACCTCTTGGAGTGTCAATTTCTGCTAAACTCTGAATTCACCACCTTAAAAAGAACCAACCTACAATTTGTTGCCTTCTCCTATAACTTTCTTAGGGTAACAAGTTCACACTTTGGGCGAAACATGGTAGGTTTATTATCTTTAGAAAATGACATAGAATTTTATCTGATATTTCTAAAAGACAAGGATGACGAAAATAAAAAATTTTAACAACCCCTCCCCCTAACTAATGTGTGAAGTGACCTCACTTCAAGTGTGAAATAATATGAAATGAAGAGTATTTATTAATTGAAATGGTGATAAATATTTTTGCATGCATGAAATAAACAAAAAATAATAATGAATATAGAAAGAAAGCTAAGTTAATCATTGAAAGTTACCTTATGTACACACGTTATGGAAATAAATGATTAGTGCACCTTGGAACTGGGAAACATGTACTTGGCATTTTATTTGATATGAGTAAGATGACATGCATGCGGGTGAATGGGAAGGAGACGGGTACTTCATAATTGATGGGAGGTGACAGCTTGAAATGCATGAATGAACAACTCATAATCTTGAGTTGAAGAAATGATAGAAGATATGGAATGTGCGGGAAAATGGTGTACTATTCACCAAAGTTGTGAAGACATCTACAGACATGAGTTGCTACAGGTGCCTCCAACACATGTCCTGAATGAATACTTACATATGCAATATGTTAGGTCCCAACTATAACAAGTCCCAACTAGGAGTGAAGAATAGGTCCCTCTAGAGTTAACTGTGGTCACCATGGATAGTGTGTTGTGTGTGCATGTGAATTATAAAGTGGTGCAGTAATGGTAGGAGGGTTCATAGAATGAACTATCCGGACCGTGCAAAAAGAGTAAACATAATGGAAACAACTCAAAGAAATAGAACAAATGCAGATTCAGTCATTTAGTATATCATAGAATTCAAATAGAGATCAATCGGCAACATGCAGGCTTATAATTAGGGCTCACAGGCTTGATTACATACGTGCACAAGATAAAGCTTTGAAGATCCTTCACCAGGAAAATGAATAATCTATCTATCTAGAACTTAGTAACTTATGAATTGATTTCCTAAGGATCTATTACATCAATATATCAAGTCTGGATCAATAGATTCCTTCGCATCGGCCAAGGAAGATCACAAATTCCAAAGAAGAGATGTAACTATTGGCAAGAGACATGGTGTGGCTTCATGAGTGTTGTCATTGATGGCAACAAAGTCCATCCCACACATCCACAGGACATGGTATGACTATACCGGAAGATAGACTGAAGAGTATTTTGGTCCGGTAAGCAAAAACAGAGCATGCAACAAGGTCCGACAATCAGGTCTGGATCTCTTAGAGGAAGTATCTTAGTAAAGTGTGGACTTGGGGAAGTCAAGAGGAGTACCATGACTAATACATTCTAGAGATTGAGCCTTTGGTGGTGAAAGAGTGAAAAGATATGAACACCTAAGTGTTGGGTTCCTGTTTGGCAAAGTAGACTAAGGAAGAACTGACCAGCAGAGCATCAGACCTTAATCCGGATGAGATATTGATGATGATCAATCTTCTTAAGGGATCATTCATGATTGTCTAACATGTTTGATGAATTCTATAAGTATCTCTTTGATACACATCACTTGGTAAGCAAGGATTCAGCTGACAGACCAGAGTTTGGGAAAATATTGAGTATTCTAGATGCCGACTAGAAAGATGTTGAAATCCTTTATGCGGATATATATACCAGATGGATTTTGATGAGTAGTGTGTGAAATGTGTTGGAAAGTGTGAAGAAAGGCAGAGAGTAGTGTGGAAGTAGTAATACATGTTCGGTATGTGACATAATAGCAGCACTAAAGTAGAGTAAGAATGAAGTGCAGTAGATCAGTATATTGAGCCTAACCGGAACTGAACCTTAGCATGTGTGAATGCTTCTCATTAGTTCAAGTACCTAGTTTCCTTTTATAAACTATTGTAGGTAGTGAGCCTCTTGTGAGAAGTGTGCTCAGGTAGTGAGCCCTAATTAGCAAGTGCCATTTTGTTCCTTTTATTCTTCTAATAGAGAATATAATCTTAGGTTAATCACCCTATGGTTTTTCCCTTAACAGGGTTTTCCACATCAAAAACATTGTGTTATGTGTGTTAAGTTTATTTCTGCTTCCATGGTTGTGTATGCTTATATGTTTTAATGATGCACTAATTGTTAAAGAAGAATAGAAAGTTAAAATAATCAAGATAACTGATTCACCCCCCTCTCAGTTATCAACAATTGGTATCAGAGCTAAGTTCCTCCTAACAGAGCCTAACAGCTTGAAGAAGATCTGGGAATCTCAATGGATATGTATGCTATGAGGGAACAACTTCAGTCTGCCCTAGATGATCTTGAGAAATCTCACTTTGAAGTCAATAACCTAAGGGAAAGAATCAAACAAGCTGATGATTTCATAAATGAACTCAAATAAAAACTAAGTATCTCAATGAAGAAAAGAAAGGAACTACTTCAGCAATTAGCAAGTCAAAGTGAAGCCAATGATACTAATGAAGATCTAAATGAGAAAACCAAGTTATGTGAAAAGTTATCAAAAGAGGTCATTATGGTAAGAAATGAAATGGAATCGAGAGTTATGAAATTCACCCAAGAAATTGAAGAGAAAAGAAAACGTGAAGATAATCTAAAACAATCTCTCAAGGAGAAGATAGAAGACTGCCACAAAATGGATAGAATAATTAGGCATCTAGAATCTAATCTTGAAGATGCTAGAGACAATGAAGAACAACTTGAGAATCAGATAGACACTCTTAAAAGGGATCTTCAAACAACAAATGAATACAAAGAGAAATTCAAGATAAGCTCTGCTCAACTTGAAGTTCTTCTTGAAAATTAAAAGAGGGTAGATGGAAAGCAAGGATTGGGATATGAGAAAGGGGAAAGCTCTGGATCCAGTCAGAAGAACTCTGGATCAAGAAATCCAAGAAACAGGCCTAGAAGAGCTCTGGTAAAGCAACCAAATGCTCAAAGATATCCATCCTTCAATGGATATTGCCACAATTGCAATAACTTTGGTCATAAAGCAAATCAGTGTAGAAGAAGAATGAATTAGACTAATTCATCCTTCTCCGAATAGTGTTTCAACTGCAAAAGGTATGGTCACAAATCTCATGAATGTAGAAATATGCAAATGAACAATTCATTCAATGGTAGATGCTTTGCATGCAATAGAATGGGACATATGGCTAATCAATGCAGATCAAGAGGATACCAGTCAAATCTACAAAGAAATTTTGTTTGCTACAATTGCAATAGATCCGGTCATATTGCCAAATTCTGCAGAAGTAAGAATCAAGATAAAAGGGGTCAGGTGCATCAAAATCAAAATCAAGATAAAGGAAAAGGAAAAGTGAATGTGGATGAAGTTCAAAGGGAGATGAACAAGATTTGGGTAAAGAGAACTACAAAAAATGTTGGGGATGGATCCGCACCAGAATCTGGTGCTGATATTCCTTCTGGAAACTAAATAAGATGAGCTCTGGCTTAGGGGGAGTCAAAAAGGAAAACAAATTCCCCTAGCTAGTTAATTGGTGCCTGAAATTGGCACATGGAAAGTTGCGGATTAAAGGGTTCTGAGAGAAACATCTAAATAAGCCTTGGTAAAGATATGGAAGATCTGCAAGAAGTTTAGAAGAGGTTAATCTTCCAAGATTAATCCAGTTTAACAGTCATCCGGTAAGAAGCAAGATTTTCATAGTTAGATCTGATATGAATCAAAATTGAGGAATCTTGTTCTGCGGATAGATGAAATGATTGGAGAAAGGAAGATAGATTGTCATTAATCACCAAAAATAACTCTAAGTGCATCTCAGTAATCCGGAAAAGATCTTTCTCAGAACAAGGATAACAAGGCAACCGGAATGACTTAAGTTGCACATTTATTGCAATGTGGAATTAGGGTTTGCACAAAAATATAAGGGTTCTCTTATTGAACATTTGCACATTTACATTCGAGAAGAAAAGAGAAGGAGCTCTGCAACAAATTGTCTCAAACCTCTCAAAGATCAACAATAGAAGTCGATTCATCCAACAATCCAATCTGGCTCATATCGTGAACCCTAGAAGCTGTTAGATTCAGGACAGACAACTGAGAGGGGGGGTGAATCAGTTGTCAAAAACTTTCTTTCCAATTACACACTTAAATCCTTCTTGTGATTTAGCAGCATATCAATAAAACAATCATGGAAACATAATGCATTAAATCAAGAGCACAAACACATCAACACATAAGACACCAAGATTTTGACATGGAAAACCTGGTTAAGGGAAAAACCATGAGGTGATTAACCCAAGATTGTATTCTCTATTAGAAGAATAGAAAGAACAAAACTGCCCGAGCACACTACTCACAAGAATCTCACTACCTACAATAGACTCACTGTCTACAGAATAAGTATCACATACTTGAACTGGAGAATAGCATCTTCACCATGCTTGAATCAGTTCCATTTAAGCCCAAAACTTTTGCTCTACCTTTCTCTCTCTTCCTCGCTACCACACTCACATATCCACAAGACACACTATGAAATGACTTTACAATCCCTTATTTATACAAGGCATTGACTTAGGAATAATTATCTAAGTCGACAAACATCTTCAAGAACATCTACAAGATGTGTAATACATCCGGTCAGCCAGTCTTAGGAAGAACACCATCATCCAGAGGTTATTCTTCAATTGCGAGCTCTAACTCCAATGCAGACCCACCATGAACTGGACATGATCCAAAGACCTCCACAAGATTATTTGAATCACCAAGAACATCCGTACTTCATCTGCTTACTCAAATCCTTCTCTCCTTTATCCGGAACCTCAAGAACATAGTCTATTATTACTGTCACAAAGGAAGAGATGCTTGCGGACCTTCAAACCATGAACCAATCGAGTTGACACTTCACAAAGACTTCCTCAACACTCCCTCAAATCCACAGAATAGGATAATGCATTTCTAGATCTCACTGGACCTATCTGTGTCACTCTGTCACCTCTGAACACCTACCGGAACCGGTTTTACTTGAACGGCCACAACTTCTTCAAAACTTCATGTGGACCTCTGAAATCTTTATTAGATCACTTTAAGACACATTTATACAAACCCTTTAAACCACATCCTCTGATCCTCATCATATCTTTGACTTTTACCTTACTATCTTCATTGTTCTTCTTTGTTCCTGATTAGGACTAATTTTCTCAATATCCTTAGCACTCAGCTCATCCAATCCTTTTCATAAATACAACAGGAGTATGTTGACATCAATGAAAACACAGGTTAGGTCCATACTTGCAACAATCTCCCCCTTTGTCATTGATGGCAACATATGATGTGAAAAACTATTTTAACCATCAAGACAAAAACTTCTCCTTACTGTCACAACTCCCCCTATTAGCAACAACCATTCACATGTCTTCTCTTCCTTTACTGCTCCCCCTTTGATCATCAACCACTTGTTTTTCACATGTCTTCTCCCCCCCTTTGACATCAATGGCAAAGGGCTCATACTTGCAACTCCAACCCTTTAGAATCATACCGGTTGCTCCCCCTGACTGGTAGCTCCCTATCATCAATCTGGACCACAAGATATGACTATGATATCTACTGGACTGATACACTCTAGTGCACCTTAGTTCATCACCAGAGGGGAAATAACCCCTAACTTCTCCCTGAGATACTCAAAAGAGTCCTTAGGTAGAGGTTTAGTGAAGATGTCACAGACTCCAATCTGACCTCATTCTTGTTCACTTGTTCTCTCAAAAAGTGAAACTTGATGGATATATGTTTAGTCTTTGAATGCAACACCAGATTCTTAGATATATTTATTGCACTTGAATTATCATAGAAGATTGTAATAGGCTCCTCATACTCCACTCTTATGTCTCTTAGCATTTGCTTCATCCACAGAACTTGAGTGCAACTACCTGCTGCTACAATATATTCTGCTTTTGCAGTGGACAGAGATATTGCCTCTTGTTTCTTGCTCAGCCAAGAAACCAATCTCTTCCCCAAAAAGAATGCTCCACCACTGGTACTCTTCTGGTCATCCACATCTCCTACCCAATCTGCATTTGTATATGCATGAAGAGAGAAATTATGATCTCTAGGATACCACAATCCATACTCAACTATTCCTTTTAGATATCTAAAAATACTCTTGATTGCCATGACATGAGATTCTCTGGGATCAGCTTGAAATCTAGCAACAAGACCCACAACATTCATAATGTCAGGTCTAGTTTGAGTGAGATACAACAATCCTCCAATCATTGACCTGCACTTTTTCTGATCAGCCTTAGGAGAGTCATCATCTTTGCCTAATTTACATCCGGTTGCCATGGGAGTATTCATTTGTTTTGAGTCTTCCATCCCAAATTTCTTCAACAATTCTCACATATTTGGTCTGAGAAATGAATATTCCTTTCTTTGTTTGAGTGATTTGTAGACCCAAGAAGAAATTCATTTCCCCAAGCATGGACATCTCAAATTCACTTTTCATTTAATTTGCAAAAGTTTTACGCATGCTATCTCTTCCTCTAAAAATGATATCATCAACAAACACTTCAATAATCAACATATTTTCATGATCAATTTTGAAATACAAATTACTGTTAGCAGTACCTTTGTTGAAACCAATCTTCAAAAGATGCTTATCCAATCTTTCATACCAGGCTCTTGGGGCTTGCTTTAGACCATACAGAGCTTTCTTCAACTTGCAGACCATATCACCATGATCAAACAATTGAAATCCATCCGGTTGCTCAATGTATACTTCTTCCAAGTCACCATTCATGAAGGCAGACTTGACATCCATCTGATATACTTTGAAGTCCTTGAATGCAGCAAAGGCAAGAAATAATTTGACTGCTTCAATTTTTGCCACCAGAGCAAAAGTTTCTTCAAAATCAACTCCTATTTGAGAGTAACCCTTGTAGACCAATCTGGCTTTATTTCTGATTACTTCACCAACTTCATTCAGTTTGTTCCAGAAGACCCATTTTGTTCCAATCACATTCTTGTTTCTAGGTCTGGGAACAAGATCCCAAGTGTGATTTTTCTCAATTTGCATCAGCTCTTCCTCCATTGCTTTAGTCCGGTTTTCATCATTGCAAGCTTCATTTACTGTCTTAGGTTCAATCTTTGAAATTAGACAATACTCATCTGAATCTTGAACAATTCTCCTTATTGTTTGTACACCTTTGCTTTTATCACCTATGATATGATCTTCAGAGTGGTTCAATCTTACATACCTGGGAACTTTGGGAGTGTCTTGTACTCCTGATTCTTGATCAAGCTCATTGAAACTCATCTCTTCTTCCTGATTTACCAGATTAGTTTGAATCTGAATTACAGAGGGGGCTTGGGCTCTTTGAATAAGAACATCATTCTGATCATCTTCATCATATTCATAAAACCTTGAGGGTTTTTTAATTCCCTCATCAACCTTCACATTTGTACTTTCTATAATCTTTCTCAGTCTTTTGTTATAACATCGGTATGCTTTGCTTTGAGTAGAGTAACCCAAGAATATTCCTTCATCACTTATTGCATCAAACTTCCCTAGATCTTCATCTCTTTTGATGTAACATTTGGAACCAAAAACACTGAAATACCTCACAGTAGGAGTGATGTCAAACCAAAGTTCATAAGGAGTCTTACCGGTATTGCTTCTGATTTGAACTCGATTTAGAGTATAGACTGCAGTGCTAATAGCTTCTCTCCAATAGATCTGAGGAACATTTGCTTCCATCATCATTGTCCTAGATGCTTCCTGGATGGTTTGATTCTTTCTCTCCACTACTCCATGCTGTTGTGGAGTCCTAGGAGCAGACAACTGTCTCTTTATTCCATGTTTCTCATAGAATTCTATGAACTCACTGGATGTGAATTCTGCACCTCTATCAAAAATTAGACACTTTAATTTTAATCCAGTTTCATTCTCTACCATAGCCTTGAATATTTTGAATTTCTCAAAAGCTTCTGATTTCTCTTTCAGAAAAGTTACCCACATCATCCGGGAGTAGTCATCAATTAGTAACATGAAGTATCTATCACCTTGCACACTCTGATTCTTGCCGGACCACATAGATCAGTGTGAACTAAGTCCAATATTCCGGTAGAAGATTATTCTTTGCTTTTAAATGAGACTCTGCTTTGTTTTCCCAACTGAAATTCTTTGCACAAACTATTTGTAGGTTTCACTAGTTTTGGAAGATCTCTTACAGCTTGAGTGTTGCTTATCTTGATGATATTATCAAAATTCACATGACACATCCTCCTATGCCATAGCCAACTCTGATCAACTTGCATAAATAGACAACTTTTACCGGTACTAACTAAATGGAAGATATTACCTTTTGTCTGAGTACCGGATGCAATCTCTGTTCTAGAACTTTCAAAGATCTTGCATTTTCCATTCTTGAATTGGAGATCATAGCCTTTGTCCACCAACTGTCCAATACTGAGAAGATTGTGCTTCAATCCTTCAACATACAGTACATTACCAGTTTTATTCTTTCCATCAAAAGAAATAGTTCCTCTAGCTCTGATTCTACCAACAGAATTATCACCAAACTTTACCACTCTTCTTTCATACCTTTCCAAATCTAAGAACTTATTTTTGTCACTTGTCATATGGTGAGAGCATCCACTGTCAATGACCCAATCATCCTTTTCTTCAACTTGGGCAGCCAGAGCTCTTTCTACAACTTTATGATTGACAGATTCAGAGGGCATTGGATCTTCTTCCTTGATGGCAATAAACACCCAATCACTTTCAGATTTGTTTCCTATCTCTGATTCATCATCTATTACTCCTTCATTATCATCCTCTTCATGAACATAGTAACAATTCTTTTGGAACCTTGATCTATTAGGATTTGGCCTTGAAAATCTTTTCGGACACTTCTTGATGCAGAGATAACTAGAAGAAACGTGTAAATTAGGTGTCAACCCCTCACCCACATACATTTACCATTGTCTGTTTACCCATCGGTCAGATATCACACTATCAACCGGGGAAAACAACCTTCCTCCGATCACATACCTTATACTGATGTATGCGCTTTACATCGGTTGCCTATCAGCAACACATGAGCTATCGGCTTCCCCAATCTGAGTCAACCTGATACATTCAGTTTTGTAGATCAGAATGCTGAACTGTATCTATGGTTGAACCTTTGAACCACTTGAAACCTCCAAGTTCATTGAACCCATGAACCCGTCGAACCAAATGAACCCCTTGATATCTTTGAACCATTGAACCTTCAACTATCAGCTCAATATACTTCCATCACACAATTTTAACACTGTCAGCAACTCTCGGTTGAACCGATTGAACCCATCTATGCTTTGTTGAACCAGCGGACCAAACGAACCTTGGTATCTCATTGAACCTGCTGAACTCTTTGAACTATTGAACCGTTGAACTGGTTCAACCGTCAGTTCAACTTTCACAACACTTAATACTATCAGCAACGAACCTGATGTACACGTTGAACCATTGAACCATTGAACTGTTGAACTGGTTCAACCGTCAGTTCAACTATCGACAACACTTACTATTATCGGCGATGAACCCGCTGAACTGCTAAACCGTTGAACCCGATGCTCCTTGTTGAACCGATGAACCAAACAAACCCGCTATATCCATTGAACCGTTGAACCGGTTCAACTGTCGGCAACACTTACTACGATGGACTGGCGAACCACATGAACCTGCTGTATCTGTTGAACCGTTGAACCTTTGAATTGGTTCAACCACCCACAAACATCTATTATCGGTTTCCCTGATATGCTTCAACTTGATACATGGATGCAGGATACACACTGCTTGTATATTCAGCAAACAACATGAACTTAACCAAAAAAGGGACTCTTATACATATCTTTCTTCACAGGATATACATAGGATGATACTCACATACAAATGCGATTTACTCACAGACTGTTGCGGCCTGTAATTGACATATATACATAAAATGTATATTTGAATCTCATGTCAATAACCTCCTTTGTAACAAATCTCGCAGTTTCTATTCTTCCATGACCACAAACACAAGGAAAACAAAATAGAAAACTATTTTACAAGTCCATTCCACTGATTTCATAGAAATCCACCAATGGAATGGTTTTAATCGTACATCTAGACAACATAAAGACTAAATTAAATACAAAACAATCCTATACAAATAATATACACAGAACAATTTGATATATTTACATAGAACCTCAAAATTTGTAAAACACAACTGACAGAATTTCTATTTCTTCATTTCAACTTCGTCTCTCTGTGTCTCAAGGAACACAAACCGATTACAGAGATTCATACATTTGATAATTCCAGAAGATGGAAGGCCGAACTGTTCCCAACCACCTCTGCCTGTTTCATTACCAACTACTCTATTCTGATTTTGCTTAACCAAGATTATAAGCCAAAACCCTAACTAATCACATGACACATGTTTATCACAAGACAGCAAAACACCTAATAATATGACACATTGATTTAATCCTCCACATAGCCCCAAATGTCTAATGATGTCCAAATTGTCTTATTAGGATGCCAAATTTGTGACCTCAATTCACATGGTGCACTCAGTTCTTATGGTGAGGTCTTTTAAACATGAAATGTCAACACAAATACTACATGACAACATAAAATGTATAAAACATATTAAACATTATTCTTCTCCCTCAGATGTATATTTATCTTGTTGAAGGGGTGCTCCTGCACCATACTCCCCAGGAGAAGAGATCTCAAGCCCACTTGAGATCAGAGTTTGAAGGTCTGCACCATGGTTTGTGATCTGATCTTTAGTCATCCAAACTGCCTCTAAATCAGGTTGCCTGTGCCAAGCCACCAAGTACTCCATGTACTCTTTGTTCCTTGTTTTCTTTGTCACTCTTGAGTCTAATATCTTCTCCAATTTTGGTGGATCTTGCTTAGGAATATCATCATCTACTACATCCTGCAATGGTTCCTGTTCTACATTTGTATTTTTCTTGTATGGAGTTAAATCACATACATTGAAAATGGGTGACAATCCAAGATTAGGAGGAAGTTGGATCTCATAAGCATTCTACCCGCACTTCTTCAAAATCTGACATGGTCCAATCTTCCTCTGCATTAGCTTGGTATATTTACCTTTTGGAAGCCTCTCCTTCTTCAGATTAACCCATACCAAATCTCCAACATCAAATTGTACATCTCTCTTTTTCTTGTCAACATATGCTTTGTACTTCAATGTAGTCTGTTGGATTTGGGTCTTGACTTGATCATGCACCTCTTTGATGGCTGATGCAAAAGCTTCTCCATCTACACTAATAGACTCTCCTATAGGCAGATCTCTCATCTCCAAAATACCTCTTGGATGAATACCATATACTACTTAAAAAGGTGACTTTCCTATACTCCTATTAATGGTGTCATTATAGAAAAATTCTTCTTGTGATAGAATGTTATCCCACTTCTCTCCATGCTGCCTTGTTAAACACCATAGTAGATTTCCCAAGGAATGGTTAACCACTTCAGTTTGCCCATCTGTTTGAGGATGGTAGGCTGATGAGAAGGATAAATTGGTTCCAAGATTCTTCCAAAGAGTCCTCCAAAAGTGGCCAATAAATTTCACATCTCTATCTGACACTATGATCAATGGCAAACCATGTATCCTCACTATCTCTTTGAAAAATAGATCAGAAACATATGAACCATCACAAGTGGTTTTGCATGGCAAAAAGTGTGTCATTTTACTAAATCTGTCTACTACAACAAAAACACTATCATATCCCTTCCTTTTTCTAGGCAAACCCAACACAAAGTCCATTCTTATGCTCTCCCACGGCCTAGAAGGAATGGGTAGTGGCTGATAGAAACCTGCATTAGTGGATCTCCCTTTTTCTAACATATCACACATGCCTCCACAGATCTCCTCACATCTGACTGTAACTTGGGCCAATAGTAATGCATCTTCACAAGATTAAGAGTCTTATCTAGACCAAAATGTCCTGCCATGGCCCCACAATGGTTCTCCCTAATGATATTCAGTCTCATAGAACATTGTGAAATGCACAACTATCCACCTTTGAAAAGTAATCCATCTTGCATCATAAATTTAGAGAACTTAGCATGATATTTTTCCCCAAAGGAAGTACATACCTTTTATATCTCCCCAAAGTCTTCATCAACATCATACATGGTCTTCAAAGAGTCAATGCCAACACTCTCCAACTAGATCTGATTTATGGTTAGAGCCCTCCTGCTCAAAGCATCTACTACCTTGTTCTTGACCCCTTTCTTGTGCTTGAGTGTGAAGGTGAAAGATTGTAAAGTCTCCACCCACTTCATGTGCCTATGGTTCAGCTTCTCTTGACTGTTTATGAAACTAAGGGCCTGATTATCTGTGAACACTATGAATTCTTTGGGCATCAAGTAATGCCTCCACTTTTTGAGTGACTGTACTAGAGCGTACATCTCCAAATCATATGATGAGTATCTCTTCTTTGCATCATTTAGTTTCTCACTGAAAAATGCAATAGGCCTACCTTCTTGACTAATTACTGCTCCAATTGCCATGTGACTTGCATCACATTCTACCTAGAAAATCTTGTTGAAGTGAGGAAGTGCAAGGACTGGTTGCTCTGCCACCTTCTTCTTCAATGTTTCAAATGAATCATCTGCCTCCTTTGTCCAAGTGAATCTGCTCTTTTGTCCTCCTTTTATAGTGTCAAGCATGGGTGTACAAACATGACTAAACCCCTTTATAAACTTCCTATAAAAGGTTGCTAACCCATGGAAACTTCTAACATCATTCAAGGTTTTAGGAGTTGGCCATGACAATATGGCACTTACTTTCTCTTGATCCATTTTCAGTTTGTTATGTGAGATGAAAAATCCCAAGTAGATGATCTCTTCCTGCATGAACAAACACTTTCCTAAGTTGATCATTAGCTACTCTTCATGTAACCTTTTAAGGACCAAGTCTATATGGTTGAGGTGCTCTTCCCTTATATTACTGAAAATCAGGATGTCATCTAGATATACTATGACAAATTTTTCCATGAATTCCCTCAAGACCTCATAAAGGTACTAGGGGCGTTGGACAAACCAAAAGGCATGACCTTCCACTCATATAACCCCTCATTGGTCTTAAATGTAGTTTTCCATTCATCTCCTGGCCTAATCCTAATATTATGATAGCCACTCTTTAAATCTATTTTTGTGAAATATTTAGCATCCCCCAAGCAATCAAGGAAATCTTCTATCCTAGGGATTGGGAACCTATACTTGATTGTTATCTTGTTGATAGCCCTTGAATTAGTACAAAGTCTCCAAGTGCCTTCCTTCTTTGGTGCTAGTATAGCCAGTACTACACATGGGCTTAAAGTCTTGCCAATTAGGCCTGTCTCCTACAATTCCTCAATCTGCCTTGTTACTTCTACATTTTGTTCTAGGGTAAGCTTGTATGCTACTTTGTTTGGAAGTGTAGATCCTAGGATTAGATCTATAAAATGGCTGGTGTCCCTCATAGGTTGTAGGGACCTTGGCATTCCATCAGAGATGATGCCTTTGTATTTGTCCAATAGCTCTTGGACAACCGGATCTATGTACCTGTTACCTCTCAATCCGACTGGATGCTTATTCCCAGTAGTCCCTACAAGGTAGCCATCAATGATCAATGGGATTCCTAGGCCAATGGCTAATAGTATAGGAGATAGACTCTATAAATATCTCCTCTTCTTCTTTAGGCTCTGCAAAACCAAGGGGGGTGTTCCCTATTCAACATCCATGAGATATGTTTGTAGATTGACTGGGATGTTGATACAAAGTAGATAAATCCTCTATGATGTAGAACAAAACTGTGGAATAAGTGCAAAGGGGCTACCTTTGGGCCTATATTCAACTGTAGATAGAGGATTTTGGTCCTAAACTATTTCTAAAGTCCTAATGGTTTGATTTGGAGTTTAAGTTTGGTTTGTATTTGGATGCAAAACTAGGACCTTGGTTGTAGTTTCAATACAGGACTGGATCGGTGCCTATCCAAGGCTCGGAGTCAATAGGCGTACACATGTGAATGTACGCATAAACCTATATTAATGACTGAGTTTCAAGGGGATTGTTTAGCACCTGCCTTACAGATACCTCCCAAAACTAGGTGCTTAGTCATTCATACTTAATGGTATCCCTGCTGCAACACACTTTCTCAATGATTAACCTAAAACATTTAATTTATTCCTTGAACAAAAGTAAGAGATTAAACATTCAATACAGAAAAGCTATATTCCTGAATCTTAACAACCCTTAGTTATCCTGATTCAAAAGAAAGGATATGCCCACAGTTGGAGACAAATGATTAAGCACATACATAGAGCATTTCTCATATAAAATAGCATGAAACCAGTAAATTTATGCATTAAACATACAACATGAGACTCATAAACTCACAAGATAGCCAAGACAGAGCCACCAATGAAGTTGTATCTCCTCACAACACCAAAATTTGTCTAGTTTTCAACAACAAGGAATGAGTGACACAATCTACTTAATACAACAATAAAGTGTACTCGGCAAATTAATTACATGGCACATCAAAATCTGCTAGATTCAATGCATGGGGAATGATGCATAGAAAATATTCAACGCTATAGGGAGACAACAAGGAATGGGCAGATGGGAAACAGAGGACAAAGCAGGTGAGATTGGGATTCACACCACCGCCTTAGGACCTTCATCTTCAATCGGGTTGTTGACCCATCCACAATCGACCCATACTGCTACACAATCTGCCATTACTGCTTCAGCTACATGTAACCTTCCTTTGAAACATGCAGCAGTGTGCCCATGGAGTTTCCCACTCAAAAAATGCGGTCGCAAACAAAGAAACCCATCGCAACGTGAAATTGAAAAATGGCCGTCGATTTTGATTTCATCGCCGAGATAAAAGGCTCCAAAATACCCTGAAAAGTTGCCAACCAACAAGATCATACCACATAGGCATTCCATACTTCCATCGTTGACTTTTTCCTTCACTATTTTGCCATTTTTGCCCTTTGTATATGCATGCTTGAATGCATATACAAAAGCCACTGTTCACCCCTCAAAAATCCCTTGTATATGCAAAATGCATATACATCTGTTTGATATACAAAGCGGACCCCAAACCTGCTTAGAACAAATTTAAATTCAATTCGGGTCTGGCTTGTATCCCTATCCTTGTATATCCGTGATATACAACACATACATACATACAGGCCGCGGACTTCAAATCACTATGCATCAGAACGTATGCTCTTTTGAAGTTAGGCTTGTATCTCCCTTATTGCATATTGGCTTGTATATCAGCATATACAAGCGCTTTATACAACCCACAGACTTGAAATATTTCTCCACTTCTTTTTATTCTTCCATTGCATCCAAGTTGTATGTCCTTTTGGTTGCATGTCTTAATGTATAACTGCATATATAATTGCCTCACATATACAAGGCGGATCTCAAAATTTATCTGCCACACCTGACTTCTCCTTCGGGTCCGGAATGCATATTTCACTTGTATGTTCAAACATACAATCACTTTATACAAGTGGCGGGCCCCATCAAATGCACCTTTTGCCTTTGTATGTTGCGGAACATACAAGGCCCCTTGTATATTATACTTGTATCTTCAATTGTATATCACCAAATATACATTTCCCTTTTGCATGCAAACAGGGAATCTTTCCTGGAATATGCGAAATACATTCTCTCTTGTATGTTGAACATGTACAAACCCATTTGTATATCCGCTGCACTGTTCACTTTGCATGTCGCGGGCCTTTGTATATTTTTCAATGTATATTTTGTTGTATCTAACCGTTGTCTGTCTGAACATACAAACCAAATATACATGCAACCCAATGTGCAAGCAGCGAATATTCCTAGAATCTTCAATATATATTCTGCTCTTGTACATTCTCCTTTTGAACCTGATATGCATTCAGAAATGCATACAACTACAGAATATCCTTGGGAATCTTCAAAAGATTCCCCCTTGAATATGCACATTTTCAAGCTCGATATGCATTCAAAAATGCATATAACTCATTTTTTTGAAGGAAGATGGAGATTTTGCATTTGCCAATGTACATTTTGACCTGTACGCACATACAAACCACTTCTGTCTATACAAAGACACTTGCACCTTAACTGATTTTAGCATTTTTTAACTACAGAGGCCAAGAGTGTTATAATTTTTGGACTTTTGGGAAAGGACCTGCATATTTAAATACATGAAACCAAATTGCTCATGTAGGTGGTAACATTGGCTCCGATTGGGGACATGCAGGCACAAGGCTGCAGTGAGAACCAGACTACTCTAGGGTAGACCAGACAAAACCCAAAACTCAAAACAGCACCGACTATTTACACCTAATTTACAAACGTGCATAGAGGAAGATCATTTATGAAAAATAGGGCTTCAGGAACTGACCATACACTGGCAGTTCCAGCCATTCACCACTTAAGGCCTAGAGAAAATATGAATTTTCTCTGTGAATATTGCTAATTTGATATGGACCCATCCATAATGGCTTAAACTTATTATGCTTACCCTTATCTTGGTTCTTTACATTCCAAACAAGGACCAAGTCACTTATCTGAAACTTTCTTTCCGTAGCCTTTCTATCAAACAAATATTTCATTTTCTATTGTTTCTTGATGTTTTTCATGTGTGCTTCTCTTCTGATTTCATCCAATGCAACTAGCTAATTTATTCTTTTAGTCATTGGGTCCTCAATCTCCTCATCGTTTTCTTGTATGAATTTGTACACTAGCAAGAGATTGTTCACAGGTAACCTAGCTGCTGCACCATATACTAATTCAAAAGGTGACCTTCCAATTGATTCCTTTACTGTCATCCGGTTGGCCCACAGTGCCATCTTTAACTTCGAATCCCACGCTCTCTTGTTTTTATCTATCACTCTCTTGATGATTTTCATGAGGCTCTTGTTGCTTGACTCTGCCTGACCATTTCCTTGTGGGTGATATAGTGATGCATATGACAAATTGATCCCATACTTGTTGCAGAAATTAACAAAATCTCCAGATCTAAAGCACATGGCATTGTCCGTGACAATTATAGCTGGGACTCCAAATCTGATAATAATGTGCTCTAAAATAAAATCCATCACTACCCTGCTCATAGCTTTCTTAGTTAGAATGGCTTCAACCCATTTGGTAAAATAATCAGTAGCAACCAGAATCCAACTGTGTCCTCCACTTGATTTTTCTAAGATTTCCTCTATAAAATCATTTCCCCACTGCTGAAATGGGGCATCTACAGTTACAGTCCTGAGGGGCAATGCACCTTCATATTTTAGCTTCCCTGAGAACCTTTGGCAAGGATCACATTTTCTTACCAACCTTTGTGCATCTGAGAAAAGAGTTGGCCACCAATATCCTGCTCTAAGAACTTTGTGGGTAGTCGTCTTGGCAGCGTAAGGTCCACCACATCCTCCTATGTGTAAATCATTTAAAATATCTGTAGCCTAATTTTCATTTACACATCTCAGTAGAACACCCTCAGGATTCTTCCAATACAACTCTCCTTGAAGAATTATGTATTTGATTGCATGTAGCTTCAAGGTCCTTTTCTAACTATCACTGAAATGAGAAGGACAATTCAAATTCTGCAAGTAATATACAATGTCCTTATACCACTCAGATCCTGACATATTTATAACTTCATTATGTACTACATTCACTGGGCATGCCTCTAGATTTGACTGTCATCAATTTTGCCAAACCTTGTCCCCTTACCAACTTAGTGATCTGTATTTCAATATTGAATTCCTGCAATTTGTTTATCCATCTGCATCTTCTTCCAGTTACCTCCTGCTAAGTAAATATATCTTTGATTGCTGCATGAGGCACATATGCAATTATGTGAGAGCCTACCAAATGTGGCCTGAAACTTTTAACCGCTCTAACTAGTGCATATGCATGTTTCTCCATGATGTCATACTTCAACTCAGCAACCTGCAATGACCTGCTAAAGAAAGCTACAGGCTATTCAAAACCTTCTTCATTTTTTTGCAATAAACATGAAGCAATAGTATGAAAAGAAGCAAATGAGAACAGCTGAAAGGGCTTAGAAAAATTAGGAGACTTTAGCACAGGAGCCATCTTTATAGCTTCTTTTATGTTTTGAAATGATTTAGTCACTTCCTCCTCCCATTTGATAATTGCACCTTTCTTCAACATCTTAGAGATGTCTTTTGTAGTCTCTGCAAAGTTAGGCACAAATCTTCTAACAAAGTTAATTTGTCCAAAGAAGGACTGAACACCTTCCACTATTTTAGGGACCTGAATTTTGTCAATTGCAGCCACCCTTTTAGGATCAATCCTGACCCCGTCCTTGGAAACAATGTGTCCAAGTAATTTTCCTTCCACTACCCCAAAAGCACATTTCTTTCAGTTGAGTGAGATGCCATACTCTAATGCTCTAATAAAAATCTGCTCCAAGTGCATACAATGATGCTCTTCCTTTTTTGAATAAGCTATCAAATCATCTTGATACACAACCAAGATTGAGTCAATTAATCCTACAAAGGCAACGTCCATAGCTCTCTGAAAAGTGTCACCTGCATTAGTCAGTCCAAATGGCATCCTCACATAAACATAGGTTCCCCATGGGGTGGTAAAAGCAGTTTTGAACTATTTTGATTCTTTCACTTTCACTTGATTGCACCCTGAAAACCCATCCATCATGTACAAAAGCTCACAGCCAGTCACCTTTTGCAACATGGCTTCCATATTCGGCAATGCATAATTGTCCTTTAAAGAGGACACATTCAGATTTCTAAAATCAACACAAAGTCTTATGTGACCATTTTTCTTTCTGACTGGGACGAGGTTAGACATCCAAGTTGAATGTCTGATAGGCATGATTATTCCAGCCTCCCTGAGCTTCTTAAGTTCTTCCTACATTTTTGGAGCTAAAGTTGGGTTGATAGGTCTCTGTTTTTGTCTAAATGGTTTAGCTCCAAGCTTCAAAGGGATTTCATGCTGAAATAAATCCTCTATAACCTTACAGGTCCTCATATGACTAGGCAAAAACATGCTTATATTTTCTCAATAATGCAATCAGCATAGTTCTGACATGTGGCTTGAGATGTTTGCCAATGTACACCCTTTTGGGAGCATGAAATGTCCCCAAGTTTATCTCTTCCAAATCATCCTTGTTTGTTGGAGATGCTTTTGTAACAAATTGGTCTCTATGGTCAAAAGCTCTTTCTAAAGCTACCAGCCCTCTAGGGATTTTATTTGTCTTGAGTTGAATTACCTCCTTCCCTAAGAGAGTCTCTTTTCCATCCACAACCTCTACAAGGTTTTGAAAATCTATTTCTTGGTTCTCATATTCATCAATGCAATGTAGGAATCTCAATAAATCCTTATCATCATCAAACACTTGCCAGCTGTATACATTATCTGGCACTGCAGGTCTAAGTTTGACCTCAACATTTGTAACATTTGATAGAGAAACATCATCTGGCCTTATAGCTACATTAGCTAAAAAATCTGCTCTGACATTTTTTGATCTCTCTATCCAGCTTATTGAGAATGCATCAAACACCTCAATTGTATCCCAAACAACATGCTTATACTATTTTAATCTTTTATTTTCTGATGCATACTTATCTCTAACTTGGGAAACAACTAACTCTAAATCCCCAAATACTTGTATCATTTTAATTCCATGTTTTAGGGCAACATTCAATCTTAACAATAGAGCTTCATACTCTGCAATATTATTTGTGCAGGTAAACTTCAGTAAGAATGAGAATTTTAGAAGCTTACCAGCTGGAGACAGAAATATAATTCCAGCTCCAGAGCCTTCCTTCGAACAAGCTCCATCAAAATACATGGTCCATAGACCCTGTTGGTCAAGCTCTTGAATGCAAATATTTCCCTCTTTACCTTCTTGATCATCTGAGACAACTCTGAAATTATCACAGTTAGTATCCACAAAGCATATATGCTCCTCTGATTCTTGATCTTCAACTGTAACTGATGACCTTTCTTCTCTGATCAATTTCACATCCTCGCCATTCATTGGGATCATAGCATATGACAGGTCCAGTTGCATACTCCCACCAATCAATGTTGCCCATCTTCTTGACAACAACATGCCATACTGTGGCTTGATATCAACAACTGTTATATTCATTTTATAGGCCTTTTCTGGATATCCTGCTAGTCTGAAATCCATGTCTTTCATAATTCCAATGACAGGTACTTCTCTAGCATCCATGGCATAGCATTTCCCACATGCCTTATCTATATTTAACCCAGCTTGCTACATGATGGCCAAAGGCATGATATTCGTTGATGCTCCTGAGTCAAGCATACAATTCTTAATTATTTTGCCATTTATGACAAGGGAGACATAAAATGGTTCAACCTGTGAAGGGCATTTCATCATGGTCATCCCTAGATATACCTCAGGAATCTCATCTTCGTCGATACACAGGGCTTGTTTCTTATCCTGAGATTCATCCTTCTGCTTGGCTTGACAGGATATTCCTAAAATCAGGGACACTGCCTTATTTTTGCATTCTTCAATTTTCATCAGCTCCATCAAAGGAGCAGAGACTTTTACCTGGGACAAAACCTGAGTTATGTCAAAAGGAGCATAGTTTTGAATAACAGTCGTAGCTTGTTCCATATTTTTACTTTTATCTTGGTATGATTCAGCTTTGGTTTTCATGGCTGGTTGACTGTCATCCCTGTTATGAAAATTCTTATTTTGATCCTCACCCTGGGGAACTCTATTTTCTGGTCCTTGAGAGTCAAAACTTGTTTTCTGCTTAAGGTTTTGCCTATTATTGCTCCATTGCTTCTTTTGTGTTTCAGTCCCTTTATGACTGTGCAATGGCTGGGTTGCAAAAGTATTCTTTGGTTGATTTGAGTTACTTACTTGAGCTTTACCTCTTAGGTTGTAGTTTCTTTTGACTTGAGCAACTGCTATAGCTATGAAGGCTCTTATCTCTTCATCAGAAGGCCTCGTCAAATTATTCAAAAAAATGTGTGAATCCTGAGCATATGCGTAGTTGTGTTCATCATCTTCATCATAAGGAAGCTGCTGGTAGATCTGGATCTCATTACTTATGTTTGCATCAACATCATGAGAAGGATACTCTCTGCTTGTAGAAAGCATATTGACATTGTCATCCTCCATGCAATGCGGCTCATTGCATTCATCACAGGCCACAACATTGTTATATAGAGACTGAGCAATCATACATTATGACTATGAGTGAGGCATCTGGCATATTATACACCATCGGGTGTCATTAACAATACTAACAGCCTTCTTCAAAGGATCGGGTGTTTCCTTTGCATTTTGAGCTCTTTGTTTCATATTGATGTGTGGAAGGATGGGTTTACCATCATGCCAATTAGTGTTATATGGCATATCATGTAATGATGGTCTTCTTTCCTGCCTTTGGTAAACCTATCTGTCAGGACCTACCCCTTTTTCATTTTTAGCCATTCTATAGCTTAGGTCTTTGACAATAGTTGTCAATTTATCTAATTTATCCTCAGAAGTAGATGCATTGCCTTGAACACTCTGAGATTTAGTATTTGGATTTTGCAGGATTTTTACATCATCTCTTCTATTTGTCTTACCAGACGCTTTTCTATTATTTTCAATATTAGTTGCAATTTTGAAGGCATCTCTGAGGCTGTGAGGACCCTTGTCTCTTAGTCCATAAGCTATTTTGGCATCAAAAGCATTTATGTACAACACTATGCACATAGGTTCATTAGGCCTTAGGTTATGTGGCAATTTGTTCAATACCTTCATGAATCTAGCATTGAAATCAGCAACTTGTTCATTTGATCCTTTGGTAATTCTAGTGAACTCATTAATAAAGAAACTGCGGTCAGTTTTCTCACCATACTTGATGCAGAGGCATCCACACTATAACCTTACAATACAGCATGGATGTCTGCAGCCCATCATCATCATCATCATCATCATATTTTGCTTAACACTGTCAGTATCATCATCATATTTCACCTGCCGACCGATATCCTCCTGCAGACAAGCCTTCGCACTTTCGCCTGTCAACAGCATCACCTTACTCGATTATCGACAGCATCATCATGTTCGATCAGCGCGAACATCCTCCTGACGTCCACTGTTCACTTCAGCGACAACTTCCGCCTTCGCTACCTTCAGCATCATGATATTCAACATCATGATAATCAACAGGATAAAGAACATCAGGTTCTTCCCATTTATCCTGATGATGACCAACCTTCACTTCTCGCACCGTCCCCTTGATGCTGACGTCACCCGATATCCTGATGACGTATATCCTGATGACGATGACGTCACCCGCAGCTCCTCAATATCCTGCTGCTCCAAAATATCCTGATGACGTATATCCTGATGATGATGACGTCATATCCTGATGTTGGCCAAACTTAGTTTTTTTCGGCCCGCAATCAACCCGATCTTCAACCTGATGCCGATACGCTCCTCCTCGGCCCTCCTGATGATGATCACCCCGACGCACATTCACTTCATGCACTCAACTGCATCATGCCGATCTCCTCCTACTCGGATGGTGATGCCCGAAGCAACTGCAGGATATTTGCAGAAATATCCTGATGATGCCGTTTTAACAACTTTTCAACCTTAGCGGATTTTCGCTGTTCTGATCCGCCGAACCTCCTGGGATGACTCGATCCACTTCCAGGGTGATCTTCCACAGTTTATCAGCTCGACCTAGCACATGCCCATGCTAGGGTCTTAAACACCTTTCAACCGCGATCCTGCACACCTGCATGCAAACAAACAAACTAACATCTACCCTACTATACATCACCATTCCACCGATCAGACGAATCAACCGGTGGAATGGATCAGTGAATCCATATAGCCACCAAACCAGCAAATCGATCAAGCAATGGAATTCAACAGAGGATGAACACAAACAGGAACACTTTATTTGATTTCAAAAGATGCAAATACAATGATCAGTCTCTCTCTCTACCTCACTCTCTGTAACCTAGCTCGATCGATGATATCTCCAATATCAACCGATCCTCATGCTTAAATAGATTTTCCTACGAGTACTACTGACCCGACTCCAAGCAGCTGGGAACTCTCCAGGCGGCTGGGAGATCCAACCGATCATACATCATGACAGCTGTCCTAACAAACTGGCTAAAAATAGCAAAAGCATGGTCAGCATGATCTTATCATGATCAGCATGACCTTATTACATGCATTTGGTCTTATCAGACCTTCTTGGAAACATAAACAAGACCTAAAACTACTAACTGCCTCATGAAGGCTAGCTGTCAGGTAGGTGCTCCTGCACCATACTCCCCAACAGAAAAGAACTCATGTCCCATGAGTTTATAGTGTGGATGCCTCTGCATCATCATCATCATCATCATATTTTGCTTAACACTGTCAGTATCATCATCATATTTCACCTGCCGACCGATATCCTCCTGCAGACAAGCCTTCGCACTTTCGCCTGTCAACAGCATCACCTTACTCGATTATCGACAGCATCATCATGTTCGATCAGCGCGAACATCCTCCTGACGTCCACTGTTCACTTCAGCGACAACTTCCACCTTCGCTACCTTCAGCATCATGATATTCAACATCATGATAATCAACAGGATAAAGAACATCAGGTTCTTCCCATTTATCCTGATGATGACCAACCTTCACTTCTCGCACCGTCCCCTTGATGCTGACGTCACCCGATATCCTGATGACGTATATCCTGATGACAATGACGTCACCCGCAGCTCCTCAATATCCTGCTGCTCTGAAATATCCTGATGACGTATATCCTGATGATGATGACGTCATATCCTGATGTTGGCCAAACTTAGTTTTTTTTTGGCCCGCGATCAACCCGATCTTCAACCTGATGCCGATACGCTCCTCCTCGGCCCTCCTGATGATGATCACCCCGACGCACATTCACTTCATGCACTCAACTGCATCATGCCGATCTCCTCCTACTCGGATGGTGATGCCTGAAGCAACTGCAGGATATTTGCAGAAATATCCTGATGATGCCGTTTTAACAACTTTTCAACCTTAGCGGATTTTCGCTGTTCTGATCCGCCGAACCTCCTGGGATGACTCGATCCACTTCCAGGGTGATCTTCCACAGTTTATCAGCTTGACCTAGCACATGCCCATGCTAGGGTCTTAAACACCTTTCAACCGCGATCCTGCACACCTGCATGCAAACAAACAAACTAACATCTACCCTACTGTACATCACCATTCCACCGATCAGACGAATCAATCGGTGGAATGGATCAGTGAATCCATACAGCCACCAAACCAGCAAATCGATCAAGCAATGGAATTCAACAGAGGATGAACACAAACAGGAACACTTTATTTGATTTCAAAAGATGCAAATACAATGATCAGTCTCTCTCTCTACCTCACTCTCTGTAACCTAGCTCGATCGATGATATCTCCAATATCAACCGATCCTCATGCTTAAATAGATTTTCCTACGAGTACTACTGAACCGACTCCAAGTGGCTGGGAACTCTCCAGGCGGCTGGGAGATCCAACCGATCATACATCATGACAGCTGTCCTAACAAACTGGCTAAAAATAGCAAAAGCATGGTCAGCATGATCTTATCATGATCAGCATGACCTTATTACATGCATTTGGTCTTATCAGACCTTCTTGGAAACATAAACAAGACCTAAAACTACTAACTGCCTCATGAAAGCCAGCTGTCAGGTAGGTGCTCCTGCACCAATACTGTTCCTTGAATATTCTCCTGAAGTCATCCCATGATGAAACGCTTCTGTCAGGCAGACCCTTGTACCATTCTCTTGCCTCATCAACTAAGGATTGCATAAATAATTTCATGAAAACATCTTCATGCTCAACCTCAAAGTTGTCCATGATATTCTGAAAAGCTTTTAAATGGTCTTCTCCTGACACAGTATTGTTTCCTGAAAATCTAGGGACTTGCAGCCTCACATGTTTTTCAATAAGATTTGGGTAACTCAGAATGCCATCAAAAACTAACTGCCTGAATCTATCTAGCTGCATAGGCTGTCTACCAAATTGATTAGCATTGGCATTTCTGTTTGCATTATGATTTCTTACATTATTCAACAGTGCTCTAACATCATTTGCATTATGTCTTTGATCATTCTGCTGATCCTGAACTTCATTTCTGTGTTAGTTCCTCAACACATTTGCATTTTTAAGGATAGGAATTGAATCATTCTGAGCAGTTCTCATAGCTTGTACCTTCTATCTCATGTCATCTCTGATTTTCATTGCTTGTAAATATTCTAATTTTGCTCTTAAGCTTTTGATTTCTTCAGCTAATTGTTCCTCTTTGGGCATAAAAGAGGATGGTCCCATTCCATTCTGTTCATCATTTTCTTCATCCCTTGGAGACTCAACCTCTTTAAATCTATCATTGGGATCCAAGAAAGGGCATTCTTGAAAAACTTCTGACCTTATTCTCAAACTAGCACCCTGTTGTCTTTCATATACGTTCTAGATTTTAGCCTCAATGTTTGAAAAATAAAGTATTGTCCGCTCTGAAGATCCTGGATTGTCTTAAACATTATCACTTCTGGGAGAACCCCCCTGACTGGCTAGAACAGTCCCCTTTTTTCTATACATCATTTTTATGGGTAATTCTTCAAGCAAAGAGTTACGCTGGGATCTTCTCCCTTGCATATAAATTTCACTTTGACCAGTTGGGAGATTCGTTCAGAGTCGCCACCTATAATAGGAATTGTTTTTTTTTACAAATCAGGGTTATTTCACAAAGTTCCCTAGCGGAGTCGCCAATTTCTGTTAGTGACTCAGATGGGCAAAACTTCACCAGAGACTGCTGGATAATACCTTCAAATCACCTCCCCAGCAGAGTCGCCAATTTCTGTTACCTCTCAATCTGACTGGATGCTTATTCCCAATAGTCCCTACAAGGTAGCCATCAATGATCAATGGGATTCCTGGGCCATTGGCTAATAGTATAGGAGATAGACTCTATAAATATCTCCTCTTCATCTTTAGGCTCTGCAGAACCAAGGGGGGTGTTCCCTATTCAACATCCATGAGATATGTTTGTAGATTGACTGGAATATTGATACAAAGCAGATAAATCCTCTATGATGTAGACCAAAACTATGGAATAAGTGCAAAGGGGCTAGCTTTGGGCCTATATTCAGCTATAGATAGAGGATTTTGGTCCTAAACTATTTCTAAAGTCCTAATGGTTTGATTTGGAGTTTAAGTTTGGTTTTGTATTTGGATGCAAAACTAGGACCTTGGTTGTAGTTTCAATACAGGACTAGATCGGTGCCTATCCAGGGCTCAGAGTCAATAGACGTACACATGTCAATGTACGCATAAACCTATATTAATGACTGAGTTTCAAGGGGATTGTTTAGCACCTGCCTTACAAATACCTCCCAAAACTAGGTGCTTAGTCATTCATACTTAATGGTATCCCTGCTGCAACACACTTTCTCAATGATTAACCTGAAACATTTAATTTATTCCTTGAACAAAAGTAAGAGATTAAACATTCAATACAAAAAAGCTATATTCCTGAATCTTAACAACCCTTAGTTATCCTAATTCAAAAGAAAGGATATGCCCACAGCTTGGAGACAAATGATTAAGCACATGCACAAAGCATTTTTCATATAAAACAACATGAAACCAATAAATTTATGCATTAAACATACAACATGAGACTCATAAACTCACAAGACAACCAAGACAGAGCCACCAATGAAGTTGTATCTCCTCACAACACCAAAATTTGTCTAGTTTTCAACAAGGAATGAGTGACAGTCTGCTTAATACAACAAAAAAGTGTACTCAGCAAATTAATTACATGGCACATCAAAATCTACCAGATTCAATGCATGGGGAATGACACATAGAAAATATTCAACGCTATAGGGAGACAAAGAGGAATGGGTAGATGGGAAATAGAGGACAAAGCAGGTGAGATCAGGATTCACACCGCCGCCTCAAAACCTTCATCTTCAATTGGGTTGTTGACCTATCCACAATCGACCCATACCGCTGCACAATCTGCCATTACTACTTCATCTACCCGTAACCTTCCTTTGAAACATGCAGCAGCGTGCCCATGGAGTTTCCCACTCAAAAAATGCAGTCGCAAACAAAGAAACCCATCACAGCACGAAATTAAAAAATGGCCGTCAATTTTGATTTCATCGCCAAGATAAACAGCTTCAAAATACCCTGAAAAGTCACCAACCAACAAGATCGTGCCACAGAGGCATTCCATACTTCCATCGCTGACTTTTTCATTCACTATTTTGCCATTTTCACCCTTTGTATATGCATGCTTGAATGCATATACAAAAGCCACTGTTCACCCCTCAAAAATCCCTTGAATATGCAAAATGCATATACATCTGTTTGATATACAAAGTGGACCCCAAACCTGCTTAGAACAAATTTAAATTCAATTCGGGTCTGGCTTGTGTCCCCATCCTTTGTATATCTGCGATATACAACACATACATACATACAGGCCGCGGACTTCAAATCACTATGCATCAGAACGTATGCTCTTTTGAAGTCAGGCTTGTATCTCCCTTATTGCATATCAGCTTGTATATCAGCATATACAAGCACTTTATACAACCCACAGACCTAAAATATTTCTCCACTGCTTTTTATTCGTCCATCACATCCGAGTTGTATGTCCTTTTGATTGCATGTCTTAATGTATAACTGCATATACAATTGCCTCACATATACAAGGCGGATCTCAAAATTTATCCGCCATACCTGACTTCTCCTTCAGGTCCAGAATGCATATTTCACTTGTATGTTCAAACATACAATCACTTTATACAAGTGGCGGCCCCATCAAATGCACCTTTTGCCTTTGTATGTTGCAGAACATACAAGGCCCCTTGTATATTATACTTGTATCTTCAATTGTATATCACCAAATATACATTTCCCTTTTGCATGCAAACATGGAATCTTTCCTAGAATATGCAAAATACATTCTCTCTTATATGTTGAACATGTACAAACCCATTTGTATATCCGTTGCACTGTTCACTTTGCATGTCGCGGGCCTTTGTATATTTTTCAATGTATATTCCCTTGTATCTAACCGTTGTATGTCTGAACATACAAACCAAATATACATGCAACCCAATGTGCAGGCAGTGAATATTCCTAGAATCTTCAATGTATATTCCACCCTTGTACATTCTCCTTTTGAACCCGATATGCATTTAGAAATGCATACAACTGCAGAATATCCTTGGGAATCTTCAAAAAACCCCCCTTGAATATGCACATTTTCAAGCCTGATATGCATTCAAAAATGCATATAACTCATTTTTTCGAAGGAGGATGGAGATTTTGCATCCGCCAATGTACATTTTGACTTGCAAGCACATACAAACCACTTCTGTATATACAAAGACACTTGCACCTTAACTAATTTTAGCATTTTTTAACTACAAAGGCCAAGAGTGTTATAATTTTTGGACTTTTGGGAAAGGACTTGCATATTTAAATTAATGAAACCAAATTGCTCATGCAGGCAGTAATAGTACCTTTGTCTCTTCTCTCCCTTGACTTCTTTCTGCTACTCCTTGTTCACCTTTAGGCATGGAATTAGAGCATATGCAACTGCTCCTTCTTCTACTATCTCCTTCATGAATTGTTTGCCTTCTACCATCATCACCTTGACTTCTTTCCCTTTTGATTCCACCTCATTCTCCATCAATGGTAGCAACTCTATCACCTTACCATCCTTGGTGATTGAATATGTGTTTTTGACTCCATCATGGTGTGCTTTCAAGTCATACTGCCATGGTCTTCCAAATAGGAGATGGCAAGCATCCATCTTGGCAATGTCAAACAACAACCTATCCTTGTATGGTCCAATTTGAAATTCCACCCAAGCCTGTTCTTCCACAACTGTTTGCTGACCTTGGGTGAGCCATGAGATCTTGTATGGGCAAGGATGTGGTAGTCTTCTAAGCTTAAGCTTTTCTACCATTTTAATTGACACAAAATTTTTAGTGGATCCAGAGTCAATCAGAACTTTACATACCTTTCCTCCTACCTTGCAAGTAGTTTTGAAGAGAAACTTCCTTTGTGGGGGTTCTTTGTTAGGAACCTTCATGGTGGTCATTGCTCTCCTAATCATCAAAGATTCTCCTTTCTCCAGATGTCCATAACTGTCAGGAGCATTCACACTTTGACAATCAGATTCTTGGATCAGATTTATCCTCCTTTCTCCCATTGAACTTGTTGCCTTTTCTGGACATCTACTGGCTATATGGCCTTCTTGATTGCAATTGTAACATCTGATAGGTCCTCTGCCCTGAGATCTCCCTCTAAATGGTGGTCTTCTACCCCTAAAGTTTCCTCTTTGATTTTAATTTCCCCTTTGGGTTTGACTGTTTTCTCCTTTGTTGCTTTCTTAGTTTGATTCACCTTGGTATCCAAATCCATTTCCTCTGCCTCTGAAAGGACTTCTTCCTCCCCTTTGCTATCTCCCTCTTCCTCCGCTATTCTGCTCTTGTCTTCTCTTGAATTTCTCTTCCACTTTGAGTGCCAATTGGTAGCACTTTTGGACTGTCTCTAGGTTATGCAGATTTATGTCTTCTTGGATGGCAAACCTCAATCCATTGAGGGACCTTTCCACCTTCTCTTCCTCATTCTCCTTTACCTTTGTCTTGACACATAGTTTCATGAACTCTTCTGTGTATGAGCTGACATCTAGCTCCTTCTATTTCAAGTTTTTTTTCCTCTTACGTAATTGGATGTCGTAATCCAATGGAACATAGGCCTCCTTCACTAAAGCCATCATCTTCTTCCAAGTAGCAACTTTGTTCTTTCCTTCTTTCACCCTATCATCTTGGATGAAATTCCACCAATTTAGTGCAGCCCCTTTCATTTTGGATTGGGCCATTCTCACCCTTTGGTGGTCTGGTATCTCCTCAGTCTCAAAGAAGTTATTCAAGGAGTCTATCCACTCCATCACTAAATCAGGGTCCATTTTGCCTGCAAACACTGGCAGGTCTACTTTCATATCCATGGTCCTTCTCTCCATGGATTTGAGGGCATTACGTAAGGGTCTCTAGTCTATAGGAACCTCGATCTCTTCTTGCTTAGGGATCTCCTCTTCATCCCTATCTTCTCGCTCACCAGAATCTTCTTCTCCCTTCTCTACTCTGTCCCTCAACTTCTCTACCTCTTCTTTCAATGCCTGATTCTGAGCCTGAGCTGCTCTGCTCTCTGCCATTTGCTTTCTCACTAAAGCTGCCAACTCAGCATTGGTCATCTTTGCTGGGTACTCTTCTGACCCCTCTCCTTCTAACATCTTGTCTTCTCCTTCTACCCAAAGAACACTCCCTTGCTCTGATACCACTTGATGCAGAGCTAACCAACAAAAACGTGTAAATTAGGTGTCAAGCCCTCACCCACATACATTTACTGTTGTCTATTTACCCATCAGTCAGATATCACACTATCAGCTAGGGAAAACAACCTTCCTCCGATCGCATAACTTATACCGATGTATGCGCTTTGCATCGGTTGCCTATCGGTAACACATGAGCTATCAGCTTCCCCAATCTAAGTCAACCCGATACATTTGGTTTTGTAGATCAGAATTGCTAAACTGTCTCTATGGTTGAACCTTTGAACCACTTGAAACCTCCAAGTTCATTGAACCCGTGAACCTGTCGAACCAAATGAACCCCTTGATACCTTTGAACCATTGAACCTTCAACTATCAGCTCAATATACTTCCATCGCACAGTCTTAACACTGTCGGCAACTCTCGGTTGCACCGATTGAACCCATCTATGCTTTGTTGAACCGACGGACCAAACAAACCTTGCAATCTCATTGAACCCACTGAACTCTTTGAACCATTGAACTGGTTCAACTATCAATTCAACTATCACAACACTTAATACTATCAGCGACGAACCTGCTATACCCATTGAACCGTTGAACCATTGACTTGTTGAACCGGTTCAATCGTTAGTTCAACTATTGAAAACCCTTACTATTATCAGCGATGAACCTGCTGAACCGCTAAACCATTGAACACAACGCTCCTTGTTGAACTGATGAACCAAACGAACCCATTGAACTGTTGAACCGTTAAACCGATTCAACCGTCAGTTCAATTGTCGGCAACACTTACTACAATGGACCGGTGAACCACATGAACCTGCTATATCTGTTGAACCGTTGAACCTTTGAATTGGTTCAACCACCCGCAAACATCTATTATCAGTTTCCCTGATATGCTTCAACCCGATACATGGATGCGGGATACACACTGCTTGTATATTCAGCAAACAACATGAACTTAACTAAAAAAAGGACTCTTATACATACCTTTCTTCACAGGATATACACAGGATGATACTCACATACAAATGTGATTTACTCACAGACTGTTTCAGCCTGCAATTGACATATATACATAAAATGTATATTTGAATCTCATGTCAGTAACCTCTGTAACAAATCTCACAGTTTCTATTTTGCCATGACCATGAACACAAGGAAAACAAAACAGAAAACTATTTTACAAGTCCATTCCACTGATTTCATAGAAATCCACCAGTGGAATAGTTTTAATCATACATCTCGACAACAAAAAGACTAAATTAAATACAAAACAATCCTATACAGATAATATACACAAAACAATTTGATATACAGAGTATTTACATAGAACCTCAGAATTTGTAAAACACAACTGATAGAATTTTTATTTCTTCATTTCAACTTCATCTCTCTGTGTCTCAAGGAACACAGACCGATTATAGAGATTCATACATTTGATAATTCTAGAAGATGGAAGGCTGAACTATTCCCAACCACCTCTGCCTATTTCATTACCAACTACTCTATTCTGATTTTGTTTAACCAAGATTATAAGCCAAAACCCTAACTAATCACCCAACACATGTTTATCACAAAATAGTAAAACACCTAATAATATGACACATTGATTTAATCCTCCACATACCCCCAAATGTCTAATGATGTCCATATTGGCTTATTAGGATGCCAAATTTGTGACCTCGATTCACATGGTGGGGTCGGTTCTCATGGTGGGGTCTTTTAAACATGAAATGTCAACACAAATACTACATGACAACATAAAATGTATAAAACATATTAAACCTTATTCTTCTCCCTCTTAAAAGGCAATTTCCCTTCATACTTACCAGATCCTCTTGGCAGTCTTTTGCAATAAGGGCTTCAAGCTGAGTAGTTTTAGTTTTCTCTTCTTCCAAGTCTTTTCTTTCTTTTTCATACCATGATAGTTTCCTTGAAGAGTTCTCTCCCAAATCAAACCTTTGTTTTCCTTTTACAGAAGCACTGGCTTTGAATGCTGATTCAGTCTTGGGGGAGCATCTCCAAACTCGGTCATTTCAAATGCAGCCAATTTACCAGCCAATTGATCTCTTGTGACAATTGTATGGGCTCTGAATTCTTCAATGGTAGCAACCTTGATTTTATAAGAAATAGGAAGGGATCTGAGAATTTTGCCAACAATCTCATCTTCATCCAAGACTCCACCAGCACATCTAATTCCACAAACAAGCTCATTTACTCTTGGCATAAAAGTAGTGATATTTTCATCTTCTCTCATCTTTAGATTTTCAAATTTCCCTTTCAGACTCTATAACCTTGCACATTTAACATACTTGTCTCCATGCAAAAGTTCTAGTTTTTCCCAAATCTCAAAAGCAGTTGGTAGGTCAACAACATTTGAAAGCTCTAAATTAGATAATGCGCTTAGAAGGGCTTCTATAGTCCACAGATTGTTTTCAGCATCTGTGATTTCATTTGGGGCTTTCGAGCCACCCTGTGGAGGAGTATACTTAGTTGAAGCCATGGTCCAGTACTGCATTCCCATACATTGCAAGTGACGTTTCATGCGACTTTTCCAAGATTAAAATTGTTTCCATCAAACTTTGGACTATCCTTCTTGTAGGATGACATCTTGGATCTCCTCAAGCGGTTAAGCTCTTTTAGAGGAACTTAGCTCTGATACCAATTGCTAGATTCAGGACATACAACTAAGAGGGGGGGTGAATTAGTTGTCAAAAACTTTCTTTCCAATTACACACTTAAATCCTTCTTATGATTTAATAGCATATCAATAAACCAATCATGGAAACATAATACATTAAATCAAGAGCAGAAACACATCAACACATAAGACACCAAGATTTTGACGTGGAAAACCCGGTTAAGAGAAAAACCACGGGGTGATTAACCCAAGATTGTATTCTCTATTAGAAGAATAGAAAGAACAAAATGGCACAAGCCAATTAGGGTTCACTACCCGAGCACACTGCTCACAAGAGGCTCACTGCCTACAATAGACTCACTATCTATAGAATAATAAGTATCACATACTTGAACGGGAGAATAGCATCTTCACCATGCTTGAATCAGTTCCATTTAAGCCCAAAACTTCTGCTCTGCCTTTCGCTCTCTTCCTCGCTACCACACTCACATCTCCATAAGACACACTATGAAATGACTTTACAATCCCTTATTTATACAAGGCATCGACTTAGGAATAATCATCTAAGTCAGCAAACATATTCAAGAACATCCACAAGATGTTTAATACATCTAGTCGGCTAGTCTTAAGAAGAACACCATCATCCAGAGGTTATTCTTCAATTGCAAGCTCTAACTCCAATGCAGACCACCACCATGAACTGGACATGATCTAAAGACCTCCACAAGATTGGCTGAATCACCAATAACATCCGCACTTCATCTGCTTACTGAAATCCTTCTCTCCTTCATCTAGAACCTGAAGAACACAGTCTGTTATTACTGTCACAAAGGAATAGATGCTTGCAGACCTTCAAACCACGAATCAATTGAGTTGACACTTCATAAAGACTTCCTCAACACTCCCTCAAATCCGTAGAATAGGATAGTGCATTTCTGGATCTCACCGGACCTATCTGTGTGACTCTGTCACCTTTGAACACCTACTAGAATTGGTTTTACTTGAACGCCCACAACTTCTTTAGAACTTCATGTGGACCTCTGAAATCTTTACTGGATCACTTTAAGTCACATATACACAAACCCTTTAAACCGTATCCTCTGATCCTCATCTTATCTTTAACTTTTACCTTACTGTCTTCACTGTTCTTCTCTGTTCCTGATTAGGACTAATTTTCTCAATATCCTCAGCACTTAGCTCATCCAATCCTTTTCATAAATGCAATAGGAGTATGTTGACATCAATGACAACACTGGTTAGGTCCATACTTGCAACAGAAGCGTAAAAGGTATTTTTCTCTCTTGAATATCTCTCTCTGAATCTTTGAAAGATGGCTACTCCAAATGTTACAAAGATCACTAATAGGCCACGCCCTAAATTCAAAAAATATCCCTATAAATCCCTAGAAGTTGATCCTCTAGGTGCATTTTCTAGCATTCTGCATGGAGTTCTGCATGTAGAAGATGTTAGGGTTTACATACATGCAAACATTAAAGAACTTGGGGAATCCAAGCTAATGGATATCTACCACAAGGAACTAATAGATGAATCATTTGAACTCAAACCTCAGTACAAGGCCATCCGGGATAAGCATTTTGGACATTGCATTCATTTCCCCTATTTTGCTGAAGATGATTGGGTTTGGTATGTTCTGAGCAAAATGCATGATAAGTTTATGTGGTTGATAAGGCCATTCAAGATAACCAAGGATGCAATTAGGGCGGTAACCGGATTGCACTCATTCGGTGGGTTGCCTGCTCTCAAATCAGTCAAAAATCAAACTGTAAGTTAGGCTACCGGATCAAAATTTGACAAGAGAGCAATGACTATAGAAGATATCACTGATCTGGATATCAAGTTTGCATCTATGATAATTGGCTATATGATATATCACTCCAGCAGGGAGAATTCCGTACCCAAAATTGTAATCTATGTTGCTTATCAGATGTTAAGAGAGAATGTAGATTTTGATCTTTGTGAACTTCTTCTGATCCAACTGTTGGAAAACCTACAAAAGATCAAGAAGGACAAGAAGAACTCATTCAAGTATGGTGGGCTAATACTGTGTTTGTTCTTTTACTTTATGAATGAGATACCCGGATCCAGTGGTTGGGTAGGGCAAAATGACAGACCTGTTGCCATTCAAATCAGATATTACATACATGGGCTTGGTGATGCCAAGGATCAAAATACAGCTCTCTAGGGATACTTCAACAACTTTCAATGTATGATGTAATCCAGAGAAAGAATCCCCCAATCATTGGTTGAGAAGTACAAGGATACAATGTGCTTTATGGTAGACACTGATCAATGTCTAATGGAAGCAGTAGAGCCAAGGATAGTCTAGATTATGCCAATGGGGTATGAGGTGGATGATAAAACTTTGGAACTGCATGTCCAACACCTACTAAGTCAGCCTAAGGACTCTAAGGTAGAAAGGTTTGGAACCTTCCAAGAGTTGAGTGTAAAAGTTCATGTTGAACTTAGATAGCTTGAGATCAAGAGGAAAGTAAGAAGGGAAGTAGAAGAAGTCACCAAGAGGTATGGAATATCAAAGGAGGCAATTGATGCCAACAGAGAAAAGTTGGAAAGGGTAGAGAAAGAAAGACAAGAAACAGAAAAAGAAAGTGCTCCGGTGCAAGCCCCCTCCCAGACCAGATCCTCCAAAAGCTCTGCACCAGTCACCTCTAAGAGTCAAAAATCCTCAAAACTGGAAGTCAAGACATCCGGAAAGGGAGAGAAGAGAAGTAAGACAAAGGCCACAAGGTCTTACATCAGTTAGAAGGATGATGAAGAGACAGAATCAGATGAGGAGGTCAAGAAAATGAAAAAGAAGAAAATATCTGGTTAATCCTCTACTAGTCAAGGCAAGGAAGAAAAGGCAGAAGAATTTGTTGAAAAGCCTACTCTCTACATTGATGATATCATCAAATCAGTCACTGTGGATGGGAACCTGAAACCAATGACTAAATTTTATGATGAATATAATGAAGCTGACTAGAAGATCTTGCAAGATGCCACAGTCAGGTATCTTAACATTATAATAAAGAATTCATCGAGATCATATCTCTAATTCCCAAAATCATAGAGAAGGAACTTGAAATAAGAAAGAAAAATGCTAAGGCAAAGGACCTAGAGATCCGGGAACAGATAGCTATCTAGCTCTATCCTTCCATCACTCCTAAACAACTGAACATGATATTCAAGGATTGCAAGGATGAGTTCCGAAGTAAAGCTAAGATGAACAAACTTATGTTACGAGAGACTGATCAAGTGGCAAAAGAAACTAAAGACATCCTCCAGAATGCATACAAAAGATTCAATATTCCTATTATAGAGGACATAAGTGATGAACCTTCTGATGTCGAAGAACCAAGCGTATCAAAGGAAGATCCTACAAAGAAAATTGTAGAAGAATCAAAGGAGATAGGTGAGGAGAAGACCAAAGACTTGGATTCCTCTGTTCTGGAAGAGGAAGTCCATATCTCTCATCCGGATTCCCCAGCAGACTCCGGATCTAAAGGAGAAGAAAGAATAGAGGAGAAAATTAGTCAAGAAGAAGAAGTAAAGGAAAGGGAAAAAGACCAAATAGAGAAGATCCCAGGAAATAGTTCTGAGACTACAGAAGGAAAGAAGACTCTATCTCCAACAAGAGACACTGCAGAAACTGTTAAAGATTTCTTGACCAAAGAGAAGATGGAAATTGATGAACCGAAACTGCTTCAAGGACCATTCAATTTTGATTCCCTCTCCCCAGTTCAAACAATGAAGATAGCATCCTTTGCCCAAGCAAAGGCAAAAGAAAAACTTCTAAAGTCTCACATGGAAGACTGTGACCTAATGGAGATTGCATCTGGTGTATTGGAGAAGATCATGCCATTCTTCCAGAAGGATCTTTCAGCCTCTTCATCCAGTAATCTCAAATCTCTTGTTAATACTGTTAGCACACATTTTGATTCCTTAGAGAAGTCAGTAGAAGAAAAGGTCTGGAAGGAGTTTTTGGGAAAGAGATTCTCTGAAGTACAAGGGATAATAACAAATGATAGGAGAAATATGGATATTGGGATAAAGAGCTTAGAAAATGCTCTTAAAGATGGTGGCAAAATATACAAATTTTGTCTATCCTGGTCCACCGTGACAGCAGACATTACCAAGAAGGTGGAAGAACAAGAGATTAAACTGTTAAGTTTATCTCAAAATTTTGATCCTATCACGTCATCCATAATGAATCAAGAATACCAGGCTATTTCCACTATGAATGAGATAAAGAGGCTTGAGAAGGAGAAGAAGAATATAATAAGTAGGATGGGTGAACTTAGAGGTATAATTATCCGTAAGTTAGAGGCCATGCATGAGGCCCTGACTGCTGCTCAGACCACAGACCAGACTAGTGATTTGACAGATCTAAAGAGGGCAGAAGCTTTTACATTCCTGTTGAGTGGTCACATCTCAATTTTGGATAGGATGAAGTAGAGTTGGGCAACAAAACTTGTCCAGTTGAAGATAACTTTTGCAGATATACTTCAGTATCTGTAAGTAGAACATGTATATATATTTATGCAGCCAAGTATAAATTGTTTTTGGGAAAATTTGGTGTGCAGATCCTACCCTTTGCCATTGATGCCAAAGGGCGAGTGAGGAGCAGTGAAAAATGTGGAATCTAGCTAAGGGGGAGCTCCAGAAAAGTGTACATAAGAATAGAGCATCAGCCAAGGGGGAGTATGCTATAACACTTAGTCATTTTTCACTAAGTGTTGACATCAATGCCAAAGGGGGAGATTGTTGGAAAGAGACACAGTGTGGCTTCATGAGTGTTGTCACTGATGGAAACAAAGTCCATCCCACACATCCGCAGGACATGGTATGACTATACCGGAAGACAGATTGAAGAGTATTTTGGTCTGGTAAGCAAGAACAGAGCATGCAGCAAGGTTCGACAATTAGGTCCGGATCTCTCAGAGGAAGTATCTCAGTAAAGTGTGGACTTGGGGAAGTCAAGAGGAGTACAATGACTAATACATTCTAGAGATTGAACCTCAGGTGGTGAAAGAGTGAAAAGATATGAACACCTAAGTGTTGGGTTCCTGTTTGGCAGAGTAGACTAAGGAAGAATTGATCAGCAGAGCATCAGAGCTTAATCCGGATGAGATATTGATGATGATCAATCTTCTTAAGGGATCATTCATGATTGGCCAACATGTTTGATGAATTCTATAAGTATATCTTTGATACACATCACTTGGTAAGCAAGGATTCATCCGACAGAC
Source organism: Cunninghamia lanceolata (assembly GCA_027924645.1). NCBI lineage: Eukaryota > Viridiplantae > Streptophyta > Pinopsida > Cupressales > Cupressaceae > Cunninghamia > Cunninghamia lanceolata. The sequence continues at coordinate 448,486 of BSBN01001565.1, read as the reverse complement.
CAGAGTTTAGGAAAATATTGAGTATTCCGGATGCCGACTAGAAAGATGTTGAAATCCTTTGTGCAGATATATATACCAGATGGATTTTGATGAGTAGTGTGTGAAATGTGTTGGAAAGTGTGAAGAAAAGAAGAGAGCAGTGTGGAAGTAGTAATACAGGTCTAGTATGTGATAGAACAGCAGCACTAAAGCAGAGTAAGAATGAAGTGCAGTAGATCAGTATATTGAGCCTAACCGGAACTGAACCTCAACATGTGTGGATGCTTCTCATCAGTTCAAGTACCTAGTTTCCTTTTATAAACTATTGTAGGCAGTGAGCCTCTTGTGAGCAGTGTGTTCGGGCAGTGAGCCCTAATTGGCAAGTGCCATTTTGTTCCTTTTATTCTTCTAATAGAGAATACAATCTTGGGTTAATCACCCCATGGTTTTTCCCTTAACAAGGTTTTCCACGTCAAAAACATTGTGTTATGTGTGTTAAGTTTATTTCTGCTTCCATGGTTGTGTATACTTATATATTTTAATGATGCACTAATTGTTAAAGAAGAACAAAAAGTTAAAATAATCAAGATAACTAATTCATCCCCCCTCTCAATTATCAACAGTAATGTGTGTACACAGGTAGGTGGGACCTAATTGCATAGATCTCCTCCAGAAAATGAATGGAATGATGTGCTGATATTCAAGGAAGGTCAGCCACGCACCAAAGATCATTGAATGATGTGTCATTAGGCTTCAAAGATCAGGAAATGCTTCTACAGGTTTCTCCTTCAGCTGGACGTCTGTGATTATCTAGATGCATTGTTTTGAGAATAGTCAAACTTTTGATAGTGATATCTTTTCAATAATGAAGTGTGAATCTCTGAATTTTGGATATGATGTAGATGAATGAATGTAGATGCTAAGTCCAGTTCTACAAGGTCTGAAATACAACTAGACCAAAATACAGAGACTACTTCTGACTAAACTTCTTGAACTGAACTGGAAAAGAAACAAACTGAATAGCAAACAAACTAAAATGCAAATGTTTTTGGTTGATGCAAGATTGCTCTTGAACTAGAGATGCTCATGCATCAGACATCTAGGGTTATTGAAAAATTGAGTCCCTCACTTTGCTAGGGCTAGGGGAGAACCAAGACGGTCCACCTCATCCTAAGAAATCCATGATGAATCTTCTTTCAGTCTGCCTTTCCACCTCACAAGGTATTCTTTGTATTGTCTTCCTCTACTACTACGTCCAACTCTACTGTCCAAAATGTCTTCAATCTTCTTCGATGCTTGTTGTGGTAACTGCTTCTTCAAGTCTTCTTTCATGCTGTCACTGAACACTACTTCATGATACTCATATAGGTCTGCAATGTTGAAAATAGGTGATATACCCAATGCCTCCGATAATTCTACTTCATATGCATTTCCTGAATCAAATTTCCTAAATATCTTACAAGGTCCAAACTTCTTCATCTTCAACTTGTTATATGTCCCAACTGGAAATCTTTCTTTTCTCAAGTATACCATCACTTCATCTCCAACTTCAAATTCCTTATGTCTTCTCTTCTCATCAGCCTTCTCTTTGTACTTATTGTTCATATTCTCCAAATGCTTCTTAACCTAATCATGTATTGTCTTCATGTGATCTGCAAATTCTTCTTCTTCTGCACTTCTCTTTTCCTGTATACTGACATCTCTCAATTCTGTAACTCCTTTAGGGTTTTTTCTGGTAATAATCTCAAAAGGTATTCTTCTAGTACTCTTGTTCACTAAATTATTGTATGCAAGCTCTGCTTGTGAAAGAATCAAATCCCAACTTCTGGCTTTCTCTCCAACCAAACATCTCAACAAGTTTCCCAAATTCCTATTCACTACCTCTGTCTATCCATCAGTCTATGGATGAAAAGCTGAACTGAACTTCAAATTTGTCTTCATCTTCTTCCAAAGTGTCCTCCAAAAGTATCCAACAAACTTTGTGTCTCTATTTGAAACTATACTATTAGGTAATCCATGCAATCTCACAATCTCCTTGAAAAATAGGTCAGCTATATGCACTGAATTAGTTGTCTTCTTGCAAGGTATTAAATGAGCCATCTTTGAAAATCTATCCACCACTACAAATATTGAATCATGTCCTCTCTGTGTCTTAGGCAATCCCATCACAAAATCCATGCTTATGTCTTCCCAAGGTCTCTCCGGAACTATCAAAGGTTTATATAATCCAGTATTCTGACTACTCCCTTTTGCAACTTGACAAACTCTACAACTTTGCACAAATTTCTAAACATCCTTATGTATCTGAGGCCAAAAGTAATTTTCACTCACCAAAGCCATTGTCTTCTCAATGCCAAAATGTCATGCCAATCCACCACTATGCTTCTCCTTGATCAAATTATCTCTCATTGAACTTCTAGGTATGCACAATTGATTTCCTTTGAGCAATATATCTTCTTGAATGAAATAGTCCAATCACTTACTCCTATCTATCACAACAGGATCTCTACATGCTTTCTAAGGTTCTACAAAATTAGTGTCTCCCTCATACATGTTCTTCAATTCATTAAAACCCAACACTTCAACTCTCATTTTTGTCAACAAGTTTCTTCTTCTACTCAATGCATCAGCAACTTTGTTTGATTTTCCACTCCTATGCTTCAACACAAATGTATAACTCTGCATGAACTCTACACATCTCATATGTCTCTGATTCAACTTACCTTGACTATTCAAATATTGCAAAGCTTGATGACCTGTATACAACACAAACTCCTTAGGCAACAAGTAATGTCTCCACTTCCTCAAGGCTTGAATTATGACATAGAACTCATGATCATAAACTGAATATATTCTCCTTGCATTTCTACTTGCATCACAATCAACTTGAAATACCTTATTGAAATCTAGTAATGCCAAAATAGGTTTCTCTATCACTTTCTGCTTCAACAACTCAAAACTTTTATCTGCTCCGGATGTCCACTTAAAGTCTTTTCTATCAACTCTCATTATCTCTGTCATAGGGTTACAAACTAAACTAAAATTTCTAATGAACTTCTGGTAGAAACTAGCCAATCCATGAAATCATCTAACTTCTCCCATGCTCTCTGGTGTAGGCCATTCAACAATTGCTCTCACTTTCTTAGAGTCCATCTTCAATCCTTCCATAGCAATCACAAATCCCAAGTATATCAACTCTTCCTTCATGAAACTACACTTCTTGAGGTTTATCAGTATTTTTTCTTCTCTCAACCTCTGCAAAACCTATCTAATATGCCACAAATGTTCCTCTTTTGTCTTACTTAAAATCAGAATATCATCCATGTATACAATCACAAACTTACCCAAGAATTTCTTCAAGACTTCATTCATCAATCTCATGAAAGTACTCGGTGCATTTGTTAATCCAAAGGGCATCACTAACCACTCATACAATCCTTCATTTGTCTTAAAAGTAGTCTTCCATTCATCTCCTTCTCTGATTCTGATCTGATGGTATCCACTCATCAAATCTATCTTTGTGAAATATCTTGCTCCACTCAAACAATCCATGATATCATCCATCCTAGGTAAAGGAAATCTATACTTAACTGTGATCTTGTTTATTTCTCTGGAATCAGTACACATTCTCCATTCTCCATCCTTCTTTGGTGCTAACACTGTAGGTACTGCACAAGGACTCAACCTTTCTTTGATCAAACCTTTCTTCAACAATTCTTGTATCTATTTATTCAATTCTTCATTCTCTGCCTGTGTCATATGGTGTGCTACTTTATTAGGCAAACTTGCTCTAGGAATAAGATCCATGTGATAACTGATACTCCTTATAGGTGGCAATCCATCAGGCACATTATCTAATATGATGTCTTCATATTCTGTCAACAACTCTCTTATCTCCTTTGGTTGTGATTCTTCAGTCTCTTTCTTCAATGTTTTAGGCTTCTTAGGAATCAAGGCATAACAAATATTCCCATGTCTCAAATCATCCAGAACTTTCCTTCCATCTACCAAATAGATTCTGGCATTTCCACATATCACATGCTTAGGATCATCCTCCAAAGGAATCAAAGTAATTCTTTTCCCATTTGTTGTTATAGTATATGTGTTCTTTCTCCCATCATGTAGAGCTTTTCTATCATACTTCCAAGGTCTACCCAACAAGATATGACATACATCCATAGGCATAATATCACACAAGACTTCATCATAATAAGATCCAATATGAAATTTTACCGAATATTGTTCACTCTCCAGTGTCTTATGATCATCCTGAATCCATGCTATCTGATATGGCTTAGGGTGTTTCAATCTTTCCAACTTCAGCTTAGTCACTATCTCCTCTAAAACTAGGTTATCTGAACTACCACTATCAATTACAACTTTACAACACTTACCTCTAGATTTGCATCTAGTTCTGAACAAGCTTTTCCTCTGCAATGGTTCCTCATTTGTCTCTACTTGAAATAGTGCTCTCCTCATTACCAATGATTCTCATTTCTCTGGTTTACCAACATAACAAGGGTCACCTAGTTCAATAGGTTCTTCTTCAACATAGGCCATTGGTCCACTATTTTCTGTCCTCTTACTTGTACTACCCTGATTACACTTAAATGTTCTATGTCCTTCACCTCCACACTTGAAACAAGTACCTCTGAATGTTCTCATATCCAATCCTCTTCCTTCTCTTTTGTATCCTTCATTCCGGTATGAATTATAGTTGCCTCTAAGATGAAAATTTCTGTCATTTCTCTGGTAAGCATTGTTATCTCTGTCATCCAAGTCCTAAATGGGCTGTCAAACTTGTTCTACTCTAGAAATGATCTATCTCCTCCATAACAAGTCCTACCTCTCTGAAATTTACCTTCTCTTCCTCTTTATCTCTGATCATGTCTTTTATTCAGCTTCTCTTCAACTTTCAGGGCAAACTGATATGCTTCCTCTAGAGATGTCATCCAAGCTTAGTTCCTCTTGAATGTTCAATCTTAGTCCATTGATGTATCTAGCCACTTTCTCCTTGTTTGCTTCACTATGTCCTATCCTTATGATCATTTTATGGAATTCTTCAGTGTACTCTTTCACATATTTTTCCTTTTGTCTCAAGTTTTGCAATCTTTTCAATAGATCCAACTCATAGTCAATAGGTATAAACTGATTCTTCAACTTTGTCACCATCCTATCCTATTTTGTAATCTTTTCTTTTCCACTTCTATTTCTTTCCAACTGAACTTCTTTCCACCATATAGCAGCATGTCCTTTCAACTTTGTCTTTGCAAATTTCACCTTCTTCGGATCTTCAATTTCTTCATATTCAAAGTATTCTTCAATATCATTTATCCAGTTAATCAATTCTTCAGGGTTCAAATTACCAGTATAGTTCGGCACATCAAATCTAGGTCTCTTTCCAATTTTTGAAATAGCTCACAACATCTTTACTTGATCTGATTCTTCTTCTTCATCACTTCCTATGGTTTTGCCAGTTTGTTCAATAGATTAAAATTCTTCTTCTTCCTCAATTTCAACATTAGGTCTTAGTGTCAATCCTCTTTGCTTATCTTCTTCAATAGCATCCAATTGAATTCACATTTTTGTCATCATCTCCATCATCTCATCCATTCTTCCAACCATTGTTGCAACAACAACTTGTTGATGGTGGTTTTAGCATGCAGCAAGGCAGGTGTGATTGTTGATTTCACACCTCTCTTGAAAAATATCTTACCCTAAGCAAGACTACTCCAAGGATAATACAGCTAGGTCTTAGCTTTATTGGAATTTCTCAGCTGGTATGTTCTAGCTATGCCTACAAGGCCTTTTACATGCAATCTGTAAATCTTTAGGTTTGGGGCAGCAAATACACATAAACCCTTCTGTGATTTTCAACTGATAAACAAAATAAAGTCCTGCTGAAATTCTTATTCTAATAACTAACAATGGTTTTCAAAGAAAATGCAAAAGGGTTAGGGTTTTAGAAGGATCTTAAGTGACATTCACAATGCATAGGTTATCTTTAGTAGACAAATACTCTAAAACTTTAAACCAGCTTCCTGAGTTACCAAACCAAAATGGGTGTTACAGTGCTACAGAAAATGGTGCTATCTTCAATGGAGGTCAATAGATTTTCAGATCACATTCATTTGCTAAATACCCAATAAATGGTGCAACTTAACTTATGAAATGCTATTGAACTTCAGCACAAATAATCAGTCCAGGCTAACTTTACACAACTATTTACCATCAGCAAACAACTAAAAGTATGGACTTATAGCATTCATCAAATAATTCAACAAACCATGAACATTCCAAAAGCACAACTAACTAACTATGGGAGAGCAAGAAGCGAACCGTGAAAACCAAAATGAGCCAACACAAGACACAAATTCTCAGAATTACTGCAGAAACTTGATTTGTATTACTTCAAATGGCATAGAGTCAACAATTCGGTATCAAATCTCTCTTACAAATAGTAGAAATGGCAGCCCTTTACATAGAAAGTAGCATACTGAGTTTTCAAATGAACGGTGGAGATTAACTCAACACCGACAATCCATATTACATCAATAAATACAATTATAACAGCCTACATCAATTCTCGGATTACATTTTGTCCTTGATGAAAAAGATGAAAAACAATCCCAAAATACATTGAATCTAGTCAATTTGACTAGCCAACTCAGTATATTAATAGAAAAGAACATTTTAGATGCAAGAAAAAGAAAAAATAGAGTCACATGCTGCCTCGAATACAATAATTTTCAATTGTGAAGGGATTACATCCTTAGAATATTCAAAATAGTATCAAGATTCATTGTCTAAGTCAATTTTGTCTTCACTGGCCAGCTTGTTGCGATAGGTCAACCAGGCATCAAGTGCAGGATTAATGTCAGATGGGTCTAGATCCTTAAAATGATTTATCCGACAGTCAAACACCTCTAGCTCCTGAATGAATTTACTGTGCACTCTCTCTATCTCTGCTCCTGCTTTCTGAAATGCCTTGAATTTTGCCCTGAGGTCGCTTGCCTTGTCTAATCTTTCCTCCATACTGAGTGTAGCATCTTCAAAAATTACTTTACGCAACTTACCTTTACATTTTTTGATATCAAAAGGGGCATAATCATCATAGGATGCTTCCCTGCTGTATACGCCTAAAAATGACACAAATCATCCTAAATAAATATTCTAAATATTTATTCCCTTCTTCTATTAATTAAATAAATATTCTAAATTTATTTAATCGATTCACTGTTCCATAACTAAATAAATTCTATTTGTTTAATTAAAATCCTTCCATTTGTCCTTCACAATTAAATAATCATAAATTATTTAATTAATCCTATTTCCTCTATCCTAAAGTTCTAAATTCAAAAATCCACATCACCTCTACACCTCACCTTTTTCCACCTCACCTTGTCCACCTCATCAGGTTGCACATGTAATTAAATATATTTAATATTTAATTATCTTATTTTCCCTCACCCACATGGCCTATTTCTTCTCCAATCAGAGGTCAGTTAACCAATCAATCAAATCTGTTAACTAACCTGTCAGTTGAGTCAAATCCTCAATCAATCCAGTCAGTTCCACAATCCACTCTTCTAACTGATCAATCAATTCTGTTAACAGACCAGTCAATGGAGTTAACTCTCCAATCAGTTTTGTCACATCCCACCTTTCATGATGGAGCTGGGACACTTGTCACATTTCCACTGGTTGCACATTCCTCAACCATCCTCAACCGTTGATCTTCATATCTTCTCTCAACCGTTGATTCCTATTCCTCCGAGTCTATAAATGAAGCTTCATCCCTTCATTCTAATCATCCAGGCTTTTGACATCGTTACTCTGCAGAAATATCACCAGCGCGCCTTTGGCACCCATTTGTCATCTACAAGCTTGAGATCACCATTGTTGCATTGGAGCTCACCTTCATTGCATATCACACCACAGCCGTTCACCATCGACTTCCTCCAACAGCTTTTAAAAGATTGCACTCTCTGAGGGCTCATCTCATCTGCGAAAGGACGATTCGTGATAGGCGAACAACAGAAGTTTCGAAACGGAAGAGGTTTGCTGTGTTTGTTCATTGCTTTGTTTACTTGAATCTTCTTTGTTTCTCTATTCTGTTGATGTTTGGGTCATCTGTTATTCATTTGATTGATGCACTATTTTACCCTCACATTTTTGGCAGGTGCAGCAGGCACAGGCACAGGTAGGCCAGTTGCAGACGCAGTTGGCACAGGCACAGACAGACTTAGCCAGAGCACAGCAGCAGGTACAGTACTACCGAGGCTTGTACCATGGTGCCGTGTCGGCGAACCAGAGGGCAGGGAGTTTCAGGACTCAGTCTGGGGTGGCTCACAGAGCAGGTCCATCTCAGTTAGGGGCATCTGTCATGGGACCTCAGCAGTCAGGAGCCGGCAGTGGTGGCTCACAGCCGCAGGGGTAGTCAGAGACTAGATTTTGTACATTTTGGGACATGTATCACCGTCTATTTAGACGTATATTGTATAGGACACTTTGATTTTGAGAGAGATGGTGATATTGTACATTTGGACATCCTTGTATATGATAGTATGGATGATGATGCAGCTTTGTGTATCTATTGCATGCGTTTATGAGATGATTACTTCTATTGCATGATGTGGTTCTATTGCATAGTTAGATGGTTTATATGATGCTATATGATAAATACTTTGATATGCTGCTATATGATGTCTATACATGATTTAATGTGACAAATGAATGCAAAGTTAATATGATGTTCTTGTGATGATGCAAATGTATGCATATGAAACATGATTTCTATGTTATGATGCTGTATATGTGTTGTGTAAATGGGCTAATGCAGATGTGTGTATGGAACATGATTTCTATGTTACGATGTTGTATAGATATGTGAGATGCTATTGGATATTTATATGATGTGATGCTTTGAATATATGCATTTGTAACATGAGTACTATGGGGTGATGTAACTATATATGTGATGCACTTAGCTATGTTGTTTGATTTTCTGGGCTTTTGCAAATGTATTGGTGACCTAATGCATTGGATGATGTACTATACTAACCTAATCATGTGCATGACTAGTTTCTACGAATGATATGATATGCTCCTATATGCCTTGTTTTTGTGATGTCCAAATGTACGCTATCGACAGAAGAATGTCATGATGGACAGAGGGATGGTTGCGAAAGAATGACTTAGGAATTTTTCTTGATATCGTTACTCTGCATAGTTTGAATAATGAGGATTGTATGGATGGGTGTATGGATATAGGACGGATGCTTTGCTTTTAGATTGCTTTATTTCATCATTGGGCATTTTGTTTTTGGTATTTTTCTGAAATATTGTAAGTGAATACAAGCATCGAGGTATAATTGAACCGAGATGACCTGAGTATCGCTTACATGGATTGTGATTTAGCAAGTTAAGACAAGCATCTAGTCAAAATTGAATCTAGATGACCTGAGTACCTCTTGCGTTTCAACAAGCAAGGATTGCCCCCGTTCATGTTAGACCTTTGATGTCCTCGGTGATCTTTTGCCGATCACGTCCTAAGACAAGGCTTCACATTACTAAAGTTTAATCCCCAAATAGCAAACAAAGAAAGTAATCATGCCCCCATCATAGCATCTCTAGCTTTTGGCATCCTTGAGTTGCATAGGAAGGTATGATAGCAAAAATCAAGACTCTGTAATTTAACCCTGTTTCTGGTCTACAAAGCATATTTGCGTTGATATGTGTTTATTTCTTGCCTTAATTTGCATAAAATCATTTAGAAGACCTTGGGTATTTGCTTTGCATTGGATAGGTTAAGATGGTCATAGTCAAGGTTTCTGCTTGAAGCGCGGGTGTTTGCTCGCATTTGTTTGCTTGGTGAGAAGATTTGCACTATCCTTATTGAGAAGACGGACCCTAAGGGACTGACCTAGTGCCTCGGGGGCTCATTGCTAAATGGCCTTGCCTACGTGACGACGCAGAGGCAACGTAGTTTGGGGTAAACCCTAATGGACCATGGATGGACTAGAAGAAAGACGACAAGAATGAAGACAAGAGGGGAGACAAATGGGACTTCGGGAGAGATGGAAGCCTCGGGGGCGCATTAGAATAATGGCCTTGCCTACGTGACGGCGCAGAGGCAACGTAGTTCACGGATTCGGACCACAGATATTGACGAGAGACACTACGCTAGGCTCACTTCGAGGGGACGATATGGGACAAAACCTTGGTTGACAAGGCCACAAGCTGAGTATCAAGCCATGATAGGTAACTGTCAAGTGTTTACTGTGGGATGGATATGGGTCGAGTGGACTCAAGGTGATTGGATTCCCAAAGATGGAGAATGCGGTTTGTCATAAGTAACGCCTGTGTACCAGGTTTTCATCACTTGCTTTTATTTGCACAAGAAGCTAGAAAGTAACATGACGCCTGATTGCCAGGTTTTTATCATGAGACCTATCCAAGGCGCCTGTTTTCCAGGTTTTCACCAAAGGACGATTTTTTTGCATGCTTTCTATTATTTTTTTTTTTTTTGTGCCCCCTTGCATTGGGGTTCTCTTAGGTATAGAACCTGCGAAGGTGCATGCTGTTGATTGGATCATCAAACAACTCACCTTCCGATGTGGCCAACTGATATGCCCCCGATCCATAAGCTGCTACAATTACATAGGGTCCAAGCCAGTTAGGCTCGAACTTACCTTTCTTTTCTCTGTCCTGCTGGTTGCGAGGGTTCTCTTTTAGAACTAGGTCCCCAACCTTGAAGCATCTTGGTCTAACCTTGTGGTTGTAGCTTCTTGACATCATCTGTTGATAGGCTTTGAGATGGTCAAAAGCTTTCTGGCGCTGTTCCTCTAGCAGTTCTAACTCTTGCAGTCGGGAGACTCTGTACTCTTCGTCTGATATGAGACCTTTCAACGACACCCGAAGGGATGGGAGTTCGACCTCAATGGGAAGGATGGCTTCGGAACCATAGACGAGGGCATAAGGTGTAGCACCTGTGGGAGTGCGTATGCTGGTTCGATAGGCCCACAGAGCGGGATTGAGTTGGACGTGCCAATCGCGACCAGCTTCATTGACAGTCTTCTTTAGGATTTTCAGAATGGTTTTATTTGATGCCTCAGCTTGGCCATTACCTTGGGGGTAATATGGGGTGGAGAAGCGATGTTGGATCTTGAAACACTCACAAAGTTCCTAGACATCCTGATTTTTGAAAGGTCTCCCGTTATCCGTTATGATGGATGAAGGGATGCCATATCGGCAGATAATGTAATTCAGAATGAAAGAGGAAATTTGCTTTCCTGTGACGGTTGATAAGGGAACGGCTTCAATCCACTTTGTAAAGTACTCAGTGGCGGTTATGATGAATTTATGGCCGTTGGAAGAAGGTGGGTGAATCTTTCCCACGAGGTCTAGTCCCCACTGGCAAAAGGGCCAGGGTGTCGTTAGAGGTCTCAACTCCTGAGCAGGTGCATGAATCAGGTTCCCATGTATCTGGCATTGTCTGCACTTTTTGACGAACTGATATGAATCCATTTCCATATTGGGCCAGTAATAACCCAAACGCATGAGTTTCTTAGCTAAGGAAGGACCACTGGAGTGTGTTCCGCAGATCCCTTCGTGCACGTCTCGCAAGGCAGTAATAGATTCTTCCTGTTCTAGACAACGGAGTAAAGTACCATCCAGACCACGTCGGTAAAGGGTATTGGCGATAATGGTGTAACGGGAGGCTTGTCGGATGAAGGTTCGTTTTTGGTTGGAAGAGAGGTCCAAAGGAAGGATATTGTCCTTGAGGTAAGTGTAGGTCTTACCGTACCAAGGTGAATCAGATCCCACTAGGTGGCAGATGGAATGGGTTTCAAGGAGATCATAAGCCGGCTGTCGAATTGTTTCTACTAAGAACTCATACCGTGACTCTTGTTCAGGTATCTCAAGAAGAGAGGCTATGGTCGCCATTGCGTCGGCTGCTTTGTTCTTGATCCTGGGTATTTGCTCAAACGAGATGGTCCCAAAGTGTTCTTTGAGATCGTCGACCATTCGCTTGTATGGGATGAGCTTCTCATCTTTGGTCTGATACTCATCGTTGACCTGGTTTATGACAAGCTGCAAATCACCATAGACACATAGTGCTTGAATTTTCCACTCCGTGGCCATCTTGAGACCAATTACCAAAGCCTCATACTCTGCTATATTGTTAGTGCATGGGAATAACAACCTGTAAGACTTTGGAATTGTGTCGCCTTGGGCAGTGATAAACAAGATACCTGCCCCTGATCCATGGTTGGTGTAAGACCCGTCGAAGTAGAGTTTCCAAGGAGATGTGGACAGAGTGAATAAAGACTCATCGGGGAACTCAAACTGCATTGGTGAAGTGTCCTGTAATGGTGCCTCAGCTAGTTGGTCCGCGATGATTTGCCCCTTGACGGCTTTTCTGTCCACATACTCTATATCATATTCGCTAAGAAGCATAACCCATTTGGCTAGTCGACCTGTGAGAGCCGCTTTGCTGAGAAGATATTTTAGTGGGTCGATCTTGGCAATGAGTTTGACAGGATGTGCCAACATGTAGTGTCGGAGTTTTTGTGAGGCAAAAACCACCGCAAGGCATGAACGTTCCACCTGTGAGTACTGTAGCTCGTAGCCCACTAAGGTTCGACTGATATAGTACACAGCTCTTTCCTTGTTCTCATAGTCTTGCTGCGCTAGGAGAGCCCCAAGAGCAGTAGGTGTAGCGGATATGTAGAGGATCAAAGGTTTTCCTTGGATCGGAGGCATGAGGATAGGAGGATTCGTGAGGTACTCCTTGAGCTTGTGGAATGCCTCTTCGCACTGCTCATCCCATTTAAATGGAACGTTCTTATGTAGCAGGTGGCTGAAAGGATGGCACTTGTCGGCCAACTGTGAGATGAACCTGCGGATGGCCTGTAGCTTGCCCTGTAAGGATCTCAATTGTGTTAGAGTTTTGGGCGGAGGCATGTCCATGATTGCCTTGATCTTGGCCGGGTCTACCTCTATGCCGTTTGCTGACACGATGAAGCCTAGCAGTTTGCCTGATGTGACCCCAAACACACATTTCTTCGGGTTCAACTTTACTTGGAATTGGTCCAGCCGTTGGAAGACTTTCTCTAATGTGTCCAGGTGTGAGTCCCTGGTGAGTGATTTTGCCAAGATGTCGTCAATGTAATCTTCCATGGTCACATGCATCATGTCGTGGAATATAGTTGTCATGGCCCGCTGGTATGTAGCACCTGCATTTTTCAGCCCAAACGGCATGACATTCCAGCAAAAAGTACCCCATGGACAAGTGAAAGCGGTTTTGTGCTGATCCTCTGGTGCTATTTTGATCTGGTTGTACCCTGAGAATCCATCCATTAGTGACAGCATTGTATGTCCCGCCGTGAGGTCGACTATGATATCGATGTTAGGCAAGGGGAAGTCATCCTTGCGACATGCTTTGTTTAAGTCTCTAAAATCGTTGCATAGTCGCACCCTGCCATCTGGTTTAGACACTGGCACGATGTTTGATATCCATTCGGGGTAATCAATGGCCCTGATGAACCCCACGTCTAACAATTTCTTGAGTTCTTCCTTGACCAGGAGGGCAATATGGGGATGCATTTTTCTCAGTTTTTGCTTTACAGGCTTCACCCCTGGATCCAATGGCAAGTGATGTAGAATCAGGTTTGGGTCCAAACCTGGCATGTCGGCATATGACCAAGCAAAGCTGCCTCTCTTCTTTTTAAAGAATGGCACAAACTTGGTTTTCTCAGGCGGCGTGAGAGATTTTGCAAAGTGGATTATCTGAGGCTGCTCTTCGGTTCCAATGTTCACTGGCTCTGTTGGCTCTACCACGATCTGTGACCTTTCTTGATACATGTCACTTGGGAGGGTGTCAAGCAATCCATCGTCAGGTGCCACAGTTGGGTTTTCACCTTCAGATACGTCCTTTCTTTTTACTTTTTTATGATCTGACACTGCCGCATGGCGGTTTTCACCGTCAGATCCCTTTTTGATCTTTACATTTTTGCGACTAGAAGGCTTGGCACCCTCCCCAAAGTAAGCTACAGTATTGAGTTCGATAGCGAAGCCGGCTTTATGATCTCCTTTTGGTAAGTGATCTTGAAGTTCCATATAGTCAATGTAGGCATCATCATTCTGGAACACATCTAATTGAGGGGTCCCTTTCAGGTCCCAGTTAATAAGCTCAGGGTGTAAGAGGGGAAGGGAGTTGGATGAAAGACCTGATTCGTTGATAGTGTGGATGGAAATACTAGGAGCACAGGTGGGGGTAGTGTTCTGGGTGGTACTTTCTTCCAGGTTGTTTATCGCAATGGAATCGATACTTTCCTCGAAAGCCATAACTTCAGGGAGGGGCAAATCAGACTCCAGCGGTCTGTCCCGTTGCGTTTGTCTCTCATGATATGGGCTAAGGGTTTGGATGGTATCAATCTCCTTATCATCGTAGGAGTGTTCTGTCAGCTCGTCCCATTCATACTGATTGGAATCATCTGAATCTGCATCACTATCCCCTTGGAGTGTTTGAATTGTCTCCACTAGGCAGGCATTTTCTTTGGCTTTACCTTTACCTTTGTAGCCTAGGCCAGTCGTGTTTCTAGCCGAAGAAGAGGAAGAGGGTTGTATAGGTTCGATGATCCCCTCTTTTCTGAGGCCGATGGGGCCTTGTCCTTCATATCCCATCCTATGCAAGATGGTTTCACCTCGCCCATAGAGCTCTGTAGGGAGTTTGGGTGGATCTTGGGATGTGTTTTCTTCTTCGGCATAGAGCCATTGTAAGAGATCTCGCTCCTCTGATTCATCAGATAAGGTCCCCCATTTTACAAAGGGGTTTGTGGGAGTTGTAGGAGGAGCAGAGGGCTTTGGAAAATGCCTGGGTTGATGTTTGGGCTGGCCAAAGGAGCGAGGAGACAAGGGCATTTTTGCAAGGTTGAGGCTATGCTCAATCTGGTATTCCCCCACGCCATTTTCTTTTATGGTGATTTTCATTGGTTTGGGCTGGGAAGAGGAAGCTTCAGCAGTATGGTCTTGTGGCGGAGTGGGGGAGATATGGGCTCGGTTGTTGGGAATGACACATTCCGGTTTGGCTTGGAATGAGTTGCAATGCTGGTAGGGATCGGGGTCGCCGTGTATGGTGACCTGCTTGCCATCATGTGGGAATTTTATGCACTGATGGTAGGTGGAGGGGACAGCTTTCATGGCATGGATCCATGGTCTCCCTAGTAGAATATTGTAAGCAAGCTCCCGATCAAGGACTTGGCACACCACATCTTTAATTACCGGTCCCACTTGAATGGGTAGGACAACCGTGCCCTTTGTGGTGCGTTCCTCCTCGTCATAGGCCTTTATGGTAATCTTTCTCCGCGGGTCCACTGCCTGTTCAGAGAACCCCAATGCAAGGACTAGCTTCAAAGTGCAAATATTCAAACCGGCACCCCCATCAATGAGGACCCTCTTGATGCGGTGCCTGTGTACGAATGCGACAATGTGTAGAGGAGTGTTGTGGGGTTGGGACATGGAAAGGTCATCTTGTTCTGTGAATGATATGGAAGGGGAGGATGTCAAGTTACCCACCATGGTTTGAAACTTTTCTTGGGCTAGGTTAGTGGGGACAGTAGTCTCCACTAAGGCTTTTTCAAGAATCTCCTTATGAGAAGGAGATAGACGTAGGAGCTCCAATATAGAAATATGAGCCGGAGTCTTTTGCAATTGGTCGATGACATTATATGGGCGGGGGTTGGACGGAGACGGCGACGACCTTGGAGGAGTGGTGTTGATCGTGACTCTACCACTGCGGGTAATTATACTACAACCAGTTCCGTTAGGTCCTGGTTGTTGGTTGGGGGATATGACGTTGACTTGCGGAACATGCTCAGAAATGCAGTTAATGGTGTACTCAAAGGGAACGCTTGCATAGTTAGCATTACTCGACTCACTGTTCTGGTTTGGTCTGTTACGATTGTTGTCATTATTGTTATGACCATTGGAGTTGTTGCCATTGTGACCATTGTTGTGGTTGTAACCATTGTTGTGGTGGCCGCCGTTGTGATTGTTGTTATATGGCCGGTTGTGGTTTAGGAGAGGATCTCGGTAGGCCACATGAGATTCATTGGAGGTATGCTGTTGCGTTCCTCCCTGATTTTGGTCCAGTATATCTTGTATGACGTTCTTAAGACGGATGCAATTATTGGTTGTGTGCCCCCTTCCTCGATGATACTCACAATAGTCTGTGTCCTTCCAATAGGGAGGTTTGACTATAGGCTCATAGTCACTTGTTGGCGGTAGAGAAATTTCATTGTTAGCCAACAACTTCCTGAGAGCAGACTCTTGAGATTCTCCTAACGGCGTGAATTTTCTCCTTGGGTTTGAATTGAACCAAGGTCTAGATTCCCGAGGGGGTGGCTTGTTGAGTACACCGTTATTTGCTTCTTCCTTAAGAGTGAATATGGGTTGTTGTTTAGGGGCTGCCGCCTTGGCATCCACTACTCCATCGTTGACCACATTCTTGTTCTTGGTCCAAAACTTTGACTTGTAGTTGTGTAATTGGAAGGAGGTGTGTCCTTGTAGAGCTTGAGAGTTCCTTTAGCGATCATAGCTTTCTCAATGAATAGCCCCATTTCGATGACTTTGGTGAATGAGGTAGGGCATTGTATCTGAATCTGATAACTAAGATCGGGATTCAAATTGTGGACAAACATTTCCAATAGTTGTTTCTCAGGCATGTCGTAAGAACACTTGCTAGCTAGCTGTCGCCATCGTTGTAAGAAGGTGGCGAAAGACTCACCAC
This sequence comes from Cunninghamia lanceolata, assembly GCA_027924645.1. Classification (NCBI taxonomy): domain Eukaryota; kingdom Viridiplantae; phylum Streptophyta; class Pinopsida; order Cupressales; family Cupressaceae; genus Cunninghamia; species Cunninghamia lanceolata. Next base: position 431,712 of record BSBN01001565.1, on the reverse strand, counting down.
CTTTTTGTTTGGTGTTGCATAGGTCTAGCATAGATACTTCGTGTTCTATGTTGTAAGAGAAGTGCGTTATGAATTTATTGACAAGTTCATCAAAAGTTTTGATTCCAGGTGGAAGACGCGAGAACCACTCCATAGCCTGACCCCCTAAAGATCTTGGGAATAGTCTCATTAAGTAGGTCTCGTTGTGAGCTACCTCTAAACATGCTGCAGTGAATTCCCTGATATGATCTCTAGGATCCCCCTTCCCTTTGTATTTATCAAATTTCGGGATTCCGAACTGAAAGGGGAATGGTTTCATGACCAAATTTCTGTCAAAGGGGTACGGTGCTATATCCTCCAAGGAGTAGTTCTTGGAGCTGGTGCCGATCTTAAGGTTGGAGATTTCTAGCTTTAGACTCTCAATTTGTTGTCTCACATCCGCTATAGGAGCATTTTGATCTATGTGTTGTTTTCCGCTTGTATTGGCCTGGGGGACCGTGTCATTTGTGCCTCTCTCATGTGCCTTTGGGACTGTGTCATTTGTGTCCCTCTCATGTTCATTGTCTGCATTTTCCATGATGGAGCTAATGTCAAAGTCTGCGGGGAGTTTGAGTCCGAGACTAGCAAGGTGATGGAAATATTTGGTGGGATCCTCAAGGAGTACTCGCTCCACTAGGCGTTGGAATTTGCTATCTTGCATGTGTGCCACTAATTCTTCACGAGAAAATTCTTCATCATCATCGTGTGGTGGGGCGATGTGATCGGAAGGGTCGGCCATTTCAGTTAGCTTGTTGTACTGGGATCGAGTAAGAACCATGCAAGGTGGGGTGGGACGGAATGGACAAGGATTAGAAATTTTGGCAAGATGCCGACTAAGACTGTAATGAATGGGATATCTAGGACAAGACTTGGACAAAGGGTTCTCTCGCTCAATGACTTCAGGTAAGACGGTTGACACAAGACTCTAGCCACTAGCAAGGGTAGTCGATACCAGTCTCACTGTGTAGGGCTGAGTCGTCCAACAAGACTACTAGCAAAAGGTACTGTGACCTACTAGGCTTACGTGAACTCACTAAAGAAGGACCTATGTCGAATCGGTATGGGACAGAATGACGATGGGGTAAGAGTGACCAGGACAGAAGGTGATGGGGAGGACCGTCGAAAGAGAGAGAAACGGGTGAAATGTGTGAAAGTTGACTGCAAGGTTGATTCTGACCTCGGAAAATGGAACTAGGCTGAAATGGGTACTCCGAACAGCTGACGAAAATTTCTCAAAAATAGAGCAGATGCTCACTATCACACATGCGCAGAAACAAATGCGCAGCAAGAATACGTAAATGCGCAGTAAGTCGTAGTATAAGCGCCGCTCTAGTGAGGTATGTATGCGCGGTAACAGTATGCAAATGCGCAGCAGAAAAGTATATGCGCAGCAGGTCGGCGTACATGCGCAGCAAGTCGCTGTAAAAGCGCAGCAGAATAGAGTATATGCGCAGCAGAAAGTACAAAAGCGCCGTAAGTCGGTACAAAAGCGCAGCAAGTCGCTGTATATGCGCCGCAGAAATGGGTATATGCGCAGCTCTGGTATTTTTGGGCAAATTTTTGGGATTTTTCTCTGTTTTTGGGTAATTTTTGGCTGGAATGAGTCTTCCTGATATGATTTTATGAATTAATTTAGCAAGAAAACGCAGCAAGCACAAAGAATGTTTTGTAGTTTTTCATTGTTTTTGTAGTTTTTCGACTCTATTTTGGACAAAAGCAAGTACAAAATCCTAGGCGAGAAATGGATTATAAGGGATTTGGGCCACTAAAACAAGAGGTTTGTAATTCGGGCAACCGTTCAAGTGGTTACACGTGCGGCGGCGCTACTCTCCGTTATGGAGTCTCCCAGCCTCACAGGGTTGCGCCTGAGAGGGTTTTGGGGGAGGTTGGCCGTCGGTGTAACATAACAGCACTCGTTGCAGGAGGTTTTCACCTCAAGCACAATTTATTTTAAGTGGCTCGGTAGGGCTTGGCGTTAGCCTGTTACCACTCAGGGTCGTTCCCGCTTGGACAAGCGTGCATCTAAGGGCAGGCCCCTCCTAAAGGTTAGACAAGTAGAATGACAAGTCTGGCATTCTGATCACCCAGAAGAGGGGAGAGCATAAGCCTATTGTCATTCGCAAACACAGAATACACTGATTTAATCCACCCTAGTTAAAAAGATAAAAACTAAATGGGCTAAGCTAGTCAAACAAAACTTTGAAGTGATTTCAACAATATTGCAGTGGTTCACTTTTAAGTCCCACAAGGCAGTTGTGAGTTCAATTTTAAATCCACGTTGCGCGAGATTGTTAACTTTGAAATTCAGGTCTCACGATATAGCAATGGTTCATTTTAACTTCAGAATGCAGTTGTGAGTTCAATTTTAAATCCACGTTGCGCGAGATTGTTAACTTTGAAATTCAGGTCTCACGATATAGCAATGGTTCATTTTAACTTCAGAATGCAGTTGTGAGTTCAATTTTAAATCTTAGATAGCAATAACTTGGAAGTTTGTTTGCAATGCAAGCATGAAATAAACCAGTTACTTCCTCCCTAATTAAGACTAGATGAAGATTTGTAATGAACAACCATTTTACTCTTTCCCCGAAAATGAAATGTGAGCTAGTTAGATGCAACTACATGTAACTGAACCCGAGCCTAACCTGCAAAACCGCTCCAGCAAACACCTGCAAAAAGGGTTAGCGTTAGCAAAATACCCTAGAAAAGAACCAAAACCTGAGTCAGTTACAAATGCGCAGCTTCAGTGATCAGATGCGCAGAAGTGATCGACAGAAGCGCAACATTAACGAATGCGCTGTAAAAATGAACATATGCGCCGTTAAAATGAGCAGATGCGCGGTTTTAACGTATGCGCAGTAACATTTATCATAAGCGCCGTAACAGACAACGGATGCGCCGTTTTAACGCATGCGCAGCAACATTATATGAAAGCGCAGTAAAAATCAACGAATGCGCAGTTTAAACAAAAGCGCAGCAACAGTACATAAAAGCGCCGTTACAGTCAACAAATGCGCAGTTTTACAAAAGTGCCGTAACAGTCTTCAAAAGCGCCGTAAAAATGAACAGATGCGCCGAAAGGACCTGTGAGTGACTCTGCGGGGTCTGTACGGAACCTGCCTTCAAAAAAGCTCAAAAACGGTAAAATAAAGGGGCAGCGGCCCCACGGTGGGCGCCAAAAATGTGAGGGTAAAATAGTGCATCAATCAAATGAATAACAGATGACCCAAACATCAACAGAATAGAGAAACAAAGAAGATTCAAGTAAACAAAGCAATGAACAAACACAGCAAACCTCTTCCGTTTCGAAACTTCTGTTGTTCGCCTATCACGAATCGTCCTTTCGCAGATGAGATGAGCCCTCAGAGAGTGCAATCTTTTAAAAGCTGTTGGAGGAAGTCGATGGTGAACGGCTGTGGTGTGATATGCAATGAAGGTGAGCTCCAATGCAACAATGGTGATCTCAAGCTTGTAGATGACAAATGGGTGCCAAAGGCGCGCTGGTGATATTTCTGCAGAGTAACGATGTCAAAAGCCTGGATGATTAGAATGAAGGGATGAAGCTTCATTTATAGACTCGGAGGAATAGGAATCAACGGTTGAGAGAAGATATGAAGATCAACGGTTGAGGATGGTTGAGGAATGTGCAACCAGTGGAAATGTGACAAGTGTCCCAGCTCCATCATGAAAGGTGGGATGTGACAAAACTGATTGGAGAGTTAACTCCATTGACTGGTCTGTTAACAGAATTGATTGATCAATTAGAAGAGTGGATTGTGGAACTGACTGGATTGATTGAGGATTTGACTCAACTGACAGGTTAGTTAACAGATTTGATTGATTGGTTAACTGACCTCTGATTGGAGAAGAAATAGGCCATGTGGGTGAGGGAAAATAAGATGATTAAATATTAAATATATTTAATTACATGTGCAACCTGATGAGGTGGACAAGGTGAGGTGGAAAAAGGTGAGGTGTAGAGGTGATGTGGATTTTTGAATTTAGAACTTTAGGATAGAGGAAATAGGATTAATTAAATAATTTATGATTATTTAATTGTGAAGGACAAATGGAAGGATTTTAATTAAACAAATAGAATTTATTTAGTTATGGAACAGTGAATCGATTAAATAAATTTAGAATATTTATTTAATTAATAGAAGAAGGGAATAAATATTTAGAATATTTATTTAGGATGATTTGTGTCATTTTTAGGCGTATACACCTGCAATCCCTCAAAAAGCCATTGATATCATAAATGATTGTTCTCAATTCTTCATCAGCTGGTTTATATGCTTCCTTTATATGCTCAAAGGTTTCCTTTCTCAAAAGCAGCTGTTGATACCATTCAATGGCCTTCAGCAGCTGACTACCAGTCAAAATATTCACTACAACTATAGTCTAAGAGGGCAATTCTTTGATACCTTTTATCTGGGGATACATATGTGAATAATACTCATCAAAAGAATCGCATTCTTCATGCAAGTCCTTCCACTTGTTATGTAATTCTACTAATTTCTCATGCACTTGTGCAGAGGCACTGATGGCTTCGCATCCCATTTCAAAAACCTTTAGTAACCAATTTTCTACACCTTGGGACTTTGATCTTACCTCGCTCAATTTAGTCATTTCATCAGTAGACAGGAAAGTGGATATTGTCCTTATATCTCCTCTTGCATCTACTGGCTTTATAAAAAATTGAAGACATGCTCGAAGTTCTTCGTTTTGCTATTTCAAGTCTTTCTTGGACATTTCATCCTTGTCTAGTTGCTCCAAAATTGATGTGACTGAGCCCTTGAAATCATCCACTCTTTGAGCCAAAGTGGTTGGACCTAAATCAACTGTAGATATGATATAATCTTTCGCCCTGACTTGATCTATTGCTACATTAGCTGGTGGGACCATAATTTTTGTTATTCTTGATCCTGACTCATTCTTATAGATTCTTGATTGAATCTTAGCCTTCTTCTACTTTTTAGGCTTCTAAGCCTGTGACAGGATCGTGCTTAAGTCAAGCTGCATTACTTCTACTTGTGGCTCTGGATATGTCATTCTACCCCACAGCCAATCAGCACCAGAAGATTCGTTCAATTCAAAAGTTCCATCCTTTTCAATTACGACTAGTTCTTTAGGTGGTTCTTGCTTTTGTTCTAGCTTTTCATTCTTCTATGGACTATTCTCTTCTTCCCTTTCTTCTTCTTGGGCCAAGTCCTCTAGATTTTCCATTATATTCTCTTGTGCAAACTTGAAGACTTCCTCTATTTGGTCCTTGTCTAGAGGACTGTCAGATATATCAATAACTTCCACATTGGATGAAGGATCATTGAAGTCTTCATCATTTAATTTAGTCAATACCCCTTTTTCCTCCTCCATTATTGTTTCAGGCCCCTGTAATCCTAACTCTGCACAAACTTTCTCAATCCCAGGCAATAGAGGTACTGCCAATGAATCCGGAGGCATTTGTGAAATAGGAGTAGCAGAAGATATGGCTAGGGAAGGCGTACTGACTTGGGACAGGTTGGCCAGGACCAGAGATAAGGAGGAAGAAATGACAAGAGGTGAAGGAAAGGGTAGTGAGGGTAGAGGAAGAGGAGGTGAAAGGATGGTGGAAATGGGAGGTAATGGTAGAGAAGAGGAAGATATAGGTGTGGTGATAGTGGAAGGGTATGAAATGGTGAGAGTGGAGGAAATAGGGCTGCTAGAGGCAGTGGAAGGGATTGCTAGTGAGCAAGAGGTGGTAGCAATGGCAGAGGTAAGAGAGGTGGATGCAGTGGAGGAAGGAAGAATGGAAGGAGAAGTGATAGTAGAAACAACAAGGGTTGTTACAATACTGTCAACACTTTGGGTAGGAGGTTGGGCAGTTGGAGGATTTGAATCATTCTTATTTGTAGCATCTTCCTTGTTAACCTATTTCACTTTTGCCCTCTTGGCCTTAGAGCTTTCTCCTGCACCACTTGACATATCCCTTTTCTTAGAGGCTCTTGTCCTGGTTGGGGGAGGTTGATCTTTCTTCTGAGGAGACTTTATAGATGGCATCTTCATCTTCTTTGCCTTGTCTGCCAGAGATGTATGTTCTTCACTATCTGACTTTTGTTTCTCAGCTGGCTCTACCTCATCTGTAATATGGATTGGTTCATCCTCTTCTCCCCCAAGTCCTTATCTGATTCCATGGCTGTATAAGTGAGCTGAACTCCTTGTCCCTCCAGGATAGCTACTTGTTCTCTGACCCAAGCCTTGCTCAATCTGATTGGTTCCCTCATAACAAATTTCAGTGAGCTCTCTTGTGTATTTGCCCCGTTTGGCAATGGGATAGGCTGATGATACCGGGCCTCCCATGGTCCTCTGACCATAACATTCTCATCATTATGTGAAATCTCTTGATAAAGTCCAGGGATAGCCTTGCATGCGCTTTCTTCATAATCTCCTAATCATCAGGGCAATTGGTCCAAAAGTCTTCAATATGCACTTTGTGGAAGAGCTTCTTACTTACAAATCTTTCCATTACTCTATTTGGATCAAAATGACCCCTTGCATTATAGTAGTGCAAATTTAGGAGATGAAGGTCTTTGTCTGAGTGTTCTGCAAATGCCAAAGAAGGGTATGCACAGAGTCCCTTGCCGAACTTGATTGGAAATTGAACATTAGTTCTATGCAAGTGTTTAAGTTTCTTAGCACATGGCATTAATTACCTAGATAGCTCTAGAAGGACTATCTTATCATCTAGATACCTGGGGAGTCTGTAGGCCATCCCAGTGAAGCCTTGTACCCTTATGTATGTATATTTCTCAAATTGTATATATCACCTACCATATGTGGTTACTTCATTCATGGCCTCGGTAGAAATCCTCAAGGCTGTGTTACCCTATAGCATTCTGCTATATACATTGTAAATGATTCATTTACCCTCTAGAAGTGTATCAATGATTGAGATAAAGTCAGCTGTGGGTAGCATTCGTATACTTTTATCTCAGTTTGTTTGTCATTTCCAACTTCACCAACTCTGGACAATCCATCATAGTGGTTCCTTCTTGCCAATGCATAGACAATGTAAGATGTCCATCAAAAGTACCTATTGTCTTTGAAATCACTGAAAGCCACATGGATATTTTCACTAAGGATCTGAGCCCAGTGGAACTTAGTTCCTTTCAATATTTCAGTAATAATGACAAACATCCAATCCTCCTCAAAGGTAGAGGCTACTAGCAATCCATATATTTTGCTCAGGAAGGTTACCAAGTCTCCTATCTCATCGTGAAAGTCACTTCTGTATAATATCCTGGGAAGCTTAATGAGAGAAGACTTTCTACTTTTAACCCATTTATCATTTATGTGCTTTCTGCAACCTTCTACATCCTTGTTATAAGCATCCGGTGATCCTTGTTTATCTGGCATAGTCATAACTTTGTGCCAAGGAATATTAAAGGTTTTATCCAGAGAAGGTGGGGTTAGATCAACCAAGATATCCCCATTGGCTGTCTGAATTGTTCTTGTCATTATGTCATACATGTCTGCAGAGGTGGCCATGAGTTATGCACATTGCACTGAAGTAGAGAAGGCAACAGCTTGTCCAATACCACTATCTCTTAGTACTCTAGCCCTAGGAGTTGGGCTCGGACCAAAGACCCTTAATCTAAAGCATTTAGGTCTATATGACCTAGGTCTGTGTCTCCTACATCACTCCATCCAGAGTCAATCTTGGTTTCTGGAGGGACTCCTTTGAACTCGTACTTCATTGCTTGGGCCCGAGCAATCATTTAGTCTGCATGACCGGACCTTATAAATTTGATACCTTGAAGCAACTCCTAACATACTCCTAAATTGAAAATGAACCTTAAAGCAAATCTGCTATTTATTACTAACATGCCTTTTGAAGGGAAGTTAAATCTAACATTCATTATAATTGCAACAATCATCATCATCAATGAATGCAATCAATTATCTAATGTTGCAAGAAAATTTATGAAAAGCACCTTTAACAATGCATTAAAACATTAATTCCATCATTTTAAACCACTTTCCCTTTGAAAATTTCAAAAAATTCGATCATCTGCATGGTTTTGCACTAATTTGAGGGTTGTTCAACCCTTAGGTAGAAAAGCACTGAATTCAAGGTCATCTGACCTCGACGGGGAAATTGGGCAGGCCTGACCAAAGGTTTACTTCCTCTTATGCTTTTGAGCACTTTGTGTGGGTTTTGATGAGCACCGACCTACGCAAGATTTGGAGGTCTCTGACTTCCCTCAATTGTCAAGTCAGTCAGTTAAGTTTTCGGCACAAATCCTATCGATGTAATTTTATTGCATTTGCACTGGATTTGGCAATGTCTGATTAGTGCGAGTTTTAGCTGCTACTAACCAAGTCGGCGGGAGGGTATCATAGTGTAAAGTCAGAAGGGGTCATTTTTAGCGCAAGGTTGAGATATTGTTTCCAGCGGGATTGCAGGAGGACTCTGACTTTACAGGAGAATTCGGGTCGTCTGACCAAGTCAGAGATGAGGTCTTTTGGCGCAAAGTCAGAGTGAGAGATTTTCAGCGCAAAAATCAATTTTGAAGCTTGCAGGGTTTTTGGGACCTTCCAACCAAGCCAGAGAAGTATGTTTTGGGCACGTAGGTTAGACAAGGCCACTTTTAGCGCCGGATTGATCTGGATGTGTGGCACGGGTTTGGGAGATCTCTGACCGACTAAGTGATCAACAAGCTTGTAGGTTGGTCAGAGCTCGTTTTGGCGCAAAAAAGAACCGAGGGTTTCACGGGAAGATTTGCCTGAGTTTGGATTTTTAAACAATTTATGGTGAACTATTTTCATAAGAAATCCTAACCAAGGTTTGAAATAAAGAAATAACAAAAGGGAGGTCAGCGTTGAAGTCAGAAATAATGATTTTTAGCGCCAGGTCAGATAGACAGGAATTTAGCGCAAAGGTCGGAGTGATGGGAAATTAGTGCTAAGGTTAGACAGGTGAGAATTCAGCGCAAAGGTCGGTTGAAGGGTAATCTAGCGCAAAAGGTCATTCCGAGGCCTTTAAAAGGAAAATAAGGATTCAACCTAGCAGATTTTGAAGTGATTTTTTTTATACCATCGTTTAATCAAGGTCAAAATGCACTTTGACTATTCAATCACTTAAGAGATGAAGAGATCCAATGGCCCTCAAGCCAAAATCAAAAGAGGGGGTCCCCATTTTTGAATGGGGTGTGTGTGCAAGGCACAACAAATGGCGACTCTGCTGGGAAATGCTCCCAAACAGTTCAATGATAAACGTTCAGTTTGAACCCTGAATCTGTGTTACCCACATATTAAACGAAAAAGTAAGGTATCTTATCAAAGAATCTAAGATCACTAACCAGTGCAACACTCCACATCCTGAAAACCTGAGTGTGTGCAATTGTATTCATTTCCATCCTTTGGCAACTAAGTTCACCCAAGATCCCCTGAGACAAGCTAGAGAGCTAGAATCATTCTTCTACCTGAAAATGCTCAAATTTTGAAATGTGTTGAGCTTTGAAATGGATTGATGACCAGTCAAGTTTACTGATATGATGATATTTGATGTCAATCATTTCTGGTAGTATCTTTTGTAAGTATTTTGCAGTTTGGTAGTTTCTTTATTTGCATTGTAATGGGTCTGGTGTTGAGAAACACCTTTTATTTTTACCTAATGTAGGATAGTAACACTTAGTGTCACCTGCCTTTGTCTTGATTGATAGTGCATGTGGTAGAAGAAGAAGTCAACCCTTTTACCTGACATAAGATCACCTAAACTTGCCTAGTTACTTTAGGATTATTTAAAGTGTGCGAGGTATATGGTTAGAAAATACTTCAGGTGCACCCACTAATAACTCATTTCCAATGAACAGATACCATAACCCTTGGCATAACAGTGGAGCCCACAACAAAACCAAGTGGAAACCTTGGCTTCTTGAAGGAAGACTCATGATTATTCACCCATCAAAGAAGCACTTGCAGGTCTACACAACTACCACCACATCAAAAACAAAGACCTTAGGGAAAAGCAAGTGCAGCAAGCAAAAACAAAAGGACAACTAATCTAAGCAAAGCACCCAACACCTAAGGAAAGCAAAGGCAAGAAAGAAAACTAAACTAAAGGCAACCTAAACTAACAAAAGCAAACAAACCCCTAACTATGTACACTAAGACAAGGCATGACTGCCTCTCAGGCCTGGAAGTAGTGCTTTAGGAACTGGCCATTGACAGGCAGTGGTAGCTCCTCACCAGTAAGGCTCTTGAGTCAGTATGTATTGTCTCCAAGGATCTCATAGATCTGATAGGGACCCACCAAAGTTTATTAAACTTACCATGGTCTCCTTTCTTCTCATGTGCTTTATCCCAATATAGGACCAAATCAGAAATGCAGAAGGCTTTGACCTTGGCTCTTTTGTCAAACCATCGTTTTACGACTCCCTGATGTTTGGCAAAGTTTTCTATGGCAGTGTCGCGTTTCTCTTCAAGGTGTAGTAATTGAGCCAACCTAGAGGACAAGTGATCATCAGCTTCAAGGTAGTCTTGCATGAATTGAAGTACCGGGATTCTCAAATGGATAGGAAAGATTGGTTCAATCCCATAGACTAGGTGATAAGGAGATGTGTTCAAGGCTGCTTTATGTCAGATTCTGTTAGCCCACAAAGCGAACCTAAGATGGGTATGCCAATCTCTGGGATTTTTGTCCAATAGTTTCTTAATGACCTCTAGCAAGTTTTTGTTTGTTGATTCAACCACCCCATTCCCTTGTGGATAGTAATTAGATGAGAACTTGAGAGTGATCCCATAATCAAATGCCCAGTTAGAAAAACGTAATGATGAAAAGGTAGAACCATTATCACAAACTAAAGCAAATGGACAACCAAACCTAGTGATAATATGCTTTTCAACAAATTCAATAACTACCTTTGTGGTGCATTGTTTACAAGCTATTGCTTCAAACCATCAAGTACAGTAATCAGTAGCAGTCAGAATATACCTGTGGCCTGCAGAGGAAGGCAGATTGATCATACCGATAAAGTCAAGGCCCCACTGAGCAAATGGGCATACCTTCACTACTGGTTGCAAAGGCATGGCTACGTGTCATTCTCTGTGTGTAGTGGTCTGGTATATATGACAAGTTATTACATGTGAATATACGTCTTTGAAAAAGGTTGGCTAGTAATATCCGACATGAAGAACTTGATTAGCTGTTGAGTGCGCTGACCCATGACCTGTCCCGAATCTTTCATGAAAACTGGTTAACACCTGATTGACTTTTGACTTCTCCAAACACCTTAGATAGATGCATTCATGATTCTTCTTGTAAAGGACTGATCCTTTTATCATGTAATTGCTGCTTTTTAGTTTAAGTGCTCTCCTTTGCACTGAATTTAGCTACGGTGGACAATGCTGATTGAGTAAATAAAATATGATATCTCCATACCACTCATCTTTTAAAACATCTTCTAGCAGGTACTGCTGAGAGACTAGGTCTAGTCCCACTTCAGCCATTGTCCTAGTCAGAGCTTAGCCTCTTACCAATTTCATAGGTTCAATGTCTATGTCAAACTCTTGCAGTATGGTGACCCACTTTCCTCTTCTTTCTCCCAATTCACTTTGCATTAGGAATGCTTTGACTGCTGCATCTGGGACTATGGCAATCACTTCACTTCTTAGGATGTAATGACGAAATTTCTTAACTGCTTTTGCCAGAGTGTATGCTTGTTTTTCCACTTTTGGATACCTTAGCTCTGCATCTTTTAGTGGGGTGCTCATGAAAGCAATGGGCCTTTCATCATCAACTGACCTCTTCTATGTCAACATTGCAGCACAAGTATGCTCGAAAGCAAATGAATATATGTGAAATGGCAAAGTATAATCGGGACTCACCAAGACATGTGCATTAGATATAGCTTATTTAATTTCTGTAAAGGTAGCCTTGGCTTCTGGAGTCCAATCTATTTTAGCCTCTTTCTTCAGCATGGCATTGAGAGGTTGAACGATTTCAGCAAACCCTGTAATGAATTTACGCACAAAGTTGATCTTACCAAAATATGACTTAAGTTCTTTCTTGCTGGCTGGGGGAGGTATCTTGAGTATTTCTTGGATCCAGTTTGGATCGATAGATATTCCTTGCTCAAATATTACATGTCCCAGCAGCTTCCCCTTGGTTACTCCAAAAATGCACTTCTTAGGGTTGAGTGATATACCATAATCCTTGCATCACTGCAACACCTTTCTAAGATCTATTACATGATCCTCTCACCTTTTTAAGAATACTGTTAGGTCATCTATGTAGATGATTATACATTTTCCAACCAACCCTTTAAAAGCAACATCCATCATACACTGAAAAGTTGCACCAACATTTATTAAACCAAATGGCATGTGGCGGTATGCATAAATGCCCCATTTACAGGTGAAGGATGTCTTCAATCTATCTTCATATTCTACCATCACTTGGTTATAAATAGAATATCCATCCAAGAATGACATCATCTGGGACCCATTAATAATCTGTAATACTTCGTCCAAAGAAGGCAGTGGGTAATTATCCTTTTCAAATGCTCTGTTTAGATTACGAAAATCAACACAAAGTCTGATTTCTCCATTTTTCTTTCGGACTGGAACTAAATTTGCTACCCATGCAGAATGTCTGACTAGGAATATTATCCTAGCTGACAACCACTTCTGAACTTCTTTAAAAATCAGTGGTTCCAGTAGAGCATTCACTGGCCTCTGCCTTTGTCTGAATGGCTTTGCTCCTGGCTTCAACGGGATGGTGTGCGTGATGATTGAGGTATCGTAGGTCTTTAGATCTTCATAGCTCCATGCTATAACCTCATGATAATCTCTTAATGCATGTATGATTCCTATCCTTTCTTCTTCAATACTAGCTTTCCCAACAAACACATTCTTAACATTTTCTTTCGCTCCTAAGTTAAACGGTTCACACTTTCCTCCTGGGCACTCTCCTTTGTTTCTTTGAGTCACTAAATTATCTACATCAAACAGTCTTTCCAATTCTACCATTCCTCATGGGATCATGTTGGTTTTCAGGTTTAGTACTCCTAATTCCATTTCAGCGGGTTCCTTTTCTTCTTCATCTATTATTTGAGCAGTGAACACATCTGATGAAGAAAGAAAATTGATTATGTGCCAATCATCTTCGAAAACTTAGAAATTGGTAACATTATCAAGTACAGATGGAATAGCCACAAACTCCATAAAGAACTTCTTTAATCATGCCATGGATGTTGGGTCTAATGTGCTTGCTGTCTGAGCTAAAGCATTTGCAACATGATTCTGTCTTCTTGGGATGACTTGGATGTTAAAACCATCAAAACAGTCTATCAAATCCCAGACTCTATTCCTGTACCTATTCAATCTCTTATCATTGCATGAGTACTATTTTCTTACTTGTTTTACCACTAACTCAGAATCACCAAACACATGGATAATTCTGACTTCCCTCTGCAGTGCTAGCAGCAACCCCTGCACTAATGCTTCGTATTCAGTGATGTTGTTTGTGCATGGAAACTGTAGTCTTTGTGATGCCAAATATGAGCTCCCAGTGGGGCTGATCAATTCGACCCCAGCACTAGACCCTTGCCTGCATCTCAAGCCATCAAATCTTAAGGTCCATAAGCAAAAATCCTTGTTGTTATCATTCTGTTTCACAGACTCCCTTCCATCAAGCGGAGGTTCAAGTTCTTCCTTCTTTTCAACAGTTGGCTCCTTCTTCAGAATTATGGGGATCTTCAGTTGTCTCTGCACTTGTTTGACTGCTTCTTGACACATTTGGCAGGTAAATTTAGAATGAGATGCATCATCTATACGACACCAGTTGGGCAATAGTAACTCTTCGATTTGAACCTACTTTCCAACAGTAGTTTGATCTTGCACAAATCTGGCTACGAAATCCCTCAAATACCCTGGGTTCATCTTCTTCTAAAGAGTCTTCCACATCTGATTGAATGTATGTTGTTGTACTTTTTGGTCTTTCTATAAGTGGTTTAGAGGGTCTTAAGCAACTCAGCATAAGGACTACTTCTGACTGACTACTGTGTGGAAGATAGACTCCCAAATCAACTTCTGAGAATAGAATCTCATTGGGTTGATTGTATTCTATGATCATATGCTTCATCTTGGGCTCTCTTTCAATACGTATCTGATTGGCCAATCCCTTCCATGGCAGCCACATGTGGGAAAAGTTAGTTGCCATATAACCATTCAAAGTTCTAGACCAATCTCTACTTAGGAGCATGCCATATTGATCTGGAATGTCCACTACTTGAATATCTATATATTGATGTATCCCAGGATCAGAAGCCAGTTCCATGCGTATCCTATTTAACTCTCCTACTACATTTACCTCAGTCTTATCTAATTGTGTCACCTTCCTAGAAGATTTGGCTAGAGTGAGCCCAAGTGCCTTACAAACTAACAATGACATTACATTAGTGGAAGCACCAAAATCTACTAAATAGTTATGAAGGTTTCTATTGAATATTCTAAGTGTTAAGAGGAAAGGAGGACTTTCCCTCTTGTCTTTATACAGTGTCATCTTTTGTTCCACATCAGTCACGTGTATCCTTTCTTTGCTTTTATTAGTGTTATCTCCGGTGGTATTCTCCTTTGACACATAATCAGTTTTAGTTCCAGCACCTATATCTTGAAAGAAAGAGGTCCTAACCTCAAGTATCTTAAGTAACTCATACACAGAAAGACTAACCTTCATTTTCTTAAGTTCCTCAGCTACATACTGCCCCATTTTTACTATGTCAGATCATTGGGAATTTTTTGCAATAGCACCCTGGTATACTGATTGATGGGGCACTTTTGGTGGTTCAGGATTATTGGTGGCTTTTGGGTCAGGTGGAGTCTAATAGCTATTTGGAGGGATGGAAGTGGTGAAAGGGCCTTTGGGCTTACTACTTCTCAGGTTGTAAGGAGTCTTATTGTATTGTTGATATGCATTAACTTCTTCAGATTCTTCTTCCTTACGCTGATTATCATCTTGGAATGGAAATGTATAACTATCAAGGACTAGAGCAGTATCATACCTTTGAGAAGGGACAATTTCATACCCTGTTGGCGGAGTCTCCTGATTCTCAGCATTTTGAATCTCCATCTGGAAGATACTGGATGCAATCTAGAATTCTGGATAGTCTAGTTCAGAGTGAGCATTCATGTTGTGCAGTCTGCACTAAGTAGATAAAGCTACTTCAGCTAACATTACACGACCCAGAGGCCTGGTATCATTGTTCTAATTTTCAAAGGGTGAAGGGACACCTCCATTGTTTGGCCTAGTGTTCCAAGATCGACTTGACGTTTGCTGAAAGTTATGATTTTGGTACTGATTCTGATTTGAGAACTAGTTTTGATTTTGATTTTGGGAGTACTGCTAATTCTGAAAATGTTGTTGATTCTATCCCTTCTGCTGCAGATAAGCATTCTAGTTCTTGAGGTGAGTGACCTCAGCAATGAGCTTCTTCATTTGTTCAACCAGCTCTTTGATATCATCTTCAAGTCTTCTTTGGCTTTGGCTGTTTCTGAAGACTGAAGGAAAGGCATTTGTGCTGTAGGCATTTCAGCTATTGGATTGCCTGGGTGAATCACTAAGGCTTGTGTTGCAGCTGGGTTTGGAATTGGTTTCATCATAGGGGTATGATTGGCTAATGCATGATTTATCATGGGTATTTCATTTGGCATGGCAACAGGTCCAATATGGTTCAATGGACCAGAGGCTGTCTATCCTAGTTGGGTACTCACAGTGACAGCAACAGAATATGCTTGAGCTAAAGTAGCAGGTATTGGGTCAGCTCTCCTTGCAAACATGGAGGTAAGTTTATTTAGGGTAGCATAATAAATGGGTAGGGCAGCAACCTGATCTACATCATAAGGAGCCTACAAACAACTGTAAGCTTTTTGGAATCTGTTGTTAAAGGAACTTATCATCTCACCTTCATCTCGACAAATCTCCACAAAAGATCGATAAAGATCAACTAGGGTGGTAGGCATACAAAACCTATCCAGAAAAGTAGTCTTCAGGTTCCGCCATGAATTTATGGATGCTGTAGGGAGGTTGGCAAACCAGTAATATGCTTCTTGCTACAAAGAATAAGGGAACAACCTACATATCACATCCTCGTACTGTACTTGCAACATGAACATGTTAGCTTCAAAGATCTTAATGTGCTCATCTGCAGTCCTATCAGGATCATTTACTCTGAACTTCAAACAAAACTTATCTGGGTTCTTTGGCATATCATGGTAATCATTAAACAAAAAAGGAGACTCGTTATTTCCTACAATGAAGGCCATGTTGGGAGGATTAATGGGAGCTGCAGCAGTGTTCCTAGGGGCTGACTGAGCTCGTGGGGCTCTGGGTATTCCTTGATCCCTTCTTGTTCGTCTGAATTCTGCTAGGGCCAATAGCTCTTCTCCAGCTAAGCTAGATCTAGTGTGTCTCTATCTAGTCCCCAGACTTGCTAATTTTTAGCAAAGGGAAAATGGGTGCCCTCCTTCTAGCGCCAATTCTATTGATGGTGGTTTTAGCATGCAGCAACGTAGGTGTGATTGTTGATTTCACACCTCTTTTGAAAAGTATCTTACCCTAAGTAAGACCACTCCAAGTATAATACAATGAGGTCTTAGCTTGCTCAGAATTTTTGAGTTGGTATGTTCTAGCTATGCCTACAAGGGGTCTTACATGCAATCTACAAATCTTTAGGTTTGGGGCAACAAATACACATAAACCCTTCTATGATTTTTCAATTGATAAACAAAATAAAGTGCTGCTAAAATTCTTATTCTAATAGCTAACAATGGTTTTCAAAGAAAATGCAAAAGGGTTAGGGTTTTAGAAGGATCCTAAGTGACATTCACAATGCATAGGTTATCTTTAGTAGACAAATACTCCAAAACTTTAAACCAGGTTCCTCAGTTACCAAACCAAAATGGGTGTTACAGTGCTATAGAAAATAGTGCTATCTTCAATGGAGGTCAATAGATTTTCAGATCACATTCGTTTGCTAAATACCCAATAAATGACAGAACTTAACTTATGAAATGCAATTTAACTTCAACACAAATAATCAGTCCAGGCTAACTTTACAGAGCTATTTACCATCAGCAAAAAACTAAAAGTATGGACTTAGAGTATTCATCAAATACATCAGCAAACCATGAACATTACAAAAGCACAACTAATTAACTATGGGAGAGCAAGAAGCGAACCATGAAAACCAAAATGAGCCAACACAAGACACAAATTCTCAAAATTACTGCATAAACTTGCTTTGTATTAATTCAAATGGCATAAAGTCAACAATTCGGTATCAAATCTCTCTTACAAATAGTGGAAATGACAGCCCTTTATATAGAAAGCAGCATACTGAGTTTTCAAATGAATGGTGGAGATTAACTCAACACCGACGGTCCAGATTACATCAATAAATACAATTATAACAGCCCACATCAATTCTCGGATTACATTTTGTCCTTTATGAAAAAGATGAAAAATAGTTCCCAGATACATTGAATCTAGTCAATTTGACTAGCCAACTTAGTATATTAATAGAAAAGAATAATTTAGAAGCAAGAAAAAGACAAAATAGAGTCACATGCTGCCCTGAATATAGCAATTTTTAATTGTGATGGGATTACATCCTTAGAATATTCAAAATAGTATCAAGATTCACTATCTAAGTCAATTTTGTCTTCACTGGCCAGTGTGTTACGATAGGTCAACCAGGCATCAAGTGCAGGATTAATGTCGGATGGGTCTGGATCCTTCAAATGATTTATCTAACAGTCAAACACATCCAGCTCTTGACTGAATTTACTGTGCACTCTCTCTATCTCTGCTCCTACTTTCTGAAATGCCTTGAATTCTGCCCTGAGGTCACTTGCCTTGTCTAATCTTTCCTCCATACTGAGTGTAGCATCTTCAAAAATTACTTTATGCAACTTACCTTTACATTTTTTGATATCAAAAGGGGCATAATCATCATAGGATGCTTCCCTGCAATCCCTCAAAGAGTCATTGATATCATATATGATTGATCTCAATTCTTCATCAGCTAGTTTATATGCTTCCTTTATATGCTCAAAGGTTTCCTTTCTCAAAAGTAGCTGTTGATACCATTCAATGGCCTTCGACAGCTGACTCCCAGTCAAAATATTCACTACAACTAGAGTTTGAGAGGGAAATTCTCTGATACCTTTTATCCAGGTATACATATGTGAATAATACTCATCAAAAGAATCGCATTCTTCATGCAAGTCCTTCCACTTGTTATGTAATTCTACTAATTTCTCGTGCGCTTGAGCAGAGGCACGGATGGCTTCACATCCCATTTAGAAAATCTTTAGTAACCAATTTTCTACACCTTGGAACTTTGATCTTACCTCACTCAATTTAGTCATTTCATTAGTAGACAGGAAAGTGGGTATTGTCCTTATATCTCCTCCTGCATCTACTAGCTTTATCAAAAATTGAAGACATGCTCAAAGTTCTTCATTTTGTTGTTTCAAGTCTTTCTTGGACATTTCATCCTTGTCTAGTTGCTCCAAAATTGATGTCACTGAGCCCTTGAAATCATCCACTCTTTGAGCACGAGTGGTCGGACCTAAATCAACTATAGATATGATATAATCTTCTGCCCTGACTTGATCTATTGCTACATCAGCTAGTGGGACCGTAATTTCTGCTATTCTTGATCCTGACTCATTCTTATAGATTCTTGATTGAATCTTAGCCTTCTTCTACTTTTTAGGCTTCTGAGCCTGTGAAAGGATCGTGCTTAAGTCAAGTTGCATTACTTCTACTTGTGGCTTTGGCTATGTTATTCTACCCTGCAGCCATTTAGGAGCAGAAGTTTCGTTCAATTCAGAAGTTCCATCCTTGTCAATTATGACCAGTTCTTTGGGTGGTTCTTGCTTTTGTTCTGGCTTTTCATTCTTCTCTAGACTTTTCTCTTCTTCCTTTTCTTCTTCTTGGGCAAAGTCCTCTAGATTTTCCATTACATTCTCTTGTGCAGGCTTGAAGACTTCCTCTGTTTGGTCCTTATCTAGAGGACTATCAAATATATTAATAACTTCCACATTGGATGAAGGCTCATGGAAGTCTTCATCATTTACTTCAGATAATACCCCTTTTTCCTCCTCCATTGTTGTTTTAGGCCCTTGTAATCCTAACTCTGCATAGACTTTCTCAATCCCAGGCAGTAGAGGTACTGCCAATGAATCCGCAGGCATTTGTGAAATAAGAGTAGCAGAAGATATGGCTAGGGAAGGCGTACTGACTTGGGTCATGTTGGCTAGGACCAAAGATAAGGAGGAAGAAATGACAAGAGGTGAAGGAAAGGGTAGTGAGGGTAGAGGAAGAGGAGGTGAAAGGATGGTGGAAATGGGAGGTAATGGTAGAGAAGAGGAAGATATAGGTGTGGTGATAGTGGAAGGGTATGAAATGGTGAGAGTGGAGGAAATAGGGCTGCTAGAGGCACTGGAAGGGATTACTAGTGGGCAAGAGGTAGTAGTAATGGTAGAGGTAAGAGAGGTGGATGCAGTGGAGGAAGGAAGAATGGAAGGAGAAGTGGCAGTAGAAACAACAGGTGTTGTGACAACAGTGTCAACACTTTGGGTAGGAGGTTGGGTAGTTGGAGGATTAGAATAATTCTTGTTTGCAGCATCTTCCTTGTTAACCTCTTTCACTTTTGCCCTCTTGGCCTTAGAGCTTTCTCCTACACCACTTGGCATATCCCTTTTCTTAGAGGTTATTGTCCTAGTTGGGGGAGGTTGATCTTTCTTCTGAGGAGACTTTATAGATGGCTTCTTCATCTTCTTTGCCTTGTCTGCCAGAGATGTATGTTCTTCACTATCTAACTTTTGTTTCTTAGTTGGCTCTACCTCATCTGTAATATGGATTGGTTCATCCTCTTCTCCCCTTGAGTCCTTATTGGATTCCATGGTTGTATAAGTGAGCTGAACTCCTTGTCCCTCTAGGATAGCTACTTGAGCTCTGACCCAGGCCTTGCTCAATCTGATTGGTTCCCTCATAACAACTTCCAGGGAGCTCTCTTCTGCATTTGCCTAGTTTGGCAATGGGATAAGCTAATGATATTGGGCCTCCCATGGTCCTCTGACCATAACATTCTCATCATTATGTGAAATCTCTTGATAAATTCCAAGGACAACCTTGCATGCGCTTTCTTCATAATCTCATAATCATCAGGGCAATTGGCCCAAAAGTCTTCAATATGCACTTTGTGGAAGAGCTTCTTACTTATAAATCTTTCCATTACTCTATTTGGATCAAAATGATCCCTTGCATTGTAGTAGTACAAATTTAGGAGATGAAGCTCTTTGTCCGAGTGTTCTACAGATGCCAAAGAAGAGCATGCATAGAATCCCTTGCTGAACTTGATAGGAAATTGAACATTAGTTCTATGCAAGTGTTTAAGTTTCTTAGCACATGGCATTAATTGCCTAGATAGCTCCAGAAGCATTGTCTTATCATCTAGATACCTGGGGAGTCTGTAGGCCATCCCAGTGAAGCCTTGTACCCTTATGTCTGTAAATTTCTCAAACTGGATATACCACCTACCGTATCTGGTTATTTCATTCATGGCCTCGATAGAAATCCTCAAGGCTGTGTTACCCTGTAGCATACTGGCTATATATATTTTGAATGCATCATTTACCCTCTTGAAGTATATCAATGATTGAGATAAGGTCAGCTGTGGGTAGCATTCGTTTACTTTTATCTGAGTTTTTTCGTCATTTCCAACTTCACCAACTTTGGACAATCCATCATAGTGGTTCCTTCTTTCCAATGCATAGACAATGTAAGATGTCCATTGGAAGTACCTGTTGTCTTTGAAATCACTAAAAGCCACATGGATGTTGTCGCTAGGGATGTAAGCCCAATGGAACTTAGTTCCTTTCAATATTTTAGTAATAATGACAAACATCCAGTCCTCAAAGGTAGAGGATGATAGCAATCCATATATTCTGCTCAAGAAGGTTACCAAGTCTCCTATCTCATCATGAAAGTCAATTCTGTATAATATCCTGGGAAGCTTAATGAGAGCAGACTTTTTGCTTTTAACCCAATTATCATTTATGTGCTTTCTGCAACCTTCTACATCCTTGTTATAAGCATCCTGTGATCCTTGTTTATCTGGCATAGTCATAACTTTGTGCCAAGGAATATCAAAGGTTTCAGCCAGAGAGGGTGGGGTTAGATCAGCCAAGATATCCCCATTGGTTATCTGAATTGTTCTTGTCATTATGTCATACCTATCTGCACAGGTGGCCATTAGTTCTGCACATTGCACCGAAGTAGGGAAGGCAGCATCTTGTCCAATACCACTATCTCTAAGTACTCTAGCCTAGGAGTTGGGCTTGGACCAAAGACCCTCAATCTAAAGTCATCTAGGTCTATATGACATAGGTCTGTGTCTCCTACATCACTCCATCTAGAGTGAATCTTGGTTTCTTGAGGGACTCCTTTGAACTCGTACTTCATTGCTTGGGCCCGAGTAGTCATTTAGTCTGCATGACTGGACCTTATAAGTTTGATACCTTGAAGCAACTCGTAACATACTCCTAAATTGAAAATGAACCTTAAAACAAATCTGCTATTTACTACTAACATGCCTTTTGAAGGGAAGTTTAATCTAACATTCATTATAATTGCAACAATCATCATCATCAATGAATGCAATCAATTATCTAATGTTGCAAGAAAATTTAAAAAAATCACCATTAACAATTCATTACAACATTAATTCCATTATTTTAAACCACTTTCCCTTTGAAAATTTTAGAAAATTTGATCATCTGCATGGTTTTGCGCTAATTTGAGGGTTGTCCGACCCTCAGGCAGAAAAGCGCTGAATTCAAGGTCATCTAACCTTGGCGGGGAAATCGGGCAGGCCTGACCAAAGGTTTACTTCCTCTTATGCTTTTGAGTGCTTTGCACAGGTTTTGATGAGCATCGACCTGCATGGGATTTGGAGGTCTCTGACCTCCCTCGTTTGTCAAGTCAGTCGGTTAAGTTTTCGGCGCAAATCCTATCGATGTAATTTTATTGCGTTTGCACTAGATTTGGCAATGTCTGATTAGCACGAGTTTTAGTTGCTACCAACCAAGTCATTGGGAGGGTATCATAGCGCATTTTTGGAAGGGGTCATTTTTAGCGCAAGGTTGAGATATTGTTTCCAGCGGGATTTCAGGAGGACTCCGACCTTGAGGGAGAATTCAAGTCGTCTGACCAAGTCGAAGACGAGGTCTTTTGGTGCAAATTTAGAGCGAGAGATTTTCAGCGTAAAAGTCAAATTTGAAGCTTGCGAGGTTTTTGGGACCTTCCAACCAAGCCAGAGAAGTATGTTTTATGCGCGTAGGTTGGACAAGGTCACTTTTAGCGCTGGATTGATCTGGATGTGTGGTGCGGGTTTGGGAGGTCTCTGACTGACTAAGTGATCGACAAGCTTGTAGGTCGGTCAAAGCTCATTTTGGTGCAAAAAGGAACTGAGGGTTTCATGAGAAGATTTGCCTAAGTTTGGATTTTTAAACAATTTATGGCAAACTATTCTCATAAGAAATCCTAACCAGGGTTTGAAATAAAGAAATAACAATTGACTGTATGGAAACCCTAGTTAAAACCCTACAAACACAAGTTTTAAGAAGATTTAGCTGCTTAATTGCTCATTTTCAAGAGAGATTCAATCATTTAAAACCCTAACTATTTGCGGAGGAAAGTTTTTTTTTTGAAGAACACAGTTGAGATCAAAACCCTACATGTTGAATTCGAAGATGCGTTTAGTTTGCACAGGTAGGTCATGGGTTCGAGCTTGGGGCAAGTTGGAAGAAGGTGAACGGAGCTCCAGAATTATGTTTGAACATGACCAAATGGTGAAAAATGAACGATTAATCCCTTTTAATGCCCTGCCAAAATTGCCATTAATGCACAGGCGTACGTTCGTTCAGTTTTTAGGGTTTGCACGATTTTTCCTCAGCTTGGACCTAGCAGAGAATTTAGGTGTACCAGACCTGGTCAGGTAGGACTACATTCAGTACTAAGTTTGGTTGGCATAATTTCGAGTACCTCGGGTTCATCTGACTTGCGGGCCTTTCGGGATTATTTGACTTAGTCAGTGATCGCTGGTTCTAGTGCAAGTCGGAAAAGGTCATTTTTAGCACAAAAGTCTGACAAAAGGGAGGTCAGCACTGAAGTCAAAAACAATGATTTTTAGCACTAGGTCAGACATATAGGAATTTAGCGCTAAGGTCGGACAGGTGAGAATTTAGCGCAAAGGTCAGTTGAAGGGCAATCTAGCGCAAAAGGTCATTCCAAGGCCTTTAAAAGGAAAATAAGGATTCAACCTAGTAGATTTTGAAGTGATTTTTTTGATAGCATCTTTCAATCAAGGTTAAAATGCACTTTGACCATTCAATCACTTCAGAGATGAAGAGATCCAATGACCCTCAAGCCAAAATCAAAAGAGGGGGTCCCCATTTTTGAATGGGGCATGTGTGCAAGGCACAACACAACTCTCCTTGGTGCCATTCTTCCTAGGATCAAGTGTAAACTACCTCATGTTCGATGATCAGACTACAAGGTGACAACTGCCTCTCAATCGATGATTGATTGCTACACAAGTAATCTACCTGAATTCAGTGATCTGTCCATAGCAAGATCTTATGAAATGCCTTCACCAACTTCACTCAATCTGCTCCCAAAGATTTGAACTTTCACTTTGATACCACTTGGTGTAGTCATCGTAGGAGGGTTCACAGAATGAACTATTCAGACCGTGCAACAAGAGTAAACACAATGGAAACAACTCAAAGAAATATAACAAATGCATATTCAGTCATTCAGTATATCATAGATTTCAAATAGAGATTGGTCGGCAACATGCGGGCTTACAATTAGGGCTCATAGGCCTGATTACATACATGCACAAGATAAATCTTTAAAGCTCCTTTGCCAGAAAAATGAATAAGCTATCTATCTAGATCAATATATATCAAGTCTGGATCAATAGATTCCTCCGCGTCGGCCAAGGAAGATCACAAATTCCAAAGAAGAGATGTAATGTGTGTACACGGGTAGGTCAGACCTAATTGCATAGATCTCCTCCAGAAAATGAATGGAATGATGTGTGGATCTTTAGGGAAGGTCAGCCATGTAGAAAATATCATTGAATGATGTGTCATTAGGCTTCAAAGATCAGGAAATGCTTCCACAAGTTTCTCCTTCAACTGGATGTCTGTGATTATCCGAATGCTTTGTTATGAGAATAGTCAAACTTCTGATAGTGATATCTTTCTGGTAATGAAGTGTGGATATCTAAATTCTAGATATGATGTAGATGAATGAATTTAGATGCTAAGTCTAGCTCCGCAAGGTCTGAAATGCAACTGGACCAAAATACAGAAACTGCTTCTGACTAAATTGCCTGAACTGAACTGGAAAAGAAACAAACTAAAATACAAATGTTTTTGGTTGATACAAGATTTCTCTTGAACCAGGGATGCTCTTGCATCATAAAACAAGAAAAATTAAGTCTCAGTGACAGGGGTTGACTCATGCAACTCAACCTTTGCATCACTAGATAGGATTGGTGGATCATCTTCTGTTGGTGTATCATCGTGTGCCACAGAGCCTTCATTAGGAGTGCCATGAGTACCATACTGATTGGCTAGAGAGACAATAAAATCATCTTTTTGAAGTGGTTTCCTATAAAGTTTCAACCTGCGCCCATTATCTAGCAATGAAAATTAGACCTCGTCAATGGTTTGTAATTGGACTACACCATTAGGGAATACTTGTTGAACCTCATATGGTCCCAACCATCAAGATTGAAGCTTGCCCTTGAAATCTTTGTATTTGGAATCATAGAGAAGGGCCCAATCACCAATAGTAAATTCTTTAGTCTTTATATACTTATCATGCCATTGAATTCTTTGTTTTTTGTATAACCTCTGTGTGGTGGATGGCTTCTAATCTGATTTCATCAAGAGCATTCAAATGTTGTATTCTATCCTTTTGAGCTTCTGTCAAATCCATCCCTAATTCTACTTCTGTCCTTAGGGTTTTGTATTCAAATTCAATAGGGAGGACTGTTGTCTTGCCATAAACCAATTCATAAGGAGTGAATCCTGTAGTTGTCTTCCATGTAGTTCTATATGCTCAAACAACTTCTGGTAACCTAGAAACCCAATCTCTTCTATGAAGTTGTACTATTTTTGTCAATATATTCTCCATCTCCTTGTTTGTGACCTCAACCTAACCATTAGCCTGGGGATGGTAGGGAGTGGACTTCTTATGTCTAATCTAATATTCCTCCACCAGTCTGGTGATTAAGTCTAATGTGAATTGTGGCCCTTGATCAGTCACTGTCTCCCTAGGTATACCATATCTAGTGAAGATTTTCTCATAAATTTTTTTTGCCACATTACCATCTCTAGAAAACTGCAAGGCTTTAACTTCCACCCATTTGGTTAAGTAATCAGTGCATACCAGTATATATTCCTTGTTGTTTGAAGTAGGAGATATAGGACCAACAAAATCCAACCCCCACTTATCAAAAGGAGCTAATGCTATTTGTGGCTAAAAGGCATTTCATCACTTCTTATAGGTCTCCCCATCCTTTGACACCAATCATAGCTTTTACTATACTTGATAGAATCTTTATGAAGTGTTGGCCAGTAATATCTTGTTGTTAATATTTTGAAGGTTGTCCTTTTGGCTGCAAAATGTCTACCACATGGTTCATCATGACATGCATTCAATATATCAAACACCTTATCCTCTTTGATACATCTTCTCATAATGTTATTTGGGCTAGTGTAGAATAGGAATCCAGAAATCCAAGAATAAGGGAAACATTTGTGAACTAGTTGTCTTTTCTCCCTTAGAGAAAAGTAACCTAGAATATGCACTGTAACCAAATAATTAGCTATGTCAACATACCATGGAGTCTGTATAGTTAGAACAAATAGATGCTCATCAGGAAAAGAGTCATCAACCACTCTTTCTAATGATTGTGTAGGCAGTCTAGATAGAAAATCAGTAACTACATTAGCTTTTCCTGGTTTGTCAATGATTGTAATGTCAAATTCTTGCAATAACAATAACCATCTTACAAGTCTTCCACCCACTATTGGCTTATTCATCAAATATCTGATTGTTGTATGATCTATACATGTATGAACACTTTATAGCCAGTAATGTAGTGTCTAAATTTGTTAATGGCATAAACAACAACTAACATTTCCTTTTCTATCATAGTATAGTTCAACTCAGCTCCCTGTAGGTTTTTGCTTACATAGTATATTGCATACTCTTTATTTCCTTCTTGTTGGCCTAGGACTGCTTGATGAGGAGCCTTTGTTGGTAAGACTTTCTTTGTCGGCCACCTTGCAACTTATCACTCTGATCCCACAACTCTCCCCGATGGATGACTCTCTGGTTCTCGCCTATCAGTAAGACAATTACTATCGGCCAAGGTAGGAATCGCTTCGTCGATACACCGATGACTATTGTCTTCGCTGTGACCCCACACTATCAGCGAACCCTTGAAATGTTTTGCCAAACACCAAGTCTACTCGATACCTCCTTCGTTCATACCGACAATCAACTCAACCATCAACAAACTTGCATCACCATGACCCTTAACATCGGCAAATGCCTACAGCCTCTAACTGATGCGCCGATAGACTAACCACTCATTGGCTAGACTTGAGCTATTGGTAGGACTTACTCTAGAGTTGCCAATACACCGATTTCTCTTGATGGATCTCTGTCAGTGTAAGTCATTCCCTTGCCACTTCGATACCCTTGATTAGTGAGACCAACATTGTCGGCCCAACGCCGAATTATCTATCCGATGTACTTCGTCATTCTGATATGAATCTTAGACCACGGCTTCTGTTCAACGGTTTGAACCTCTCTTTGGCCAGACTATCCTTATCACTCTGAGAGAGAAATGTTTTGTTGATGGCCTCTATCTCACCGATAACATCTTCAACTCCTTCGACTCGTTTTCTCTCTGATCAAACCCTAGCACATGGAGATGCTAGGTGATCTACTGTGCGAAATCGCCCTGTTTGGATTCTCTACACCATCAGACACAAAAACAAAACAATAAACAAGAAAAACAAATACTATACAATGAAGCCATTCCACTAATTTTGATAGAAATCACACCAGTGGAATGCTTCACATTGACATGCTGCAACAATGGAATGTACAGAAAGAACTACACTTCGAACAGAATTCTATAGTTACATAATACACAGTTATAGAGAACAGAAAATCCAAATTGATGGAACATAACAGTTTTTATTTCTCATATGGTTTCTAGATCACAATCCTCAAATCTACTCAAATCTACTGATCTCCTTCTCATTTGCTCCTCTGTACTTTTATTAAGCCAGAGTTGGAAGATCAATAGTTGCTCAATGGTTAGGGAAGGCCAACTGCCCTGAATCCCAATTGACTCCTATTGATCTTTTCAAATTCTACAAAATGTGTCCATTATTTGCCAAATGGAAAACAAAACTCCTAGGTTTTTAGAAAACAAAACATGAACAAAATGACATGGCCAAATAGGCCTTATTTCAACATAGTAGATTTTACTATGGTGCCCCTGCACCATAGTCCCCAGAAGAAAAAAATGTCTCAAGTCCTCTTAGAGACCAATTCTTGTACATCTCTGCCTTTGTTTAGAATGTCTTTCTCCAGCATTCATGTAGCTTATGAATTTGGAAGCCCTTGCCACTTAACTAGATGTTCAAAGTATGTTTTGTGCCTTCTTTTTCTGGCTTCTCTACTGTCCAAAATGTACTCCATTTTTAGCGGCTCACTAGAAGGTAAGTGCTTCAGCCAGTCTTCAATTTCCTGGACAGGGTCTTCTACATTCTCCCCTATATTAGGACTTCTGTACAATGTCAAATCAACGATGTTGAATATGGGTGAAATGGCAACATCATCAGGAAGCTCAATCTTGTAAGCATTTGGACCGTACTTCTCCAGAATCTGACAGGGTCCAATCTTCTGCATCATCAGTTTGTTGTGGCCTCCTTTTAGCAACCTATTTTTGTTCAGATGAACCATGACCAAGTCACCTACTTGATACTGCACATCCTTCCTCCTTTTATCCATTCGAGCCTTAGTCTTCTTACTATTCTGGTGTAAAGTATCTTTGACCTATTGGTGTATTTCTTTCATGGCTTCTGCAAATGCATCAGCATGACCACTCCTTTTGTCCAACCCCTGGACATCTCTTAATTCAAAAAGACCCCTGGGGTGACTGCCATATACAATTTCAAAGGGACTCAAACCTATGCTCCTATTTGTCGAGTCATTATAAGCATATTCTGCTTGTGGGAGTATCCCATCCCAACTATTGTTCTTTAGTTAAGCACTTAAGGAGATTGCCTAATGACCTATTCACAACCTCAGTTTGGCCATCAGTCTGAGGATGATAGGCTGAGCTAAAAGACAAGTTTGTACCCAATCTTTTCCACAAAGTCCTCCAAAAATGTCCTACAAATTTGCTATCCCTATCAAATACAATGCTCAAGAGTAGCCCATGAATCCTAAAAACTTCTTTAAAGAACAAACCTGCAATATAGATAGCATCATTAGTGGTCCTGCAAGGAATGAAATGAGACATCTTGCTGAATCGGTCTACCACTACAAACACACTATCACAACTTGCTATTGTTTTGGGTAACCCCACCACAAAATCCATACTCAAACATTCCCAAGGCCTGTTGGGTATTGGCAAAGGTTGATACAATCCTGCATTGGTCGAGACTCCTTTTTCTCTTTGGCATACTATGCAACTTTCAACAAATTTTCTGATGTCAGACTACATTCTTGGCCAGAAATAAAACCTGCTTACTAGATCTAAAGTCTTATTCAACCCAAAATGTCCACCTAAACCACCACTATGTTTTTCCTTCACAATATTATCCCTCATTAAGCATTTAGGGATACACAACTGATATCCTTTGAACAATAGTCCATTCTGCAATGTAAAATATGAAAACTCACTATGAAAAGTATTAGCAAATTCGTTGCATACCTTGTAGATTTCTCTAAAATTCTGATCTTCTCCATACAATTCCTTGAGTGACTCAACACCCATGCTTTGCAACTGCACTTCTTAGACTGTCAACACCCTCCTACTGAGAGCATCTGCCACCTTGTTTGTGACTCCTTTCTTATGCTTAATGGTGAAAGTGTATGCTTGTAGACTTTCCACCCATTTCATATGTCTGTGGCTAAGTTTGTCCTGCCCATTCAGAAAACTAAGAGCATGGTTATCTATATGCACAATAAATTCCTTGGGAAGCAAATAATGCCTCCACTTTTTCAGAGCTTGTACCATAGCATACAACTCTAAGTCATAAGAGGAGTATTTCCTCTTGGCTTCATTTAACTTTTCACTGAAGAAGGCTACTAGTCTACCTTCTTGGCTCAACACTACTCCAATGGCCATCCCACTTGCATCACATTCAATTGTGAAAACCATATTGAAATCAGGCAATACTAAGACAGGGAATTTAGCAACTTCTATTTCAGACTCTCAAAACTCCTATCTGCCACCCTTGTCCACACAAACTTCACCTTGCAACCACCCTTGATGGTTTCCAACATAGGTGCATAGATGTCACTGTAGTTCTTAATGAGTTTTCTATAAAATGTGGCCAAACCATGGAAACTCCTTACCTCCCCTGCTGTCCTAGGTGTGGGCCAATTCAGAATAGCCTCCACCTTTAAAGGATCCATCTTCAGATCACCTTTGGAAATGACAAAACCAAAGTAGATCAACTCTTGTTTCATGAAATCACATTTGTCCAAGTTTATCAATAGCTTCTGGTCTTTCAGCCTCTTCAAGACTATCTCTATGTGTTTCAAATGCTCTTCTTTACTTTTACTAAATATCAATATGTCATCTAGGTATACTACCACAAACTTACCTATGAAATCCTGCAATACTTCATTCATTAGCCTCATGAAAGTGCTAGGAGCATTAGACAGACCAAAAGGCAATACAAGCCATTCATATAACCCTTCATTGGTTTTGAATGTTGTAGCTATCTCTTCATTTTGCTAAGGGGTCATCTTATAGGCTGCCTTATTGGGAAGTATAGCTCCTGGTATGAGATCAATCTGATGGATAATATCACTAATAGGTGGTAGTGAGTCTGGTATATCTACTGCAATTACTTCCTTATAACTCTCAAGTAGTTCTCTGACCTCCCTAGGTCCTATCTCTCTCATATTTTCTCTTTTCTTCTCCTTAGGTATCACAATCAAAGAAAAACCTACTCCACCTGATTCTTCTACTGTTTTAAGGAATTCCTTCTCTCCTACCAGCATTACACTAGACCTTACTGGCTATGGATCCCCTTCTACCAATGGCTGTATCCTATAAGTTACACCATCCTTTTGGAAAGAGTAAGCATTCTTTTCTCCATCATGATGAGCCTTTCTGTCAAACTACCATGGTCTACCCAGTAGAAGATGGTAAGCATCCATTGGAAGAATGTCACACAAAATCTTGTCTCTATACCCCCCCAATACTGAATTTTACCCATGCTTGTTCATTTATGACTATATGTTGTCCCTTGTTTAACCAACTAACCTTATATGGATAGCTATGGGGTATCTTTTCTAATTTCAATTTATCTACTGCTTCCAAAGATATAATATTGTCAATAGAACCAGAGTCAATAATAACTTTGCAAACCTTACCTTGGATCTTGTAGTTGACTCTAAACAAAACTCTACTTTGTGATGGTTCAGTCTGCACTGGTTCTTTGAGCAGCGTCCTCTTGATCATCAGATTTTCTCCCATCTCTGATGTCAAATTCACTTCAGGAGATGTCACACTCCCTGCATCCTCTTGAGTCAAAGTGGTTCTTCTCTCATTACCATGAGAAGGTAAGGCCTTCTCTAGACACTTGTAGGTCGGATGCCCTATCTGATTGCAGTTATAACATCTCATATTGGAGAACTTGGATACTCTGCCTGATCCATTTGTCCCACCTCTTCCATTAGACCTTCTTCCTCGGTAGCCTGCTCTACTACTTGAGTCCTCAACTTGCTCTCCTTGGTTAGACTCACCATTAGGCCTCTGGTTAGGACTTCTTCCTCCAAAACTACCTCTACCTCTAAAATTTCTACCACCTCTTCCTCTACCTTGTTCCTCACCTTTCCTCTTCAGCTTCTCTTTAGCTCTTAATGCTACTTGAAAGCATTTTTCCACAATTTCAGGGGTCAGTAAACTTATCTCATCTTAAATATTGAACCTTAGGCCATTTAGATACCTTGCTACCTTGGATTTTTCATCCTCCATGTATGCACAACGAAGAGTGTATTTGTGAAACTCCTCAGTGTAAGTAGCTACATCCATATCTTTTTGCTTGAGGTTCTGCATTTCCTATAAATCTGCACCTCATAGTCAGATGGAAGGAACTGGGACTTGATCTTCTCCAACATTTTGCTCCACGAAGAGATCATACTCTTCCCATTCTTTACCCTCTCTCCTTGGGCGTAATTCCACCATGTAAGGGTAGTACCTTTGAGTTTAGTTTTTGCAAACTTAACTCTCTTACTTTCAGGAACTTCTTTTTATTCGAAGTAGTTGTTTAGAGCCTCAATCCACTCCATGACTTTATCAGCATTCATCTTTCCACTAAACATGGGGATATATATCCGAGCCTTCGAAGAGTCCTTGCCAATAGCCTTAATGGATTCCAAGAATTGCTTTTGTTCAACCGATATCTTTACATCTTCTTGTTCTTGTTCTTCTTCTTCCTCTCCATCAGATTCATCATCTAATTTCTTTCCTATCTTTAGTGCCTTCAACTCAGCCTGGAGTGTTTCCTTGACTCCAAATTTGATCATCTCTTCCATCTCTTGGAACTTCTTAAGCACTTCTGCTATCATCCCCTTTGGAGGCATGATGCTAGCCTCCCCTTCACTCTCCTCTACTAACATATACTATTCACAGACAGCACCCAAACACCAACACTCCTGCAAATCTTCAATTCGACTTGCCGCCCAAATCTTTTCAGGCTCTGATACCAATATGATGAGGAGCCTTTGTCGGTAAGACTTTCTTTGTCGGCCACCTTGCAACTTATCACTCTGATCCCACAACTCTCTGAGATGGATGACTCTTTGGTTCTCGCCTATCGGTAAGACAAATACTATCGGCCAAGGTAGGAATCACTTCACCGATACGCCGATGACTATTGTCTTCGCTGTGACCCCACACTATCGGTGAACCCTTGAAATGTTTTTCCAAACACCAAGTCTTCCTGATACCTCCTTCTTCATTTGGACCAACAGTCAACTCAACCATCACCAAACTCTCATCGTCATGACCCTTAACATCGATGAACGCTTACAGCCTCTGACCGATGCACCAATAGACTAACCACTCAAGCTAGACTTGAGATATCAGTAGGACTTACTCCAGTGTCGCCAATACACCGATTTCTCCTGATGGATCTTTGTCGGTGTAAGTCATTCCCTTGCCACTCCAATAGCCTCGATCGGCGAGACCAACACTGTCGGCCCAACGCTGAGGTTATCTATCGGATGTACTTCATCATTCTGATATGAATCTTAGACTGCGGCTTCTGTTCAATGGTTTGAACCTCTCTTCAGCCAGACTATCCTTATTGCTCTGAGAGAGAAATGTTTTGTCGATGGCCTCTATCTCACCGATAACATCTTCAACTCCTCTGACTCATTTGCTCTCTGATCAAACCCTAGCACATGGAGATGCTAGGTGATCTACTGTGCAAAATCGCCCTGTTTGGATCCTCTGCACCGTCAGACACAAAAACAAAACAAGAAACAAGAAAAACAAATACTATACAATGAAGCCATTCCACTAATTTTGATAGAAATCACACCAGTAGAATGCTTCACATCAACATGTTGCAACAATGGAATGTACAGAAAGAACTACACTTCGAACATAATTCTATAGTTACACAATACATAGCTACAGAGAACAGAAAATCTAAATTGATGGAACAGAACAATTTTTATTTCTCAGATGATTTCCAGATCACAATCCTCAAATCTACTCAAATCTACTGATCTCCTTCTCGTTTTCTCCTCTGTTCTTTTATTAAGCCAGAGTTGGAAGATCAACGGTTGCTCAACGGTTAGGGAAGACCAACTGCCCTGAATCCCAACTGACTCCTGTTGATCTTTTCAGATTCTACAAAATGTGTCCATTATTTGCCAAATGGAAAACAAAACTCCTAGGTTTATAGAAAACAAAACATGAACAAAATGACATGGCCAAATAGGCCTTATTTCAACATAGTAGATTTTACTATGGTGCCCCTGCACCACTGCTCCAATGGCAAAGTCTGATACATCTATGTGGATATGAAAAGGTAGTGTCCAATTTGGACCTCTGATAACTAGAGCTTGTGTCAAGGATGCTTTTTAGTTTGTCAAATGAATTCTGACAGTCTTGGGTCCATTCAAATTCAATGTCTTTTGTCAACAGAGTAAACAGAGGGGCAACAATTTTATTAAAAACTTGAATAAATCGCCTATAATAACCCGCATGTCTAAGGAAGCTCCTTACATCCTTCTATCTCTTTGAAATAGGTAGGGTAGATATGATTTCAATCTTCTTTGGGTCAACTTGTATTCCTGCACTTGAGATAAAATGTCCCAAGACTATTCCCTATGTCATCATCATAAAACATTTTTTATTGCTCAAAGATAGATTGTGCTTTGTGCATCTCTTTAAAAATTTCTCCAAGTTGTGTAAAGATTCATCATATGTTTCACCATATGTGGTGAAGTCATCCATGTAAATTTCCATGCTATCATGGGCAAAATCAGAGAAAATATTGAGGACTGCTCTTTGAAATGTGGCTGGAGCGTTGCACAGACCAAAAGGCAAGACATGATATGCATAGGTCCCCCAAGGGCAGGTAAATGTTGTCTTATCTTGATCCTCTGGTGCAATCTTGATTTGGTTATAGCCACTGAAACCATCAAGAAATGAGAAATATTTCTTCCCTACTAAAGAGTCAAGAACTTGATCAATGAAGGGCAATGGGAAATGATCCTTCCTAGTGGTAGCATTTAGTTCTTTGTAATTAACACAAAATCTCCATTTACCACCTTTCTTGGGAACTATGACCAATGGTGAAACCCATTCACTATCTGAAATGGGGTATATAAATCTTGCATCTAAAAGCTTTTGAAGTTCTGATTTCATAATCTCTTTGAGAGTAGGGTTCATGCGTCGTTGCTATTTTCTTATAGGTCTGTGGCCATCATCAATGTAAATTTTATGCATACACAAAGCAGGATTTATGCCTTTCATATCACTATAATCCCATGCAAATGCTTTTGAGTGGGTTTGTAATACATGCAGGGATTGTTGCTGCTCATCAGTCGATGCATTATTAACAGTCAACATCTTTCCTGGCTTGATTTCTAATGGCTTAGACATTTCTTGTACAGAGGACAGATCAAGGCTAGGTATTACTAGCAAGCATTGCTAGGGTAACAAAGTATGAAATATTTGAGATACCTCCTCTGAGGAACTAGTGGGTATTATGCTTCTTAAGGGATCTTGCAAGCAAGATAAATAGTCTTGCCACTGCAGGTGCCTCCCACAGTCATTTTGTATAATGTGAGCAATCAACTCATCTTCATCCTAAAAATCTAGTAAGGGGCTGCATTCAATAGTCATCAAGGTTTGCAGGGAATAGGTGTCCTCATCTTCCAAGCTAGGCCAAGTGGTCTGCTCAAGTTCATGGTATGGCTGGGCTGGTGGATATAAAACCAATTTCTTGGTCACAGTCTCATTGGATATGATCATGTTACTTGACCTGCAACCTATAAATGCATCTATTGTGGCAAGCCATGGCCTGCCTAGTATAAGAGGATAACCAGTGAGATTAACCTTGGGCTATAAGACTATGAAATCAGAACGATATTCCCAAGAATCTAATGCAATTACCAAATCCTCAATGACTCCTTCAGGTTTAACTGTAGACCTATCAGCTAATTGCAAGATTGTCTGAGTAGGCCTAAGGTTGGTCAACTGAAGTGTTTGCATTGTCTCCTTAGTCATTATATTAATTGCAGTACCCAAATCTATCAGAGTATTCTTAATTAGAGTCCCATTGATTTTGACATCCACTACTGGACTACCCGGATCTATATATTTGGGAACAATTATATTTCCCAACATTATGTCACCAAGGTTACCCAAAACATGGACTGTCTTTGGGTCTATCCTCTTCTTTCCTGGTTTCTTTTGTTGCAAGTATGGGCCTAACTAGTTTTGTCATTGATGCCAACATACTCCTGTTGCATTAATGTCAAGGATTGGATGAGCTATGTGCTGAGGATATTGAGAAAATTAGTCCTATCAGAAACAGAGAAGAAT
This sequence comes from Cunninghamia lanceolata, assembly GCA_027924645.1. Lineage (NCBI taxonomy): Eukaryota > Viridiplantae > Streptophyta > Pinopsida > Cupressales > Cupressaceae > Cunninghamia > Cunninghamia lanceolata. The sequence goes on along the minus strand of BSBN01001565.1, from coordinate 396,238 downwards.
AGTGAAGACAGTGAAGCTCTATGAAGTGAAGATCCTAGCTAGATGAAGATTAGAGAATGTACATCAAATGGTTTGTAGATATGTGTCTAAAGATGATCCAATCAAGATTTGAGAGGTCTACATGAATATTTGAAGGAGTTATGGCCATATGAGTCAAATTGGTTCTAGCAGCTGTTCAGAGGTAACAGAGTGACACAAATAGGTCCAATGAAATCCGGAAATACAATATCTTGTTTTGTGGATCTAGTAGCATGTTTGGGAAGCTAATGTGAATTGACAACTCAATTGGTTCGTGGTCTAAAGATCTGCAAGCATTTATTCTAATATGACAGTGATGAAAGACTATGTTCTTGAGGTTCCAGATGAAGATACGAATGATTCCAGTAAGTAGAAGTGGTGTGGATGTTCTTGGTGATTCAGGGAAGCTTGTGGGGGTCTCTAGATTGTGTCCAGTTCATGTTGGCGGTCCGCATTGAAGATTGAGCTTGAAATTGAAGATTTACCTTTAGGTGATGGTGTTCTTCCTAATCTTGGCCGACTGGATGTTTTATACATATTGTGGATGATCTTGAAGATGTTTTATGAAGCATGGCATGTTCCTCTAAGAAGATTGAAGTCCTAGAAATGTGTGGCTGACAGGGTAGTGATGCGCATGAAGTTTTTGTAATAGGTCAAGTTGTATTTGTGTAATTGCTCTGTAATAAAATAAAGTATGTGTTGTGCTAACTTTGATGATCATTCCAAAGTTGATATCTTGTATAAATAAGATTTGTAAAGTCATTTCAAAGGATCCTTGGTTATGATGAAAAAGATATAGAGAGGAGAGGAGTGAAAGGTAGAGTAGAAGTGTTGAGATTAAATGGAACTATTTCAAGCATGGCGAAGATGTGAATCTCTAGTTCAAGTATGTAATATTTATATTATTCTGTAGATAGTGTGTCTCCTGTAGGCAGGGCCTTATGTGAATAGTGTGCTCAGGTAGTGAGCCCTAATTGGCAAGTGCCATTTTTGTTCTTATTCTTTTAATAGAGAATACAATCTTGGGTTAGTCACCCCATGGTTTTTCCCTCAACCGAGTTTTCCACGTTAAAATCTTGGTGTCATATGTGTTAATGTGTTTCTACTCTTGAGTTATTATATTGTGCTTCCATGATTGAATCATTATTATGTGGTAGAAATATAAGAAGGATTTAAGTGTTTAAAGAACAGAAATTTTTGGTGACAACTGATTCACCCCCCCTCTTAGTTTTTTGTCCTAAAACCAATAATTGGTATTAGAGCTAAGTTACTCTAAAAGAGCCTAACTACTTGAGGAGATCTAGGATGTCTTCCTACAAGAAGGATAGTCTGAGGTTTGATGGAACAAACTACACTTTTTTGAAAAGCTGCATGGAATGTCATTTGCAATGTATGGGATTTCAATATTGGAACATGACTATAAAAGAGTATATTCCTCCAAAGAATGGTCTGACAACTCTAGATGAAATAAGAGATGATAAAGATAATCTTCGAGCTAAAGAAGCCTTACAGAGTGCCTTATCTGATATAAAGCTGACAAATGTTGTGGATTTAAAAACTGCAAATGAAATTTGGTCAAAGCTAGAAATTCTGCACGAAGGAGACAAATATGTTAAATGTGTCAAGCTTCAAAGTCTGAAAGGAAAATTTGAAAACCTAAAGATGAATGAAGATGAGAATATCACTACATTTATACCAAAAGTAAATGAGCTTGTTTGTGGCATTAGATGTGCTGGTGGAACTTTGGATGAAGATGAGATTGTTGCCAAAGTTCTCAGATTCTTACCTCCTGCTTACAAACACAAGGTTGCTGCTATTAAGGAATTCAGATCTTTATCAAATATTTCAAGAGATCAATTGGTTGGGAAGTCAGCTACATTTGAATTAGCTGAGTTTGGAGATGCTCCTCCCAAGACTGAATCTGCTGTCAAAGGTAGTGCCTCTACAAAAGGTAAACAAAGGTATGATCTAGGAGATAGTTCCTCAAAGAAATTATCATGGTATGAAAAAGCAAGAAAAGATCTAGAAGACGATGAGGCAGAAGCTGCTCAAATTGAAGCCCTTATTGCAAAAAGACTGGCAAGAGGATCTGGTAAGTATGAAGGAAAATTGCCTTTCAAATGTTTTAATTGCAACAAGATTGGTCATTTTTCCTCAAGATGTCTGGAAAGATTTTCAAGGCCTAACCCTAATAGATTAAGATTTCAAAAGAAGTGTTACTATGTTCAAGAAGATGATGATGAAGGAGTAATAGATGATGAATCTAAGATAGGAACCAAATCTGGAAGTGACTGGGTGTTTATTGCCATCAAGGAAGAAGATCCAATGCCTATTGAATCTGCCAATCTTAAGATAGAAAGGGCTCTGGCTACTCAGGTTGAAGAAAAGGATGAATGGGTCATTGATAGTGGATGCTCCCATCATATGACTAGTGATAAGAATAAGTTCATAAATCTGGAAAGATATGAAGGATGAGTTGTAAAATTTGGTGATAATTCTATTGGTAGAATCAGAGGTAGAGGAACTATTTATTTTGATGGAAAGAACAAAACCAATGATGTATTGTATGTTGAAGGTCTGAAGCATAATCTTTTCAATGTTGGGAAGTTCATAGACAAAGGCTATGATCTCCATTTCAAAAATGGAAAATGTAAAATCTTTGAAATCTCTAGAACTGAGATTGCATTCGTTACTCAAACAAAAGGTAACATCTTCCACTTGGTTGGTACTGGCAAAAGTTGTTTATTTGTTCAAATTGATCAGAGTTGGTTGTGGCATAGGAGAATGTGTCATGTAAATTTTGATAATATCATCAAGATAAGCAACACTCGGGCTGTAAGAGATCTTCCAAGACTGGTGAAACCTACTAATAGTTTGTGCAAAGAATGTCAGTTAGGTAAGAAGAGCAGAGTCACAATTAAAAGTAAGGAACAATCTTCTACCAGATTGTTAGACTTAGTACACACTGATCTATGTGGACTGACAAGAATTGGGATTCTACAAGGTGATAAATATTTCATGTTACTGATTGATGACCACTCCCGAATGATGTGGGTGACTTTCCTGAAAGAGAAATCTGAAGCTCTTGAAAAATTTAAAATATTCAAAGCTATGGTAGAAAATGAAACTGGATTAAACATAAAATGTCTTAGGTCTGATAGAGGTGGTGAATTCACATCTGGAGAGTTCATAGAATTCTGTGAGAAACATGGGATAAAGAGACAGTTATCTTCTCCAAGGACTCCACAACAGAATGGAGTAGTGGAGAGAAAGAACCAAACCATCCAAGAAGCATCTAGAACCATGATGATGGAAGCAAATCTCCCTTAGATCTACTGGAGAGAAGATGTAAGCACTGCTATCTATACTCCTAATCAAGTACAAATCAGAAGCAATACTGGTAAGACCCCTTATGAACTCTGGTTTGGCATCACTCCTACTATGAAGTATTTCATGTGGACCTCTCAAATCTTGACTGGATCATCTTTAGACACATATCTACAAACCCTTTGATATAGAGTCTCTGATATTCATCTAGCTGGGATCTTCACTTCATAGAGCTTCACTGTCTTCGCTGTTCTTCTTTGTTTTTGATAGGACTAATTTTCTCAATATCCTCAGCACACAACTCATCCAATCCTTGACATTAATGCAACAAGAGTATGTTGACATCAATGACAACACCAGTTAGGCCCATACTTGCAACAATCTCCCCCTTTGTCATTGATGGCAACATATGATGTGAAAACTATTTTTAATCATCAAGACAAGAACTTCTCCTTACTGACTAACATAGCTCCCCCTATCAACAGCAACCACTTTGTTTTTCACATGTCTTTTCTCCCCCTTTGACATCCATGGAAAAGGGCACATACTTGTATCAATACTTTAGAATCATATAGATTGCTCCTCCTGAGTAGCAACTTCCTATCATCAATCCAGACCATAAGATATGACTGTGAGATCCACTGGACTAATGCACATCAGTGCACCTTAATTCAGAACCGGAGGGGTAATAACCCCTAACTTCTCCCTAAGATTTTCAAAAGAGTCCTTAGATAGAGGTTTAGTAAAGATGTCTGCAATCTGATCCTTTGAGGGCACAAACTCCAATCTGACTTCATTCTTGTTCACCTGCTCTCTCAAAAAGTAAAACTTGATGGATATATGTTTTGTCTTTGAGTACAACACCAGATTTTTTGATATATTTATTGTACTTGAATTATCACAGAAGATTGTGATAGGTTCCTCATACTCCACTCTGATGTCTCTTAGCATTTTCTTCATCCACAATACTTGAGTGCAACTACCTGCTACTGCAATATACTCTGCTTCTGTAGTGGATAGAGATATTGCTTCTTGTTTCTTGCTCAGCCAAGAAACCAATCTTTTCCCCAAAAAGAATGAACCACAACTGGTACTCTTCCGGTCATCCACATCTCCTACCCAATCAACATATGTATATGCATGAAGAGAGAAATCATGATCCCTAAGATACCATAAACCATACTCAATTGTTCCCTTTAGATATCTGAGAATTCTCTTGATTACCATGACATGAGATTTTCTAGGATCAGCTTGGGATCTGGCAACGAGACCAACAACATTCATAATGTTAGGTCTAGTTTGAGTAAGATACATTAGTCCTCCAATCATTGACCTGTACTTTTTCTGATTAGCCTTAGGAGATTCATCATCTTTGATTAGTTTACATCCGGTTGCCATGGGAGTATTCATTGGCTTTAAATCTTCCATCCAAATTTCTTCAACAATTCTTTCACATATTTGGTATGTGATATGAAGATTCCTTTCTTTGTTTGAGTGATTTGTAGACCCAAGAAGAAATTCATTTCCCCAAACATAGACATCTCAAATTCACTTTTCATTTGATTTGTAAAAGTCTTGCACATACTATCTCTTCCTCCAAAAATGATATCATCAACAAATACTTCAACAATCAGGATATTTTCATGATCAATCTTGAAGTACAAGTTACTATCAGCAGTACCTTTGTTGAAACCAATATTCAAAAGATGTTTATCCAATCTTTCATACTAGGCCCTTGGGGCTTGTTTTAGTCCATACAATGCTTTCTTCAACTTGTAGACCATATCACCATGATCAGACAATTGAAATCCATCTGGTTGCTCAATGTATACTTCTTCCAAACCACCATTTAGGAAGGTAGACTTGACATCCATATGATATACTTTGAAATCCTTGAAGGCAACAAAAGAAAGAAATAATATAACTGCTTCAATTCTTGCCACCAGAGCAAAAGTTTCTTCAAAGTCAACTCCTTCTACTTGAGAATAACCCTTACAAACCAATCTGGCTTTGTTTCTGACTACTTCACCATCTTCATTCAATTTATTCAGGAACACCCACTTAGTCCCAATCACAATTTTGTTTTTAGGTCTGGGAACAAGATCCCAAGTGTGATTTTTCTCAATCTGCATCAACTCTTCCTCCATTTCTTTAGCCCAACTTTCATCATTGCATGCTTCACTTACTATTTTTGGTTCGATCTTTGAAATCAGACAATACTTCTCTGAATCTTGAGCAATCTTTCTTCTTGTTTGAACACCTTTACTTCTATCACCTATGATCTAGTCTTTAGAATGATTTAGTCTTACATACCTAGGAGTTTTGGGAATTTCTTGTACTTCTTCTTGGACAGGTTCATTCAAACTTATCTCTTCTTCATGTATTTCAGGATTCTCCAGATTAGTCTGAATCTAAACTTCAGAAGGGCCTTGAACTTCTTGGACCAAAACATCATTCTGATCATCTGCTTCATACTCATAAAACCTTGAGGGATTTTCAATGTCTTCATTAACGTTCACATTTGTACTTTCTACAATCTTTCTTAATCTCTTGTTATAACATCGGTATGCTTTGCCGTGAGTAGATTAACCTAAGAATATTCCTTCATCACTTCTAGCATCAAATTTTTGGTGACAACTGATTAACCCCCCCTCTCAGTTGTATATCCTAAAACCAACATATTTATGCAGAGATATCTGATAGTCTTAGTATAGATAGGAATATATTTGATGGCTTGGATTAAGGGAATCTTTATGCTTATATCTTGTAACTAGCCTATGAGGTCAATTTTAGACTGTGCTGGTTGTTTCTAGATAGCCTAGCATTCAGGGGAAGGAGGCTTAGGATCTGAAATGATCTGAGGGCCTTGATTTGATTTAGGTTCCAAAGGTGGCTTATCTGAGGCTTCCTTTGTGGGTTCTTCATCTTCAAGTTCTATAATTTGGGGAGATGAAGGGCCCGCAAGTTGCTTCCCTGATTTGAGATGAACATTACTCACTTCTACCCCATAGGTGGGGTATTGTATCACCTCGTTAGTGTAATCTTGTTGAACAAGCTTGTTGTTAGGATTAGGTGCAGGTTGGGTAGGGATTTGGGTAGGTCTAGGAGGTTGATTTTGAGGAGCAAATGGAGGCATTATGGCTGGTTATTGTGGCTGAGATGGAAGCATAGGTTGCTGGTAATTTGCATTTTGCTGCCATTGTTGGTTCTTGTTCCATTGAAATAAGAGGAACATTGTTTGATTAATTTTGGTGTTTAAACATTGTAGAATATTGCATAGAAATAAGAGAGGTCCTCCTTGTCACTCTGCTACTATGGCAACATGAACTCACATATCACAAATTGAATCTCCACCTCATGAAGCCAATCAAGAACCTCCACCTGAAATGAGGCCCCAAATCCTCTAGACCTTGTAACAATTAATAGATGTGGTTAAGGAACGATTACCTCCTACAGTAGAAGCTTCTCACCCAAATTGAACACATAATTATTTTGAGGAGCATTCTTCTACTGATAGAGAACGTAGTAGAATTCTAGTGTGACTTAATAGCGTGCATGGGGAGAAATTGATGGGGAGTCGGTGCATCAAATTCCACCACCTCTTTTCCAACAAAAAGGTAAATGTGAATTTGTTAAGACATCTCAGGATGTTGGGGATCAAATAAGAGAATTGCTTCAGTTGCAACAACTCACATTTTATGGTACTACATAAGGAACATAGACATAATCTTGGTTATTAAGCCTAGAGAGATGTTTTGGGTTACATGTTTATGAGAGCAATTTGAAGGCCTATTTTGTAGTTCATCTTCTTAGAAATACGACTTCCACTTACTGGCGACAAGAAGAACAGAATAATTATTTATATATTGAATTTTTGACTTGGGAAACCTTTCATGAACATTTTATGGAAAGATATCTATCAGATCATTTCTACCAAAAGTGTATAGATGAGTTTCATGACTTAAGACAAAAAGGTCTTTAGTATCCCAATATGAGAACCATTTCCTTGAATTACTATAGTATGTGGAATATCTTTAGGATGAAAAAATCCTTGTCAATAGATTCATGAGAGGTTTGAACCCTAGTATAGCATGTCCCATTAGAATGGTTGACCATCCAACCCTTTGAATTTTCATGGAGAAAGCATTGATTGCAGAAGAGATTCAAGGGGAAAATCAAGACTCTTGTGATCAATCTAAGAATTGGAATCATTTTTAGAAGGATTAGAGCCTCCATAAGTCTACTTTTCCTCATAAGGGAGGTTTTAGACCATCTTTTTTCTCAACAACACCAAGGGAAAAAGTATAAACCTCAACAAGGATTTCAGGGGGCACAATCTAGAACTTGGAAGTCTCTGGGGTAATACTCTCACATACAAAATGTGGAGCTATCTCGCACACAACAATATCTTAGAGGTGATTAGATTAGTTCTATAGATTTAATGTCCAACAACCAAACAGGTCTTAACCTGCTCAAGTTTATGTTAGAGGACCTTGTTTTTTTTGTGGCAGTGGAGGACATATTACTAGGGAACGTCCACAGGGTTTTACCTTAGAAAAAGGGCAACATGCAGTTGTTTCTGAGCCAATAGTTGGTGATGTAGGAAAGTCTTATCGAGTTTTCACTATAGCTGAAAATCATCGAGTAGAGCATTAGGCTACTTTCATAGAGACACCAGGTATGTTTTTTGATGTTCCCATTATTATATTAATTGATTATGGAGCAACATATTCTTTTATAGCTCCATCTTTAATAGAGCAATGTAAACTAGTGGTCTCTAGGCAAACTGATAGGTGGGAGGTAGAACTAGCATCTAGGACAAAAAGTTATAGTTGACATACGAGTAAGAAATTGTGAATTGGGCCTTGGAGAGTTTAGTACTTTGGTGTATCTCAGAGTCACACAGGTGTGGGATCTTATCGAGTGGTATTAGGAATGGATTGGCTTAATTCTCATCAAGCAAAGATTGATTGTCAAAACAAAACTGTGGAATGTATACATGACTTGGGTAAGGTAGTTGGTATTAAGGAGTTCGAAGACCAATTTCTCTCTATATGATATTTGTGATGTGGCTTAAGCAGTGTCTATGTTACAAGGAGTGTCAATTGTTTTCCATTTCTATCAATAATGAACTAGAGGATGAACCAGAAACATCTCTTGATGACTATTCTATTTTTAAGGAGTTTGCTGATGTTTTTCCTCCTGAACTTCCAGGAATGCCTCATGGATATGAGATTGATTTTTTAGTAGATCTTATGCCAAGAGCACAACCCATTTCTCGAGTACCTTATAGAATGACTTCTCATGAGATTAATGAACTTAAATTACAATTGGAAGAATTTTTGGAGAAAAGTTTCATTCTCCCTAGTGTTTCTCCTTGGAGTGCACCTATTATCTTTGTCAAACAGAAGGATGGGTCTCTTTGTCTTTGCATAGATTTTAGGTAGTTGAATAAAGTGACCATTAAGAACTATTATTCTTTGCCAAGAATTGATGATTTGTTTGACCAAATTAAGGGTGGTAAATAATTTTCCAAAATTGATTTGAAATCTAGGTACCATCAATTGAGAATCATGGAGGCTAACATTCATAAAACTACTTTCCAAACTCGCTATGGACATTATGAGTTTACAGTGGTACCTTTTGGACTCACTAATGCTCCAACAGTGTTTATGAGTCTCATGAATGGAGTGCTTCATACTTTTCTAGATCATTTTGTTGTCATCTTCCTTGATGATATCCTGATTTATTCCTGAACTATGGAAGAACATGAGGAGCATTTGTGTCAGTTTTTGCAATGTCTAAGAGAAAATCAGCTCTATGCCAATTTACCTAAGTGTTCCTTCTTCTAAATAGTGATATGATATTTAGAATGGCCTACACCTTCCAATGTGATAGAAGTTAGAAGTTTTATGGGACTAGCAGGTTATTACTGAAGGTTTGTGGAAGGGTTTTCCAAAATACCTCATCCTATCATGTCATTGCAATGTAAAGGGAAGAAGTTTGTTTTGATAGAGCAATGTGAAAAGGCATTTCAAACACTCAAAGAATAGTTAACTAGTGCTCCAATCTTAGCCACACCTGATCTTGAGAAATAATTTGTGGTGTGTACTAATGCATCCATTAAAGGTTTAAGAGTTGTCTTGATACAAGAAGGATGAGTAATTGCTTATGAATCTAGAAATCTTAAGACTCATGAATTAAATTATCAAACACATGATCTAGAATTAACAACAGTTGTGCATGCTTTGGTTAACTAGAGACATTTTCTTTAAGGGCATCCTTTTGAGCTTCATTTAGGTCATTGCAGTTTGCAATATATTTTTACTTACCCAAATCCTAATGCTCGTCAACAATGATGGATGAAGTTTTTATGTGAATATGATTTTCATATCCACTATATTAAAGGAAGAGAAAATTTGGTTGCAGATGCACTTAGTGGAAGGTGACATGAAATTATGGCCATAACTGTAAAAATAGATTTAAGAGGAAATATAATTCAATTCTTACCACAAGATGGATGGTATAAGGAGGTATGTCAAGAATTGCAGTCTCAAAAGGATCTCAAAGGAAAAATTTTAGGATATTCTTTAGATGAGGATGGTTTTCTACAACATTGGTGTCAAATTTTTGTTCCTCTCATACAAGATATTCATGTTGATAACTGAGAGGGGGGGTGAATCAGTTATCCTAATTATTTCCCTTTTTGAACTTTCTTATTAATCAATGCAGCATTGAATCAAACATAAAAACATTACCATGAAATAAGAAACACATGACACAATATTTTTGACGTGGAAACCCTGTTAAGGAAGAAAACCACGGGGTGATTAACCCAAAGATTATTCTCTGTTAGAAGAATAAGGAATTACAAAATGGCACTTGCCAATTAGGGCTCACTGCCTGAGCACACTGCTCACAAAGAGGCACACTGCCTACAAGGAGACACACTGTCTACAAAAGAGTGTTATACAATACTTAAACTGATTGGATGCATCCACATATGCTGGAGTTCAGCTCCGGTTAGGCTCAGTACATTGATCTGCTGCACTTCATCTTTCCTCTTCTCTTTATTCTGCTTTCCTTTCACATACCAGATCTCTCTAGCTGTTTCTGCTCTGTTCTGCACTTATTCACACATTAACAACACACAACACCACAACTCACAACTAAATCCATTGTGCATATATATCCTCACAAGTAATTTCATCACCTTTCTAGTCGGCATCTGGAACAGTCTATTTTCTCACAAACTCTGTTCTGTCGGCTGAATCCTTGCTCACTAAGCAATGTGGATCAAGCATATACTTGTAGATATCATTAATCATGTCGGTCAAGCATGATTCATGCCTTCACAATCTTTACCATCAACAGTAACACATCCAGAAAATAGTCTGATGCTCTGTCAGTCAATTCTTCCTCTGTTCTCACTGTCTCTCAGTAGTCCGGTACTCAACTATTCATATCTTTTTTCTTGTCCATCACCGGAGGCTAAATCCTTGGAATATACTACTCAAGGTAGTCCTCTTGACTTTCCCAAATCCGCACTACACCAAGACACTTCCTCTGAGAGATCCGGATTAATCTGTCGGACCTTGCCACATGCTTTGTTCTTTGCTCACCGGACCACAACAATCTTCATTTTGACTTCCGGTAGAGACACACCATGACTTGTGGATATGTGGGATGACCTTTGTTTCCATCAATGACAACAACCATGAATACATATAGTGTCTCTTGCCAACAATCTCCCCCTTTGGCATTGATGGCAACACTTAGTGAAAAATGACTAAGTGTTTATACTGTGCTCCCCCTTGGCTAATGCTCTATCTTTATATACAATTTCTAGAACTCCCCCTTCATTGGATTCCTCATTTTTCACTGCTCCTCACTCCCCCTTTGACATCAATGGCAAAGGGTAGGGTCCGCACATCAAAATTTCCAAAAATTTCTATACTTAGCCGCATATTTCATACTCACATAAACTGAAGAATGTCGGCAAAGGATGTCTTCAATTGGACCAATTATGTAGCCCAACTTTGCTTCATTCTATCCAAAATTGAAATGTGACCACTCAACAAAAATGCAAAATCTTCTGCCTTCTTGAGATCTATCGGATCATTGGTTTGGGCGGTAGTCTGAGCATCACTTATGGCCTCATGCATAGTTTCTAACTTAGGGATTATAATCCTTCTAAGTTCTCCCATCTGGTTAGTTATATTCTTCCTTTCCTTCTCAAAGTTCTTTATTGCATTTGTGATTGCAATAGTTTGACATTCTTGATTTACTATGGAGGAAGAGAGAGGATCAAAACTTTGAGACAAACTTTGTAGTTTGTCCTGTTCCTCTTTTATTTTCTTATCAATTTCTACTGTTGCCTTTGACCAGGAGATACAAAATTTGTAAATGTCACCGCCATCCTTAAGAACATTTTCTAAGCTCTTTATTCCAATACTCATATTTCTCCTATCATTAGAGATTAATCCTAGTACTTCTGAAAGCCTCTTATCTAAAAACTCCTTCTGGACCTTTTCTTCAGCTGATTTTTCTAGAGAATTAAAATGTGTATCAACACTGCTGACTAAGGTTTTGAGATTACCAGAAGAGGAGGCTGTCGGATCTATCTAGACCGATGGCATAATCTTCTCAAGCACTCCGGAAGCAGCCTCTATCAATCACAGTCTTCCATATGAGACTTTAGGAGTTTTTCATTTGCCTTAGCATTTGCAAATGAAGCTATCTTCATTGTCTGTACCGGAGAGAGGGAGTCAAAGTTGAATGGACCTTTTAGAAGCTCTGGTTCATCAATCTCTATTGTTTCTTGGCTCAGAAATTTTTGAACAGTTTGTGCAGTGTCTCTTGCCAGAGACAGATGTTTCTTCTCTTCTGCAGTCTTGTCCTTTGGAATTTTCTCTCCTTCCACATTCTTACCACTTTCAGTTGTGCTTTTCTCTGTTGGAATCTTCTCCTTCTTTGCATCCTTAGTGCTGTCAACCTCTTTTTCTTTTACTGCTGCTTCTTTCTCCTCTAATTTCTCTTCTTCTTGGGATCCGGAGACTGTAGGGGAAACCGGAGGAGAAATGTTGGTTTGTTCAGGGCCCATCTCTTCTGTTGCTTTCTTAGAAGTTTCTTTTGCAGCACTTGTGGATGAGGGATCAGTACCCAAGTCCTCTACAACAGGAAGATTAAACCTTTTGAAAGCCTTCTGGAGGATCTCTTCTGTCTCTATGGCCACCTTGTCAGTCTCACCAAGCATGAGTTGATTCATCCTTGCTTTACTCCTGAACTCATCTTTGCAGTCTTTGAATATTATGTTCATTGTCTTGGGATCAATTTGAGGATATAGCTGAATAGCTATCTACTCCCGGATCTCAAGATCTTTTGCCTGGGCATTGTTCTTTCTTATTTCTAATTCCTTTTCTAGGCTTTTAGGAATTAGAGATATAATCTTAATGAAAGCCTTATTGTATATGTTCAGATACTTGATTGTGGCTTCCTGCAGAATCTTTTGGTCAGCCTCATTGTAATCATCATAGAATTTAGTCATTGGTTGAAGGTTTCCATCCACCGTGATTGACTTGATTACACTCTCTAGAGACAGGGTGGGCTTTTCAACAAATACCTCTGCCATTTCTTCCTTGTCTTGGCCTGTGGAGGGTTTATCGGATCCTTTCTTCTTCTGCTTCTTTATTTCTTTTACCCCCTCATCTGATTCTGTTTCCTCTTCATCTTTCTGACTTGTATAAGCCCTTGTGGCTTTTATTTTAGACCTTTTCTCTTCTTTACCAAATGTCTGACCTTCCGGTTTAGATATTTTTGAGCTTTTGGTTCTGACAGGTGTAGATCCTTTTGATGATTTGGTCCGGGTTGAGGTTTCCACCAGAGCACTTTTCTTACTTTTCTTTTCTACCTCTTTCTTTTCTTCCTCAGCCTTTCTCCTATTTTCCCGGTTGGCATCAAGTGCCTCCTTTGGGATGCCTAGGCCTTGAGCAATATGCTCTACTTCTTTTCTCACCTTCCTCTTTATCTCAGGTTCTCTGATTTCCACATGAATCTTCACACTCAGCTCCTCAAAGGTTCCAAACCTTTCTGCCTTTGGATCTTTGGGCTGACTAAGCATGTGTTGAACATGCAGTTCCACAATCTGTTCATCAACCTCATACCCCATGGGCATGATCCAGACTGTCCTTGGCTCCACTACCTCCATAAGGCACTGATTAGTATCCACCATAAAGCAAACTAAGTCTTTGTATTTTTCAACAAGAGACTGGGGAATTCTTTCTCTTGCTTGCATCGTGCTCTGGAAGTTTTTGAAGTATCCCCATAGGGCTGTATTTCCTGCTTTGGCATCCCCAAGCCCATGTAAATAATCTCTTATCTGGACTACAACAGGTTTGTCATTCTGCCATACCCATCCACTTGATCCGGGCAGCTCATTCATGAAGTAGAAAAATAGACATTATATAAGAGTACCATACTTAAAAGAATTCTTTTTGTCCTTTTTGATCTTCTATATATTTTCCATCAATTGGCTTAAGAGAAGTTCACAGAGATCATAATCTGCATTCTTCCTCAACATTTCATAGGCAGTATATACTGCAGTTCTGGATACAGAATTCTCCCTACTGGAGTGATAGATCTTGTATCCTATTATCATGGATGCATACTTGATATCCGGATCAGAAATATCTTCAATGGTCATTGCCCTCTTATCAAATTTTGATCCGATGGCCTCAGTTACAATGTTATTTTTGACGGATTTAAGGATAGGTATCCCTCTGGAAGAATATAGACCAGTCACTGCCCTAATTGCCTCTTTTGTGATCTTGTAGGGTCTATCGAGCCATAGGAAGTTGTCATGCATCCTACTCAATACATACCAGACCCATTCATCTTCTTCAAAGTAGGGGAAATGAATGAATTGATCAAACTGTTTCTTCTGGATACCCTTATACTCTGGTTTAAGCTCAAAAGCATTGTCTATTAGTTGTTTGTGATAGAAATCTCTCAATTTCAATTCTCCGAATTCCTCAATGCTTGTATGTATGTAAACCCTAATGTCTTCTATGTGTAAAACGCCATGAGGAACACTAGAGAATGCTCCTAAGGGATCTACCTCCAATGACTTGTATGGGTGTTTCTTAAATTCAGGTCGGGGCCTATTTGAGATCTTTACTATATTCGGAGTAGCCATTTCTCAACAGATTTGCAGTAAGATATCGAAAACGGAAAATACCTTATGCGCCTTCGGTTGCACAGAGTGGTTGGATTGATTTCTTTATGTAATGACTTCAGCAGGAGATCTTTGGTGTGCTTGATGAATCTTGTTACAGAACTCCACTTTTCGCTTCTTCTTGGGTGTGAAATGAACAAGTGATTATTGAGAAATCCATTATATTGTTTGGCAAACCCTAATATCTGTTTGCAATAAATGCTCAACCTACATTATTCTGGTTTGCCTTATTCGGATAACTTGAAGAACTGGATCAGTCCTGATCTATGAATCATCATGCGTATCTTCCAACCATGAACAAATCAAGATGATACTTCACAAGGACATCCCAGACACTTTGTCCAATCAACAGAATAAGACAATGCACTTCCGGATCTCTTCGGACCTTTTTGTACTTCTCTATCATTCCAGAGCATCTCCTGGAACAGGTCTTACTTGATCGATCACAACTTCTTGACATCTTCATGTGGACCTCTGAAATCTTATCTAGATCACTCAAGACTTATATCTGCAAACCCTTTACTCCGCATCTTGTGCCACATCCGGCACCACTTGATTGGCTGGGGGAACAGGATTTTCTTTGAGTCTCCCCCTGAGCCAGAGCTCACCTTTAATTTTTGGAAGGAATATCAGCACCAGAGTCTAGTGCGGATCCAACCTCTACATTCTCTAAACTTTTCTTCACCCAAATCTTGTTCATCTGATTCCTAACTTCATCCGCATTCATTTTTTGTTTACCCTTGTCTTGATTCTGATTATACACCAGACCTCTTTTGTCCTGATTCTTGCTTCTGCAGACTTTTGCATTATGACCGGACCTATTACAGATTTGACAAATAACATTTCCTTGCATATTTGACTGATAACTTCTTGATCTGCATTGATTATCCATATGACCTACTCTATTGCATGCAAAGCATCTACCATTGAATGATTTGTTTATTTGCATATTTCTGCATTCATGAGACTTGTGTCCATACCTTTTGCAGTTAAAGCACTGTCCGGAGAAGGATGAATTAGTCTGATTCATTCTCTTTCTGCACTGATTAGCTTTGTGACCAAAGTGATTGCAGCTGTGGCAGTATCCATTGAAGGATGGATATCTTTGAGCATTGGGCTATCTTACCGGAGGTCTTCTAGGCCTATTCCTTGGATTTTCTGATCCAAAATTCTTTTGACCAGATCCGGAGCTTTCTCCTTTCTCATATCCCAAACCATACTTGTCATCTACCCTCTTTTAACTTCTAAGAAGAACTTCAAGTTGAGAAAAACTTATCTTGAATTTTTCTTTGTATTCATTTGCTGTTTGAAGATCTCTTTTGAGAGAGACAATTTGATCCTCAAGTTTTTCTTCATTATCTTTGGCATCTTCAAGATTAGATTCAAGATGTCTGATGATCCTGTCCATCTGGTGGCAATCTTCTGATTTCTCTTTAAGAGATTGTCTTAGATTGTCTTCAGTTTTTCTTTTCTCTTCAATCTCTTGAGTAAACTTTATAACTCCTGATTCCATTTCATGTCTTACCATAATGACTTCTTTTGATAACTTTTCACATAACTTGGTTTTCTCAGTCAATTCTTCATTTGTATTACTTTCTTCACTTTGTCTTGCCAATTGTTAGAGCAGCTCCTTTCTCTTTTTCATATAGAGACTTAATTTGTCCTTTAATTCTCTCATGAATTCATCAGCCTGTTTGAGTCTTTCCTTTAATTCATTGACTTCAGAGTTTGACTGTTCAAGATCCTCAAGGGCAGTCTTGAGTTCCTCCCTTAAACCATATGCATCCATTTGAATTCCCAGATCTTCCTCAAGCTGTTAGGCTCTATTAGGAGGAACTTAGCTCTGATACCAATTGTTGATAACTGAGAGGGGGGGTGAATCAGTTATCCTAATTATTTCCCTTTTTAAACTTTCTTATTAATCAATGCAGCATTGAATCAAACACAAAAATATTACCATGAAATAAGAAACACATGACACAGTATTTTTGATGTGGAAACCCTGTTAAGGGAGAAAACCACGGGGTGATTAACCCAAAGATTATTCTCTGTTAGAAGAATAAGGAATTACAAAATGGCACTTGCCAATTAGGGCTCACTGCCCAAGCACACTGCTCACAAAGAGGCACACTGCCTACAAGGAGACACTGTCTACAAAAGAGTGTTATACAATACTTGAACTAATTGGATGCATCCACATATGCTGGAGTTCAGTTCTGGTTAGGCTCAGTACACTGATCTGCTGCACTTCATCTTTCCTCTTCTCTTTATTTTGCTTTCCTTTCACATACCGGATCTCTCTAGCTATTTTTGCTCTGTTCTGCACTTATTCGCACATTAACAACACACAACACTACAAATCACAACTAAATCCATTGTGCATATATATCTGCACAAGTAAGTTCATCACCTTTCTAGTCGGCATCCAGAACAGTCTATTTTCTCACAAACTCTGTTCTGTCGGCTAAATCCTTGCTCACCAAGCAATGCAGATCAAGCATATACTTGTAGATATCATTAATCATGTCGGCCAAGCATGATTCATGCCTTCACAATCTTTGCCATCAATAGTAACACATCCAGAAAATAGTCTGATGCTCTGTCAGTCAGTTCTTCCTCTGTTCTCACTGTCTCTCAGGAGTCCGGTACTCAACTATTCATATCTTTTTCCTTGTCCATCACCGGAGGCTAAATCCTTGGAATATACTACTCAAGGTAGTCCTCTGGACTTCCCCAAATCTGCACTACACCAAGACACTTCCTTTGAGAGATCCGGACCAATCTGTTGGACCTTGCCACATGCTTTGTTCTTTGTTCACCGGACCACAACAATCTTCATTCTGACTTCCGGTAGAGACACACTATGACTTGCGGATATGTGGGATGACCTTTGTTGCCATCAATGACAACAACCATGAATACATATAGTGTCTCTTGCCAACAATTCAAACCTTGATATAAATAGAGGCTCACAAAGCACCCTATGCTGCTCACCCAGGAGTAAAAAAATGCATGTAGATTTATGAAAGTTGTATCATTTAGTTGGTATGAGACATGACATTGCAAAACTTGTTGATCATTGCCTTGAGTGTCAAAGAGTTAAGGTTGAACATCATCATTTGACAAGACTATTGTATCTACATGATATTCCTAAATGGAAATGGGATGTCATCTCTATGGACTTTATAGTTGTTCTTCCTATGTCTTTACAAAATCATAATGCCATAATGGTAACAATGGATAAATTAACAAAGGTTTCTCATTTTTCTCCTATGTGAACATTTTATAATGCTGCAACAGTAGCAAGTGTTTTTCTGAATGATATAGTATGTCAACATGGAGTTCCCTATAGAATTATTTGTGACAAGGATCTAGTATTTACTTCCTCCTTTTGGACTTCTTTACAACAAGCCTTGGGCACTCAGCTTAATTTTAGTACAACTTATCATCTTGAGACTGGTGGGAAAATAGAAAGGGTGAATAAGGTTTGAGGACATACTAAGAATGTATGCTATGGGATGGGAGGAATATTTTCATTTAGTGGAGTTTTTTTATAATAATAATTATCATAGCTCCTTGGGGATGGCTCCCTATCAAGCTTTATATGGCAGACCTTGTAGAACTCCTTTGAGTTGGAATTGTATTGAAGATAGGGTTGTTTTAGGTCCTGAATTAGTGTAGGAAATGGAGTGACAAGTTGTTTTGATTTGGTAATGCCTTCAGGAGGCTCAAGATCGCCAAAAGAAATATGTTGATACTAAGAGGATGGATCGAAGAATTTTAGTTGGAGATAAAAGTCCTTAGGGTATGACCTCATAAGAGTCTAATCTGATATGGAAAAGGCTCTAAGATTGCACCATGCTTTGTAGGCCCATTTGAGATCTTAGAATGAATTGGACATGTTTCTTATCATTTAGCCTTGCCACCTAGCCTATCCCACGTGTAATGTTTTTCATGTTTCAATTTTGAGGAATATATTCTTGATATTACTCATGTTTTGGATTGGGGTGCTCTATAGGTGGATGAGGATGTTTAGTTAACACTAAAGCTCTTTCACATATTGTCTCATTAACCATTGGCCCTTTGAGGATGGCAGCTGGACCAAGTCAAGGTTCAGTGAGACCTTTATGATGAGGTTTCAAAAACTTGGGAGGATGCATCTTTGATGAAAAGCCTCCATCCCAACTTATTTTAAGACTTCTAGGAGGAAGTCTAATTCTAGGGGGGATGTGAGGCCCAACTAATTTTGTACCTGCAAAACTATATTTAAAAATTTGGATGATGTCAGTTTTAGTTTCTTTTATATATGTGACTTTAGAAAAATAATTAATTAAGTGAATAATTTTGTTTAGATATATGTATTTTAACTTAATAAATAATAGTTGGGTTTTATTGTTTAATTTTTTCTAATATATATTGAGTTTTAATTATTACTAGTTAATATGAACACTTGACAGATTTGTATAGAATTTTATATGGAATGAATTATGAAATATTTAAATATTTCATTTAGTCATATATATATATATATGATTTATTTTGTATTGGTACTAATATTTATTTGAGTGTATAGGGTGATCAAAGCTAATGGATTTAAACGAAGGTTCTTTGTGATGTCCTTGTGATGTTATGACCTTTAAGATTATAAAATTTTTATTAATGTTTTGAAGAGGTTTTGGAGTCTTATTTTGTGTTATTTTTATGAAAATATACACCTTAGGTATATACCTTTAGGTTCAGGGTTTATTTGTCGATAAAAATAATGTTTTGATATTAGTAACCGAGAAGAGCCCGAACCCATGAACATAAGCCAAAAATGGTGAGACAAAAGAGTTTTATAATAGGTAAAACAAGAGAACTACATAAAAACAACAAAGAAAGAGAGATGGGCTAGTAGAGCTAGCCAAACCCAAAAAGACAAGCAACATGCCATGCTACTGCTTGGCCATAGATTTGAGGCTACTAATAGCTTGCCATTCCCTATTGAGAAACTCGATCTTGTCCTCGAATGTGCTCTCTTCCATGTCTTGTCCCTACAGCTCCTGTGTGTCCTTTAAAACCAAATCTTTGTCCTAGGATGACTCGATCTGGAAGTTGACTTGTTTGCCTTTGCTGCTCTTGTCTTTAGTCTTGGGTCTGTTGGAAGGCCCAACCATCCCCTGTTTTTGTCCCTCCTATCTAGTCTTTCCCATTTTGTCTTCCCTTAAGGCCTTCCTTTTCTCTAGCTCCTCCTTGAACACATAAATTGGTTGCCAAGTTCTTTACCATCTCACGGATAAAGATCACCAGTTCAGTCAGTTTCTTGTTCAGTTTCTCATGGTTTTCTTTTATTAAAACAATGTCATCCTCCATTTGTTCCCATTTCTCAAATTTGTTAGCTAATTTTTCCACCTAATCCCATAATTCATCCATGCTCTCCTTGGGCCAATCAGTGGTTTCTAACTAGGTTATCACCTCCAGGTGTTGTATCTTCCTGTTGGCATGATGTACCTGGGCTAATTGCTATTTTAGCACTTGGTTTTTCGCATCAAGGGTTTGATAAAGGGTAGCCACTCTGTCCACCAGATGGTTGCAAGAATTACACTCTTTGTTGATCTCTCCCTAAATCTGATTAGTAGTTCCCTTCTTCTTGTTGGGAGGCTCAGTAGGGTTTTTATTGTTATCTTCTTTCCTTTGGGTATTGTTCCTTTTCCCTTTGTTAGGGTTGTCCTCCTCACTGCCTAAGTTATCCAGAACTATGATGTCCCTCTCAGAATGATCAACCCTCTTACCCTTGCTTTTTCCACTACCCTACCGGGTGGCATTAAACTCCACAGGAGACTGGGCAACCCCCTTGTCATTCGGATCCTTCATGCTTCTAAATTGGGGCCTTTTGATAGGTTCATTGACAACATATTTAGTATTAGGATCAGGGTCCTAGGTGACAATGTCTCTACTCCTAAGTTTCATCAGCACCACTTTCCCTTTAGGAGTACTGAGAGTTTTGTCCATAGTAGTGGCCATATTGACCCTGACTATACCCTTTCCCTTCGCATTGACGGTATTTTCTAGAGCCTTGTCATTGTCAAGTTTACTGGAAGAGGCCCCTGTTTCAAGACCTTGTTTCTAATTGGTAGAAACTGAGGGATTCACAGAAGTAGTACCCTTCTTTTTGCCCTGATTAGTGCCACCAACCGCCCAAGGGTTTGGCTATGAATAGAAGGTTTACTACCCCTAGACTTCTTCCCAGTGATGTTTTCAACCAATTGAGGGTTATATATTCTGGGTCTGAAAGCAAGGGCAGGGGTTAAAGAGAGTTCAAACTTGTACAATGCATAGATAAGCCCCTGATGTAGGGGAAACACCTTCTCACCAAGTAGGACCTATTGCAAGTATGAGTAGTAAGTGTTGTCATTTATGTCAACACCTAAGAAAGTCATTTGAATAAGTCTAAACAAATATTTAAGGAATTAGTACAAAGTGCAAAATTACTTTATCTACCAGAGTAGTGCATTGTTTTGCTCTGCATATCCTGTAGATTGAATATCTTTTCCTGTGGATTGGAAGTAATGTTAAGGGATGTTTGTAGATGCTATGTTTCAAATTTGAGCCTCAGGTGTGAAGATTTGAGCAAGTTCAATTTGTCAGAGTAAAAACTATTTTTTTGTGTATTTAATGGTGATAGGGAGAATGTATTTTGCTTCACATTTCTCTGCATTTAATTTTCACAGTCCGTGGTTCTGAAATTAAGTTTGTTATGATGTTTTGTGCCTTTAGTTCTAATGGTTCATGATTTTATGCTCCACAAGTGATCTTTCCTTTATGACAGTGGCTGATAGTAATGTTCATGTGCTCCGATTTGAAGAATCTTATGGATAAAGTGTTTAGAGGTTGTGCAGATGTTCTTGGTGATTGTAACATGCTTGTTGGAGTCTCTAGATCGTGTTCCTACCTTTTGATTAGTCCACAAAGTAAATCTAGATCGTGCATGAAGCGTGTTCCTAAAAGTCTTAGTGTTAACTCTAGTCTTGGCCGACTTGGTTGTTTTCACTACTTGCAGTTGTGCTTTGAAGTTTGTAAAGTTTGTTGTTATGTGGAAGATTACAATTGAGTCCTAGCTAAGGCTTGGCATGATCCACATTCATTCTTTTCTCTCTCAAATCTGTTTAGGTCCAGACCTATCTTGATGTATGTATGTTTTTTGACCTTGGATATTGTTCCAATGGTTGATGAATTATATAAAAACATGTAATGAAGTCATGAATTAGTGTAGGATGTGAAAATGATAAGATAATTGTGAAGTAAAGAGGTAGAGTAGAGCAGAGGATACCTATTGTGATTCAATGGAATTAAACCTTGGCATAGTGTAGATGCTACTATCTCAGTTCACCAATTTTGGCAATGAGCCACCCTATTGGCAATGAGCCTCTTCTTGCATTGAGCATTCTAGGTAGTGAGCCTATGATTTTTGGTATTGTTATTACATATTATATTGTGAGCTAACACTCACTATGGTTTTTCCTTTATTGGGTTTTCCACGTAAAAATCTGGTGTCTCATGTGTGAATGTGTTTGATTTTCTGATTTCATGTTTTCATGGTTAAATACAATAATAGTGATTAAGTGGTTGATGTGTTAATGGTTTTGAAGTATTGGTTACAACTGATTCACCCCTCCTCTCAATTGTATTGCACTTTTCAACAATTGGTATCAAAGTGAGGGTTCCTCGGTAAAAAGCCTAACAACTTGAGGTAGATCAGAGATGGCACACAAAAAGGAGTCTCTATAGTTTAATGGAACAAATTATGATCTATGGAAGGTACGAATGAAAATTCATCTCATTTCTCTTGGTCATAATATTTGGAAGATGGCAAATACAAAGTATACTATTCCTAACAATGGTACATCATTTGAAGATGATGTCAAACAATATGAATTAAATGGAAAAGCTAGAGATGCTCTGTTAAATGCCTTATCTAACACTGAGTTGGTGAAAGTTATGGATTTGGAGACTGCTCATGAGACCTAGTAAAAGTTGAAAAGTTTATGTGAAGGAGATGATTCTGTAAAAAGTGCCAAACTACAAAACCTGAAGGCAAGATATGAAACCTTGAAGATGAGTGAAGATGAAAACATAACTATCTACATGCAAAAAACTAATGAAATTGTCAATGGAATCAAAGGTCTTGGAGGAACTATTAATGAGGATGAGGTTGTGATGAAGATTCTTAGGTCATTGCCTAAATCGTATAGTCACAAGGTGGAAGCAATTGAAGAGGCTATGAGTGTGCAAAAAGTTACAAAGGATCAGTTGCTTGGGAAACTTACAGCTTTTGAAATGAGAAAATTTGGTGATGCTCTACCAAAGATTAAGATTGCTTTCAAAGCCACCACTTCAGAAAAGACTTCAAGAGCTCAGAAATATGTTGTGGAATCTGATGATGACCTTGATGAGGTTGAAGCCAAATTTGTAGACAAAATGCAAAGAGGTACTGGTAAGTTTAAAGGCAAATTACCATTCCAATGCTTTTCTTGTGGTAAAATTGGTCACTATGCCTCCAGTTGTCCGAAGAGAATTGAAAGAGGTAAGAAGAAGTTTGAAAGTAGACCTAGAATTATCAAGAAATGCTATTATGTTAGAGATCTTGATGATGATGGTGTAATAGATGATGAGTCTGATGATAATAGTACTAGTGCAAATGAATGCTTGTTTAATGCTATTAAGGAAGAACTTGTGTCTACTAAGCCTACTAGCTATGTGAAGGTAGAAAAACCAATGGAAGAAAGTGCTTTGTCTGTCCAGGTTGAGAAGGATAAGGATGAATGGATCATTGACAGTGGATGTTCAGATCACATGACCGGTCACAAAAGTAAGTTTGTAAGTTTGGAAAAGTATGATGGTGGATTGGTTAGGTTTGGAGATAATGCAACTGGTAAGATCTGTGGAAGAGGATCTATTTCTTTTGATGGCAAGCGTAATACAAATGATGTTCTCTATGTAAAAGGTCTAAAGCATAATCTTTTAAGTGTTTGTCATGTTTCAAATATGTGCCTATGATGTGTTGTCATTGATGTCAACATATCGCTTTGTTAGAAATAGAGGAAATAGTGCAGATCAGTGAAGTACATTGCTCCGCATTTCTAGAGGAATGAAGATCAAAGTACGCGGACCATATGGCTATGTAGAGGATTATCTGAAGTAGCTCCAGTTAAGATTTGAGAGGTCCACATGAAGATTTGAATAAGCTATGGCCATTTGAGTAGAACTGGGTTTTGCAGTGTTCAGAAGAGACAGAGTGACAAGAAATTGGTCCAGATTGCTCCACAATAAAAACTTATGATCTATAGATCTAGAGGCATGTTTGGGAAGTTAGTGTGTATCCTCAACTAAAGTGGTTCATGGTTTGGAGGTCTGCAAGCAATCTTTCTAGTGTGACAGTCATGGCAGATAGTGTTCTTGAGGTACCAAATGAAGATGCAAGTGATTCTGATGATTTGGAGTAGTATGGATGTTATTGTTGAATTCAATGTGCTTGTGGAGGTCTCTAGATTGTGTGCCTACTGTGTTGGAGGTCTGCATTAAAGATTGAGCTCGTTGTTGAATATTTTTTTCCTTGATGTTGCTGTTCTTCTCAGTCTTGGCCAACGGATGATTCAAGCATGTTGTGGATGATCTAAGGGCATTCTCTGGAGTGTAGCATGTTGATCGAAGAAGATTCAAGTCCTAGATATGTTTGTCTGACAGTACAATGATCTGCATTAAGTCAAGCTGACCTTGATGTTCATTCCAAGGTTGATGAAGCATATAAATACTTGTAGATGATTTGTGGAAAGTTGTCCTTGTGTGAAAATCATAAAATCATAAGAAAGGTATAGAGATAGAGCAGAGAAAAGGAGAAGCAGAAGAACAAGAGCAGTAGAGAATGAAGAGTTAGCTAAGAAGTGTTTGGGGCAGAGCAAAAGTTTTGTGAAATATCAGTGGGACTGAATCAGGCATGAAGAAGATGTTATTTCTTAGTTCATTCTTTTTGTATTAAACAAAAAATCTTGTACGTAGTGAGCCTCATGTAGGCAGTGATCCTCTTTGAGCAGTGAGCTCTGGGTAGTGCACTTGAAGGCAAGTACCTTCCCATTGCTTTTAAGTAGTTTTAATTGGGTATGAATCTTGTGGGTTAAGCCCCACCATGGTTTTCCCTTAATTGGGTTTCCATGTTAAAAATTTGGTATCAAGTGTGTTAATTATGTTTCTACTCATGTGTTGTTGATTCATGCTTTAATGTTTACATCATTAATCTATTTGTAAGTTGTGAAAGAAGATTAAAAGTAGAAAAGGTTAAAATTGTGGGACAACTGATTCACTGCCCCTCTTAGTTGTCTGACCTAATTCCAACAATTGATATCAGAGTTGGTTCCTCTAAAAGAAGCTTGACCGCTTGAGGAGATCCAAGATGTCAACTTACAAGAAGGAAAGTCTGAGATTTGATGGAACAAATTACTCCCTTTAGAAGGTGCACATGCAGTGTCATTTGCAATGTATGGGTGATGCCTTTTGGTTGATAACTAAGGACGAGTATAAGATTCCAAAGAATGGCCCTTCAACTCTAGATGAACTCAGGGAAGATGAATACAATATTCAATCTAAAGAAACATTGTTGAGTGCCCTGACTGATACAGAAATGACAAATGTCCTGGAATTGAAAACTGCTCATGAAATCTGGAAAAAGTTGGAAACTCTGTATGAAAGTGATAAATATGTCAAATGTGCCAAGCTATAGAGTCTGAAGGGTAAATACAAAAGTTTGATGATGAGTGAAGATAAAAACATTAATTCTGACATGCAGAAGGTGAATGAACTTGTGATCGGTATCAGGAGTGCTAGTGGAATATTTTGTGCAAACTGGTTTAAACCCTCCATACCTAGGGTTTTGGGACAAAATGAATCATTTTTCCTCTATCCTTTGAAGGTGATCATCCATTTTCAGTGAGATGGAGGAAGTTAGATTAGGTTTCATGTTTTTTTTGTTGTTTGCAAGGTTACTCTCCTCCCTCCAAGGTGTATGGCATGCCTCTAACTAGTCAAAAATAGTGACTAGTTAGCTATGCAATGGTAGAAGATAGTGGGAATACCAGAATAGTTAAGTGTTTGATTAAATGGAGGTTGATTTCTATGTTTTAGTGTGAAGGCAGACCTGTACAGGAGTCCAATTGTTCCAGGTCAAGGATGCTTGATACATTTCCTTCTCCTAACCTCAAACTAGGCCTGTTTTCTAGAAGAAAAAATAGTTTGCCGTCCTTGCTCATTGTGATAGATTACGGACCTGCACATTTGTGGAAGGTTGTGAATCCATCATGGATGTTTGAATGTGTAGTAAGTCTACATGGTCATTTGAAGGTCTGAGGAGTTGATTTTGTGTGAGTCATCCTTAAGGACTACAAAGAAGTAGTCTTCCTCTTTGGCACTGTCATGAGACAGTCATATGGAGATTTGTTGCTCACTATTTTGGAAGGTGTAGAATGAGGTTTTTTTTGGTCAGAGACCTTGTTCCATGCATGTCCTAAACAAGTATATGTTAATTGATGTTTGATGTCCATGTTGGTAGGGGTATTGGTAGTAGGTTGTGAGCTCCTGAAGGTGGGTTGTGCTTCTAGGTTGGGTTGAGCTATGACTCCTCAAAGTGAGAGTTGAGTAGCCTATGTGGTGGACACTAGGGTGTGGTCCTAGGCTAGGTCAATCTCCTAGAGTAGCCTTGTGTAGGCTTATAATCACAAACACCTTTGTAAACCTCTTGAAGGAAGCATTGAGATCTAGGTTCTTTGAGTGAACTTCACCAACTACTACCTATATGCTCTGCATCAATTAGGTACACAAACTAAAGGTAACATATTTCATTTAAGTGGTACTGGAAAAAGTTGTTTGATTGCTTAGAGTTGGTTATGGCATAGGAGAGTGTGTCATGTGAATTTTGATAATATTGTCAAGATAAGTTCTACTCAGGCTGTGAGAGATCTTCCAAAACTTGTGAAACCTACTGATGGCATGTGTAGAGAATGTCAATTGGGTAAATAGAATAGAACTTAATTCAAGAATAAATAACAATTTTCAAGTGGACCATTGGAACTTGTGCATATTGATCTATGTGGTCTTGCTAGAATTAGAAGTGTGCAAGAAGACATATTTTATGTTGATGATTGATGATTACTCCCGGATGATGTGGGTAACCTTCTTAAAAGAAGAATTAGAAGCTCTCGACAAATTCAAGGTGTTCAAGGTTATGGTGGTGAATGAGATTGGTGTGAAGATAAAGTGTCTGAGATCTGACAGAGGTGGAGAGTTTACCTCCGGTGAGTTTGATACATTCTATGAAAAGCATGGAATAAAAAGATAGTTATTTGCTCCTAGGACTCCTCAGCAGAATGGAGTTGTGGAAAGAAAGAACCAAACCATTCAAGAAGCTGCTAGGACCATGATGATGGAAGAAAATGTTCCACAAGTCTATTGGAGAGAAGCTATGAGTACTGTTGTCTACACTCTTAACCGAGTGCAGATCAAAGGTAATTCTGGTAAGACACCTTATGAACTATGGTTTGGTCACCCTCCTACTGTGAAATATTTTAGAGTTTTTGGTAGTAAATGCTATATCAAAAGAGATGAGGATCTAGGGAAGTTTGATTCAAGAAGTGACAAAGGAATATTTTTGGGTTACTCTACTCAAAGCAAGGCATACCGGTGCTTCAACAAGAGATTGAAAAAGATTGTTGAAAGTGCTAATGTTAAGGTTGATGTGAGAAAAGAAAGACCTTCCAGGCCTAGTGGATATGATTCAGATGATCAAGATGAAAGTCAAAGTCAAGGAAAGCAAGTTCAAACCCAGACTCAGATCCAGATTGATATGGAGAACCCAGTGACTAAAGAAGTTAGTGAAAATGTTGAGGAACAAGCTCAAGAATTAGAAATTCAAGAAACTCCCAAAACCCCCAGGTATGTAAGGTTGAATCATTCTAAAGATCAAATCATAGGAGATAAGAATAAAGGTGTTCAAACTAGAAGAATTACTAAAAATCAATTCGAGTATTGTTTTATTTCAAAGATTGAACCAAAAACAGTGAATGAAACTTGTAATGATGAAAATTGGGTAAAAGCAATGGAAGAAGAATTAATGCAAATTGAAAAGAATCATACTTGAGATCTTGTTCCTAGACCTAAAAATCAAAATGTACTTGGAACCAAATGGGTCTTCCAGAATAAATTGAATGAAGATGGTGAAGTTGTGAGAAACAAAGCAAGATTGCTATGCAAAGGATATTCTCAAGTAGAGGGAATTGATTTTGAAGAAATATTTTCTCCGGTGGCAAGAATTGAAGTAGTCAGATTATTTCTTGCATTTGCTGCTTTCAAAGGTTTCAAAGTTTACTAAATGGATGTCAAGTTAGCATTCCTGAATGGAGAGTTAGAGGAAGAAGTCTACATTGAGTAACCAGAAGGATTCCAGTTGTCTAATCAAGAAGATATGGTCTGCAAATTGAGGAAAGATTTGTATGGACTTAAGCAAGCCCCAAGAGCCTAGTATGCAAGATTAGATAAGTATCTGCTAAAGCTAGGATTTAGCAAAGGCACAGCTGACAATAATCTTTATTTCAAGATTGATCATGAGCACATCTTAATTGTTGAGGTATTTGTTGATGATATCATTTTTGGTGGAAATGGAAGCATGTGTAAGAAATTTGCTGATCAGTTGCAAAGTGAATTTGAGATGTTCATGTTTGGTGAAATAAATTTCTTCTTAGGTCTACAAATCACTTAGTCAGATAAAGGTATCTTCATATCTTGGTCTAAGTATGTGAGAGAATTGTTGAAAAAGTTTAGAATGGAGGACTCAAAACCAGTAAGTACTCCTATGGTAACCAGATGCAAGTTGAGTAAAGATGATGATTCACCTAAGACAAAATAGAAAAGGCATAGATCAATGATTGGAGGATTGCTTTATTTGACTCAAACCAGACCTGATATTATGAATGCAATTAGACTTGTTGCTAGATTTCAAGCTGATCCTTGAGAATCCCATGTTGTTGTTAGGGTTAGACGATAGAAGATATCAATTAAATGCAAATAAAGATTAAACAGAGGAATGAAAAATACATAGAAATAATAACAATGAGAGACAAGTTTTAACGTGGTTCACCCAAACTCGGGCTACATCCACCAATAGAGAGTCCAATATTATTATCCAGTAAATCAAACTGATTACAACTAGCAATCCCTGCAACTCAATACCATTACAAATGCTACAATACAATATCCCCCAAAATCCTAACCCTTAGCCACTTTTATCAAGCCTTATGTTAGTTACAAAAATAGGGTTTTTTTATGTCGGTGAGAATACATAACTAGTGTACAGTACTTGCATTATTAGTCACCACCTACCAACAGTTGTAGCAGTCAAAAGAATTTTTAGATATCTAAAGGGAACATTTGATTATGGCTAATAGTAACCAAAGGATAATGACTTCACTATTCATGCATATATAGATGCTGATTGGGCAGGAGATGTGGATGATAGGAAAAGTACTAGTGGTGGTGCATTCTTCTTGGGAAGGAGATTGGTTTCTTGGTTGAGCAAAAAGCAAGAGGCAATATCTCTGTCTACTGCAGAGGAAAAGTATATAGCAGCAGTAAGCAATTGTACTCAAGTCTTGTGGATGAAGCAAATGTTGAAGGATATCAGAATTGTGTTTGAAGAGCCTGTTACAATCTTCTGTGATAATTCAAGTGCAATAAACATCTCAAAGAATTTGGTGTTGAATTCAAAGACAAAGCACATATCCATCAAGTTTCACTTGTTGAGAGGGAAGGTAAGTGAGAATGAAGTTAGATTGGAGTTTGTTTCTTCAAAGGATCAGATTGTGGATATATTCACCAAGCCTCTGCCTAAGGATACTTTTGGGTATCTCAGAGGGAAGCTAGGGGTTATTACCCCTCCTATTCAGAACTAAGATGCATTAGTGTGCATCAATCCAATGGAATTCACAATCATATCTTGTGATCTGGATTGATGTTAAGGAGATACTACTTAGGGGGAGAAGTCAGTATACAAATTTTGGAGATCAATCTGAAACAAAAAGGGGGAGAAAAGATTGCAAATATGTGCCCTTTTCCATTGATGTCAAAGGGGGAAAGAAGTCATGTGAAAAACTAGTTGCTGATGAAAAGGGGAGTAGTGAAGAAAGTGGTTGCATAAGTGATAAGAGAAAGGGGAAGAAATCCTTGTCTTGATGGTTGAATCATTTTTTCACATCATATGTTGCCATCAATGAAAAAGGGGGAGATTGTTGCAAATATGTGCCTATGATGTGTTGTCATTGATGTCAACATATCCCTTTGTCAAAAATAGAGGAAATAATGCAGATCAGTGAAGTAGATTGCTCCGCATTTCCATAGGAATGAAGATCAAAGTACACAAACCATATGACTGTGTAGAGGATTGTCTGAAGTAGCTCCAATTAAGATTTGAGAGGTCCACATGAAGATTTAAAAAAGCTATGGCCATTTGAGTAGAACTAGGTTTTACAGTGTTTAGAAGAGATAGATTGATAGGAAATTGGTCCAGATTGCTCCGTGATAAAAACTTATGATCTGCGGATGTAGAGGCATGTTTGGGAAGTTAGTATGCATCCTCAACTCAAGTGGTTCATGGTTTAGAGGTCTACAAGCAAACTTTCTAGTGTGACAGTCATGGCAAACAATGTTCTTGAGGTACCAGATGAAGATACGAGTGATTCTAATGATTTGGAGTAGTACGGATGTTATTGTTGAATTCAATGTGCTTGTGGAGGTCTCTAGATCATGTGCCTACTGTGTTGGAGGTCTGCATTGAAGATTGAGCTCATTGTTGAAGATTTTTTCCTTGGTGTTGCTATTCTTCTCAGTCTTGGCCAACCAAATGATTCAAGAGTGTTGCGGATGATCTAAGAGCAATTCTCTGGAGCATAGCATGTTGATCGAAGAAGATTCAAGTCCCAGATATGTTTGGCCGATAGTATAGTGATCTGCATTGAGTCAAGCCAACCTTGATGTTCATTCCAAAGTTGATGAATTGTATAAATACTTGTGGATGAGTTGTGGAAAGTTATCCTTTTGTGAAAATGGTAAAATCATAAGAAAGGTACAAAGATAGAGAAGAGAAAAGGAGAAGCAGAAGAACAAGAGTAGTAGAGGATGAAGAGTTAGAGAAGAAGTGTTTGGGGCATAGCAGAAGTTTTGTGAACTATCAATGGGACTAAACCAAACATGAAGAAGATGCTTT
Organism: Cunninghamia lanceolata; assembly: GCA_027924645.1. Taxonomy (NCBI): domain Eukaryota; kingdom Viridiplantae; phylum Streptophyta; class Pinopsida; order Cupressales; family Cupressaceae; genus Cunninghamia; species Cunninghamia lanceolata. The sequence goes on along the minus strand of BSBN01001565.1, from coordinate 365,381 downwards.
TTCTTAGTTCATTCTTTCTGTATTAAACAAAAAATCTTGTAGGCAGTGAGCCTCTTGTTGTGCCTCACACATACGCCCCATTTCAAAAAATAGGGACCCCCTCTTTCAAATTTTGTTTAGAATGTCAAGTGAGTTTTTTCCTTCTCCTAGGTGGTCAAGTGGTCAAGGTGTACATTTTTCCATGTTGAAAGTCTAAAGTTGAAAAATCGTTTCAAAATCTGCTAAGTTAAAGTCCTTACATTTCTCCCAGTGAGTTTGATAGCCATTCGGTGCTAAAACTGGTCTCAATCGACCTTTACACTGAAATGATCCTCAACTAACCTTTGCACTATAAACCTTTGCCTCCAACCTCGGCACTAAGTTAAAGCATCTCTGACCTTTGCGCTATTTTGCCCGTCTATCAACCAAATTAGACGATGGTGAAATCCCCGCTAGTCCGAGGACCTGAAAAGCCCCACAAAGCATGTATAACGGAACCTACTGCCGCAGCGCTAAAAGCATCATCTGCTGACTAAGTCTATCACACCCTAAAATCCCCACCAAGTCAGAGCCTACCAAAAGCCGTGCAAACCCTAAATCTGCAAAACCTCCTGACTGACACTGCATACATTTTGGCATTTATGGCGATTAAATGAGAGGAAATAAAAGGGATTCCCCATCATTTTGAAGCTCAGTTTTCATTCAAACAAATGTTTTGGAGCTCTCCACAATTTATCACATGATCCCTCTGCTCAGCTCATGGATTTAAACCAATGACCTCTCCATGCCTGTGCATTTCAGAATTGACACACCTCAGCTATACCAGGTAGGGTTTCAACTTGCCTTTAGGGTTTCTTTTTATGTAGCTAGGGTTTCATGTTCAAAACATGTTTTTAGCAGTATGAAAATTGGGCATATTATTAGGGTTGTATGAATTAAACTGTTTTACCAATTTGCAAACCCTAGTTTGGATTCTCTTAGGAAAACGTAGTTTTTTTATTACCATAGGCAAAACGAAGAACTTGCCGAACAAATCAAACTCAAACACATTTTAACCGATCAACAAAATGAAGGGAAAATAGTTTTGCGCCAAAATGATGTCTGACTGACTTTCAAAAAACTTCATGATCGATCCAGTCAATCAGCGGCCTTGAAAACCCCTGCCAGGACTCTAAACCAAGTTAACGCTGAAAACCTCATTCTCCAACTCCACGCTGTTCTTTGACTTAACTGATTTGGTTGGTGGGATCCAAAAGCCCCGCAAAGTCCTAAAGACTATTTTGCACTAAAACTACCTTGTGCCGACTTTGCGCTAAAAGACCCTCTCTAACTTTGGTCTGGGGACTAAGAAAACCCTGCCGGTTGGTAGTAACCAAAACCTCTACTGACGACAAAAGAATGACTTTGCGTTGAAAGTAACTCCATCTGACCTTGTGCTAAAATATGCCATCATCGACTTAGTCGGTTGACTTCAAAACTCGCACAAGGTCCGACAAGACCCAATCCCGTACAAAAGCAGTGAAAACTATCCTAATGGTCTTGCGCTAAGTTTTCAACCGACAGACTAAATAAATAACTTGAGTCGGTACCCTCTGAAATTCGTACAGGTCAGTTGATCATGAAATCCACGCAAAATGTTGAATGCATGAGAACAATGAAAGAACAATTGGTCGGATGGACCTGATTTCCCCGCTAAGGTTGGTAGACCTCAAAAGAAGTACTTTCCTGTTTGTAGGTTGGTTAACCTTGAAATTAGCGCAATTTAAGAAAAATGATTGTTTTTAAGGAATTTTCAAAAGGAGAAGTGTCTGAAATGATGTGATAATGACTGCAAATGATGAATTATGATGTTTTACATATTTTAAATGGAATTCTTGCAGCATTTGAAGTGTTTATTGCATACACTGATATTGAAATGCTTATTATGGGATTATGTAATGGATGCAATGATAGTAAATGTCATATTTTATTCTTTTAAGAGCATGTTAGTAACTTACCAGATCCATTATAGATTCATTGGTTGAGAGTCTAGTGGTCCACTTGATAATCATAAAACTTAAACTTAGGAGTTAGTGAAAATATTTCAAGGTATCAAGCTTATAAGGTCTAGTCCTGTAGGTTAGATGACTGCACGAGCTCAAATCATGAGGTATGAATTCAAAGGCATCCCTCCAGAGACAAAGATTCATACTAGATGGAGTGATATAGGAGATACAGATCTGGGTCACATAGACCTAGATGATTTCAGAGTTAGAATCTTTGGTCCAAATCCAACACCCAAGGTAAAGAAAGTGAAAGATAGTGGGATTGCACAAGCTGCTGCCTTCCCTACATCTGTTCAGTGTGCTGAACTTATAGTCACTTGTGCAGATAGATATGACAATGACTAGAACAATCCAAACTACCAATGGAGACATCTTAGCTGACTTAGGTCCACCCTCCTTGGCTGAAGCTTTTGACATCCCATGGCACACAGTAATGACCATGCCAGATAAGGCAGAATCAGAGGTCACATACAAGAAAGATGAAAGTGGATGTAGGAAGCATATGAATGAAAACTAGGCAAAGAGCAGAAGGTCTGCCATGAGCAAATTCCCTCAAGTACTATACAGAAGTGATTTTCATGATGAAATAGGGGATTTTATAACTTTCCTAAGTAAAATATATGGATTAACCACATCATCAACTTTTCAAGGGTGGATGTTTGTCATAGTTGAGGCGATATTGAAAGGAACTAAGTTCTACTGGTCACAAATTCTCAGTGATAACATTCATGAGGCATTCAACAACTTCAAAGAAAAGAGATTATTTAGGTGGACATCCTATGTCGTCTATGCATTGGCAAGAAGAAACCATTATGTGGGGTTGTCTAAAATATGAGAAGTTGGAAATGATGAACAGACCCAAGTCAAAGTATATGAGTGCTATCCATAGCTCACATTGTCTCAATCTCTGATGCATTTTAAAAGGGTGAATGATGCTTTCACCATGTATATAACAAGAATGTTACAAGGTAACACAGCCATGAGGATTTCTAGAGGCTATGAATGAAATAACTAGATATGGAAGGTGGTACATCCAGTTTGAAAAGTTCACATATCCAAGGATACAAGGTTTCACTGGGATAGCTTACAAACTCCCTAGATATCTTGATGATAAGATAGTCCTTTTGGAATTACCTAGGTAATTGATCCCTTGTGTTGAAAAACTCAAGCACTTGCATAGAACCAATGTACAATTTCCCATCCAGTTAGGAAAATGGAATTATGCATGTCCTTCATTGGCATCAGCTAAGCATTCAGATAAAAAACTTCAACTTCTCAACCTCCACTACTACAATGTAAGGGATCACTTTGATCCAAATAAGGTGATGGAGAGGTTTGTAAGAAAAAAATTGTTCCACAAGATGCATATAGAAGACTTTTGGGTCAACTGTATGGATGATTACAAGGTTATGAAGAAAGCTCATTCAAGGTTATCTTTGGCATTTATAAGGAAATTTCACATCATTGTAGTACTAGAAATGCTAGAAGATGATGAGAATGTTATGGTCAGAGGAACTTGGGAGGTTCAATACCGCCAACCAATCCCTCTACCTAATTGGGCCAATGCTGAGGAAAGTTCTCTTGACATCATAATGAAAGAGCCTATTAGACTAAGCAAAGCATGGGTGAGAGTTCAGATGGCTGCCTTGGAGAGACAAGGGGTACAACTCACTTATGCTGCACCAAAATCAGATAAGGAATCTAGAAGAGAAGAAGATGAACCAATAAATATAACAGATGAGGCAGAGCCAGTTCAAAAGCAAAAATTTGACAGTGAAGAGCATGTACCATTAGCAGATAAGGCTAAGGCACAAAGAGCAAGAAAACTTCTACAAAATCATCTAAGAAGGATCAACCTCCTTTTGCTAGGACAAGAGCTTCGAAGAAAAGGGATGTACCCAGTGGTTCTGGAGAAGGCTCCAAGGCAAAGAAAATCAAGGTAAAAACTCTTACTCATGCTGTAGAAGTTGTTGATGTAACTCATGATGAGACCAACTTGCCAACTTCCCCATCTCCCTCTTCTCCAGATGTGAATACAACTATACTCTCTTCAACAGCTATTGCTACTGCATCTACTTCCATTGCTTCCACTGCTGCACCTATGAATTTGGCTACCATTGTTCAGGAAACTGTCTCTACTACTACTTCACCTTCTACTACTATTTCAACTATTTCTTGCTCATTGGCTATATCTTCTAGCACTCCTAGAAGTCCCATTTCCTCTATTGTTGCCACCTCATGTTCCTCTCCCACCACCATACCTTTACCTTCCATCTCTTCAACTCCATTATCTACCTCCATAGCATTACCTCCCATTTCTACAATTCTTTCACCTTCTCTTCATTTACCCTCACTATCTATTTCTTCACCCATCATCATTTCCTCTATCTTACCAACATCTTCTATCTCACCAACTTTGGGGTCAGCCATGCTTTCCAATTTGACACAAATGAACTTACCTTCAGTTGCACTGCTCATATCCTCTATCATTCCTATCTCTTAGATTCCTATGGATCAAAATTCAATCTCCTTAGCTATGCCACTACTGCCAAGAATTGACAAGGTATGTGCAGAATTGGGTTTACAATAGCTAGAAATAGAAACATTGCCTAAATCAGATAAAGACTTATTTGTTGAGGCAAGTAATGAAATCCCAAATGAACCTTTGGCCAAAGCAGTTAGTGTTGAAGTTATTGATATATCTGACAATCCTCTAGAGAAAGATCAAACAGAGGCAATCTTCAAATCAGGTCAGGAGAACGTAATGGTAAATTGGAGAAATCTCACTGATGAAGGAGATAAAGAATTGGATAAAGATAAGGGGTCAGAGCAAGAACAAGGGTTACTTGAAGAACCTCCCAAAACTGAGTGTGAATATCAATGAACTAAGTAAGCCCTCTTCTTCAGTGCCTGAGTGGTTATAGAACAGAGTGGCATACCCTAAGCCATAGGTAGAAATAATGCAATTGGATTTGAGCATAATCTTGGCACAAGCTCAAAAGCCAAAGAAACAAAAAAAAGCGAAGATACAATCAAGGATTTATAAAGATGAGACTGGGACCAGGATTACTGAAATAGCTATCCCACTGGCTGACACAAATAGAGAACAAGTCAGAGCCAAGGATTATGTCATCTCAATGGTTAATCTGGGACCGACCACACATGCTCAAAGAGTCAATGAATTTAAATAGTCGGTCACTTCAATTCTGGAGTAGTTGGATAGAGAAGAGCTGTCAAAGAAAGAATTGAAATAGCAGAATGAGGAACTCCAGACTTGCTTCCAGTTCCTAATTAAACCAGTTGATGCTGGTGGGGATATAAGGACAGTGCCTACCTTCCTATCCACGGATGAAATGGTGAATCTCGGTGAGGTAAGGACCATGTCACAAGGTACTCAGAAGTGGTTAATCAAAGTATGTGAGAAGGGATGTGAAACCATTGATCCTGCAACCCAAGCATATAAGAAGTTAGTTGAGCTTCATGAGAAGTGGAAAGATCTGCGAGAGGAATGTGACTCTTTTGAAAAATATTATTCTCACATGTTTCCCAGAGTCAAGAGTATTAGAGATTTTCCTACACAGACTTTATTGGTTAAGAATATTCTAACTGGTGACAAGTTATCAAAGGTTATTGAGTGGTACCAATAGCTGAAATTGAGAAAAAAAACCTTTGAGAACATAAAAGAAGGTTATAAGCTAGCAGATGAAGAAGTTTGGGCATAATTCTATGATATTAATGATACTTTAAAATATTGCTTGGAAGAAGCCTACAATGATTTTGCACCCTATGATGTTGAGAAATGCAAGGACAAATTGCATAAGGTCATTTTTGAGAATACTGAGCTGGATATGGAGGACAGGTTGGATAAGGTCAGCGACCTTAAGGCTGAATTTAATGCATTACACAAAGCAGGGGCATAAATAGAAAGGATATACAATAGGTTCAACCGAGAGCTGGAGATATTTGAATATCAAGTTAGCCATCTCAAGAATCCAGATCCTTTGGAAATCAATCCAACACTTGAAGCATGGCTTGACTACCGCAACAAGCTGGCATAAGAAGACAAAATCAATTTGGATGAAGAAACTTAATGAATTTTGATTATTTTGTATTAGAAATGAGCTTTTCCATATATATATTGAGTTGGGTAGTCAAAATGTCTAGGTTCAATGTATCTGGGGGCTGTTTTTCATCTTTTTCATAAGAGACAAAATGTAATTCAAGATTTGCTATGAGCTATTATGAATGCATTTATTGATGTAATCTAGACCATTGGTGTTGAGTTAATCTTCACCGTTCATTGAAAAACTCAGTATGGCTCCTCTATATAAAGGGATGCCATTTCCACTATTTGTAAGAGAGAATTCTTGATGCCGAATTGTTGACATTCTACCATTTGAAGTAATACAAAGCAAGTTTTTGTAGTTGTTTTGAGAATTTGTGTATTGTGTTCCTTACTTGGTCTTCATGGTTCACTTCTTGCTTTCCCATAGTTAGTTAGTTGTCCTTTTATAATGTTCATGGCTTGTTGAAAGTATTTGATGAACACTCTATATCCATACTTTTAGTTATTTGCTGATGGTAGGTAACTGTGTAAAGTTAGTCTGGGATGATCAGATGTGCTTAAGCTCAATTACATTTCAAGAGTTAAATTGCACTGTCTATTGGGTATTTAATGAATGAATGTAATATGAAAATCTTTCAATTTCCATTGAAGGTAGCACCATTTTCTACAGTGCTGTAACATCAACTTTCAGTTTGGTAACTCAGAAAACTAGTTAAATTTTAGAGTGTTTGTCTACTTAAAGTGATCTACACATTGTGAATGTCACTTAGGATTTCTCTAAAACCCTAACCTCTTTTGCATTTTCTTTGAAAACCATTGTTAGATTAGGAATTTCAGCAGCATTTTACATTGTTTTATCAGCTAAAATCATAAAGGGTTTATATGTATTTGCTATCCCAACTCTAAAAATCTATAGATTGCATGTAAGACCCCTTGTAGGCACAACTAGAACATACCAATTGAGAGATTCCAAGCAAACTAAGACCTAGTTGTAGAAACCTTGGAGTAGTCTTACCTAGGGTAGGATACTTTTCAAGAGAGGTGTGAAACTAGCAATCACACCTGTGTTGTTGTGTGCTAAAACACTCATCAACACCTCTTGTAGGCAGTGAGCCTCTTTGAGAAGTGAGCTCTGGGTAGTGCGCTTGAAGGCAAGTGCCTTCCCATTTCTTTTAAGTACTTTTAATAGGGTACGAATCTTGTGGGTTAACCCCCACAGTGGTTTTCCCTTAACTAGGTTTCCATGTTAAAAATCTTGGCATCAAGTGTGTTAATTGTGTTTCTGCTCATGTGTTGTTGATTCATGCTTTAATGTTTACATCATTAATCTGTTTGTAAGTTGTGAAAGAAGATTAAAAGTAGAAAAGGTTAAAATTATGGGACAACTGATTCACCCCCCCTCTCTCAGTTGTCCGACATACTTCCAATAGGTCAGATGTGTGATAAAGGGTATGATTTACGATTCATGGAGAATGCATGCAAGATCTTGGAAAGCTCCAAAACATCGATTGTAACTAGAGAGAAGACTAGAGGTAATATTATCACTTAAAGGGAACTGATAAAAGTTGTTTGTTAGCTCAGACATATGAGAGTTGGTTGTGGCATAGAAGGATGTGTCATATAAATTTTGACAATCTGGTGAAGATAAGCTCAGTACAAGCTATGAGAGATCTGCCCAAGATTGTGAAGCCCACTAATACTATTTGCAAGGTAACCCAAATGGGAAAACAAACAGGGACAAGTTTCTAGAGTAAAGAACAATTTTCTACTGGATTGCTTGAGCTAGCAGGCATACAGATTTGTGTGGTCCTACAAGAACAAGAAGTTTGCAAGGACATAGGTACTTTATGTTGCTTATTGATGATTATTCTAGAATGACTTGGGTCACTTTTCTAAAAGACAAATCAGAAGCCCTAGACAAGTTCAAAGTTTTCAAGGAAATGGTTGAGAATGAATTGGAATTGAGGATCAAATGCTTAAGGTTTGATAGAGGAGGTGAGTTTACATCAAATGAATTCAATATATTCTGTGAAGAACATGGGATAAAGAGACAATTGTCTACTCCTAAGACTCCTGAGCAGAATGGAGTTGTTGAAAGAAAAATTAGGACTGTTCAAGAGGCTGCAAGGTCAATAATGATGGAGGCTAACCTGCCGGAAGTGTATTGGAGAGAAGCTATACACACCGTTGTCTACATTCAAAATAGAGTCCAAGTTAAAGGTAATAGTGCTAAAACTCCTTATGAATTGTGGTATGGAAGAACTCCCACAGTGAAATATTTCAATGTCTTTGGAAGCAAATGTTATTGTTACCTAATTTCACTACTAGCTCAATCAGGTAGAGCTTTTGAAGTTTTAAGGAAGAGAAAGGTACATTTTATTTCTGCTGTATTGTATCCATGTGCACAAACAAAACAAATTAAGATTATAGTGCCATTTTGCATTTTAGATGCATAACTTATTTGAAAGATTGTACAAATCTTTTAAGAGGAGAAATGATCTTTATTGGAAAAATAAATGTATAAGCTCTCACACAAGCTGTGAGACTAACTGATTCATTGCAAATGAAAATAAAGACTATACATTTATAGAAAATTAAATAAATAAATGTGCAAATGTTATAGGGTGACTCGTCATTGCCTAAATGATGAGTCTTGGTCTTGTTTGTTTTGTCTTGCATCATCCCATGTTGTTCGCATGTCCTGCACCCAACTGTTATCTCCTTGCTGCCTTTAGTTATCTGTATTGTGGTGCAGGAGCACCTACCTAACAGCTGGCCTTCATGAGGCAGTTAGTAGTTTTAGGTCTTGTTTATGTTTTCAAGAAGGTCTGTTAAGACCAATTGCATGTAATAAGGTCACGCTGATCATGATAAGATCATGCTGACCAGGCTTTTGCTATTTTTAGGTAGTTTGTTAAGACAGTTGTCATGCGGTAGGGTCCGGTTGGATCTCCCAGCCGCCTGGAGAGTTCCCAGCCGCTTGGAGTCGGGTCAGTAGTACTCGTAGGCAAATCTTTATAAGCATGAGGATCGGTTGATTGTAGATCATCGATCGGCAGTGTAGTGTTGCATTAAGCAGAGGAGTTCGAGTGTGCTGTGTGAGAAGCAGTATATTGTATTGCATCTTTGAAATCAATAAAGATCCTGTTTCATTTTCTGTTTGATCTCCTTTGTGTAATCGATCTGCTAGTTTGAGTGGTTTCATGGATTCACTGATCCATTCCACCAGTTGACTCATCTGATCGGTGGAATGGTAATGTACAGTAGATTAGGAGGTAGGTTGTTTTCTATTTGCATGCAGGTGTGCAGGATCGCGGCTGAAAGATGTTGAAGACCCTAGCATGGGCATGTGCTAGGTCAAACTGATAAGACAGAGTGTGGAAGATCACCCTGAGTTGGATCGGGTCATCCCTGGAGGATCGGCGAAGTGAAATTTTGCTAAGTGAAGAAGTTCGCCAAAACGGCATCATCAGGATATCTTGGTGAATATCCTGCAGACAGTTCGGATATCGTCATCCGGATAAGTGAAGGAGAGCAAGATGTTTTCGAGTGCATGAAGTGCAAGTGCGTCGGGGTGATCATCGTCATCTGGAGGAGCCAAGGAGGAGTGCATCGGCATCAGGTAGAAGATCGGGTCATGAAACTGTTGGAATTTGCACGTTGCGAGTGCATCAGGATGTTTTAGGTCGGACATAGACTAAGTGCATGTATCGGCATCAGGATCATCATATCGGAAGTGCCCATCATCCGCGTATCGCGAGCAGATGCGGGAGAGAAAGTTCGTGTTTTTGACTAAGTGTTGAAGAGGTCATCAGGATATTGGGTGACGTCATCGTCATCAGGATATGACGTCATCGTCATCAGGATATTGAGATATCCCCCTATGCGAGTTTAACCTGCCGTCGTTAAAGTGCTTGGGTATCGGCAGAAGGTTGTATTAGCATCATCAGGAGGTTTCGAGAGGACCGGATAAAGCAGATCATGATGCTGTTGTTTGTGTCGTCGGCTAGCGGAGCATCGAAGGTAAGCTGCTGAAGGTGATCGTCATCAGGACATTTGAAGCAACCGGATATTGGTTATCCTGCTGACGAAGGAAGTATTGCATATCATGATGCCGATGGAGTTCGGCGCCCGATGAACAGTGCAACCGGAGGATGTTTGCGCCCGCTGAACATCATGATGATGATGTTAGAAGGAAGGCGGAGGAGGTGAACAGTAGTCGGCAGGAGGATGATTGTGATCGTCCGAAATATGATGATGCTGACTGTGTAACGCGAAACATGATGATGCTGTTGGTGGTTTTAGGAAATATGATGATGATGGCGAAGATGATGATGATGAGGTTGGACTACAGACATTCATGCTATATGCGAAGGTTATAGTGTGGATGCCTCTGCATCATAGTGGTATCAGAGCTCAGCAAAAGGTCTGGGCTGTTGTGTGTTGATTCTGTCACCGAAAGGGCAGAGGTAGAGTTGAATTGTGTGTTGTGTGTGATTGAGAGGTTGACAAAATGCCTCCGAAAGGTAATGGTACTGCAAGGGAATTGCAGGAGATGAAGGAAAAACATGCTAGAGAGATGAGGAAGATGAAGGATCTTGCTGAAGCACTTCAAGCCAGGCTGACAGCCCTGGAAAAGAACAAAAAGAGGGAAGTGGAAGACAGTGAGTCTGAAGAAGATGAAGATACTGTTGAAGAGTATGAAGAGGTAGCTGAAGATCTGGATGCTGAAGACCAGAGATTGGCAAAACTGTTAAAGGCAGTGCAGAGTGAAAAACCTAAGGTAAAGGTTGATGTTTCCAAATATACTGGAAGCTTGAATGAAGATGAGTTGTTAGATTGGATTGCTGCACTGGATAATCACTTTGAATGTGAAGATGTTGCTGAGGATCAGAAGGTAAAGATTGCAAAGACCAAGTTAGGAGGTCATGCTTTGGTATGGTGGGATTATGTACAATCCGAGAGAAGGAAACAAGGGAAGTCAAAGATCACTTCATGGGATAAGATGGTAGCAAGGATCAAGGGTAAATTCTTGCCAAGGGATTATGAAATCCAGATGTTTAAGAAGCTGCAATTTTTAAAGCAGAAAGACAGGGATGTGAAAGCATATACTGAGGAATTTTATCTGTTAAGTATGAGATCTGGTCATCATGAGAATGAGGTAGAAAAGGTGGCTAGGTACTTGGCTGGTTTGAGGTTTAACATACAGGATGAGTTAGTTTTAGCTAACCCTAAGAATGTGGAGGATTGTTATCAAATGGCAATCAGGATTGAAGAAAAGATGAATAGAGGACATGATAAGTCCATGAGAGGAAGAGGAAACAATAGGGGAAGAGGAACAGCCCCTGCACAAAAGCAAACAAATGAGGGTCAAGAAGACACTGGTAAAGGACAAGGACAGTCTGATTTCAGAGGTGGATGGAAAGGTAATAGAGGAAGATTTGGAGGTGGTAGAGGTTCTACTACATTTTCAGGAAAATGTTACACCTGTGGAGAGTTTGGTCATCCATCTTTCAAATGTCCAGAAAACAAAGGTTCATCATCCAGAAATGATAGAACTAGTGACAAGAGAGTACAACTTGTGCAAGAAGAGAAAGTAGAAGAAAGTGCACAGAGTTCAAACAAAGGTCCTGAGAATTATGGATATCCAGAGAGTGGAGAATCATTGATGTTAAGGAGGATTAGTTTGCAGGCATCAAAGGATATGATGCAAAGAAGAGCTCTTTTCAAGACCACATGTAAGAGTAAAGGTAAGGTATGTAAAGTTGTCATTGATACTGGTTCAACAGACAACATGGTATCTCAGGAAATGGTGGATAAACTGAAGCTGGAAAGGATTCCACATCCACACCCTTACAAGACATCTTGGGTGAGTGATAGGCAATCATTTTTTGTCTCTGAACAGGCATATGTGGATTTCCAGATTGGAGCATATCAGGATAGAATTTTGTGTGATATTTTGCCTATGGAATGTTGTCACCTACTGTTAGGTAGACCATGGCAATTTGACAGAAGGGTACTGTATGATGGGTATGCTAATACCTACACCATCAAGAAGGATGGAAAGACTATTAAGTTGATGCCATTGCAGGCAAAAGCTGCAGTACAGAAGGCAGCCCAAATCATTTTAATGGGAACGAAGGAATTTGTGCAGATGCCTAGAGGAGCAGGCATAAAGGCAGTTCAGGACACTACAGGGAAAGGAGTTGTTACAGACAACAAGTTGAAGACAGTTTCAGTTGTGACTGACAGAGGTCAGCAGCAGGTTCAGAAACAGGGGTGCAAACAGCAACCAGTTCAGAAGAATGACAAGGATGTTGTCATAGTTGGGACTATTGCTTGTCCTATAAAGGTTGAAAGGAAGATAGGCTTGAACATTTCAGAAGTTCAAGAGGTAGTTCAGAAAGAGGTTCTGGTCAGACAACCTGACAAACACAAGGTATGTGAGAAAAAGGCATACATCAACAGGCATGAGGATTTACTTGCCAGAAAGCAAGTTACAGTTCAGCAGTCTTGGAGAAGCCAAGAGACAGCAGAGGATAAAGCTGGAGCAGGTCAGACTATTGACAAAGCAAAGTGTAGAGGTGGAAGACTTCCACATACTAAACTCATGGGACATGAGTTCTTTTCTTTTGGGGAGTATGGTGCAGGAGCACCTACCTAACAGCTGGCCTTCATGAGGCAGTTAGTAGTTTTAGGTCTTGTTTATGTTTTCAAGAAGGTCTGTTAAGACCAATTGCATGTAATAAGGTCACGCTGATCATGATAAGATCATGCTGACCAGGCTTTTGCTATTTTTAGGTAGTTTGTTAAGACATTTGTCATGCGGTAGGGTCCGGTTGGATCTCCCAGCCGCCTGGAGAGTTCCCAGCCGCTTGGAGTCAGGTCAGTAGTACTCGTAGGCAAATCTTTATAAGCATGAGGATCGGTTGATTGTAGATCATCGATCGGCAGTGTAGTGTTGCATTAAGCAGAGGAGTTCGAGTGTGCTGTGTGAGAAGCAGTATATTGTATTGCATCTTTGAAATCAATAAAGATCCTGTTTCGTTTTCTGTTTGATCTCCTTTGTGTAATCGATCTGCTAGTTTGAGTGGTTTCATGGATTCACTGATCCATTCCACCGGTTGACTCATCTGATCGGTGGAATGGTAATGTACAGTAGATTAGGAGGTAGGTTGTTTTCTGTTTGCATGCAGGTGTGCAGGATCGCGGCTGAAAGATGTTGAAGACCCTAGCATGGGCATGTGCTAGGTCAAACTGATAAGACAGAGTGTGGAAGATCACCCTGAGTTGGATCGGGTCATCCTTGGAGGATCGGCGAAGTGAAATTTCGCTAAGTGAAGAAGTTCGCCAAAACGGCATCATCAGGATATCTTGGTGAATATCCTGCAGACAGTTCGGATATCGTCATCCGGATAAGTGAAGGAGAGCAAGATGTTTTCGAGTGCATGAAGTGCAAGTGTGTCAGGGTGATCATCGTCATCTGGAGGAGCCAAGGAGGAGTGCATCAGCATCAGGTAGAAGATCGGGTCATGAAACTGTTGGAATTTGCACGTTGCGAGTGCATCAGGATGTTTTAGGTCAGACATAGACTAAGTGCATGTATCGGCATCAGGATCATCATATCGGAAGTGCCCATCATCCGCGTATCACGAGCAGATGCGGGAGAGAAAGTTCATGTTTTTGACTAAGTGTTGAAGAGGTCATCAGGATATTGGGTGACGTCATCGTCATCAGGATATGACGTCATCGTCATCAGGATATTGAGATATCCCCCTATGCGAGTTTAACCTGCCGTCGTTAAAGTGCTTGGGTATCGGCAGAAGGTTGTATTAGCATCATCAGGAGGTTTCGAGAGGACCAGATAAAGCAGATCATGATGCTGTTGTTTGTGTCGTCGGCTAGCGGAGCATCGAAGGTAAGCTGCTGAAGGTGATCGTCATCAGGACATTTGAAGCAACCAGATATTGGTTATCCTGCTGACGAAGGAAGTATTGCATATCATGATGCCGATGGAGTTCGGCGCCCGATGAACAGTGCAACCGGAGGATGTTTGCGCCCGCTGAACATCATGATGATGATGTTAGAAGGAAGGCGGAGGAGGTGAACAGTAGTCGGCAGGAGGATGATTGTGATCGTCCGAAATATGATGATGCTGACTGTGTAACGCGAAACATGATGATGCTGTTGGTGGTTTTAGGAAATATGATGATGATGGCGAAGATGATGATGATGAGGTTGGACTGCAGACATTCATGCTATATGCGAAGGTTATAGTGTGGATGCCTCTGCATCATATTGGAGGGTGAAAACTGATGTTAGAGCAATGACGAGGCATCATATAACATATGACATATATCTACAAACATACAGTCTAATTTTGAAATGCAATAAACCAGTCAGTATCACATGGACCTTCAAGAAACATGATAATCAAGAACATCAATCACATGCACATATTTTCCTAACATGCTTGTTTCCTGTGCAGGTATAGAGAAAGTTATGTTACTGACTTGTTTATCTATTTTCGGCATGTGGAGTGAAATGGGCTCCCACAAGGGTTGAGCCCAACATGCTGCCCTCTGGTTTGGTTAGAGAGGGATAGTCACATTCTACGACAACAAAAGACATCATATAGTGCTTTGAGGAATCATATAAGTAATAAAAAATGAGACATTCTATGACAACAAAAGACATCATATAGTGCTTTGAGGAATCATATAAGTAATAAAAAATGAGCAACACTCTGTATGATTTCAAGAGGATAGCAGAAAGTAAACAAGATAACAGTCATATGCTATTATAAAGTAGTGATAAAGAGATTTTCATAAATAATTATGCCTTGTTAACCCATGTTCATGCCTATGAGACCTTTTGAAGGCATAATACGTGACTATAGAAGACAGTAAAAGCCCTAAGCATAACTGAGCAGTAGAACATTGCGGTCTGCAGAGCAAAGACATTCATCATCTCATTTCATTTCATGTTAGGAATCATGTAGATATGATGCATATTATGCTTAGAGTGTTATTTGAAGTCATGAATGAAGTAGAAAAGTGAATGATGTTTTCCTACAAAACCAAATGCTCTGAAAAGGGAAAGCAACAATGATGACTACCGTAACATAACAGTCAATAATCAATGAGGACAATCATGTTATAAAGAGACCAAGAACAATCCTTGATAGATTAGCCCATGAAATTGCAAGAGAAGTCATAATGGACAGTACAAGCTTGTGTGGTATTTAAACCTCTATAGAGCAGTGGCATGATAGAGTATGCAAACTCTGTCAAAGTCATAACAAGTATACATAGATGCCATCAAGAGAAGACAATGGACAAGAAGCTCTGCATGGATAACAGATAAAGCACAATATTTCATATCATCATGGTAGGTCTGATTATTATCTGCAAGCCCTATGAACTATGAGGAAAGCCTGCATAGCAGTAATGACACTGGCTCAATATATTAGAAGTGTAAATACCTAATCTGTGCCTACATCTTACATTTGAACAGGTTATGCCAAGGCCAGTTAAGCCCTAAAATTTTTTGTGAAGATACAATGACTCTGCCACATGATGAATCCCTATTAAAGACCCCATGAACACTGTCAAATGCCTTGGAGACTACACAGTGACTTAGCAGTCATGTGCTAAAGGACACCAATCAATGAGGAACAATTTTCAAGTATTTGTCAGCAGCATGACAGGTGAATATACAAGCAAATAAAGGACCAAAAGAATAGTCATGGGCTTAATGACTGTCACAAGCCCTAATTATCTCAAGCAAAGTAAATAATCATAGATTTGCATGACAGGACTAAAAGATATACAAGGAACATAAAGGAGCAATCTATTAGCAAAGAAGGGCTAAATCCAACCCCACAGTGCTCCAATATATAATACAAGACTGTGGTTGCAAAATGCAATTTGAGTGATTGTAGATTGCATTAAATTATAGGAGATATCACTTCAGCCCTGCCAATGATGGAAGTCCAATAGTTTCATCAGTGTGAGGTAATATTGGCTATTTTGGAACTATTCCTTGGCCATTGTTATGGTCATCTGCTTGTCTATCTATGGAGGATGTGTCAACAAATTACCACAGTCAAGGAAGAAGCCTCTAGAAAGAGAATATATTGAATCTTTAGAGATAAACGTAAAAGAAACATGAATAGTTAGCTTGCTTTCCAAGTAAAATACAGTGAATGGAGCAGATGAGCAATCAACACAAATAGGTTTAGACACAGTTAGCATAAGGATAGCAGTATAGTTCATAAATCATGTGATAGTAGTTGTATCACTAAAGCACAGTCACATTTCTTTTATTTCTTCCTTGGTTTATCAAAATGTGCTGAGCACTATCTTTCTCACCTGTAGAAAACTATCAAAATATATACAAGTGAGGTTATAAGAATAGTTTTGATATAAACCTGTTGATGATTGTTTTTACACATTCATAACAAAAGTTAAAATTCACAAAAATGAACCTAACTGTCTTGAAAGATATGAAGAAATCAATTAACATTACTTAATCCCAAGTTTCTGTATGGTCAGGTCTTGACCTTGTGGATAATTCAGTAGGTCAATGTGAAGCTGTAATATGCAAGGGGCCTTACGTGATTTAAGGTGTTTTATGATTTACTGGACTCTAATTATGCAAACTATCACAAATATCAACATGTTCTTCATTCTTTTGCATAAAATTGTTACTGTATTACAAAGCTTTATATGATTTATATTAACACAAGCTTTCTGTTTAAATAATATGAAAACTATCCAATATCAACTCAGTTATTCATATTTCCTTCAAATATCAGACAATCTCCTTGAATTTCTGCGTTTAAGCTAAGTATTTCAAATGGTTTGGGAAAAGTTAGAGAAATCTAAACTAAACTTCATTCTACTATAGGATCTAAATGTTCTGTTATGCACGTTGTAAGAAGTATAGTAAACTTGATCAAATCCATAGACTAAACCTTTAAATGTGAATGCCCTGAGTATTTTCACGAACATACATTAAAGATTCCAAGCTTTAAGAGATATTATTTCAAATACATAGAAGAGCAAGAAAACACTCTAAATATAGACATAGAATTCCAAATTCATTTGTATTCAAAACACACAGTCATATATGATTTACAATGTATGAATGACTCTTAGCTTCATTAATCAACTTCACAAAAACTTACAATGCTTTACAGATACAGTAAGGAAGCTAGATGTTCCACGCATTCTTTATTGCAGACACAGGTGACCTCCTTCTACTCTAAACTAAAAGGTCCCTTTACTCAAAATGCTAGGACTAATTACAACTTCTAGCTCTGTTCTACAAATCCTTGTGTGAATCCCTGTGTGAATATTACAAAGTAAAGGGGCTCAATCTATAGCTCTGATTATCCCCAATATAGTTCCAAAACCCTAGTCAATCAACGGTCTGTATCTCAAGTGCAACATCAATCGATGGAAAACAAATCCTGCCAAAAATCTCTAAGCAGCATACTCATACTGGGCATAAAGATCCTGCTTTGGAAACCCTAACAACCATCAAAATATCTTCTGCCGCTTCTGTTGTGATCCATTCCACCCTTCGTGATGTCATCGCCATCAAAGCTCTATCTTTATATCTACCTACACGCACAAACATACATAAAAAATAGATTTAAAATTCATGTTTACCATCATCAATTTATACCTGGTTAGAATGTTCGATAGGCCTTAATTACAGCAATGCCGACACTTTTAAACCCCATTTTATTAGTTATGTATATCCTCATCATCAGCATGACTCTCACAGTTGGGGTAAACTAATAATTTCCTGCCGATCTTACATTTCTAGCTGATGTCTTTATTTCTTTTGTATCCAGATATATACATCGTAAACATACAAGCACCCCTTAACATACAAAGAATATTCTATTTTTAACTCTCTTTTGACATCCGGCGCTTTGTATCTATCGCGTTGTATGTATTGTATTGCATATCGCATATACAAATCCTCAAATATACAAATAGTTTCTTGTATTTAATTCCTTCTTCACATCCGACTTGTATATCAGTTTGTACCTTACAATTGTATATCGGCTTGTATCTCTTAAACATACATTGTAATTCATACAACCCAATATACAAATGGTGGGGTCCACCTCACCTTCCTCTTTTGTATCTCCACAAATGCATAAAGCACTTGTATCAAACCTTTTAGATACAAGTACGGACACATACAAATTCCTTTGTATCTCCCTATCGGACTTCAACCTTTTATAGACCACAGCTTACTCACCTTCGGCTCCGCGACATGTATATAATGTAATGCATCCTTCAATGTACTTTAAGTGTTGATACATCACATTAATTGGAATTTAATCTTTTTGAGTTCTGTGACTTGTATGTATAATGAAATGCATGTATCGAAACATACAACGACCTTATCTCATTTAATAACTATTTCAGTTTCGCCCAATGTATATTTCATTGTATATCACCGAAACATACAAGCCCGCATACATACAAGGACTTAACCTTGTTTCATAACTTTTTGGTTCCACGGCTTGTACATGCCCGTTGTATGTAACCTTTATATGTAAGATACATACAAAGCAAAAGATGCATCCGGCGGACTTAACCACTTATACATTTCAACTGTGAATTCTGTCAGGTCTGCAACTTGCATGTATGAATAAAGCGTTAGTCAAATGCATGCAAAACCCCTTGTATGTAAACCTGATATACAAACAACATTGTATGTGCAACATACAACAAATTGACATACAAAGAACACTGTATACGTGACCCGTTGTATATACAAATGACTTTGTATATACAAACAAACAAACCCATTTAATAGTGCATTTACCAAAAAACATCCATAACCTGCAAAATACAGGGAATTTTAAGATGGTTCAAAAAGCAACCCCTATTCATTTTTGACAAGGAATCCACCCATATTATGCTCTGGCACTTAATGCCATTTTTCTCTATTTTCAACAAGGTTTGTAACTTTCACTTTCTTTTTCCCTTTTACCACCAAACAAACAACACACACACAAGCAAAAGCCACAGCCACAGTAGGGGTCCTCATTTTGCTAAGGAGTAAAATGAGGCATGTTTTGAGCATCACAACAACTAGCAACCAAATAAAATAATCAAATTAAAACCATTAAAGAAAACTAAAAGAAATAAATTCATAACTTCCAACTATCTTTTTTGCAAATCATTATCCAACTTGAGAATTAATGTATTCAATAAGGTGCATGAATTTTCCTTTCAGTTTAAGTGGGTGCACGTGATTAATAATCCTCGTCTTGAAAATTAGTTGAACAAACCAGTGACTGACATTAGACTACATAGTTGATGTCATTCCCTCATAGCCAACCAGATAGAGCCTTGCTGCCAGCAGGCGTCCATAGCCCCAACAAGGTTATCATTACAATTCTCCTAAGTAGAGCCCCACTGCCAGCAAGCATCTATAGCCCCGGTAGAGTTACTTAAATGGCTTAATCTAGATTTTCAATAAAATCCATTTTATTTTTTTATATATTTTTTGTATTTGATAGAGATTTCATAAGATATTACAGTTGTAACTTCATGATGCGAGGAATGATCACTTGCTGAAATTAAGCTGAGAATTGTAATGGTAGCAAGGGTGACCTCTGATTTTTCACCTAATATCTACACTAGTAAGTTCAACAAACCCAAGGATTTTAGGTGTGTCATTGTGAGAAACTTCCTTGAATACTCAACCCACAGTTATTGAATACAAAATTTCACAAGTCAAACAACTTTCTACATTCATGACAGTCACAACAAGCTATGCATAAATTTCAAATAATTAACCTGAATGTTCTAAATTTTCTATTGTTTTTAGTGGTTATCAGTCTACTCTTGCATACTCTAAAATAAAACAAACATCCCTGCTAAGGCAACACAACACACAAACCAACAAAATAAAAGAAAAAACAAAAAGAACAAAATAGAAACATACACAGAACAAAAGAAAACAAAAGAACAAAATAGAAACAACACAGAACTGTACATTATTTGCATTATGATACACAGAAACTAACTACCCTTACCTCAAGCCTAAAAGTAATGTTTCAAGTGTTGGCCATTAACTAGTAATGGCACCTCTTCCCCAGTCAAGGTCTTGAGCCTAAATGTATTGTCTCCAATTATTTCTGTGACCTGTAATGGACCTAACCATAATTTGTCAAATTTTCCATGATTTCCTTTCTTTTCATGTGCTTTATCCTAGCACAACACTAACTTTGATATTCTAAACATTTTGACTCTTTCTCTTTTATCAAACCACCTTTTGACTACTGCTTGATGTTTGACAAATTTCTCAATGGCTTGATCTCTTTTCTCATCTAATTGTAACATTTGTATTATTTTGGCCTCTGTATGATCATCAAAGCCTAAATATTCATTAGCAAACTTCCAAACTGGTATTCTTAAATTCACTGGAAGTATGGGATCAGTCCCATAAACTAAGTGATAAGGTGCATTGCCTAAGGTTGACTTAACCTTAGTCCATTCTACCCATAGCGCATATTTCAACAGTGTGTTCCACTCTCTAGGATTATTTTCAGTTAGCTTCTTGATTATATCCAATAAAATTATGTTTGTAGACTCAGCTAACCCATTCCCCTAAGGATAATAATTTGAAGAAAACTTTAAAACTATCCCATATTCAAATGCCCATTTAGAAAATTTCAAAGAAGAAAATGCAGGGCCATTGTCACATACCAGTGAATAGGGAGTTCCAAACGTGGTTACGATGTTTTCTTCAAGGAACTTGATAACTACCTCAGTAGTAGAGAACTTGCAACATGTGGCTTCAGTCCACCTTGTACAGTATTTAGTTACTGTTAGTATAAACTTGTGTCCTGCAAATGACGGAGGATTTATGACCCCAATGAAATCTAAGCCCCATTGTGCAAATGGTCTAGACTCAATCACTGGCTATAATGGATTAGCCTGATCCTTCCCTTGTCTGTTGTAGTTTGACAAGTGTGACAGCTTCTAATGTGACTCTCTATATCCTTAAACATTGTAGGCTAGTAGTATCCCTCTCTCAATATCTTATGTGTTGTAGCTAAATGGGAACCATGAGCAGTTCCATACTTATCATGTAATTCTGACAACACCTTATCTGCTTCAACTCTATTTAAACATCTTAAATATATTCCATCATGGTTCTTCCTGAATAGAAGCCTCTTTGTACCATGTACTTCTGTGCTTTAATCTTTAAAGCTCTCCTCTAAGAAGATTTCATCTTATTTGGATATTTTCTTGATATTAGAAAAGTGTTCAAATCATCATACCACCGTGATGCATCACTAGTATTTAACACATATTGTTGTTTCACCAAATTTGGATTTGTGTTTTCTATGGTCTACACTAATTCTTGTCCTCTAACCAACTTCATTGGAATGATTTCCATATCAAACTCCTATAGTGTTGTAATCCATTTGGCTCTTTTCTCTCTAGGCTCATTCTGCATCAGCAACATCTTCACGACTGCATATTGTATTATGGATTTAACCTAACTGCATAAGATGTAATGTCTGAACTTTTTCACGCTCTTACTAATGCAAATGCCTATCTTTCTGTATCAAGATATTTCAGTTGTGCATCCTTCAAAGGTGTACTCATGAAGGCTATGGGTTTTTCTTCGTTGTCTTCTCCCTTTTGTGTTAAAGCAGCTGCAACTGAATGTGAGGATGCAAAAGAATAAATGTAAAATGGCTTTGTGTAATCTGGACTTGTCAACATAGGAGCATCAGAAATAGCTTCCTTAATATCTTCAAATGCAGCTTTAGCTACTGGTGTCCATTCTATCTTTGCATCCTTCTTTAGCATGGCATTCAATGGTTGTACAATTTTTACAAACTCTGTAATAAACTTCCTGACAAAATTAATCTTACCAAAAAATGACTTTAGTTCTTTCTTACTATTTGGTAATTGCAATTTATTGATTCCTTCTATTCTATCAGGATCAATAGATATCCCATTTTCAGAAATGACATGTCCTAATAATTTTCCTTCAACCACGCCAAATGAACATTTCTTTGGGTTAAGGGAAATCCCATACCTTTCACATCTTTTAAGTATTTTTCTTAGATCTTCAGCATGAGTGGATACATCTTTAGAGTAAACAGTTAAATCATCCATATAAACAACAATGCACTTACCTGACAATCCACGGAATGCAATGTCCATGGCTCGCTAAAAAGTGGCACCTGCATTTATTAGACCAAAAGGCATTCTTCTGTATGCATAATTTCCCCATTTACAAGTAAAAGTGGTCTTTAATCTATCCTCTTTATCTATTAAGACCTGGTTATATCCTGAGAATCCATCTAAGATAGACATCATTTTAGCCCCATTCACTGCTTGCAACACTTCATCTATTGGAGGCAGGGGATAATTATCTTTTTTAGATGCCTTATTCAAATTTCTAAAATCTACACACAACCTAATGTCTCCACTTTTCTTTCTCACAAGTACTAAATTAGCTGCCCAGGCTGAATGTCTAACTGGGAAAATTATTCTGGCAGACAACAATTTCTTTACTTCTTTGAAGATTAAAGGCTCTAAAATGGCATTCACGGGCCTTTGTTTCTGCCTAAATGGTTTAACCTCTAATTTCAAAGGTGTCACATGAGTTATGACGGACTTATCATATGTCTTCAAATCTTCATATGTCCATGCTATGACATGTTTGTACTCTTTCAGAACGTCCACAACTTCTTTTCTCAACTCTTCAGAGCAAGCCTTTCCAATAAGTACATTTTGTGGACTCTGCTCTATTCCAAGGTTATATGGATCACACTTACCTCCTTCTATTTTGGGCAAATCTTTCTGTCTTACTACCCCATCAAAGTCAAAAATCTATTCTAGCTCAATTACTCCCTTAGGTAAGAAGTTGCTTTTTAGGTTGATTATGTCTTCTTCATCCCAAGACACATCAGGCCTTTCCTGTTCATCAATAATTTGAGCTTCAAATACCTCATTACAAGTTAGAAAATCTATAATTTGTTGATCCCCCTCAAATACCTGAAAATGAGTAACATTATCTAGTATGCTAGGAATA
Organism: Cunninghamia lanceolata; assembly: GCA_027924645.1. NCBI lineage: Eukaryota > Viridiplantae > Streptophyta > Pinopsida > Cupressales > Cupressaceae > Cunninghamia > Cunninghamia lanceolata. Next base: position 342,194 of record BSBN01001565.1, on the reverse strand, counting down.
TTTACTAATTCAACAGAAAATCTTTTTAAACCTGACAATGTTAAGGGTTCTAACAAGCTAGCAACAACTACTAAGGCATCTGGTCTATGGTTCAATTCTCTAGGGATATGTTCTATGTTGAAAGCATTAAATGAATCTATCAAATCCCACACCCTATGCTTGTAACAAACCATCTTTTTGTAGTTGCATGCATATAATTTCCTTACTTGCCTGATCACTAACTCAGAATTTGAAAATACCTTGATCATTTTTACCTTTTTCTTAATAGGCATAACAAGTCCATAAATCAAAGCTTCATATTATGCAACATTGTTAGTACAAGAAAATTGTAACCTATATGCTACTAAATATGACTTACCCTGAGGATCTATAAGCTCTATACCTGCACCTGCACCTTGTTTAGATTTAGATCCGTCACATTTCAATGTCCACATGCCATTTTTGTTCTTTTAACCCTTTACTTTGGCATGTTTTGCTTTTTCTATCACATGTGAGGTGCTATCTTGTTCATTCATAGTCAATTCATTTTGTCCCTCTTGCACAGTTATACTTTTAGTTTGTAAATCAAAAAGACAAATACTCTTGTCCTTTGTTTCTTCTTTTAAATCTAGGATCAACACATCTATGTTATTCTGAAAGTATATCTCTGGTTGATTAGGATTAACTTTCTCTTCTTGCAGTCCTACTCCCTTTGTGTATTTTATGTATTGATATTCAATAATGTCTCTGCACATTCCACAATTCTCTTTAGAATGTGGCTTATTATGGACTCTACACATTCTTTTACATAACTTGCACTAAACTGGCATATTTTGTTCAATGCACCTTTCCATTTCTTGTCTAATGGCCTGACCAAAATTATTCATTGCATTGTTTTCTTCATCAGAAGAATTTCCATCAGACTCAATGAACAATATTGTTTCCTTACTGACATGTTTTTCTCTAAAATTTAACATCAGGTTTTCTTCAATTTGTGCTCCTTTGTCAATGATTTTATAAACGCCCAGTTCAACAGAAGCATACAATATTTCATTAGTTCTATTGTATTCTATAATCATGTGTTTCATTCTAGGTTTAGCTTCTATCCTGATATGATTTGGAACACCTCTCCAAGGTAACCACATATGTGAAAAATCAGTGGCCATATATTCGTTCAATGTTTTAGACCAGTCTCTACTCAACAGCATCCCATAATTCACAGGTATATCAACTACCTGAATGTCAATAAACTGACTCACCCTAGGATCTAAGGCTAATTGTATTTGAATATTCATCAGTTCTCCTATCACATTAACCTCAGTTTTATCCAACTATGTAACAACCTTAGCAGATTTAGTGGGAGTCAGCCCTAAAGTTTTGCATATTCCAAAAGGCATTACATTAGCTGATGCACCAAAATCTACCATACAATTATGTATGTTCTTTCCAAACATTCTAATGGTTAACAAGAAAGGAGGAGCTTCTTTCTTATCTGCATACATTACCACATTAGTGTTGGAAGGCTGCTCAAATATCTTACTCTTTTCCTTGGGTTGTGAATCTCTACTAGGAATACTCACATCAACAGAAACCTCACCTGTCACAGATGTATCCAAGGATTTTATGAAATCATTTCTGACCCCTGGACTTTTCAATAATTCACACAAAGGTATACTGACCTTAATTTTCTTTATTTCTTCAGATAAATAACTCATCAACTTGATTGTTTCTACTGTCTCTATTTTACCTATTTAGACCTTTTGTGCTACTGTTTCATTATTTGCATGATGATTAGCCCTCAGTATAGCAGGGTTATTACTAGCATTCTGATCTAGGGGAGTATTGAAATTGTTAGGAGTGGAAGTAGTGAAAGGACCTCCTAGCCTAGTGTTATTTCTTAAATTGTAGGTGTGATTCTTGTTTGACTGCTAAAAAGCTTGTACCTCTTCTATTTCATGTAACACTTCATTTTCAGTTTCAAAAGGAAACTGAAATGCATTTAGTACAAAGGTTGATTAAAGATATAGGTTCTCACAAAAATAAGGTTCATCCTCTAACAATTGATCCTTTTCTTCTTCAGTTGCAAAGGTAAAAGTTTCTAAGACTAAAGCAGTCTCATATCCTGAGGGCACTACTTCATTACCTTTGGGAATGAGAAACTTAGAAGTGGGAGCCTGTACATCTACATTGAAAATACTAGCTGCAAAATGGAACTGAGGACAATCTAGTTCAGCATGGGCACTGGTATTATGAATTCTGCACCAATTCTTCAATGCTACATTAGCCATTTGAATTCCAACTGTTTGTTTTGTATCTTGATTATCTAAATTCTCAAATGGAGAAGCTAAACTACCATTATTTCGCCCTGTATTCCATGTCTTAGGTGGCTTTGGCTGATTTTGATTTCTGTTGTTATTACCCCAGGCTCTGTTATCTATAGCAGGTCCTCTATTTTGCATCGGTTGTCCTTGATTATGATTCTAATTCTGACTGTAATTCTGATTTTGATTTGAACTTTGACCCTGGTTATAATTTTGATTGTGATTCTGGTTATAGTTTGGGTTGTAGTTCTGACCATAGCTTTGGTTATGGTTTTGACCATATCCTTGGTTGTTTCTACCATAGAAATTTTCATTTCTCAGTTGTGTCATTTCAGTAGTCAATCTTCTCAAGTGTGCAGTAATTTCTTTGATTTCTTCTCTTTCCTCTGGTGTCTTTGCCACTAATGTATTATGAGGAGGTTGGAAGAAAGGTTGACCATTACTCTGATTATTATTGGCAGTGTTACCAGTATAAGGGGCTATGGCTTGGATTGGGGCAGGATTATACACAGGTGTGTATGTAGGAACTGGATTCAATAATGGGGTCTTATGTGTAGGGACTCCATTCCAAGGTTGTGTTTGATTTTGAATCCTAGGATTTCCTCCATTAGGAAATAGACTATAAGTTGTTTATCTCATCTCCTGGTTTACTGAGGCTACCTCCTTATAAGCTTTGGATATTGAATCTATGTCAAGCTTTCTTTTGACAAACATAGCAGTTAATGGATCTAAGGCAACGTAATACATGGCTAACAATGTATTTGCATTTACTGTGTAGGGAGCTACTATCCTAGAATAGAATAAGCCTTTTGAAATCTATCATTAAAATTATCAATCAGCTCTCCTTCTCCTCTTTTTATTGCAGCTAACTTGTGATATAAGGTGGAAGGATCTATTGGTCCCCTAAATCTAGACAAAAATGTTTCTTCCATAAGTGCCCAAGAAGAAATATAACCATTGGGCAAGTTAACATACCAGTTAGAAGCCTGCTCATTGAAGGTGTAAGGAAACAATCTACACACAACGTCTTCATATTCTAACTTGGCCCTAAAGCATGCCTCTTTGAATATTTTAATGTGATCTTCTAGATCCTAATTTAATTGATATTTAGGACATAGGATTTTTTGGCATCTCATGGTAATCAGTGAAATGTATGGGAGAGTTGACATTAAAATAAGCCATTGCAGGTACTTGTGCTTGACCTAGGCCTGTAGGGATACCTAGATTTCTTGGAGGATTGGGACCAAGATTTAAAGATCTAAATGAAAAACTGTCAGGACTCACAATGTTATGGATGCTAAAAGGTGACCCAAGAGGCTTTCCAGATGAACTTCCTGCGTGTGATATTCTAGGACTCCAAATCAAAGGACTCTTACTTCACCTTTTATCAGGCAATTGCACAAATATATCTTCTAAACTGGATCTAGACCTAGTCACTCTGTTACTAGTATGAGCCAGCTCTACTTAAAACAAACCCTAACTCTAATCAGGCCCTCTTTCTAGCACCAAAAACTGTTGATGATTATTTTTACACACTCATAAAAAAAGTTAAAATTTACAAAAATGAACCTAATTGTCTTGAAAGATATGAAGAAATCAATTAAGATTACTTAATCCCAAGTTTGTGTATGGTCAGGTCTTGACCTTGTGGATAATTCAATAGGTCAATGTGAAGCTATAATATGCAAGGGGCCTTACGTGATTTAAGGTGTTTTATGATTTACTGGACTCTAATTATGCAAACTATCACAAATATCAACATGTTCTTCATTCTTTTGCATAAAATTGTTACTGTATTACAAATCTTTATATGATTTATATTAACACAAGCTTTCTATTTAAATATTATGGAAACTATCCAATATCAACTCAGTTATTCATATTTCTTTCAAATATCAGATAATCTCCTTTGAATTTCTATGTTTAAGCTAAGTATTTCAAATGGTTTGGGAAAAGTTAGAGAAATCTAAACTAAACTTCATTCTACTACAGGATCTAAATGTTCTGTTATGCACGTTGTAAGAAGTATAGTAAACTTGATCAAATCCATAGACTAAACCTTTAAATGTGAATGCCCTGAGTATTTTCATCAACATACATTAAAGATTGCAAGCTTTAAGAGATATTATTTCACATACAGAGAAGAGTTAGAAAACACTCTGAATATAGACGCAGAATTCCAGATTCATTTGTATTCAAAACACACAGTCATATATGATTTACAATGTATGAATGACTCTTAGCTTCATTAATCAACTTCACAAAAACTTACAATGCTTTATAGATATAGTAAGGAAGCTAGATGTTCCACGCATTCCTTATTGCAAACACAGGCGACCTCCTTCTACTCTAAACTAAAAGGTCCCTTTACTCAAAATGCTAAGACTAATTACAACTTCTAGCTCTGTTCTACAAATCCCTATGTGAATATTACAAAGTAAAGGGGCTCAATATATAGCTCTGATTATCCCCAATACGGTTCCAAAACCCTAGTCAATCAACGGTCTGTATCTCAAGTGCAACATCAATCGGTGGAAAACAAATCCCGCCAAAAATCTCTGAGCAGCATACTTATACTGGGTGTAAAGATCCTACTTTGGAAACCCTGACAACCATCAAAATGTCTTTTGCTGCTTCTGTTGTGATCCATTCCACCCTTCATGATGCCATCACCATGAAAGCTCTGTCTTTATATCTACCTGCATGCCTGCAAACAGACATAAAAAATAGATTTAAAATTCATGATTGCCGTCGCCAATTTATACCTAGTCAGAATGTTCGATAGGCCTTAATTACAACAATGCCAGCGCTTTTAAACCCCCCTTTTTATCAGTTATGTATATCCTCATCATTGGCATGACTCTCGCAGTCGGGGCGAGCTAATAATTTCCTGCCGATCTTACATTTCTGGCCGATGTCTTTATTTCTTTTGTATCCGGATATATACATCGTAAACATATAAGTACCCCTTAACATACAAAGAATATTCTATTTTTAACTCTCTTTTGACATCCGGTGCTTTGTAGCTATCGCGTTGTATGTATCGTATTGCATATCGCATATACAAACCCTCAAATATACAAAGATTTTATTGTATTTAATTCCTTCTTCACATCTGGCTTGTATATAGGTTTGTACCTTACGGTTGGATATCGGCTTGTATCTCTTAAACATACCTTGAAATTCATACAACCCGATATACAAATGGTGAGGTCCACCTCACCTTTCTCTTTTGTATCTCTGCAAATGCATAAAGTGCTTGTATCAAACCTTTTAGATACAAGTACGGATACATACAAATTCCTTTGTATCTCCCTGTCGGACTTCAACCTTTTATAGACCATAGCTTACTCGCCTTCGGCTTCGTGACATGTATATAATGTAATGCATCCTTCAATGTACTTAAGTGTTGATACATCACATTAACCAGTTTTTAATCTTTTTGAATTCTGTGACTTGTATGTATAATGAAATGCATGTATCGAAACATACATACAAAGCGCAAACATACAACGACCTTATCTCATTTAATAACTGTAGACACCTAAAATTGACCTGCTCTGCAAATCAATTTCCCGTATCTTCCCTAAACCATCTGTCTATCCCTTGTGATCAATTAATTTATATAATTTATCACTTTTACCTCACAACTATATCCTTGTTTGATTAAACAAATATTCACAATATTTATTTAGTTAAATTCTCCTTTTCCCTAATCCTCATTAATTAGATACATCATGCTTATCTAATTAATCTAGCCTACTAATTGACCTACCCTACCCTACCTTAGCCTACCTCATCCTAGACCTAGGTTAATTAAGCTAAACACTCAATTAACCTTGCTTATCCCCTTCTTCCATGCACCTTTGAATAAAAATCAATCTTTTATTCAAAGGGTCAAATCCCCCTTAACCCTCATTTATCACTCTCTTACACATGTAAGAGTACCATCTTCACATCTCCACATAAAGGTGAATTAAAAATTCACCTGTCATGTCCCCTCTTCCCAAAATGAATCTTTTATTCATTTTAATCCTCCACACCTTTCCCCATGTGAATTTAAAATTCACTTTTAATGAGAGCCCTCCAATCCCATTGACTAAGTTTCAACCCTTGATCTCCCTCATCCACTCTCCTTGTGACACTTGTCACAAGGCTATGGCTTCAATCCTAACCCTAACTCTCATTGATTCCTAGCCCTTGATCTTATTTTTCAATCCTCACCCTCCATCCTCCTTTCAAGAACTCTATAAATGAAACCCTCTCCAAGTCATTTGAGAGAGACTCCTTCATGCACAAAACATCTGCCAAAATCACTCCACAATCTCCTTCATCACACAATCATAATGTCAAAATCTTGCCTCAATCCCATCTAATCTATCCATTCACCTTGTCTCTCATCTTACATTGTGTTGAGCATTTGAGCAATCCACATTAGTCACACTAATCAAGGGAACAATCTGAGGAGCTCTATGGGTGCATCTCCTCCCCACATGGATTTGTGAGGTCTCCATGAAGGTATAATCATTTTGTTTATGCATTAGATTAGTTTTAAATCTTCATTTTGATTTCACTTATCACATTTAGCACACCCGGTCTCGAGTCCAATCGTCATTTTGTGAAGGTTTTTTTTGTCAAAATCTTCATCTTTCTAACAATTTTTGCAAGTTTTAGTGAGGACATATTGCAGGTTGCCTCATACGCAAAAATGGACCTCATTTTTGCGATTAGGACGTCGATTCCGTGAATTTTGACTATAAACTTTGATATTTTTGTTGAAATTTTTTTGAAATTTTTTTGGAGGCCCTAGGCCGTACCGTACGGATCCTACGACCCCTGGGGTGTTCCTTCTCTGGTTTCTATCAAAGTTAATGCTTGCATGCGGTTTTCATTTGGTAGGTTTAACATCTTTTGTTTGTAGGTTTAAAATAGTGCTTTTAAAGGTTTCCACCGCCGGGCCACTGCCATCGAAGCCCCAGTCGCCGCCCGGTTTACCGCTACCAAACCCCGTCCTCTGCAGTCGCCGCCGCTTATTAAACTCCCCACAACCATTTCACCGCCTACACCCCCGAGCTCCGCCCGTCCACCATTCCCGCGCTGCCCTTTTACCCCCTGTCACGGCCTGTGGTGGTGACCTCCACCGTTGCCACCCCCGAAGACCCTCGTCACTGAACCCCGCTGCCACCACTCCTGACCAGGCCGCTTCCACCTCCAACACTTCACCCGAGCCCGAGCCACCTCCTCCATATCTTCGCAACACACCCTCTACCTCCTGCCATCCCTCACCTACACACCGCTTCACCATACCGCCCGCGCCACCAAACGCAGTCCCCGCCGCTCCCCGCAGCGCCTGTCCCCGCCACCGCAACCCCCACTTCACCGCCTATCAAACCCGCAGCACCCACTGCCACCTGGCTTCCGCTCCCATCCTCCAGTCTCCCCTCTCCTAACCGCTGACCTACCCTAACCCCTATTGAAGCTGCCGCCTGGGCCTCCTCCCTCTTCCGCTGCCTCCTCTAGCTCGCAGTCCCTGCCCAAACCAAACGCCCAAAACACACACAAACAAACAAACCCTAAAAAAATCTCCCGCCAAAACAAAAACCTCCCGCCCAAATCTCCCACTAGAAAAAAACAAAAACAAAAAAAATAACTCAAACCCTAACCGCCAGTACATAAACCGCCCGGAGGAAGAAAACTGCCGCATGTGACCGACATCTTGACAACCGTTAACTTTTTTGGCAGACAGTCAGTGACCTTTTGTGCCTTCTACATAATGAAGGAGGCTATTTTTTTCCAACAAGCACAACTTTTGCAAATGGCAACAGATTTTTGCAAACAAATAGTCATCGGAAAGAGCACTCCAAGAACTTCACAGTTGTGAGGTTTTGATTAGGTGATGGTACCATTTTCTAGTCTTTTTTTGCAGTCGAAGTCCAACTTGCAATAAAACTTCAAATCGTCATATCTTGTCCGTTTTGATCGAATTTTCACAATTTTTTTTTTGAAATCACATAGAATCTCCTGCTGAATCTGTTTATGCTGTTTGTTTTCTTATATTAGTTAAAGATAGTGTCATAATTTTAATTAACGCCATTTTTGTAAGTTAGGTTGTTCTGCCCGCAGTGGTGTTTTCACATACTTTCTTTCATCATCATTTTGCAAGACACTAACAATCTGTTGCAGGGTGTTTCTTTATCTTCATCTAGCACAAACATTTCATTTGGGCACTTAAAATAAACCCTTTTGCATACTAGATTAGACACATGTTTCAAATTGGTTTTTCAAATCGATCAAACAAATCAATCAAATCTTTGTGAGTGTGCTACACATTTCACTTTGGTGTTCCTAAAATTAATCATTGCTTGCAACAAACAACTTTAGGCACATTTTCAATTTGGGCTTAAAATGAACATTAGCTCTTGTCTTCCATGTCTTGTGCACTTGTATGTTTCTGTTATCCCATAGGGTAGAATCAAAGTATCCTCTCCCCTTGCCTTCACAAGGATCTTGGGTGAAGAGAACTGGTTCTATTCTATTTTTTTCTAGGATGTGGGCCTGCCCTTGAGACACATCCATTCGGAGAACTCATTGGCGACCCCAAGCGGTACTTTCATCCGGTCCGTGATATAAATTGAGGATAAGGCGAAAGCCAAGTCTAATCAGTATTAGCACTTACCATTCGGTGCTAGCTTGAAAGGAAGTAGTACCCTCGAGGTATATTAAACTCCTAGTAGAGCTAGTCAAAACCTTAAGTGGTTTATCAGATGCTCGTAAGGTGCCAATCCCCTGGATGTTCCCCCACTACGAACCTTTGTTTTAGTGGCCTCAATCCTTCAGGTTGTACATGCTTGATTGTCACATCTTTCAACCTTTGGCCATTGTGTTCGTGCTTGATTGTTTGTCTCCTTTCCAAGAACACATCCACTTCATCCAAACAATCCACATCATCATCGACTCAAAACCAAACACTTGCCAAAACAGGACTTACGATTCAACCACATGTTTGACATCATGGCAACCGTAGAGGACCTCCAAAAGCTCCTTCATATACTTCACCAAATGCATGCAAGCCAATCCCCTCTAGAGCAGTGAACCTTTCAAGGCATTCAAACATTGATTTAAAAAGGTCAAACAAGCCAATCCTCACACATACAGTACCTCTCGAATCAAATCCAACAAAATTTGGCCACTTGCAAAGTGCAACAACCATCATATCTAGTACCTATCCTGTCATATCCACCTACATATCCAACCAATTCCGCATCAACTTATCCCACTTCCTATCAACTTCCATCATCCTCCTATGAACTTTCATCATCCTCATATCAACCATCCACCTCATACCAACTTCCATCATATCAACCTTCATCATATCCATCTTTACCCTCATATCATTCCCCATCCGCTTACACATCCATGCCATCATACTTATCCACTCAATCCATACCTCCACCTTATCAATCCCCCAACCTTTGTCATGATAACCTTGATCAAGGGAACACCAATCTATCACACGTTATCCCCGAAATCCAAACCTTATACCAACAACCATCTCCCCATCCAAATCCCCCATCTCCTAATCCCCATCCTCCAATCCCCCCATCACAATATCCCTCCAACCTTATCAACCTTAATCCATCATCCTATGTATCTTCCAATCCACCAACCCCTATCACCCATCCCCCATCTATTCCACCATCAAATCTTTCCAACCCCAACACTATCACATCCACTGAACCCTTGTGGGATTTCTTCCAAAGCACATCATCAAGCCAAGAACTAGAATCCCCCAAATCCTCCACCCCCCAACACCATCATCCACTCCCATACCTATCCTTGAACCCATCCATGAACCATCACAACCTAATCCCATCACCCCCCTATCCAATCCCGATCCTACTTCTACACCATCCGCCATCACTATCCATCCCTTATATTGTTCTTCCACCCATACACTCATGAAGGATGCCATCCATTGGCTAGTAGCAAGGAATCAAACTCCCTCATGCAATCCAACACCCACCAAACCACTTGAACACTCTCGTATCACAACTTAAGATCCATCATGCAACCATGTTCAAGATCCCCTCAATCAAGCCCCTGCCACATCCATCCAAGCACCTACCACATCCATCCAAGTCACTTCCCCTTCCGTGCAAGCACACAAGCTCTGTCAAGAGACCACTCCAAAGCATGTTGAAACATTAACCCCTTCTCCTAATCAAGGTCTAACCATCCCATCTAATCCCATCCCCGATCTCCTCCCATCTATGGATCCCCTTATTGATCCCATACCTTCTTCTACCACCCCTTTACCATCCCCCGTGAATCCTTTACCTCCATCTACCAATCCCATCCCAAATCCATCCCCTTATCCACTTGGCACAAGCACTTTCATCCATGGTGACTCCCTTGTAGGAGGCAAACAACTTCCTTCCACCACCTATTCTTCTCCATCAAATAATGGACTCGCATCTTGTTTCCACAACAATAAACATCCCATTGCATCTCGCATGCTCCACCTTATGAATTATCAAGGCAACGGCTTAGGCCTTCATGAACAAGGCATTTTGGAGCCCATCCACACCACATTCCACCCATCCTCACATGGCCTTGGCTATCCATCTCAAAGCCAACCACCTCAACCTGTCAACACCATCCACCCACCTTCCAAATTCCATTCATCCAATCCCAAACATGGTGCATCTCATCGCACTCCCAAATCTTACATCGCCATCCCTCCTCCATCATCCTACCATTTGCAAAAGCATGTGACCATCCATCTCCCTCCATCAAATTTACCTCATATCCTTCCAACTCCTAAGATCCCTATCAAATCCACTTTACCTCCACTCCTTCCAACTCCAAAGATCCCTATCAAATCCACTCTACCTCCCATCCTACCAACCCCCAACATCTCTATCCACAAATCCACTTTACCTCCTATCCTACCAACTCCCAATATCCCAATAATTAAATTACTTCATCCCTCTATCCAAAAACCTACTTTTTACCCCTCCATCCATAAGTCTAATAAATTTCCGAATCAAGACCAACTAAAGCACACATCTTTCAAACATGAAGCTTCCCCTAAATCCATGGGATTCAAAAATATGAATGCCTCAACTCATCAAGCACAAAAGCCTAAGGATATTATTCCTTCCAATCAAATTGCAAAATCAAAAGGGCTATCCAATCCCACACCATCACAAGAAAAAGTGAAAACAAAAATGGTGTGGGTCCCTAAGCAAAGATCACTCAACTCTAATGAGGCATCCACATCCCAATCCACCCCCAAATCCCACACATCCCACTCCCCATCTAAAAATCCCCCAAAGTCTAAATCTATTTGGGTCCCTAAAACCCCAAATCGACCATCCAAAAATCCTCCATCCCGATCCCCATTACTCCCAACTCCACATCCAACATACAAGCTTCCAAATACATCACGGTGTGTGCAACCATTGGTCTTGGTTCCCCTCCACCACTTAACATTCCCACATACCCCCATATCTCCATCTTTCGTTCACTATCCTACATATCTTCCCCATCACATTCCTATGGTCCATGCTTTTGCATAATTCACATCATAATCCATTATCCACCATCCATTCCATCTTCTCCTATCTACCAATAGTCCATGCAATCATCATCCATAATGCTCTCCAACATGGTACCATCTTCTCCTTGCTATGGAAATAGACGCTAGAGTCCCCATCCCATCAAAAAAGTAAAAAAATAAAAAAAATCAAAAAATCAAGAAAATAGTAAAGAGAAAAATCCGTCCAATGGTGAAAACCACTCCTTGTGGCGCCTTGGGCAAGTACCTTGATGAATTTAACCCCTTGTGGGCGTCATGCGTAATCCCTTCTCCATCCATTTTGTATCCCTACACTTGGGGGCAAAACCATCTAATCATCCAAATCCATAACATCCTTTTGCATATCCTATCCACTATCCCCTATTTATCTTATCATATTCCTATCTACCATCCCCTATTCACCCTATCATTCCCCATCCATTCTATCCACTATATCCTCCTCCTTAGATCTTGATGAAGACAAGGGGCAAAATATCAACAACATGCTTTGGACACCTCTTAGCATACTCCCTTTGTAAGTATATCCTCTATCCATCTACTACAAAGTCCATCCACTCAAACATGAACCCATCATGCAAAATTCTAAGCATTGGGGCATATGATTCCTTGCAACCTAGCCCTTGGAGAAAATCCTCATCCCTATCTTCCATCTATCTAACATGCATCCCTATCACTTGTCCATTCATCTACCACAAATCAGTTATCCATCATCCTTTCATTGCCAACCCCCCTATCCAACCCCATCACCCTCACCTCTAGACTTGGTGTTCCCTTGTCATTGATATCTAGCATAAAGGTCATCCACACGAAAGCCAATGCAACCATCTCATAATAAACCATTCCTTTTCCACAATTAAAAAATCCAAAAAAAAAAAAATCCATAAAATCCCAAAAATATCCATCATAAAATCAACATTGCTCCATCAACATCTCATCATCCAACACATCATTCAATCATTCATCACATCATCACATCTATCATCATCTCACATCATCATCATCTCACATCATCATCACAAATCAGAACTACATATCATCATCACCTGCATCTTAATGTGCCGTGATCCCGTGGATACAGGGTATGTAGGCAGTCTAGAATACAAAGGAAGTTTCCAGTACTCAGGTACCTAAGATGCACCCATCTATCCTCAATGAGCTTACACTAGATCCAAGCATCGCATCACTTATCAAAGCATCATCCCTTATCAAAAATTATCAACTATCAAATCAACATCAACCTTAACTTGTCACCATCATATCTTGAGCCAATCTTGCAACATCAACAAATCATGATCTAATCATCAACTGATTCTTGCCTTAGGATATATCTTTCCTACGATAGGCAGAATCTATCCAATCATCATCCATCTTGGCAAGAGATACAATGGCTATGTGTTTTGGTTAGTTGGTCTTTTTGTTTTTGATTTTTATCTTTTGTCCTATTCGAAGATCACATCAAAGCTACCTTGATCTCACTATATCATGGTATGTGGCGAAAACATCTAGAATGGGGCATAGTCTTGCTTTTTGTATGCTGTGCTTGTGGGCTGATTTCATTACTCCAAGCTAGTATTCATATCTTGTTGATCATAGGGTCGGTTCTAGCATATTGATCCCCTTATGCATCTAAGGTTCATCATACCTTTTGTGTACTAAGGACTTATGCTATAAGTCCCCTTCCCTCGTCAGGACAAGGTTGTACCATCTTGGGCATGCATGAGATCATCCCTTTGTCTGTGTGTCTAGTCCATGCAAATGTTGGATAAATATCATCACCCTGGTCTTCAATACCTTGGTGAAAACATATCCACTTTGCTATATCAAACCTAGGATTGCTCTAAATCAATTTTCAACATAATGATCATCCACCAATCAATCTCCCACCATCATCATCCTTTCATCTCACCACTTATCCTCCAACCACTCCAACCAATCTCTTCCATCCATTTTGAGAGAACAATTGTGTTCTTGCAACCCACCTATCCTCTCGAGGGGGCATCATCCTTACCAATTATCCCCAACCTTACCCTATTCTTCTAAGCCAAAATCTTTTTTCTATCCAATCCAACTCTATGTTTTAACTTCTTTGAAATGATGTTACTTAGCCGCAACACCATCTCAAAGAGGGGCAAATGTAGACACCTAAAATTGACCTGCTCTGCAAATCAATTTCCCATATCTTCCCTAAACCATCTGTCTATCCCTTGTGATCAATTAATTTATATAATTTATCACTTTTACCTCACAACTATATCCTTGTTTGATTAAATAAATATTCACAATATTTATTTAGTTAAATTCTCCTTTTCCCTAATCCTCATTAATTAGATACATCATGCTTATCTAATTAATCTAGCCTACTAATTGACCTACCCTACCCTACCTTAGCCTACCTCATCCTAGACCTAGGTTAATTAAGCTAAACACTCAATTAACCTTGCTTATCCCCTTCTTCCATGCACCTTTGAATAAAAATCAATCTTTTATTCAAAGGGTCAAATCCCCCTTAACCCTCATTTATCGCTCTCTTACACATGTAAGAGTACCATCTTCACATCTCCACATAAAGGTGAATTAAAAATTCACCTGTCATGTCCCCTCTTCCCAAAATAAATCTTTTATTCATTTTAATCCTCCACACCTTTCCCCATGTGAATTTAAAATGCACTTTTAATGAGAGCCCTCCAATCCCATTGACTAAGTTTCAACCCTTGATCTCCCTCATCCACTCTCCTTGTGACACTTGTCACAAGGCTATGGCTTCAATCCTAACCCTAACTCTCATTGATTCCTAGCCCTTGATCTTATTTTTCAATCCTCACCCTCCATCCTCCTTTCAAGAACTCTATAAATGAAACCCTCTCCAAGTCATTTGAGAGAGACTCCTTCATGCACAAAACCTCTGCCAAAATCACTCCACAATCTCCTTCATCCCACAATCGTAATGTCAAAATCTTGCCTCAATCCCATCTAATCTATCCATCCACCTTGTCTCTCATCTTACATTGTGTTGAGCATTTGAGCAATCCACATTAGTCACACTAATCAAGGGAACAATCTGAGGAGCTCTATGGGTGCATCTCCTCCCCGCATGGATTTGTGAGGTCTCCATGAAGGTATAATCATTTTGTTTATGCATTAGATTAGTTTTAAATCTTCATTTTGATTTCACTTATCACAATAACTATTTCAGTTCCGCCCAATGTATATTTCATTGTATATCACCAAAACATACAAGCCCGCATACATACAAGGACTTAACCTTATTTCATAACTTTTCAGTTCCGTGGCTTGTACATGCCTGTTGTATGTAACCTTTATATGTAAGATACATACAAAGCAAAAGATGCATCCAGCAGACTTAACCACTTATACATTTCAACTATGAATTCCATTGGGTCCACAACTTGCATGGATGAATAAAGTGTTAGTCAAATGCATGCAAAACTCCTTGTATGTAAACCCGATATATAAACAACGTTGTATGTGCAACATACAATGACTTGACATACAAAGAACAATGTATATGCAACCCGTTGTATATACAAATGACTTTGTAAATACAAACAAACAAACCCATTTAACAGTGCATTTACCAAAAAACATCCATAACTTGCAAAATACAGGGAATTTTAAGATGGTTCAAAAAGTAACCCCTGTTCATTTTTGACAAGGAATCCACCCATATTATGCTCTGGCACTTAATGCCATTTTTTCTCTATTTTCAACAAGGTCTGTAACTTTCACTTTCTTTTTCCCTTTTACCACCAAATAGACAACACACACACAAGCAAAAGCCACAGCCACAGCAGGGGTCCTCATTTTGCTAAGGAGTAAAATGGGGTGTTTTGTGAGCATCACAACAAAACCCTAGTTAGGGTTTCAGTTGAAAATGAAAAAAAAATAGATCATGCAGAGAGAATAGTCAAAACAAAGAGCTATACGAAAGAAGATGCTGCTAAAGGATCTGAAGCTATAGGAGTAACCATGCAAAACTTGTTTAGAATGCAGTGGATATATCTTTTTTATGCCAAGCTAATGGCTATAGAGGTACACAGTTTGTCAAAGCTGGAAGAACCCATGAAGTCAAAACCACAATAATAAACCAGCTATAGGAGAAAATACCAAAATGTTACAAATATACCAAGTTGAACCAGCTACGGGAGCAAAGACACAGAGGAGGAAATGATGCATTTATCATATATTGTGCAAGAAACAAAAGCAGAAATAGCACTGTTCTTACATTTTTTCTTTAAAAAAAGTAAAGTTTTGACTTACCAAGGTCTGCAAGGAAGCTCACACAAATATGTGTGAAGAAATCACTGAAAAGCCTTCAAAACCAGCAAGTTGAGCTCTACAAAGGATCAAACAAACCCACTGATGGCAGCTCGAACATCAGCAAGAAAAATATAAAATGAAAGTTGCAATGTTGCTCGACCTTTTTGTCTTTTAGGGTTTGAGCCCTAAAAGTTCGATGGGGTTTTTTTTTTGTCTTCTTTTTACAATTTTGTATCATTTCACTAATGAGCCCGTGGGCTAAAATTTGAAGTTTTATGCCTTTGTAATGTGTTTATGCCTTGTGATATATGCCATGAATGAGGCATGTAAGTCTTCTAAAGACTTTTTGTATTACTTTATCTTCTCTTTGCTAGGGTAAACACTTATGTGTTCCCTTTTCTTTTCTTTGCATTAAATTGAAAATGTAAAACAATTAAACTTAAATGATGATATTATAAGTCATTGAGTTTATTGTTATTATTAGATGCAAAAGGATTTGAAAAAGCACATGTATGGTCTTAAGTGACCTTGTCATACCTTAGCACATGCCAAGCATATAGAGAGATTGGAGAAGATGAATAGACACATGTCAAGCATTTAGGAGGTAGTTGTGAGAGTGTCCAACATATGCAGGAGATTTAGGAGAAGATTGTGTGGGTTTTATTGACTTTTGAGGGCAAATAAGAGCTTTTTATGGATAGTTTTATGTGTCATCATGTTAGACTAAGTCATGTTTGACTTTTTCACTCATTGTGAGCTCTTTTGGAGGAATTTTAGGCTTTTTGAGTGCATCCGACCCAAAACAATTAGAGACCCTATTTTGATGCAACTGCTTTGGAGTTGTGGATATAGTCACTTATGTGACTCATTTGTAACCAGTTTTTGATTATGCAACTTTTGGAGACTTATGATTTTACAATCCTTTCTCATATTTTGACATATTTTTGTAACTCATTTTACTTGATATGGAATACAATGGAGATCTTGAATGCTACTGATTGAAGATTGTGCCTACTTGTCCTTTGTATCATTGTGCTTAGCAGCTGATTTGATAGAGTTATTTGTGAAGTAAGATTTATTTCCTCTTAGCTTTTGTCTCAGAATTTAGAGCCTTTTATGCAGAAAATACTAATGCAGGTTGCAAGTTGTGTTAAAGGTGTGTATTGCACTTAAGTGTGAAATCATTTTTTCCTCTTAAGAATTCTGCATACATAAACCTACTTGTGAAATATTTATGCAAAAGTATAAGTGATAGGTTGTGCAAAAAAAATTTAGTCATTATAACAAGTGTTTGAATCTGGTATTTTCATGTTCCTCATTCAATTAGGTGTATCACCCATTAGAGTTTAGTTTCAGTTTTAATGCATATGTTTCTTACCCTTTTCCTTGTCAAAGCCATAGAATAGTCAGTCTCAGGTGATATAAAGTTAGGAAGCCAGCCTTCTCCAGAGATTCACTCCAATTTCTAGGTGACCCATAGCCATAGGAGTGTTTCCATGTTGCTATAGAGTATCAATTTTCTGTAAATTGGTAGGGTGCAACTTTCAGAGATAACAGTTATATCATAAGAGATGAAGAGCTAGGCAAATTTGATGCTAGATGTGATGAAGAAATTTTCCTTGGATACTCTACTAAGAGTAAAGCCTACCAGTGCTACAACAAGAGATTGAAGAAGGTGATTAAGAGTGCTAATGTGAAGGTTGATGAAGACAAAGAAATGACATCAGATCTGAGTGGCTATGAATCAGATGAACCTACTATTACAGTCAATGAAGAAAGGGTGGAATAAAAGGATAGTCAAGTTGAAGAAGAAAAGGGTCCAAAAAGTGCTATTAAGACTCCTAGGTATGTAAGGATTAATCATTCTGAAGATCAAATTATTGGTGACAAAAGCAAAGGAGTATTGACAAGGAAAAGAGCTGCAGAGGAATAGGTGAACTACAGTTTTCTTTCACAGATTGAACCTAAAACTATAAGTGAAGCCTGTAAAGATGAATGTTGGTCAAAGCCATAGAAGAAGAATTAATGTAGATAGAGAAAAATCAAACTTGGGAATTGGTTCCTAGACCTACTGATAAGAACGTGATTGGAACCAAATGGGTCTTCAGAAACAAGATAAATGAAAATGTTGAAGTGGTAAGAAATAAAGCAAGACTAGCATGCAAAGGATATTCTTAGGTTGAAGGCATAGACTTTGAGGAAAATTTTGCTCCTGTGGCAAGGATTGAAGAAATAAGACTGTTTTTGGCATTTACAGCTCACAAAGATTTTAAGGTGTATCCGATGGATGTAAAGTCTACATTCTTGATGGAGAAATAGAAGAAGAGGTCTATATTGAACAACCGGAAGGAGTTTAGTCATCAGAAAAAGGTGACATGGTATGTAGAATAAAAAAAACCCTTTATGGACTCAAGCAAGCTCCTAGAGCCTGGTATGCAAGGTTGTACAAGTATTTGATGCAATTAGGGTTCAGTAAAGGCACTGTAGACATCAATCTCTATTTCAAAATCAATGATGGTCACATTTTGATTGTTGTAGTCTTTGTTGATGATATTATCTTTGGAGGCATTGAAGGTATGTGTAAACAATTTGCAGAGGAAATGCAGAAAGAGTTTGAAATGTCTATCTTTGGTGAAATGAATTTCTTTTTAGGACTACAAATTACTCAATCAGAAAAAGGAATTTTCATTTCTCAGTCCAAGTATGTGAAAGAATTGTTGAAGAAGTTTGGAATGGAGGATTCTAAGCCAGTATGTACTCCTATGGTAACTAGCTGCAAGATAAGCAAGAATGATGAATCACCTAAAACTGATCAGAAAAAGTATAGGTTTCTGATTTGAAGACTACTTTATCTGACCCATACCAGACCAAACATAATGCATGTATCTTATTCTGTGGCAAGATTTCAAGAAGATCCCAAAGAGTCACATGTAATGGCAGTCAAAAGGATCATGAGGTATTTAAAAGGCACTTTAGATTATAGATTGTGGTATCCCAAAGATACTGCTTTCACTCTCAGTGCTTATACAGATGCAGATTGGGTTGGAGATGCTGATAACAAAAAAAGTACAAGTGGAGGTGCTTTCCTTTTGGGTAACAGATTAGTTTCATGGTTGAGCAAGAAGCAAGAATCAGTTTCTTTGTCTATTGCAGAAGCAGAATATATTGATGCAGCATGTTGTTGCACTCAAGTACTTTGCATGAAGCAAATATTGAAGGACATAAGAGTTGTGTATGAAGAACTAATTTCAATCTTTTGTTACAATACAAGTGCTATAAACATTTCAAAGAATCTAGTGATGCACTCAAGGACAAAGCACATATCAATAAGGTATCACTTTCTGAGAGAAAAGGTAACAGAGAATGAAGTAAAGATGGAGTATGTGTCTACAAAGGATCAGACTGCAGATACTTTCACTAAGCCTTTGCCTAAGGATACTTTTGAGTGCCTTAGAGAGAAGTTAGGGGTTATTACCCCTCTTGCTCTAAACTAAAGATACATAAGGAATGCATTAGTCTAGTGGTATTCAAAGTTTCATCTTTCATCTGGATTGATGTTTTGAAAGTTACTCCTCAGGGGGAGTAGGTGGAAGTTTCTAATCAAGAGCAGTAAGTGTTGTAGTGTTGATGATAGGGGGAGTTGTCCAGAAAAAAAAAAGGTCTAGAACCCTTTTCCATTGATGTCAAAAGGGGAGAGAAGTTCATGTGAAAAACCTGAGAAGAAAGTTGCAGACAGAGAAAGCATCAAGTGAGGGGGAGCAAAGAAGTAAAGCAAGATTATATGTCTTGATTGTTTTTCAAATCATGTGTTGCCATCAATGACAAAGGGGGAGATTGTTACAAGTATGAGTGGTAAGTGTTGTCATTGATGTCAACACCTAAGAAAGTCATTTAAATAAGTCTGAACAAGTATTTGAGGAATTAGTACAAAGTGCAGAATTGTTGTATCTACTAGAGCAACGTAATGTTTTGCTCCGCATATCCTGTAGACTAAATATCTTTTCCTATGGATTGGAAGTAATGTTAAGGGATGTCTGTACATGCTATGTTTCAAGTTTGAACCTCTGGTGTGAAGATTTGAGTGAGTTCAGTTCACCAAAGTAAAAACTATTTTTCTGTGTATTTAATGATGACAGGGAAAATGTATTTTCTCCGCATTTAAGTTTTAACACAATTTGTGGTTCTGAAATTAAGTTTGTGATGATGTTATGTGCCTTCAGTTCTAATGGTTGTGATTTGGTGCTCTACAAGTGATCTTTCCTTTATGACAGTGGCCAACAGTAATGTTCATGTGCTCTAGTTTGAAGAATCTTGTGGATAAAGTGTTTAGAGGTTGTGCAGATGTTCTTGGTGATTCTAACATGCTTGTGGGAGTCTCTAGATAATGTTCCTACCTTTTGATTGGTCTACAAAGTATAATCCAGATCGTGCATGAAGCGTGTTCCTAAAATTCTTAGTGTTAACTCTAGTCTTGGATGACTTCATTGTTTCCACTACTTGTAGTTGTACTTCAAAGTTTGTAAATCATGTTGTTGCATGGAAGATTGCAATTAAGTTCTAGCTAAGGCTTGACATGATCCGCATTCATTCTTTTCTCTCTCAAATGTATTGAGGTCCAGACCTATCTTGATGTATGTATGTTTGCCGACCTTGGATATTGTTCGAATGGTTGATGATTGTAATGCCAACCTTGATGCAAATTTCAAGATTGATGAATTGTATAAAAACATGTAATGAAGTCATGAATTAGTGTAGGATGTGAAAATGATAAGATAATTGTGAAGTAAAGAGGCAGAGCAAAGTAGAGGATACCTATTGTGCTTCAATGGAACTAAACCTTGGCATAGTGTAGATGCTACTAATCTCAGTTCACCAATTTTGGCAGTGAGCCACCCCATTGGTAGTGAGCCTCTTCTTGCAATGAGCATTCTGGGTAGTGAGCCTCCCATTTTTGGTATTGTTATTACATATTATATTGTGAGCTAACACTCACTGTGGTTTTTCCCTTATTAGGTTTTCCACGTAAAAATATGGTGTCTCATGTGTTTAAGTTTTTGATTTCATGTTTTCATGTTTAAATACAATAAAAGTGATTAAGTGATTGATGTGTTAATGGTTTTGAAGTATTGGTTACAACTGATTTACCCCCCTCTTACTTGTATTACACTTTTCAATAGGACCTTTTGGATAGAGTCTTTCAGGGATGAGAAAATCTAGAACGGGAAATTGTTATTAATATCATGACAGAAATGATTCAATAAAGGAAAAAGATAGGCATCAAACATTTTGTATCTCTCATCTAAAATGACATACCTCATTAGCACCTTGGCAAAATCCTTCCATACACCCAGAAGCTCCTCTTTGTTAAAGCCATTCTAGAGCCTGTTAACACTTTCCCCTTCTTGTAGAAAGGTCTTCATGTCTGCATTGTAATTTCCTTTCACTCTCTTAGGGATTCTCACCCCCTCCATTCTGAGCCCAGTGACTTGAGGAATTAATTCCTCTGCCACTCTAAAAGAGATACCTCTAATGTAAACAACTCCAGCTTTCCAAAAGTTAGCGAACTTTCTGGAAAGAATAGTGTCATGTCCATTCATCGACTCTATGTAGCCAGTGAAATTACCTCTCTCCAAGATGCCCCATAGAACCTCATCCTGCTTGAGATTGTCATGTTGAGTGGGCTTTGTTTGCATGAGGCTTCCTCCCATACTATTCTTCTCAATGCTATTGTCACTCCTGCTAACAGAGTTGTGAACTAAATGAAGAAAATTCTAGAATAAGATGTATCTAAACTGGAATAAGGAATGTTTGAGGCTTATCAGTCTATTATTATTGCTTGTCATGTCTCAGAGATGGTTCGTGTGACTAGACCTTTCTTTAGTCAAGGCATACCAATCTTTAATACATGATGTATTAATCATTATGAATGAGATCAACTAGCTCCTCTGGGACTTCTTTGCCTAGTTTCCACTTCAAAACATCATTTATATTGCATCATATATTGGCCAAGGCATCCACTTGGGAGTTGTCCTCCCTAAATATATGATGAAATGTCACTTTTTCTAAGTCCATTAGTGATGCAGAGTGCACAGTGGAAGTCAAGCAATTGACACCTCCTTCACAACAATGGGCTTCAATTCCAAATTATGCTTAGTCAGCTTTAGCAACCCTTCTCCAAGACCAAACATGACCGAACCACATACATTCAGTACTATTAGCGAGATATCCCACGTCAGAAAGACTTTCTCATGTCTTACCGTGGACTTACCTCATATCGATGTGTCCCCAACACCTCCTTCACCAAGACTTACTTCGTCGGTGCAACTTTAAACTCTTTCACTGATAAGCCGATGCGTTGTCTACTTGTATATGCATTAGTTGACTTGCTATCACTGGTAATCTAATATATCTCCAACCCAGTTTCACCGATACGGTCGGTCATCCCTTGTATCCGACACAATGTATCTTCTCAATGTACATTTGCAACATACATTCTCAATATGCCTCTGCAATATACACACTCAACATGTTTTTGGGAGATACACATGAAATGTTTTCAACATGTATTTGCAATATACACACGAAACTTATATTCAGTGAAGCAACACAAATCTTACGCCAATGCACTTGGTCACCCCGACTACTCTTTGGGAAGACTACTACTTTCACCCAGAATACTAAATACTCTACCGATAACCTCCAGTCTCGCCAATGATACTCCAACACTTAGGTAAAACTTTACTTTGCCTAATTTTTGACTAAACCCTAGCACATAGAAATGCTAGGCTCAACTAGCACATCCCACACTCGATCCCAACACTGAACATAAACAAAAAGAAAAAAAACACAAACTATATAGACAGACCCATTCCACCGATTTCAAAGAAATCTCATCAGTGGAATGGCTCAGTAATCCATCTGAATGACAAAATGGAAACTAATTATAGTGACACAGTGAAAGAACACAAAAAAAAAGGGATCTTTTATTTATTTTGGGAACTTCTGCACTAAAAATAACTCTCCTATTTTCTCACTATTGTTCTACCACACAATTACTATACTACTCTTCCTCTCTACTTCTTTTCTTCTGTTCACTAAACTATTTATACATATTCTTGTTCGTGACAGTTTGCATCAGTGGGAATGCCAACCATTCTACAATTGTCAACCCTTTTAGTTACAATGCATTTGCTCTTCCACTACTAGACACTACGACTTGTCCCATTCCACTCGGACTCACACATGGCACTAGGCCTTACAATTGGTCGCTTGGACCTTATGCAACACCAAAACATCAAAATGAACATGAAATTAAAGTAACTAGGTGCCCCTGCACCAGTTAGTTCCTTATCACATAAATTTATTAAATCTTTGATTATCCAACTAGGGGAAGCCTTAGAATCTAACATGTCTAGGATGTTTTTGGAGTCCCCTTCCATAATCAGATTTCTGATCCCTAGGTGGACTTGGCCATACAGATCCCTTCATAAGCTGCATAAGCCTCATCAAAGTTGTTGGTTTGGAAACCTAGATTCCCTACATATGTCCCTAGGACTTTGCCTTTCCTATTTCTTATTATTGCACCCCCTCCTGCCTAACTCGGGTTCCCCTCAGAAGCCCTATCAAAGTTTATTTTAGTCCATCCAATATCAGGGGGGCCATTTGGTGTTCTTTCTTATGATAATATTACTAAAGTTTTGTAGGGAGAGTTTCTCTGACAGCCCCCAAGACTTAGCTATCAAATTTTCAAGCTGAGTGGGATTAACCTTAGTAGCTTTGAGGTTAGTGACCTTAATATTTTCTGTTATTCTTTTCTTAATGATTTCAGCAATGGAGTTCCATTTCCTCTTTTCTTCCCTGAAAATCTTATTATTTCTTTCTCCCCATATCCCCTAGCTGATGTAGAGAAAGTATTTCCACCATAGCTCCTTTATGAGGCAATTTTTAAAAGGGGAGATCCAACTCTCACTAATCTTATTTATACTATTCTACCAAGACCAGACTAGATGAAAATTTTTCATTATTTTCTGTTTGATGTTCTAGGCATAGTCACAGTGAAACAGTAAATGGTCTATATTCTCTTCGGCCCCTTCCCAAAGTACCCATCTATTAGCCATTTGAAATCCATGCTTCTGAAGATTATCGACCGTTAGGATCCTATGATGATTAGCCATCCACTAGAAGAACTTGACCTTGGGAATCACATTATTGTCCCAGATATTTTTCTAGTTGAATACTTCCCATGCTATTTTATCTAAACTGTTGTATCCAGTCCTCACTATGTACTTGCCAGATTTATCTTCCTTCCACAATAGCTAGTCCTCTAAGGATTTCCTATGAAATTTGTGGTTTTTTAGAATCCCAAGTAAAGTGTCAGCTGCTAAGTCTAGTGGGTGAGTGAAATCCTCCCTATTGAAACTCCACTTCTTTGTGCCATTGACAAGTTTCCAATAATTGTATATTTTTTCTCCTAACTTCATCTGAAGGTTGTTTTTGATTGCTGAGCAAACATGATGAAAGTTCAAGGGTGGAAAGAAACCCAAGGATCCTCCCATAATCTCACTTTGTTGCCTTTTCCCACATTCCATTGTAGCCCATAACTAAGAATGTATTTAGTCTTGACTATATTGTTTCATATTGATGATCCCTGAGGGTAGGATAGGGATTGTAATAAGGAGATGACACTAGCATTGTTGAGATATTTCACCTTCATAATGCTGGTCCACTTGTTATCATCCAACACTATGCACCAACCAATTTTAGCCACTTTGTTGAGCTTGGAAACCCTTCTGATTCCTAAACCCCCTCTGATCTTGGGTGTGCACACCACTTCCCAGGAGACCAAAGAGAGTCTATCTTTCTCTTCCATTCCACTCCAAAGAAACCTTCTTTGGATCTGCTCAATTTTGTCTGCTATATCTTTGGGGAGTTTGAAGAGAGTAAAATATAGACTTGGGTGCTCTAGAGAGAGGCCTGAAGAAGAAGTTTGCCAGCATTGCTTAATAGTGAGCCTTTCCAGGCTGCAAGTTTTCTCTACATTTTTTCAATTAAAGAGTTCTAGTATAATTTAGGAAGTTTCCCCACTACTAGGTCCATTCCTAGATAGGTGTCTGAAATCTCATTAATTTTGCACCTCAAGATGTTTGCAATTTGGTTCTGGAGTCTCCTGTCAGTATTGCAGAAGAAAATGCCACTTTTCTCAAAGTTGATCTGTTGCCCAGATCCAATAGAAAAGTTGTTAAGGATCTGCTTCCACTCCCTTGTTTCCCTAAGGGTAGCTTTCTCTAGGAGAATGGTATCATCCATAAACTATTGGTGAGAGGAAGGGATAATCTCAAAGGCTCTAACGAAGCCCTTCAGTTTTGCAGAATTGATTTTACTTTTTATAACTCTTCCTAGGATATCCGCCATGATAATGAACAAGTATGGAGAGAGAGGGTCTCCTTGTCTTAGCCCTCTATTAGACCTAAAGTGGCCAGTGGGGGAGCCATTGATTAACATAGAGTAGGTGGGGTTAGAGTAGCAATGTTTCATCATACTTATGATTCTCTCTTGGAATCCAAACCTGCTTAGGATTTTCTCTAAGAATTGCCAAGAAACCATACCATAGGCTTTGGATATATCTAACTTTAGACTCATGCTTTCCTTTCTTCTTTTAACCATTGATTGTATATTCTCATGCACTGTGATGATGGCATCCATAATTTGCCTTCCCGGGATGAATCCCTTTTGGTTTGGATGAATGATTTTGTCCAGTAGTGGTTGAATTCTTAGCACAAGTAATTTGGAGAATATCTTGTAGAGGGTGTTGCAAAGACTTATGGGCTTGAATTCCCCCATTTTATTGGCCCCTTCCCTTTTAGGTATGAGAACTAAGAAAGTGTTATTTATCTTCTTTAGTACTCTACCCCTCCTAAAGAAATCTTTGGCTATCACCGTGATGTCTTTACCTATGATTTCCCAATAGGTCTAAAAGAAAACCGGGGGAAATCCATCTAGTCCTGGGGCCTTGTAAGGGTCAAGCAAGAATGCAACCTTTTTCACCTCCTCCTCAGAAACATCTTTTATTAGACCTAAATTTTTATCCTCTGAAAGAGAGTTGGGTATGACTTCCAACAATTAAGTAAGCACAACATCTCCATCTTACAATTGAGGCCTAGTCCCATATAGGATTTTCTCAAAATGCTTGGCTCCTTCAATCCTGATCTATTTCTCATCCCTTACGATGCTTCCATCTTCAAGGATAATTTTTGAGATCCTATTTCTTTTCCTATGTTTCATGGTCAACTAGTGAAAGAATTTCGTGTTCATGTCCCCTTCCTTTAACCATTGAATTCTAGATCTTAGTTTCCAATATATTTCTTCACTTTCCACTATATTATGGAGTTCCAATAGTAATTCCTTTTCCTTTGTTCTTTCTTCTTGGGAGAAAATTCCCTTGTCCATGTCTCCTTGTATCTTTTGTACATTGGTTCTGACCTCAATTTTTCTCTTGAAAATGTTTCTAAAATAATTCTTGTTCCACCCTTTCAGTTGAAACTTGACCTCTTTTAGTTTTTGCACTGCTTTAAACATCCCCAACCCATTGACTCTCGTACTCCATTTGGAGATCAATTGATGCAGATCTGAATGCTTAGTCCACATGGCTTTGAATCTAAAAGGAATGCTAGCTCTTTCTAGACCTGGGTTCTAGGATAGGACTAAAGGAGTATGGTCTAATCCAAATCTTAGGAGGTTTTGGAGTTTGCTTCTTTCAACTATGTCCCAATCAGTTGAAACTAGGACCCTGTCAAGTTTGACCTAGATTAGCATACTACCCTCCCTCCTATTAGACTAGGTGAAGTTAAAACCCTCAAGTTCCAAGTCTATCAGCCTACTGTTGATGATGATGTTAGTCATATACAAACATAGAATAAAAGTTACACAACAACCTTTACTCATCTTGAAAGATACGATGAATTCAGAGAATTCATGATCCCAAGTCTCCGTTGATTAGGTCTTAATCTACTGATGTTACTCAGTGGTTGATGTGTGTTGTTGTTTTCCATTCAGGGGCCTTACGTACTTCAGCAATTTCCACAAAGTTCATCATTATTCCTCCAAATATCATGTTCTCTATGTCTGCTCTGCATAAATCTTTAACAATTCTACCTCTGCACTTATGGATTTAGTCAAATAATGTGCCTACAGGCTGATATTTACATGATTTATACCAGTATTTATGATTCTTTGCATGAGATTTCCAATATTACATGCATTTAACTCAAATATGCTAATGATTTTCAGTTACCTACGAGATGTCAGCATATCTCTCTATTTCTGCTTATTATTTGTCATGACTTGCAGTTATGGTGATGATTTCAATGAAATTAAAATGAGAAAAAGGGTTAGAGAATGAGTTTCCCAAAATTACTTAACTAAGATCACTGATCCACATACAAGCTCCCATACATGCAATGAAAAGAAGGAAACTAGAATCATACTTCACTAGGACATTCCACAAATCTGCATGATCTAGTGCAAATCTTCAAAGGAAAAGTTGACAACATGTAATAAAGTGAAAGCGCTTCTAGTTGAACACAACATTCACCAGTACATATCCAGAAATCAACATGAAGATTACATAAAATTTACAGTCAGGATGTAATCTAAAACTTCATATCCATTTAGTATGCTCAAGAACAGGTGCATTTATAGTGATCTGAAGAAAGAACTTTGACATTTCAACAATTCAATCCTCATTAGTCTCAGCAATTCGACCTCGTATTTGATTCTACAGTAATTGGCCTTATTGTCCCAGATGTTCCAATGTATGATTCCTCTTTTTTTTTCTCTATCATAAGTTCTGGCCTATATATAGAGCAAATGCCAAAAAACAGTTACAATAATCCAAGGATCACGATCTTCTCATAACAATCAACGATCCAGATGAAAAGCACATGCTTTGCCAGGATGGCAAATGTACAGCTGGCACAGAATATTCCAGCATCTTTAACTTGATTCGGTCTCCAGCTGGCAAACAGTGTATTTGACAATATCCTCCTCACTTTTGGTTCATGCTGCCTCCGTGTGCAACTTTGTAATTATCAGCTTCAAACAGCTCTGAGGCTTCCTGCAACAAACAGACAAGCATTAAGCCCAGCATCATTTGATAAACAATAGGAATTTAAACATTTTACTAAACAGGCCTCAAAATGTGCAGCTATAGGCAATCAAGCTTCAAATCGGTGAAAACCATGCACTAAATGCATATATGGCATTGAAAACACTCAAGTCAACCATCATTGACTGAAAAATGCATTCTGGTGATCTAAATTTCTATCGCTTTGCATTCCCGCCCATTTCCTTGTATATCGGGCTCCAAATATGATCATGCAGTCAAAACATACAAGGAATTAACCGCCTTTAAATTTCCTTCGAATCCGCTACTTGTACATTACCGGTTTGTATATCGGGTTCCAAATTTGCATATACAAGCACAAAACATACAAGGGATTAATTGCTTTTAAATATGATTCAAATCCGCTGCTTGTATAAGTTCAATGTATATCGCAATGTATGTATAAACATACAATCATGAAACATACAACGAACTATCGCTATTTAACAACCATTTTGATTCCGGCCTTGTATATTATGTTTTGTATGTTTCGAACTCTACATACAAGGAACCAGATATACAAGCATTTAATTCCATTTAACAAACCCTTCGTGTCCGGCCTGCATACATGCTCGCATCTTGGGTCAGCATCATATTTGCATTATATATCAGTGTGACCACCCATGGTTGGGATGACAACTTTAAACTTCACCGATAGCTAACCCTACGCCTATCACCTTTATCCCATCGGCGAGACACATAAGATCGGGTAGAGAAAATTAAACTTAGCCAATGGTAAAAGCTACACCGATGTCCACCCATCAGGGAGACAACCACTATCGGAATGAAATTTCAAGACTTGGCCGATGGTTAAAACTATGCCGATGAACTGCCATATCAGCGAGACTACTCCCATCGGGGAGAAAATATAAAGCGTGGCCGATAACAAAAGCTAGGCCGATGATCATATTTCAATCGGCGAGAGACACCTCCATTGGGATGACAATACAAAGCACGGCCGATGGCAAAAGTCAGGCCGATGACCCTATTTCTGTATATCAGGTGATATATATATCAGTGTGACCAAAGTTTCGGCATGAAAACACTAAGCAAAAGCCGATATCACAAGTCAGGCCGAAGACCTTCCATATTGTATATGACATCACCATCATGTTTTGTTTCTGTATATTGGGGAAAAGAATGACATCACCATCATCATCATGTCAAAGGAATATGATGGTGACTTAATATGATCCTACTACCTAGGAATGGAATATGATGGTGACATCATCGTCATATCCGGGCTTCATTAAAATGCAAAAGATGACGTCACCGTCATATTTGGTTAAGATCAGAGGATAAATGTAATATCGGGTTACATTAGGAACATGATCAGGTGGTGAATGTAATATGACCCCTTTGCGGCCAAAGTAACCTTCTCGAAAGATTAGGATGATGATGATCATCATCATCATGTCCGCATTGGGGTGATATTTAAAATATGATCCTCCTGATGCGAATATCAGGATTGACCAAAACTTTGACTATTCATAACTTTCTCGTATGGACAAATTTTCAGGTGATATAAAAGGCAAACCTACCTAGAATTTCAAGCTCTTTCACATGGTAAGATTTTTGAGGACAGATTCAGACTTTCAAATTTGGCTCAGACTTCAAGATCACAAATATACCTGACATTGGGCATATGCATACTGACTGATACGACTTTTACTGTTACCGCCCAGAGCACAAAAGCAAGGGAACAAGCCAGCAAAGTTGGGTCCCTGTTTTGCTAAGACAAAATGGGGTGTGTTGTGTAACCACACAACACCTACCAATGTGGAGGAAGTTGTCTAGATCCATCATGCTATCACTGAAATCCATGATTCCCCCAAGTTTATCAGAGGGGTAAAGAGGAGAGTTAAAGTCGGCTGCCACCATCAAATTAGTGTCTTCCCACTTATCTTTGGTCCCTATTAAGTTTTCAACAGTTTCTTCTTTGAACCACACTATTGGGGGAGTAGATGTTCATTAATGTCCATCTCAGGTTGCTTCTACTTACTTTGAATATGATGTTAATGGTATTTCTATTAGTGCTTAAAACATTGCCTTGCAAAGATTGGGCCTTCCACATAGTGGCTAATCCACTAGATGCCCATTTTGCATTGACCACTTCGACACATGAAAATGACTAGATGTAGTTGCTAACTTTCCTAAATTCTTCCTCTTCCATTTTGGTTTACTAAATAAGAAGTATGTTCAGTCTCATTTCCTTAATGATGTTCTTCAGCATTAACTGCTTGTGGGGGTTGTTTAGTCCCCTTATGTTCCATGAGATTATTATCATTTCTTATTTCTTCTAGAGCTCACTAGCTCCAATATCTTATGTTTTCCATTGGCCAAATCTTTGGTAGTTTCTTTTCTCCTTGTCTCCCTCAAGCTTTCCTACCTCGCTTAAAGTCCTTTCCCACATACACAGTTCTTCTAGATCCCTTCTCTGAGGTACGGGAGAGAGGGGAACTAACTAGGGAGAGGGGGTGGTCGTGCTTTTCCCCTGGCATCCCTGGCCTCTACCTGGCTTAGACCATCCAGGGCATTTTCCTGGAGTCGACAATGATGTTGCATTATGAGGGGGAAGGTTCATCCCCTCACAAGCCACTAAAGCCTCGAAGGAGGTGTCCTTCAACACCATCTTAGGGGAGGAGTACATGTCATCTGGGCCAACCACCAAAGACTGTCTGACCACACCATTATCTGGAGCCAGGATCTGAGCTGAGACCTGAGAAATCTCGAGGGAGTTGGGGCCAACCACAACCTCCTGAGAGTCCTTTACCATCTGGGTATGAACCACACTGACCTCTAGAAGAACCTCTAAGTGTTCATTGGAGCACTCAGGCTCTGGTTTACTGGAGTTCTCTGTAGAAACTTCCTTACCTTTGCCCTCCCAAGCTGGTTCTCAACTGGGCTTGAAGCAAGCATTGATGAGGTGTCTAGTGTTCCCACACCTTTGGTAGAATAAATTAGAGTTCTCATAAACTATCCCCTGAGTCCATTCACCAAATTTAGAGTCCAGCACTATAGACGTGGGGAGAACCTTATGAGTCATAACACTCACACAGATCTTGGAAAAAACATATCTGCTCCTATTCTTGGTGACATTATCTAGAGATAGGAAGCAACCAAAGGAGTTAGCAATGACCGCATAAACCTCATCATCCCAAAACTTGAGAGGAAACCTTGGAAGTCTAATCCAGTTAGGGGCAGACTCAGCAAGCGCGTCCTCTGGGTTGAGACCAGGTTGCCACTTGTAGAGGGACATGTTCTGTTGCCCAAAGAACCAAGGGCCACTGGTCAAAATGCTTAGGCAGTCCTCAGAGTTATTGAAGGTGAAGCAGAAAATGCCTTTCAGGAGGGTAGAGATGGTTACACTACCCTTGATAGCCCACTTACTGGTGGCCCATTTTCTCAACATTTCTATGTTGGATCTTTTTCTGAAGACCTTCCCAACTAGGACATTCTCCATTTTGGCCATTTCCCTATCCATAGTGGGGTTTTTGATCTTGAGGGGCATGCCAGCATCTAAGTGTTCAATGTCCACACCATCTTCTTTTAACTAAAAAAGACTTGAAAAGAGGGCCTTCCAGGCCTGGGTGCTTCCTGAGCCATTATATTTATCTCCACAGAACTTGCTTTTAGAGCCAGAGGCCCCATGAGGACTAAACTTGCTATTAACAATAAACAAAGGAATAGTAATAGAAGTACCAACCTCAAACGTCACCTTGCCTGGGGATCCTGAGTAGCCCTGACCAAACCTTGTGCCTGGTTTTTCTTGCCCGTCCATCTTCGCTCCCATTTCAAAAATTGTATTCTCTTTTGTGAAAATCAAGTGTCGATAAAAATAATGTTTCTAATTAGTTTTAAAACTTTTTAAGTTTTCCAGAAAGTTAATAATAGGAATGGAAGGGTAGTTCAAGAGTCTTGTAGATTTTGTATGAGAAGGGGTTTTGGGGTTTTTATATTACTTCTTCAATGAAATTGGGATCTTTGGGGTTCTTTGGGATTTAGATTTGGAAGGAGTGTGCACAAGAGATTTGTTTTTTCCTGGAAGTTATTTGGAGGTATGGTTGTTAGTATTTCAAAAGAATGAAAATAAATTTACTCTACTTTCCCAATTTTTAGTATTGTCTAAACAACATTGTGAATTATTTTTTTATAACTATTCATTTTAAGAATTGAGAGTGATGTGTTGGTGTAGCCCTCCAAATTTTTGGGTAAGGGTTTCCCACATATGGGGTTGAGAGAGATGTAGTTGTCTCCTCTGGGATATTTGTATTTAATTATTTTTGCATGAGTACCATATTACTTTAGAAATGGTGGGTTGCAAAAGATTTTATTTTAAGGTATGATTTGCCTCCTTTTGGGGTTTTGTGTTCTTATTTATTATGAAGAAAATTAGATTATGGTAAAAAAATTGTTGAAAGGAGATGATATGTGAAGCTTATGTGATTGTGATGAATTGAAGAATGCACTAAAACCCCATTGGAGTGTTGATTCAGGAGGGTACTCCCCTCTTGACAAAAACACAAACAATTGACAAACAAACTCACACAACCAAATATACACACATTCACATGGACAATACTTGGCCCAACACAATAAAAGATTGCAACCAAAATTATGATGTTATTTATTCAAAACAAAGTCTTTGCAAGAATGTTACAAATATGGCCTTCAATGGCCTTTTCAGCTGCAAGGGCAATCTACTCACCACTCTTCTTCTGCACAGATCTTCCTCCCAGCACTCCAATTCTCCCTTCTCTTCTCTTTCTTGTTCTATGCCATTATTCCAACCCATATGGCAGCAAATTTTTGTAGGTATGTACTCTTCTTAGCAGAAAATTGCAATTTCTTCCATCTTGTTTTCTATTTTGGCAACAACCACCTCAAATCTTTTTCTTCTCTTCTATGCAACCACCATCAACTTCTATTTTGCTGCACTTTAATCCTTCTTGGCCAGATTAAATGCTCCATTCCCTATTTTTCCCCACGTAGCAGCATCCTTTTCTTTTTTTCTTTATTCTTTACAAAAAATTTTTTTACATCGCTGCCTCTATGCAGCGCTTCAACTTCCTAATTGGTGCCTCCAAAATGAATCGATGACACTTTTTTTATATAGGAATGATTCTCATATTTCATATATCTTGCTGATTAATATTATAGTTTACATTCTATGGTGAGATGAAAACTTTAGTTGATTCTTTCTCATCCAGTTCACACCTTTATGAAGACTTTTGTTTTATTTGTTTCCCAAACATGGGAATTTAAAACATAAAATAATAAGGTTATACTTTGGCAAGTATGAGATACAACTGACCATGATGAATATCTCACAACCAGAATGGTGAAATATTATATTTGTAGAGAGATTGTTTATGCGACTTTGACAGGATGTGTCGGATGGGTGTCGACAAGCAAAAAATCCAAAGTTCTCTAAATTTCACGAAATTTGGCGAGTAGGATCAGAATGGTATCATAAGGTCCCCTACAAATCAATTTTTCTCCAGGCTTCAAAAATTTTGAAATTTTACTTTTCTTAAATTGGCGACACTTTTAGCGTTAACAACCCCAATTTCTGACATTAATTTCTCTCAAACCGTGAGAGATGACTTCAATTCTTTTTGTAGCTTCAAGATGGTACCTCCCAGAATGCACCTACAAAAGGATTCTACTCTATCTCTTACAAATCTTTGTGAATAAATTTCACAAAACTACTTGTGGAGTGTCGAAGTCAAAGTATGAGAAAAAACTCAATTTGATCAAATTTGATTATTTTACCTGCACCCCAAGGTTGAGAGATGCCAAAATAGACCCAAGAAAACCAAAACTGAAAGAAACAACAAGAAATCTTTTTGGGTGATGTCGATTGCTCATTCACCCAAGATGCTCCTGCATCAAGTGTAATCTCTTAGTCCCAGTGGAGTGTACCCTCTTCTCCCCCTCTCAATGGGCCCATTTGTGATCCATTTATGTTGTTTTATTATGGATTTTACCTTTCTATGTATTTTGGATCATTATAATGTTGGATGTATTTGGAATCTTGTCTGCATATTTTTATGTTTACAACTATGCAAACAGAAGAAAATATCTTTTTGTGAATCCCAATTTAGTGGTTGGGTTGTCTCAAACCCCGTGGTTAGATGGAGAGAAATCTCCATGTTAGCATTGATTTTTTATTGTTGCAGGTTATTGTTTGGATATAGAGATTTATTTCAAAAAAAGTAAATATTTCTGGAGAGGTTTTTTGTGCATATTTAGAAATAAAAGTAGAGGAATCATATAAAGAACCAACACAATTTTTGTTGTTGTTTATTATGCACATATGTGCAAACATTTTATTGAAAAGAGAAAAAGGTTATAAGAACCTTGGTTTTCTATATATATACACCACCCAATAAGGGGTAAGCATGACATCAGACAGGCGAAGGAGGGTGATGAAGGAGAAGGACAATGAAATGATTGATTGAAGTGTCATTGGGTGATGACATCAGGCACTCGCATCATCCAAAGTGATTGGACAGGAATATTGATGGTTCATTAAGCCACACAGTAGATGATTCTGGAGGTCAGTTATTTCTTGTCATTTTGCTTTGGCATATTGGCAATTTGCAAATTGTCTTATGTGAGTTGGTTTCTAGGTCATCCCACAATAATGGGTTACACTTTTTGGCCAAACTTGACATTGAAATCAATATTTTGAACTAAATCTTCACATTCTGACACATATAGCCGCTAAACCATTAGGAATTTGAAGATCATATGAACTAGTGATTTGTGAGATTTTGTTTGTAGATTATAAATATATATTTTTAAAAATAATTGGAGTTAAATTGTAAAAAATTTTGCATCTCCTTTGATGACTTGTTTTTAATAGTAAACAACATTTTTTTAAAGTGATGTGTATTCCATAGCACATAACTTTTTTTCTACAAAGGATAAAATTCTGATTCTTTTTAATTTAGATTGGTGACACCAATATATAGTGTATGCATTTGGTTTCATAATGTTTTATTGAATTTATATTTTTTAATTAATTTTTGAATTCAAACCAATTATAATTTAGACATATGCATATTCCGTAAAACATAACTTTTTCTGTATGTATCGAAATTCAATTTTGTTTATTTTGATGAAACAAGGACATCAATACCTAGTGCACATATATTTTTTAGAATTTTTTTTTAGTTATTTACTAACTTTCCATGTGTGTAGAATAAAGAACTTGATGTTTGGTGAAAAACATACATTCACAAGAAATAAAAAATAAATATAATAATCAAATTAAATATATTTAAAATTATATTTTTTGGGAAGCTTATAATAAGGACTACATACTTATAAAGAATAAATTTTAAATGAATTCATTGGATCCCTTAAAAGATAAATCAAAAGTGGTTTTTTATCAGCATTTTGATAGGTGTAGAGGAGACTCCATTATAGGTATGGTTTAAAA
This sequence comes from Cunninghamia lanceolata, assembly GCA_027924645.1. Taxonomy (NCBI): domain Eukaryota; kingdom Viridiplantae; phylum Streptophyta; class Pinopsida; order Cupressales; family Cupressaceae; genus Cunninghamia; species Cunninghamia lanceolata. Next base: position 306,405 of record BSBN01001565.1, on the reverse strand, counting down.
TTAGCGGGGTTCTATCCAAGGGGGTTTGAATCTAAGGGGGTTTGATCAAACCCTCTTCAATTAAAATCCTTTAAATGGAACCTTTCAAGGCTTAAATCATTATATTTTCTAAAAATATGTGATTTCAGCAAAAATTAGGATGTCCCAGAAAGTGTAACCCATTATTGTGGAAGCACCCTTCTATGAGTTGAGGTGGTAGATGATGATGGCTTTAGCAGTGGGGAAGCGACATGTAGGAGGAAAAATGGTGTTCTTCAAAGAATTTAAAATCTAGACAGGGCTGAAATACAAACAAAAGTGTAAGCGAATGATGATAGGAGGTGAGGCAGTGGAAGAATTCATGTAATTTGTAGACGCGGAAATTGAAAATCCATGTTTGCGTAGGTGGATGGCGTGAATGTGGGGGGTGGTGAAAGCTATTGATGGTTTACCTAAGACAAGACTAAGGAGGCTATGGCAAGTTTTCTAATGGACCTTAGATGTACCAGGGGTTGATGGAGTGCCTTTGATGGGGTGCAGTCGCTTGTCTGTGCCACAATCATGGCAACATCAGCTACCTCTTTTATTTTGCATGATGTTATGCTTGAGGTGGACAACCAATGGATATGTATCACAATTTCTTCCTACACCATTTTGGTGCAGGAGCACCCTGAGACACTGAGGATCCCTACTCTATTTTTTCTAAGTTGTCCTTTTTGAGGTTTTTAAGGCCTTAGCACCATATTGAATCATCGTTGGCCGAGTAGTGGTAGAAACTAAGTCTGTATATGTGTCATTAGAGATTATAACTGATTTGAATGTAACTAAATGACAGAGGTGGTTGTAGGGTGGTTCACCTTCCATCTTGTGTAACTGCCAATATAAGAGTCTATATAGCAGGGTTGTGTTCGTTGATGGAGAGAGGAAAAGAACGAACAAACACACAGAGAGGGAAAGAAAAATAGGCAGAGAAGATTGATGTATGTATATTACCTTTTTGAGAAGAAGTAATAAAAGTTCTATTTGATCTAATTGCAGGGATGTAGATCGGAAGCATTCCACTGGTTGAGATTTCTTTGAAATCAGTGGAATGACTTCCTTAGGAGTAGATCATTTTCCATTCTGATGAGTTTTTGTTGTTTATGTGTGAGTTGTTCGTTTGCAAAGACACAGAGGATGTCATCAGTGTAAGTTTCGTATCGTTTCACCGAACGTACATTGCGAATGTATATTGCAAAAGCATGTTAAGAATGTATCTTGAGAATGCATATCGCAAATCACAAATGTATGTTGAGGATGTATATTGTGAATGTATCTTTCGTTGGATACAAAAGGTGACCGATCGAAATGGTGAAATGAATGTATGTTGAGGATGTATCTTTCATTGGATACAAATGGTGACTAGTTGTAACGGGTAAGGATACTTTAGCCCACTGGTAACAGCAAGTCAAGCAAAGCATATACAAGTTGTATATATCAGCGTATCAGGAAGACATACAAAGTGCTCGCTGACGAGGAAGGTCACACCAAAGATATATGTCATCGGGAAGAGTTGTGACAATGATGGACAAGTTAAAAGTTTCACCGACGATTGAAGTCTGGGCAACAAGGTATAGACTAACCGCCATGGTTAAGGCAAGTAGAAACTTAACCACCATCGGTGTATCAGCCCCGTGAGATTTGAGTTCGCGGATGTTTGGAGTCTCACCAACAAGTATGGTCCAAAGGTTGTCATCGATGAGATCAGTGTGTCGGCGAAAGAGTTTTCGAGTGTGCCGATGGAATGTGGTCTCACTGATAGTGAAGAATGTGTGTGTTCAGTATTGTTTGGACTTTGAGGAGGGTTTTGAAAATTGATTAAACATTAATCTCTCTGTATTGTGGGTTTGATGGGTATTCACCCCTGTTTAGAAGCATTTCTTTGTGCGCTCTACATCAAATTGGTATCAGAGCTAGTGAAAGGTATAGGTGTTGTGTATTTGATTTCTATCACTGAGAAGACAAATGAAGAATTGAAGCAAAATGTTTGGTTGGTGACCATTTTGAAAATAGAGATCATAAGAAGGTATTTGAAGGCTGACAATAGTTGCTAGACTGTTACAGTTGCTTGTACCATCTAGTTGCGAGAAGGAATAAGATTCCTATAGTATGTGGGTAGACGATGTTGAGGTCTGTCAAGACCATTCACCAATAGAGATTTAGCTGGAAGAGGGTGCAGAGTGAAGCCACTAAGAGAGAGAGTGGTAGTGCATCTCTAGGATCTGCTGTTGGAGGAGAGGAATGGGTCTGTGTAGTAGCATGTAGGATGGACATCTAAGTGAGCATTGTGTTGTAGTCGTTGAAACTTTGATCAGTCTAAGAGTACTCCATTACTAGGAGTAGAAGGAGCCTAAAGATACTCTGAAATGTTGATGGTAGTTTGCCATTGTTGGTTGGTTGGTCACTATTCCATTGATCTAAAGATTTAAAGCTTGAAGCTGAAGAGACAGAGTGAAAGATAAAGACCAGGACAAATAGAGATGGAGACAAAAGTTGTTTTGTAGATACATTTCCAAGGGACTTGGAAATCTTTGTTGGTTGGTTGTATGGTGTAGGAGCACCCTGAGACACTGAGGATCCCTACTCTATTTTGTCTAATTTGTCCTTTTTGATGTTTGTAAGGCCTTAGCGCCATATTGAATCATCGTTGGCTGAGTAGCGGTATAAACTAAGTCTATATACGAGTCATTAGAGACTATAACTAATTTGAATGTAACCGAATGGCAAAGGTGGTTGTAGGGTGGTTCACCTTCCATCTTGTGTAACTGCCGATATGAGAGTCTATATAGTAGGGTTGTGTTCATTGACGGAGAGAGGAGAAGAATGAATAGACACACAGAGAGGGAGAGAAAGATAGGCAGAGAAGATTGATGTATGTATATTACCTTTCTGAGAAGAAGTAATTAAAAGTTTTGTTTGGTCTAATTGCAGGAATGTAGATCAGAAGCATTCCACTGGTTGAGATTTCTTTGAAATCAGTGGAATCACTTTCTTAGGAGTAGATCATTTTCCATTCTATTGAGTTTTTGTTGTTTCTATGTGATTTGTTTGGTTGCAAAGATGCAGAGGTTGTCATCAGCGTAAGTTTCATATTGTTTCACCAAACGTACATTGCGAATGTATATCGCAAAAGCATGTTAAGAATGTATCTTGAGAATGTATCTTGAGAATGCATATCACAAATGTATGTTGAGGATGTATATTGTGAATGTATCTTTCATTGGATACAAAAGGTGACCGGCCGTAATGGTGAAATGAATGTATGTTGAGGATGTATCTTTCGTTGGATACAAACAATTACCGGTTGTGACGAGTAAGGATACTTTAGCCCACCGGTAACAGCAAGTCAAGCAAAGCATATACAAGTTGTATATATCAGCGTATCGGGAAGACATACAAAGTACTCACTGACGAGGAAGGTCACATCGAAGATATATGTTATCGGGAAGAGTTACGACATTAGTGGACAAGTTAAAAGTTTCACTGACAATCAAAGTCTGGCCGACAAGGTCTAGACTAACCATCACAGTTAAGGCAAGTGGAAACTTAACCGCCCTCGGTGTATCGGCCCAGCGAGATTTGATTTCACCGATGTTTGGAGTCTCACCGATAGGTATGGTCCGAAGGTTGTCATCGGTGAGATCGGTGTGTCGGCGGAAGAGTTTTTGAGTGTGCCGATAGAATGTGGTCTCATCGATAGTGAAGAATGTGTTTGTTTCAGTATTGTTTGGACTTTGAGGAGGGTTTTGAAAATTGATTAAACATTAATCTCTCTGTATTGTGGGTTTGATGGGTATTCACCCCTGTTTAGAAGCATTTCTCTGTGCGCTCTGCATCACATTTTCATGGCATGAAACATAGAATGGCCAACCTTCATAATCTGATGGAATCTCTGGAGAAGGGGTTGCAAGTGACTCTTTTGGTGGGTTCCTTTTCTATAGATTCAAAATGTTGTCTGAGAGTGGTAGTGGACTCTGGTGGCGAGGACCATGATGTGGTGGTGCTGCCTAAAGGTCAGGACGGTTTGAGAAATTGTAAGCTTAATGCTGAGGGGAAGGGACCTATGTAATTTGCCCCTTCCACTGTAGTTTCCTTTTTGCATTAAGACTTTTTAAGATAGATATAGTATAGGAACAGACTGTGAAGAAGGATGATAAGACCTTAGTATATATAGTTTCTTTTTTCTATGGATTCATGATAGTGATTATGCAGAGCTCAGCTCTAATTTTCGCTCTGATCCCTAGTTCGTATATATATATATTAGAATTATACTCCATATCTTTTCATTCTTTAAAAATTAAATTATCTATTTTTGTGCACCAAACTGTATCAGGCATAGATTTGATAGAAATTAATAAAAAATCAAATGTTTTGTTTGTTCTATCATTGTATATTGAATAGTTATTAAACAGCAAAACAATTGGTCATAATTTGAATTTACAGATTAAAAAATAAGAATATATATAGTATAGAGTAACACTCTATGCATTGATATTATTATGTCTAATGAAAATAGATCTATATTTTATTTTTATTTTTTTATTAAAAAATAAGTGTTAGGGTAGTCGTCCCTACCCAAGGAAAGCCTTGGGAGGGTGTTTGGTATCCCAAAGGGGAGCTACCACCTTGAGAGTTGCAGCTTCCCATGGGAAGTCGTGGCTCCAAAGGGAGCCACTTCCCTCATTCCTTTTGTTGCACTTTCTCTTTATGTAGCGCTTAAAACGTATTTCATTTTCTTTTCATAAAATTTCATTTTCATTATACTTTATATATATATAATTTCCATTATTAAAATTAAGTGATACTGAATTTACATTATTAATCTAGATTATCTTACATACAATCTGAATGTATGGTATTATATATATATATTGCTCGATATGTGCTACCAGTGGGTAGTTCCCTTTGCATTTAAATCAAAGATTCATACAAGAATGACCATCTTGAGTAGCTCGAAAAGGGAGCCAACTCAAAGCATCAGACCCTACATAGGGGTGCAAACCTAAGAAACTTAAAAAACCAAGTCTAGCCATCAACTTTTAGAAGCAATTTTTGAATGAGAGGGTAGGAGTATATTGTACCTAGCATCAACACCTCTGTTGGAGCCTTTTTTTTCTTTTGAACCACCTTCCAGTCATGAAATCTCTCATCTTGAGGATGTTGAGAAGAATCAGGGGTTGTTGTGGATTTCCCACAACAAGCCATGAAAGTTTGTTGTCCACTTCCTTGCACAACTTGTGGATGCTCTTCTATTATTCCTTTAGCTGGATGTGAATCATGTTGGCCCAAGAGATTTCCATTTGCTTTAGAGTGCTCACTTGAAGTTTCTTGTGCATTTGTTGTACTCTCAACTGTGTAATGCTGAGGGGTAGCATCTTTCCACCATGAACCACTGCGCTCTAATTTAACCTTGATGGTGGGACAATTAGTTGTCATGTGACCTATTTTATAACATCTTCTGCATCGAAAAGGTAACCCTTCATAATCCAATGGCTGGGTCTAGCTTTGACCATGTACCTTGAAAATGATTTATGTCGAGAGGTCTTTGGATGTGGCTAAATCCACCAAGATAGGGGCGAATGTTGTATGTATGTAATCAGAAGAGTCATTGTCTATTGGCAAGAACCTGCCTAGAGTGTTGCCAATGGCTTCAAAGCATGATTCAACCCAGAAGTGAAAAGGAATGTTTGTAAGGTGAACCCATATAGGCATAACAGTAAAAGATTTTGTTGTGGGGTTGAAGGCAGGGTGCCATGGTTTTAACATGAGTAAATGTTGACCCCAAACCCAGATAGAGCGGAGGTGGTATTTCGATCTTTGGTATTGTCAAAAACCACCACAAAGAACCCTCCCGCGCAAGGATAAATTTTAAGATTTTCTTTCAAAATGGATTGTCAAGATTCGATTATCCACTAGTGTAGATCTGGAAGACTAGGCCAAAGGTGATTAAATCTGCTAATCAACCCATTCTCTGCGAAGAATTTTTCATTTTCTCCTATTTCTTTTTTGGCCTCATCACTTAGGGTTATTTCTAAGGGTTTATGTGAACATTGGAGAGTTTTGCCAATACGAGTGAACCATTGAAGCATTCCCACTGTTGCATTCCTCCAAAGATACTTGTGTGCCCAGGGTGTCTTGCTCTGTGGCCACAAGGTTGTTCCAGACCACACCAATGCTTGAAGATTTGTTATTCCTACAAGAAAACTGGGGAGAGGTGGAGGAGAGATTTGGGTGCCTGAGCCCAAAAGTTGAGCCAGGGCATTGAGTGCTACCATGGTTCGTTGATAGGAGTCTATCCTCGGTGATAGTTGTAGCCGTGTGTCCTTCGGAGATGGGTGGGTCACTCGAGGAGAAGTCTGACCTGAGAGGCCAAACCTTGGCCGTATACTCTGCAAGATTGCTTCCTGTGTAAAAACCATCACCAATCCTTGAAATTTGCTGAGGTTCCCTCGGGCTTAATTCAGTCCATGAAACCCTAACGACAGGAGTTTACGGGAGCGAACTCATTTCAGCCACGCTTTACTATATATATATATGATTTCATTTATTTTAAAAATATAAGAGTTAACTCATCAAATTATTCCAATAGTAAAATTACAAAGTTTTAAACATTCTATATTGGGAAAACTATATGAAATAAATTTTTTAAATGAATTTGGAGGGCTATGCCCCATACAGATAAAACTACCTTCTTTTATTTTGACAAATCATTTATTTTTTTAGCTTCACGGCTTACCACCAACAAATTTTGGGTAATAATTGTTGTGCACTTTTAATCTTAGCACTGTATGCTCTCATCCTACCCTTTGTAGGAACTCGATGATTAGAAAGTGTAATATTATAGGTTTAATAAAATTTATTAAAATAAAAATATAAACTTTAATTTATTAAATTATATGGCTCTAACAATATTAATTTATGTAGCACAAAATTTGTTACTATATTAGATTTATTGTGTATCTCATAAAAAATTTGTACATATAATTTAAATATTTTTCAATTAGATTATACAATTTTGAAATATCTTTTAATATAATTCTTTCTTCTTCTATCTAATTAGATGTTAATTTTGTAGTTAATTATGTGTGTGTGTGTGTGTGTCATGCTCGAGTGAAAATTTGGGCATGGCAGGTGCAAGGAGAGAGCATACACACACACTCGATCCACACAAGAAAGATTAATTAACCCTTTAGAAATCAATGTGTCTTGTGAAAATGAATGTGTCTAAAGGGTGTTTTTGATTCCCAAGTTTATTTTTTCAACACAAGGGAAGAGCATACAAATACCTTAAGATACAACCAAGATCACAAAACAATCAAATATAAATGATTTTGAATAATAAGTCTTTGACAAGAGAACCTACACCACACTTGTTAGCAGTATGCAAAAGGTCAAGTCTTTAACAAGTGTGAATCTACAAACAAGTGTTAGATCAAAAAATGATAAATATGCTAAAATTATAAATAAATGTTACCACACAATAGATTATATGATACCAATGGATTTCTTTTGATTTTCTATTCAATTTCAAAAAAAATCATTGAATTTCAATTTAGTATGTAAAAGTTATGCTCAATTGAAGTTTGCAATGAAAGAGTGTTAGGATTGAAAAATAAACCCCTACAAAAATTAGAAAATAATATCATCCAAAAGTAAAATATATATGACCATGAGATCCCTTATGATTTTTAATCAATTTAAAAAAAATAATTTCTAAAATTGGATTTCATATGCAAAAGTTATGCCATAAACAAGGGTTTGAAAAAATTCATTTCTACCTCAAATTTGAAAAAAGAATGATATAGAAAATAGATTAAAGTATTTCTATCCACCTACAAAAAATATAATGTGATTTTCTTACCTAGATTGCAAGATAAGAATTTTTTCCCAAAAGTCATGTATCAATTTTTTTTGAAAAATTAAAATCGCAAGGTCAACTTCAAATTGTCATATCTTCCTCAATACTCCTCCAAATCTTTAATATGACCATGTTTCAAAAAAATCTCGAAGACTTCTTTCCAACGAATCCAAAGTCTCCTCTTTTTCAAGACCTATTTAAAACACAAAACTCTCTGCAATCAATTCAATCATAAACAAAGAAAATCAGCAATATAAAAAATCTTCTGTTGGCAAGAGACACTATATGGATTCATGGTTGTTGTCATTGATGGCAACAAAGGTCATCCCACTTATCTGCAAGTCATGGTGTGCCTCTACCGGAAGTCAGAATGAAGAACTGTTGTGGTCCGGTGAACAAGAACAGAGCATGTGGCAAGGTCTGACAGATTGGTCTGGACCTCTAAGAGGAAATGTCTTGGTGCAGTGCGGATTTGGGGAAGTCAAGAGGACTAACTTGAGCAGTATATTCCAAGGATTTAGCCTCCGGTGATGGACAAAGAAAAAGATATGAATAGCTGAGTACCGGATTCCTGAAAGACAGTGAAAACAGAGGAAGAACTGACTGACTGAGCATCAGAATATTTTCTGGATGTGTTACTATTGATGGTAAAGGTTGTGAAGGCATGAATCATGTTTGGCTGACATGATTAATGATATCTACAAGTATATGCTTGATCCGCATTGCTTGGTGAGCAAGGATTCAGCTGACAGAACAGAGTTTGTAAGAAACAAGACTGTTCCGGATGTCGACTAGAAAGGTGATGAAATTACTTGTGCGGATATATATAGAGGATGGATTTAGTTGTGAAAAGTGTGATTGTGTGATGGTGTATGCGAACAAGTACAGAGCAGAGCAGAAGTAGTAAGAAAGATCTGGTATGTGAAAAGATAGCAGAATAAAGAACAGAGGAAAGATGAAGTGCAGCAGATCAGTGTACTGAGCCTAACCGGAACTGAACCCTAGCATATGTAGGTGCTTCCAATCAGTTCAAGTATTGTATAACATTCTTTGTAGACAGTGTGTCTCTTTGTAGGTAGTGTGCCTCTTGTGAGCAGTGTGCTCGGGCAGTGAGCCCTAATTGGCAAGTGCCATTTTTGTAACTCCTTATTCTTCTAACAGAGAATAATCTTTGGGTTAATCACCCCGTGGTTTTCTCCCTTAACCGGGTTTCCACGTCAAAAATACTGTGTCATGTGTTTCTCATTTCATGATAATGTTTGTTTGTTTAATTCAATGCTGCTTTGATTAATAAGAAAGTTCAAAAGAAGAAATAATTAGGATAACTGATTCACCCCCCTCTCAGTTATCAACAATTGGTATCAGAGCGAGGTTCCTCCTAATAGAGCCTAACAGCTTGAGGAAGATCTGGGAGTTCAAATGGATGCATATGGTTTAAGGGAGCAACTCAAGACTGCCCTTGAGGATCTTGAATAGTCAAATTCTGAAGTCAATGAATTAAAGGAAAGACTCAAACAGGCTGATGAATTCATGAGAGAACTAAAAGACAAATTAAGTCTCTCTATGAAAAAGAGAAAGGAGCTGCTCCAACAATTGGCAAGCCAAACTGAAGAAAGCAATACAAATGAAGAATTGACTGAGAAAACCAAGTTATGTGAAAAGTTATCAAAAGAAGTCATTATGTTAAGACATGAAATGGAATCAGGAACTATAAAGTTTACTCAAGAGATTGAAGAAAAAAGAAAAGCTGAAGACAATCTAAGACAATCTCTTAAAGAGAAATCAGAAGAATGCCACCAGATGGACAGGATTATTAGACATCTTGAATCTGATCTTGAAGATGCCAAAGATAATGAAGAAAAACTTGAGGATCAAATTGTCTCTCTCAAAAGAGATCTTCAAACAGCAAATGAATATAAAGAAAAATTCAAGATAAGTTCTGCCCAACTTGAAGTACTTCTTGGAAGTCAAAAGAAGACAGATGACAAGTACGGTTTGGGATATGAGAAAGGAGAAAGCTCTGGATCTGGTCAAAAGAATTTTGGATCAGAAAATCCAAGGAATAGGCCTAGAAGACCTCCGGTAAGACAGCCCAATGCTCAAAGATATCCATCTTTCAATGGATACTGCCACAGCTGCAATCACTTTGGTCACAAAGCTAATCAGTGCAGAAAAAGAATGAATCAAACTAATCCATCCTTCTTCGGACAGTGCTTTAACTACAAAAGGTATGGACACAAGTCTCATGAATGCAGAAATATGCAAGTAAACAAATCATTCAATGGTAGATGCTTTACATGCAATAGAGTAGGTCATATGGCTAATCAATGCAGATCAAGAGGTTATCAGTCAAATATGCAGAGAAATGTTATTTGCCAAATCTGTAATAGGTCCGGTCATAATGCTAAAATCTACAGAAGCAAGAATCAGGACAAAAGAGGTCCGGTGTATAATCATAATCAAGACAAGGGTAAACAAAAGATGAATGCGGATGAAGTTAGGAATCAGATGAGCAAGATTTGGGTAAAGAAAAGTTCAGAGAATACAGAAACTGGATCCGCACTAGACTCTGGTGCTGATATTCCTTCCGAAAATTAAAAAGTAAGCTCTGGCTCAGGGGGAGACTCAAAGAAAATCCTGTTCCCCCAGCCAATCAAGTGGTGCCGAATATGGCACAAGATGCGGAGTAAAGGGTTTGAAGAGATAAGTCTTGAGATAATCCAGATAAGATTTCAGAGGTCCGCATGAATATATAAAGATGTTGTGATCGATCAAGTAAGACCTGTTCCGGGAGATGCTCCGGAATGACCGATGATTACAAAAGGGTCCGGAGAGAGCCGGAAGTGCATTATTTCACTCTGCGGATTGGACAGGGTGTTTGGGATGTTCTTGTAATGTGTCATCTTGATTTGTTCATGATTGAAAGATCCGCATGATGTTCATAGATCAGGACTGATCCGGGATACTCCAAGCTATTCGGATAAGGCAAACCGGAATAATGCAGGTGGAGCATTTATTGCAAACAGATATTAGGGTTTGCGAAACGATATAAGAGATTTCTCAACAATCACTTGATCATTCCACAGCCAAGAAGAAGCGAAAAGCGGAGCTCTGCAATGAAATTCATCAAGTTCACCAAAGATCTCTTGCCAAAGTCATTACATACAGAAATCAATCCAGCCACTCCGTGTAACTGAAGACGCAAAAGGTATTTTCCACTTTCGATATCTTGCTACAAATCTTTTGAAGAAATGGCTACTCCAAATATAGTAAAAATCTCAGATAGGCCCCGACCTGAATTTAAGAAACATCCATACAAGTCATTGGAGGTAGATCCCTTAGGAGCATTTTCCTGTGTTCCTCCTGGAGTTTTACACACAGAAGACATTAGGGTTTACATACATGCAAGCATTGAGGAATTCGGGGAATTCAAATTAAGAGATCTCTATCACAAACAACTGATAGACAATGCTTTTGAGCTTAAACCAGAGTACAAGGGTATCCAGAAGAAACAGTTTGATCAATTCATTCATTTCCCCTGCTTTGAAGAAGAAGAATGGGTCCGGTATGTATTGAGCAGAATGCATGACAACTTCCTATGGCTGGATAGACCTTGCAAAATCACAAAAGAGGCAATTAGGGCAGTAACTGGTCTATACTCTTCCGGAGGGATACCTATCCTCAAATCTGTCAAAAAAAACATTGTAACTGAGGCCACCGGATGACCATTGAAGATATTTCAGATCCGGATATCAAGTATGCATCCCTGATAATAGGATACAAGATCTATCACTCCAGCAGGGAGAATTCTGTATCCAGAACTGCAGTATATACTGCCTATGAAATGCTAAGGAAGAATTCAGATTATGATCTCTGCGAACTGCTCCTAAGCCAATTAATGGAAAATATACAGAAAATCAAGAAGGACAAAAAGAATTCCTTTAAGTATGGTACTCTTATATTATGTCTGTTTTTCTACTTCATGAATGAGCTACCCAGATCAAGTGGATGGGCATGGCAGAATGACAAACCTATTGCAGTCCAGATAAGAGATTATCTACATGGGCTTGGGGATGCCAAAGCAAGAAATACAGCCCTATGGGGATACTTAAAAAACTTCCAAAGCACGATGCAAGCAAGAGAAAGAATTCCCTAGTCTCTTGTTGAAAAATACAAAGACTCAGTGTGCTTTATGGTGGACACTGATCAGTGCCTAATGGAGGCAGTGGAGCCAAGGACTGTCTGGATCATGCCCATGGGGTATGAAGTGGATGAACAAATAGTGGAGCTGCATGTTCAACACATGCTAAGTCAGCCCAAAGATCCAAAGGCAGAAAGGTTTGGAACCTTTGAGGAGCTGAGTGTAAAGATCCATGTAGAACTCAGGGAACCTGAGATAAAGAGGAAGGTGAGAAAAGAAGTAGAGCATATTGCTCAAGGCCTAGGCATCCCAAAGGAGGCACTTGATGCCAACCGGGAAAAGAGAAGAAAGGCTGAGGAAGAAAAGAAAGAAGCAGAAAAGAAAAGCAAGAAAAGTACTACGGTGGAAACCTCAACCCAAACCAGATCATCAAAAGGATCTACACCTATCAGAACCAAAAGCTCAATACCGGAAGTCCAGGGATCCGGTAAGAGATCTAAGACAAAAGCCTCAAGAGCTTATCAAAACCAAAAGGATGAAGAAGAAACTGAGTCAGATGAGGGAATAAAAGAAATAAAGAAGCAGAAGAAGAAAGGATTCGGTAAACCCTCTTCAGGCCAAGACAAGGAAGAAATGACAGAGAAATTTGCTGAAAAGCCCACCCTGTCTCTAGATAGTGTAGTCAAATCAGTCACTATGGATGGGAACCTTCAACTGGTGGCTGAATTCTATGATGACTACAATGAGGCAGATCAAAAGATCCTACAAGAAGCTATAATTAGGTACCTGAACATCTACAATAAAGCTTTTATTGAGATCATCTCTGAAATTCCAAAGAGTCTAGAAATGGAACTAGAAATAAGAAAGAACAATGCCATGGCAAAAGATCTTGAGATCAGGGAACAAATAGCTATTCAGCTATATCCTTCAATTGATCACAAAATAATGAACATGATATTCAAGGACTGCAAGGATGAATTCAGAAGCAAAGCAAGGATGAATCAGCTTATGCTTGGTGAGACTGACAAAGTAGCCAAGGACACTGAAGAGATCCTCTGGAATACATTCAAAAGGTTCAATATTCCTGTTACAGAGGACTTAGGTGCAGAAACAGCTGCGGACTTGGAATCATCTGCTCCTGAAGAAGTGCCACTAGAACAGACTAACATCTCTTCTCTGACTTCTCCTACAATCTCCGGATCCCAAGAAGAAGAGAAATCATAGGAGAAAGAAGTAGCAGAAAAGGAAAAGAGGCTGACTGCACCAAGGATGCAGAGAAAGAGAAAAATCCAACAGAGAAAACCACAACTGCAAGTGGTAAAAATGTGGAAGGAGATAAGACTCCTAAGGACAAAACTGCAGAAGAAAAGAAACATCTGTCTCTGGCAAGAGACACTGCACAAACTGTTCAAAAGTTTCTAAGCCAAGAAACTTTAGAGATTGATGAACCGGAGCTTCTAAAAGGCCCATTTGACTTTGACTCTCTCTCTCCGGTATAGACAATGAAGATAGCTTCATTTGCAAATGCTAAGGCAAATGAAAAACTCCTAAAGTCTCATATGGAAGACTGTGAGTTGATAGAGGCTGCTTCCGGAGTGCTTGAAAAGATTATGCCATCAATCCAGATAGATCCGACAGCCTCCTCTTCCGGTAATCTCAAAACCTTAGTTAGCAGTGTTGATACACATTTTGATTCTCTAGAAAAATCAGCTGAAGAAAAGGTCCGGAAGGAATTTTTGGATAAAAGATTTTCAGAAGTATTAGGATTAATCTCTAATGATAGGAGAAATATGAGTATTGGAATAAAGAGCTTAGAAAATGCTCTTAAGGATGGCAGTTATATCTACAAATTTTGTATCTCCTGGTCAAAGGCAACAGTAGAAATTGATAAGAAAATAAAAGTGGAACAGGACAAACTACAAAGTCTGTCTCAAAGTTTTGATCCTCTCTCTTCATCCATAGTAAATCAAGAATGTCAAATATTGCAATCACAAATGCAATAAAGAACTTTGAGAAGGAAAGGAAGAATATCACTAACCGGATGGGAGAACTTAGAAGGATTATAATCCCTAAGTTAGAAACTATGCATGAGGCTATCAGTGATGCTCAGACTACCGCCCAAACAAATGATCCAACAGATCTCAAGAGGGTAGAAGCTTTTGCATTTTTGTTAAGTGGTCACATTTCAATTTTGGATAGAATGAAGCAAATTTGGGCTACAGAACTGATCCAACTGAAGACATCTTTTGCAGACATTCTTCAGTTTATGTGAGTATGTAAATATGCGGCTATATAGAGAAAATTTTTGAAAATTTTGGTGTGTGGACCCTACCCTTTGCCATTGATGTCAAAGGGGGAGTGAGGAGCAGTGAAAAATGAGGAATCCAACTAAGGGGGAGTTCCAAAAATTGTATATAAAGATAGAGCATCAGCAAAGGGGGAGCATAGTGTAAACACTTAGTCATTTTTCACTAAGTGTTGCCATCAATGCCAAAGGGGGAGATTGTTGGCAAGAGACACCATATGGATTCATGGTTGTTGTCATTGATGGCAACAAAGGTCATCCCACTTATCTGCAAGTCATGGTGTGCCTCTACCAGAAGTCAGAATGAAGAACTGTTATGGTCCGGTGAACAAGAACAGAGCATGTGGTAAGGTCTTACAGATTGGTCCGGACCTCTAAGAGGAAATGTCTTGGTGTAGTGCGGATTTGGGGAAGTCAAGAGGACTACCTTGAGCAGTATATTCCAAGGATTTAGCCTCCGGTGATGGACAAAGAAAAAGATATGAATAGCTGAGTACCGGATTCCTGAAAGACAATGAAAACAGAGGAAGAACTGACTGACTGAGCATCAGAATATTTTCCGGATGTGTTACTGTTGATAGTAAAGATTGTGAAGGCATGAATCATGTTTGGCCGACATGATTAATGATATCTACAAGGATATGCTTGATCCGCATTGCTTGGTGAGCAAGGATTCAGTCGACAGAACAGAGTTTGTAAGAAACAAGACTGTTCCGGATGCCGACTAGAAAGGTGATGAAATTACTTGTGCGGATATATATAGAGGATGGATTTAGTTGTGAAAAGTGTGATTGTGTGATGGTGTATGCGAACAAGTACAGAGCAGAGCAGAAGTAGTAAGAAAGATCCGGTATGTGAAAAGATAATAGAATAAAGAACAGAGGAAAGATGAAGTGCAGCAGATCAGTGTACTGAGCCTAACCGGAATTGAACCCTAGCATATGTAGGTGCTTCCAATCAGTTCAAGTATTGTATAACATTCTTTGTAGACAGTGTGTCTCTTTGTAGGCAGTGTGCCTCTTGTGAGCAGTGTGCTCGGGCAGTGAGCCCTAATTGGCAAGTGCCATTTTTGTAACTCCTTATTCTTCTAACAGAGAATAATCTTTGGGTTAATCACCTCGTGGTTTTCTCCCTTAACCAGGTTTCCACGTCAAAAATACTGTGTCATGTGTTTCTCATTTCATGATAATGTTTGTTTGTTTAATTCAATGCTGCTTTGATTAATAAGAAAGTTCAAAAGAAGAAATAATTAGGATAACTGATTCACCCCCCCCCTCTCAGTTATCAACATCTTCAACCTACAAAACCAAGGTTAGACAAGGGACAAGGTCCCACCGGATGTACCAACATGAAGACAAGAAAATGAGATGAAGAAAATAACATAAATATAATGCAAATACACAATACCTTTACCTCAAAACATTCTTTCTCCTTCAATAGAGCGGAAGTAGAGTGTACCCTTGTTCCACTTGCTTTGCTCTTGATAATGCTTGATTGATAATAAACTATTTTAATATGTTGATTGCTCACTCTAGCAGCATAATGTTACTTTGAAGCTATTGATGAAAATGGCTTAGTTGATTTTTTATTTGTAGATACTTGGATGATAAAATGGATGGTTTAAGAGGTACAATATGGAAATGGATGGCTAGGATTAAGAGGTGAAGGATGGAAGCTTCTAGGGAATCCTTATGTGAATGGCTAGGATTGAGAGATGTAGTATGATATGAATGGTGGAGATAAAAAGTTAGTTTGATTTTTGTGCAAGTGTCCAGGTTCAATGAATCTGGCTAACTAACTTTAGCTAGACATGTGACTCTCAATAATTAATCAAATAATAAAATTATTTAATTCATTAATGGACAAGGGTGATGTGGGAAAATTAAATTAATCAAATAAATATAATTTATTTAATTAATTTAGAAAATAAAATAATCCTAATTAATTAAATAAAATAATTTAATTAATCAATTGAATGAAGGTGGAATGCTAAAGGAAGTTCTCGGATGAATGTGTCACAAGGTGACACAAGGTGATGTCGACAGTGATGTTAGAAGGACATGGTCAATTTTAGGTATCTACATATATAACTTGGGAAAATCCTTTTAAAAAAACCTAGCCTCCAAAACATGCCTGATGTACTATTCAACAACAATCAATCATTATGATACATTCTTAGAGCTTAGTGCTCTCTTAAAAGAAAAGGGGCTATCAACACTCTTCAATCCTAGATGAAAACTAATAACATAATGCTATATAAAATAATGCATTATTCCTCCATCTTAGTCTCTCAATATATAGACTCAAGGAGGCCCAAAAAACCATCATAATATATTAACATGGTCCCAACTAAGGTCTAAAAATACCATGGTAATAATTCTTTTTTTTAAGAAAAAGGTGCAAGCACCTTAGCATATATTATATTATATAAAATCCCAAAGGAAATTATAGATATAGCAAGGGTTACATGAGGACATTGAACAATCCTAGAAATGTACAAAAACCTTCAAGAGATTTGCTAACAAAGCATGAGGTAACAAAAGAAGTAAACCCCAAAACCTTTATAAGTAAAATGATATAGCCAATACAAACAAGAGTCCCAAAAAACACCACAATTTGTAAATCTAGAAGAAGCTAGGCCATTTCATTTAGATCCTCAACCAGGAAGCCTTGAGGATCAGGAACAAGAGGAGTAGCCACACCCATCACTGGAGGAAGAGGAGGGTTAAAGTGTAGTAAGAAGTGAAGGGATTGAAAAATACTCCTCACAGAATCCTCAAACTCTTCCCCAATCTCTCCCCCATGACTGTGCAGAGAATTTTCCATGGAACAGATGCAGTTGTTCTATAACCCATGAAGGACATCAAAATAAACACAGTGTATAGGTGGCTAATGACTCATTTCATTATGCAAGAACAGACCTCCAATGGGTGCCGACCTAGAGTGTAGATCCTAATTCTCAAACACCTCATCGAGACGAGCCTCTGAGAGTAAAGCATATTGAACAAAATTCACAGCAAGACCTTTCACCATGCCTAAATTTTGCAAAAGATCCATAGCGTTGGAGAGGAAATGAGAAACTACCTGTGAAGGATAAAAGGTCCTATGGAACTGAAGAGCACCTCTACCATAAACTGAAACAATAGCACTCTCCACATCTTCGTTATAAATCTTGAAGATTTCAGCCAAATGATTAGAGTGAAGCATTCCTTGATTGGGCACTTCCCATTTTAGAATAGGGAGAAACAATCTTTTATTGCACTAAATTAAATCCATGAACACTAGAAGGAGAGATGACAACAAACCAAGGAGAAGAAACTAGATGTAGAGAAATCTAAAAGTGAAAACTTGCGCAAAAATAAGTAAGGAGAGGGCAATTATAGCCTAATCCACATGAGAGACCAAACTCATCATAGAGATTTCACAATAAACAACGATCCCTTGAAAACCAAAAATCATCCCAAACATAAATGCAACTAGTACTCACTCGTACCAAATATTCCAATTCTCATGCACGGACAACTTACGACTCAAAGGAAGGAATGATTAGGAGGATATGGCAAAAAAGGAAACCTGCCAAAAAAATAATAAGTTAGTAGTAAAAGCCTACTTCTCTAAATTAGAGAAGTAGAAATTCAAAGATGGGATATTCCAAACTTCCTCTCATATATTCCCAAATCCATCCCGCCAACAAGCCCACACAAACAATCATAGGAAATCCTCTGTTTATCACAACAAACTAACCACCACAGAAACACATCAAAGTCTCTTTCTATCATCTGACAAAATTTTATCAACTCCATCCAACTGTAACAAGGAAATTGAATCCCATTCCAAAGAGTCATCCTCCTGATCACAAGCAACTTTGGCTAAAAAATCTGCTAGATTATTCCCTTCTCTGTACGTATGCAAGATTTGAAAGGATTCAAAAGAATCCAAAATACTCACAACATATTGAAGAAGATACACTATCTTCCAACAAGGAGAGGAACTCCTTCTAATAGCATTAACTGTATTGAAAGAGTCACCTTAAATTACAACATTTTTAACCCCAGATTTCATAGCAAGTTTAAGGCCTGCAATCAAAGCCAAAGCTTCAGCTTCATTATTAGAGCATATTCCTAACCACAAAGAAAGAGCCTTAACAATAGAACCCCTTTAATCCCTTAACACACAACTAGCTCCTGAAACCCCCAATTTGCCATGACATGCATCATCAAAATTTAATTTAATATAATTCTCTGGAGGAGGTATCCAAGAAATATTACTCCTATCATCTTTTTGCTTTCCTCCAAAACAACTAGAATGAGGAAGTTTCAAGCATCTCCAGACTTTAAGCATATGCGTGTCCCAAGAAGAAAACAATAATGAACTAGCATCCTTAAAGAGAAGATGAGAAGAGATAACCTCAGCCACTGATTTCTCAATTTTGAAAATGCTTGTTCTGAGGAACACTCTAACTTTATAAAGATTTTGTTATTCCTTTCCAACCATAAGTTCTACATCACAATGCTAGGTGAAACCATCCAAAGAGCAGAGAATGTGGAGTTCTTGTATAGAAGTGGTCAGCTTTGAAAGACTTGCAAGACTATATTAGGAAGAGGGCCATACCGTCCCAATTTAGAACAAAGCCAATACCAAATTTGAGAGGAAAAGGAACAACCAACCAACAAATGATTCACATCTTCTTCCATCAATAAACAAAGAGGACACAAAAAGGGTTGAGAGATACCAAACTTGACAAGTCTATCACTTGTGAGTATCTTATCTTTTAGGGCCAACCAGGCAAAAGCTTCTACTTTTGGTAGACAAGAACTGCTCCAACACAACTGAAAAGGCCAATTTGATAAACTCCCATAGTTCCTCCCTATAATGCTTTGATACCCTTGCTTCACATTATACTTACTAGATTTAGAAGGGACCCAAATAAGTTCATCACGAGCACCAGACACACACACCTTCCTGTCTTTTAGAGTTCTACTTAATAGCTCCTTTTGAGCATTAGGAAAAGGCAAACTGGAAAGTCTTTCCATTTAGCTCCAAAATAGCTAGAATTTGTCAACATAAAGATAATCTTTAACTTTGTTACCCCAAACTTTACATAAGACTCCCTTAACCTCTTGCAACCCCTCAACCTGAGAAACAGGAGGATAGCTATTCCAGGTATCCTCCCAAAACAAAGTTGTACATCCATCATGAACCACCCAAGAAAGAAAATGAGTAATTACCTCTCGACATTATACAAATAAAATTCCATATCTTTGATCCTAACTCTGAATTCTCAATTGTAAAGATACTTTTCGGAGTAGCAGAATCTAAATACTTCACTTGCATAATTTTACACCACTTAGAATCATACTTAGCATACATTTGCCATGCTAGTTTTGCCCCAAGAGCTCTATTTTGAGACTCAATGTTATGGATACCAGTCCCACCAAATTGCTTGGGTGTGCAAACCTTGTCCCACAAAACCAAAGGAATCCTTTTACCTTCATGTTTTGAACCATTCGGCAAGAATTTTCTAATGGTATTGCAGAAACCAAAGACAATGCCTCTTGGAACCTTCAGCACTGAGAACATATAGATTGGGATAGCAGAAAGTACTAACTTAATCATCAAATTTTACCTGCTAAGGTCAACCATTTACCTTTCCAAGAAGCAATTTTCCCTTGTATATTTGAAATAAGTCTTTTCCAAAAGATATTTTTAACAAACCCAGAGAAAAGAGGAATCCCTAGATACTTAGAAAGAAGAACATCCACCATATATCCCAAAACATCTGAAATTCTACCTTGAACAAGAGGACTACTGTCAAAGAAAAATATCTTGGATTATCATGATTTACCTTTTGACCTGATACTAAGCAATAAAGAGATATCTATTGGATTTAGGGCACACAACTGAGAGGGGGGGTGAATCAGTTGTGCAAAAACTTTCTACTTCAAACACTTGATTCTTCTTTGTTAGTTAACAGCATATAAATTAGCCATTCATGAAAGCAGAAAGCATAAACACCAGAGCAGATAAACATCAACACATTTGACACCAAGATTTTTGACGTGGAAAACCCGGTTAAGGGAAAAACCACAGGGTGATTAACCCAAGGATTATTCTCTGTTAGAAGAATAAGGAAAACAAATGGCACATGCCAGTCAAGGCTCACTACCTGAGCACACTACTCACAAAGAGGCACACTGCCTACAAAAGAGACACACTGTCTACGAGATCATAAGTTTCACAACCTTGAACTGGAGAATGACATCTTCACCATGTCTAGATAGTTCCATTTAAGCTCGAAACACACCTGCTCTGCCCTTTCGCTCTTTCACTATATTGCACTCATCTGCTCCACACCACACGACAAAATGGATTCACAAACCTTCATTTATACAAGACATCGACTTAGGAATAAGCATCTAAGTCGGTAATCAACCATAATAACATTCACAAGATGAATAACACATCCGGTCGGCCACCACAAGAACATTTGTAAGATGAACAACTCATCCAGTTGGCTAGTCTGAACAAGAACTTCATTCGGAAGAATATCTTCAATTCCAGGCTCTACCACCAATGCGGATCAACAAAAAAACCTCAACATGATCCAAGAACCTTGACAAGCTAGCCTGAATGACTAGGAACAACTGCACTTCCTCTGCTCACCAGAATCTCTTCTCTTCCTCATCTGGAACTTCAATAACACAGTCTACCGCCACTGTCATACTGAAACATGTGCTTCCGGACCTCCAAATCATGAACAAATTGAGATGACATATCACAAGGACATCCTAAACACTCCATCCATTCCGCAAGATATGATAATGCACTTCTGGATCTCATTGGACCTCTTTGTAGCACTCTATCACTCCGGAGCACTTACCGGAACCGGTTCTATTTGATCAATCACAACTTCTTCAAATTTGCATTTGGACCTCTGAAAACTTAATTGGATCATCTCAAGACTCATAGCTACAAACCCTTTAATCCGCATCCTTTGATCATGAACTTATTGAGTACTTTTGCCTTCTTCTCATCACTATTCTTCACTGTTCCTGACTGAGACTAATTTTCTCAATATCCTTAGCACACAGCTCATCCAATCCTTCTTGTCAATGCAATATGAGTATGTTGACATCAATGACAACACTGATTAACCTCATACTTGCAACAATCTCCCCCTTTGTCATTGATGGCAACATATGATGTGAAAAACCATCAAGACAAGATCTTCTCCTTTCTATCACAGCTCCCCCTATCAGCAACAACTCTTCACATGTCTTCTCTTCCTTTATTGCTCCCCCTTTGATCATCAACCACTTGTTTTTCACATGTCTTCTCTCCCACTTTGACATCAATGGCAAAGGGCTCATACTTGCAACTCTAACACACCAGAATCATACCAGTTGCTCCCCCTTAGTAGCAGCTCCTCATCATCAATCTGGATCACAAGATATGACTGTGATATCCACCAGACTGATGTACATCAGTGCATCCTAGTTCATCACCAGAGGGGCCATGACCCCTAACTTCTCCCAAAGATACTCAAAAGAGTCTTTGGGAAGAGGTTTAGTAAAGATATCTGCAATCTGATCCTTTGAGGGTACATACTCCAATCTGACTTCACCCTTGTTCACTTGCTCTCTCAGAAAGTGAAACTTGATAGATATGTTCTTGGTCTTAGAATGCAACACCAGATTCTTAGAAATATTTATTACACTTGAGTTATCACAGAAAATTGTGATAGGCTCCTCATATTTTACTTCCATATCTCTTAGCATCTGCTTCATCCATAAGATCTGAGTGCAACTACTTGCTGCTGCAATGTATTTTGCTTCAGTTGTAGACAAAGATATTGCCTTCTTGTTTCTTGCTTAGCCAAGAAACCAACCTTTTTCCCAAAAAGAATGCTCCTCCACTTGTACTCTTCTGGTCATCCACATCTCTTGCCTAATCCGCATCTGTGTAAGCATGAAGAGAGAAATCCTGATCTCTAGGATACCATAGACCATACTCAGCTGTTCCTTTCAAGTATCTAAAAATTCTTTTGATTGCCATGACATGAGATTCTCTGGGATCAACCTGAAATCTTGCCACAAGACCAACAGCCTGCATTATATTTGGTCTAGTCTGGGTGAGATACAATAGTCCTCCAATCATTGATCTGTACTTGGTCTGATCTATTTTAGGAGAGTCATCATCTTTGCTCAACTTACATCTGGTTGCCATAGGGGTGCTCATTGGCTTTGAATCTTCCATTTCGAATTTCCTCAACAATTCTTTTGCATATTTGGTTTGACAGATAAAGATGCCTTTCTTTGTCTGAGTGTTTTGCAGACCCAAGAAGAAATTCATTTCACCAAGCATTGACATTTCAAACTCACTTTTCATTTGATTTGCAAAAGTTTTACACATGCTGTCCTTTCCTCCAAAGATGATATCATCAACAAATACTTCAATAATCAAGATGTTTTTCTTATCTATTTGGAAGTATAGGTTACTATCAGCAATACCTTTGTTGAAGCCAATCTATACAAGATGTTTATCCAACCTTTCATACCATGCTCTTGGGGCTTGCTTCAAACCATACAGTGCTTTCTTCAACTTGTAGACCATATCATCATGATAAGACAATTGAAATCCATCCGGTTGTTCAATGTACACTTCTTCTTCCAAGTCACCATTTAGGAAGGCAGACTTGACATCCATCTGATATACCTTGAAGTCTTTGAAGGCAACAAATGCAAGAAATAATCTGACAGCTTCAATTCTTGCCATCAGAGCAAAGGTCTCTTCAAAATCAATTCCTTCTATTTAAGAGTAGCCTTTGCAGACCAATCTAGCTTTGTTTTTGATTACTTCACCAACTTCATTTAGTTTATTCCAGAAGACCCATTTGGTTCCAATCACATTCTTGTTTTTAGGTCTGGGAACAAGATCCCAAGTATGATTTTTCTCAATTTGCATCAATTTTTCCTCCATTGCTTTGGTCCAGTTTTCATCATTGCAAGCTTCATTAACTGTCTTAGGTTCAATCTTTGAAATCAGATAGTATTCATTTGAATCTTGAGCAATTCTTCTCCTTGTTTGTACCCCTTTACTTTTGTCACCTAAGATCTGATCTTCAGAATGATTTAAAGTTACATACCTTTGAACTTTGGGAGTTTCTTGCACAACTAATTCTTGATCAGGCTCATTCAGACAAACTTCTTCTTCCTGATTTACCAGATCAGTCTGGATCTGAATTTTAGAGGAGGATGGAGCTCCTTGCACTAGAGAATCATTCTGATAATCTTCATCACATTCATAGAATCTTGAAGGCTTCTCAATTTTTCATCAACCTTCACATTTGTACTTTCTATCATCTTTCTCAATCTCTTATTGTAACACTGGTATGCTTTGCTTTGAGTGGAGTAACCCAAGAAAATTCCTTCATCACTTCTAGCATCAAACTTTCCTAAATCTTCATCTCTTTTGATGTAACACTTGCTACCAAATACTCTGAAATATCTCACAGTGGGAGTTACGCCAAACCAAAGTTCATAAGGAGTCTTACCGGTATTGCTTCTGATTTGAACTCGATTAAGGGTATAGACTGCAGTGCTGATAGCTTCTCTCCAAAACATTTGAAGAACATTTGCTTCCATCATCATTGTCCTAGCTGCTTCTTGGATGGTCCGGTTCTTTCTCTCAACTACTCCATTCTGCTATGGAGTCCTAGGAGCAGACAATTGTCTCCTTATGCTATGCTTCTCACAAAAGTCTATGAATTCACTGGATGTGAATTCACCACCTCTATCAGACCTTAAACATTTCAGTTTCAATCTGGTTTGATTCTCTACCATAGCTTTGAAGATTTTGAACTTCTCAAGGGCTTCTGATTTCTCTTTTAGGAAGGTAACCCATATCATCCGGGAATGATCATCAATCAGTAACATGAAATATCTATCACCTTGCATACTCTTGATTCTTGTTGGACCACATAGATCAGTATGGACTAATTCTAGTAATCCGGTAGTGGACTAATCTTTGCTTTTGAAAGAGACTCTACTTTGTTTACCTAGCTGACACTCTTTGCACAAGCTATTTGTAGGTTTCATCAATTTAGGAAGATCTCTTATAGCCTGAGTATTGCTTATCTTGATGATGTTATCAAAATTCACATGACACATCCTTCTATGCCATAACCAACTCTGATCAATTTGAGCAAACAGACAACTTTCATTAGAACCAACTAGATGGAAGATATTACCTTTTGTTTGAGTACCAGATGCAATCTCAGTTCCGGAGCTTCCAAAGATCCTGTACCTTCCATTCTTGAATCGGAGATCATAGCCTTTGTCCACCAACTGACCAACACTGAGAAGATTGTGCTTCAATCCTTCAACATATAGAACATTACAAGTTTTGCTCTTTCCATAAAAAAAAATAGTTCCCCTACCTCTGATTCTGCCAGTAGAATTATCACCAAACTTTACCATTCCTTCTTCATACTTTTGCAAATCTAAGAACTTGTTCTTGTCACCTGTCATATGGTGAGAACATCCACTGTCAATAACCCAATCATCCTTTTCTTCAACTTGGGCAGCCAAAGCTCTTTCAACAACCTTATGATTGACAAATTCAGAGGATATTGAGTCTTCTTCCTTGATGGCAATAAACACCCATTCATTTCCTGATTTGCTTCCTATTTCTGATTCATCATCTATTACTCCTTCATTATCATCTTCATGAACATAATAGAAGTTCTTTTGAAACCTTGTTCTGTTAGCATTTGACCTTGCAGATCTTTCCGGGCATCTTGAAGCAAAATGACCAATCTTATTGCAGTTGAAGCACTTAAAGGGTAGTTTTCCTTCATACTTACCGGATCCTCTGGGTAGTCTCTTTGCAATGAGGGCTTCAAGTTGAGTTGTTTCTGCTTCTTCCTCTTCCATGTCTTTCCTTGCTTGATCATATCATGATATATTTCTTGAAGAGTTCTCTCCCAGATCAAATCTTTGTTTGCCTTTCACATAGGTACTGGCTTTGAATGCAGATTCAGTCTTGGGTTGATCATCTCCAAACTCAGTCATTTCAAATGCAGCTAGTTTGCCAGCCAATTGCTCTCTTGTCATAGTTGCATGGGCTCTGAATTCATCAATGGCAGCAACCTTAATTTTGTAGGCAGCAGGAAGGGATCTAAGAATTTTGCAGACAATTTCATTTTCATCCAGAACACCACCAGCATTCTTGATTCCACATACCAGCTCATTCACTCTTGGCATAAAGGTAGTGATGTTTTCATCATCTCTCATCTTCAATCTTTCAAATTTCTCTTTCAGACTTTGCAACCTTGCACTCTTGACAAACTCATCTCCTTCATACAGAAGTTCCAGTTTAGTCCAGATCTCATATGCAGTTGGTAGGTCAATAACATTTGAGAGATCTGTATCATTCAATGCGCTTAGAAGAGCTTCTTTGGTCGACAAATTGTTTTTAGCATCTGTGATTTCATTCACAGTTGTCGGACCACCCTGTGGAGGTACATAAGCCTTTGTGATCATGGACAGATATGCTTTTCCCATACACTCCAAGTGACATCTCATGCGACCTTTCCAGAGTGAGAAATTGGTTCCATCGAACTTCGGACTATCCTTCTTATATGACGACATCCTGGATCTCCTCAAGTGGTTAAGCTCCTTTCAGAGGAACTTGGCTCTGATACCAATTGTTGGATTTAGGGCACACAACTGAGAGGGGGGGTGAATCAGTTGTGCAAAAACTTTCTATTTCAAACACTTGTTTCTTCTTTGTTAGTTAACAGCATATAAATTAACCATTCATGAAAGCAGAAAGCATAAACACCGGAGTAGATAAACATCAACACATTTGACACCATGATTTTTGACGTGAAAAACTCAGTTAAGGGAAAAACCATGGGGTGATTAACCCAAGGATTATTCTTTGTTAGAAGAATAAGGAAAACAAATGGCACATGCCAGTCAAGGCTCATTGCCCGAGCACACTACTCACAAAGAGGCACACTGCCTACAAAAGAGACACTTTGTCTACAAGATCATAAGTTTCACAACCTTGAACTGGAGAATGACATCTTCACTATGTCTGGATCAGTTCCATTTAAGCTTGAAACGCACCTGCTCTGCCTTTTCGCTCTTTCGCTATATCACACTCATCTGCTCCACACCATGCGACAAAATGGATTCATAAACCTTCATTTATACAAGACATCAAATTAGGAATAAGCATCTAAGTCAGCAATCAACCATAAGAACATTCGCAAGATGAATAACACATCTGATCGGCCACCACAAGAACATTTGTAAGATGAACAACTCATCCAGTCGGCTAGTCTGAACAAGAACTTCATCCAGAAGAATATCTTCAATTTTGGGCTCTACCACCAATGCGGATCAACAACAAAACCTCAACATGATCCAAGAACCTTCACAAGCTAGCCTGAATGACCAGGAACATCCGCACTTCCTCTGCTCATCGGAATCTCTTCTCTTCCTCATTTGGAACTTCAAGAACATAGTCTACCACCACTGTCATACCTAAACATGTGCTTCCGGACCTCCAAATCATGAACAAATTGAGATGACATATCACAAGGACATCCCAAACGCTCCATCCAATCCGCAAGATAGGATAATGCACTTACGGATCTCACCGGACCTCTTTGTAGCACTCTGTCACTCCAGAGCACTTACTGGAACTAGTTCTATTTGATCAATCACAACTTCTTCAAATCTACATGCGGACCTCTAAAAAATTAACTTGATCATCTGAAGACTCATAGCTACAAACCCTTTAATCTGCATCCTTTGATCATCAACTTATTGAGTACTTTTGCCTTCTTCTCATCACTATTCTTCACTGTTCCTGACTGAGACTAATTTTCTCAATATCCTCAGCACACAGCTCATCTAATCCTTCTTGTCAATGCAATATGAGTATGTTGATATCAATGACAACACTGATTAACCTTATACTTGCAACAATATCACCTTCTTTATAGTCTTAGCTTCTAATATTGTAGGTTGCCCAAACAACAAGGTGTAATCAACAAATAAAGCATGAAGAGAAGGGTACTCTAGGAATTGAAATCCCTTTCCAACTTCCCAACCTACACTAAGCATGAATCATTCTACTCAAGCCCTCTCCACAATAATAAACAAGAAGGGAGATAAAGGATCACCCTGCCTAATCCCTTGAGAGGCTTTGGAAACTGCTGAGGGAGAGCCATTGATCAAGATTAAAAAACTCACACCTGATATACAAGAAAAGAACCATTTGCACCATTTGTGTGAGAGTCCAATTTTATGAAGGACTTGCAGCAAAAAATCCTAGAAACCCTGTCATATGCCTTTAACATATCCAACTTAATCAGCATCATAGAAATTTTATGCATTTGAATGGAATGTAGAACTTCATGAGCCACCAGAGCCCCTTCAGCAGTTTCCTTGCCCGAGACAAAATCCCCTGCCCTTCTGAGATAATTTTAGGAATCAGAACTACTAGTCTCATAGTAATAGCTTTAGTAATGATTTTGTACAGGGTATTACAAAGAAATATAGGCCTGAAATCAGCAAATGAAACTGAAGCAACAACCTTAGGAATCAAAGCAATGAATGTAGAATTAATTTCTTTTAGTATTGTACTATTTCTACAAGCCTCTTCCACTGCCAACCATACCTCCCTACCAATAAAATTCAAACACTTCTGATAAAACAAAGGTGTGAAGTTGTCATGTCTTGGAGCCTTATCTGAATCAAAAGAAAAAACCACAGCCCTAATTTTTTCAAGCGAAAACTCCTTCATTAAATTCTTATTCTCCTCTGTAGTAATCAAATTAGTAATATTTTGAAGAATGTTTGGGATACTGGAGGAATAATCTGGTAAACCCTCCTTAGAAAGAAGATTTCTAAAGAAGTTTGTTCCTTCTTTCTGAATCAAAATAGTATCTTTCAAAATCTACCCAGAAGAATCCTTGATGGAATAAATGTAGTTGTCGTGCCTTCTCACCATCACTAAAGAGTGAAAAAACTTTTGTTCATGTCCCCTTCCCTTAACCAAGTCTCCCTAGATTTCTGTCTCCAATAAATCTCTTCCCTTGCCAGAACCTCCTCTAAATTAGCCTGAAGAGATTTCACAAGCTCAAAAGAATTATGATTCATTACAAACATGATGATGTTATCATTTATTTGAGCCAGTTGATCCTGAAGCACAAATTTCTACATAAAAATATTTCCAAAAATGGTTCTATTCCATTGTTGAATCTTTCCTCTAACAAACTTAAGTTTCTCATTTAATTGAAAAATCCTTGAACCTACAACAAATAGAGCATTCTTCCACCAACATTCTAAGTTCATAATGAAATTGTTATCCCTAAACCACATTGATTCAAATTTAAATGATGATCTTCATCTCCTCTGAACCCCACTAATGCAAAGATCTAAACCAATAGAAAAGTGATCGAAGCCCGAAAAGGGAAGGATATTTGTATGAGAAACTTCATTCTCAAAGAACAACTCAAGGGAGAAAAGGAATCTATCCAATCTCTTAGCAATCAACAAAAAATCATTTCTCCTATTAGTCTAAGTAAATCTACCATTCACAAGAGGACTATCATTCAATGCATTATCTGAAATGAAATCATTAAAATCTTCCATAACCTTTTGAGGAGGAATGATACCACCCATTTTTTCAATCTAGTAGGAAATAGCATTAAAATCAACCCCCAAAATAACTTTCTCTTCCTTTAAATTAAGCAATAACATAGATAAAAGATCCCAAAGAGCCTTCTTATCACTAGTAGATATTTGACCATAAATATTTAACAACCAAAAATTTAGATTACTAGAGGAAATTTTCACCAAAATAAAATTATGAGTAGAACAAGAAAATTCTACACTACACACCTTGTTGTCCCACTCCAATAGATTGGCCTCTAGGATTAGAATGTAACTCCTCCACAAGATCTTTAACTTCTACTACTCAAGTTAGCATATATAACTCCCAAGCACTCCCCCATACAGAACTAATTACATCTTACACAAACTAATAAAGGAAGATGCTCTTACAATTTCATTATGTAACTCCCCCATCAATTCCTTATTACAACAATATTTCCAAGTCTCTAGAGAATAATAAAATAATTAGATTTATCCCCACCCTCACATGGGAATCCCATTTTGACCACTTCATGATTCTTGGAGATACATTAATTATTTACTCATCTATAAATAATTAAAGTTACCATGGACCTTAGGATATGTATAGTGAATAGTACACTTAATTCTAACATGAATACCTAGTTCAAATACCAAAATACAAAAAGTATCTGTGTATTATTGCACCAATTGGTCTCACCCTTTGGACACCTAAGAGAAAATGATGTACTAGTCATCATAGTTTCCTAGAGAGTAAAAGGTCTCTTTGAGGGATGCAATGAAACCATTCCATTTATCTAAAGGTGTGTCTAAGTCATCCTCATTTGTTGTGCAATAATTCCACCATTTCTTTACTAAGAGAAACTTTTAGAAGAGTTGGTATAATATTCTCTTGATCAAATAAACAATTAACCACATTGTATGGACACATTTGATTAAGCTAGTTATGAAGGCTATCTACATCTATCTTTCCTTCAAACATGGGGATGTCTAGATTGACATGTTCCTTGTATGGCATGTGACCATCAAATGCATACTACAAATTGGTAGGGTTTTAAACTTGTCTAAAAAATTATGAAAACTAATACACAATACTCACTCTTTAGCCTCCCTAACATTCTTCTAATTTTTTTCATTACCTTTGCAAAGCATCCTCTATCATATTTTTGAAAATATTTGGTGTTGGAATTATTGATATTTTGTCTCTCATCTAAGAACATGAAGGAGGGTATGGTGAAGAGCAAGAGGTTTGATCACTAATTTCCTATATTTAGACCTCATGTGAGTGGGTATACAAATAGAAATGTTATAAAGTGAGTATTTGTTTGATACAAATGATCTATAGCCCAAAGGTAAACTTGATACAAAATCCAATAAAAGGGATTCAATTAGGTTTTAATACAAAAGATTTATGTTTTGATGACAAGGATAAGTATTTGTAAAGAATAATAGAACAACATAAATAGAGAAAATAATTGACAACCATATTAGAACTATTAAAAAAAAGTTTGTATTATGCTAGTTTTATACCAAATCTGTGTGAACATCTTGTTGGTAAATAGAATTGTCACTGTGTAATTTGTTATGTGACTCACCCAACGAGAAATGACTATCATTCCAACAATTGGAGAGGTTGTAACCGAATAGACAACCTTCCTTTGCATTTGAGAGGGGCAGCTCCATTGTATGATAATTTAATTTTTTTGTTTAGGGGTATGATTTTTACTAGAAAGTAGGAAACATGACCTATCTAAAAACTTAAAAGATTTAAACAAAAAAGAAAACCCTAAGTTGGCTCATACAACTTTCAAATTTCCCAAAATAATAGAAAAATAATTCAAATTTTAGACAAAGATAAACTCTCAGATTTATCTCCATAGAAAGTTTATATGGATGTAATAGTGTAAAGAGGATTTGAATGCAAAAGTTTGATCTGACTTAAGAAATAATAAATCTTGATAGTTTCACAACTCATAGATTGAGAAAAACTATTTTATATGAACCATATTACATTAAAATAGTTTTATAATGAAGAATGACAAATTGTCTAATCAAATGATAGAGAGTTTTTAGATAAATGGCTATTATTACAACATAAAAAAGAAATATAGCATAAAGGAGATAATAAATAGGTGAATAGACTAGCACTATTAAGCCTTTATTAATTTCAAAAAAGGAAATATATAGATTTCTTTTCTCTGTCAAAAGTGAGAAGATAAAAAAGTCATTTCTTTACATTCCAGTCCTATATAAATAGAACTTTCTTTCTATAACTACCCTATAACCAATTTTTAGTGTATGAATTTATTAAAAAAATAAAAATTCATCAACTTTTCCCAACATAAAGTTATAAAAATAAAGTCATTTTATAAAGTCATATTAAAATGACTTTATATTACATTTGAAAAAGACAATAAAGTGATAGAAAGGGAATGATTAAGTCTTCAACTTTGTTGCTCCAAACTCTATTCTTTGGACATATTTGGTTGTTCTAGAGTTGAAGAACTTCCTTTAAAAGTCCTTAACTACTTTATTGTAGGAGCAATCAAATTGTCCTTTGGAACAAATGTGTTGATCAACTGCAATATCCATGTGACCAATGTTTCATCAATTTCCTTCATTTTTTGGAGAATTTTTAGAATGTATTTATGATAATTAGATAACATGGAGGATATATAGCCCAATTTTTCTAATGTATTTGCATTGACTGCTTTCTTGTTGAATAAGTCTTCATAAATCATATCCTTGTAATTGTTCTTGATTAACTGAAGATCTTCTAGACCTGAATCACCCTTATTCAAAATATCTACTTCGAAAGACAAACATTTTGTAACAATCTATGTTTTTATTTTCTCATAGGACTTTGATAATTTTTTAATTCTAAAATGGTCTTCTTAAAGATCATGAGTTTCCATGTAGTAGTCTTATACCATGCAGTTGCATCATATTTATCATGTTTATTAAAAACCTTTTGAGCAATTAAATTTGAATGTCATATTTTTCCATCTCATCAAGATCTCTAGTTACTCCTTTCCATATAAAATCCTCCTTTCTGGCCTCTTTGATTTATTTATCCAAATATTTATTCTTATCATCAGCTCTTTGATATAATTTTACTTCTTCAATGGCATTCAAACATTTAAAATTATCCATTCTACCCATGTTTCAGTGGTCCTTCCATAGGATTGGTATTTACCAATTCTCTCTATTATCTCTTTATCCACATTCTTAACATTAGGATCTATTGGATGTGATGATGATTATTCTAGAGGTTGAGTAGATTTATCCACAATAGACATAAGATAAATAGTTAATACATGAATTTGTTCTTCTAATTGTTCTCTAGTCTCTTTTTCCTTTATATTCTTTCAAATAATTTCACAACATAGACTTAAAAGTTCTAAATATCTCCTTCATAAGTAGAAATACCTAGTTCAATTGAAGAAATTCGATAATCATCTTTAGTGACATCATCCTAATCTTTGTCACTTTTTGGTTTAGCCACTTCCAAATATTGATTCCTAGTAGAATTTGTCATTAGTCTTGAAGTAGTTGTAGCCTTTTTGGGTTGTGGAGTTGTAGCTTGTAACATCCTTATGATGGCCTCAAACCCAAGATCAATAGTGTGTGAATGTTTTATTTTCTTACAGACTACTTCTTTCACCCATTGTGATGGAGAGGATACAATTTCTTTTTTGGGACTAGAAGAAATAGGAGTCAAGATATTTCTAGGTAATGTATCCATGATAACATTTTCCTATGGTGGAGATGGAGGTGAGATTGGTGAATATAAGGTGATTGAGAAAGAGATTGTGGGGGTGATGGATATGGAGGAAGTTGAGATGAAAATGGAATTGAATCTATGGAAACAAGATCTTCAAGTATTTGGGTATCTATCTGGATAGGTGAAGAATTTTGTGGCCTTTTTATCTCTAATTTCTATCTAGGTATAACATCTCCTTGAGCACATGTATTTTTTAAATAAACTCCATTTTTGGGGTCTTCTTCATCACCACCACATGTAGTATTAGCTTTATATCTTGTTGAATATACAACCATGGGTTGTGACACATTTGCTCTAGTTTGTCTCTCTATTTGCTTTTGTTTCTTTGGAGCATTGCTCTATTTGAAGTACTATGTTCTACAATTTTAGCCTTTAACCATTTCTTAGATTTCTTCAAAACAAAGAGTGATGTTTCTTTCATTATTTTCATCTTCTTATCGATCCAATTAATAAGAGTGAGAGGTTGAAATTCCAATGTTGTAAATAACTCATATGTCATATCAAAACCATCATCAATAATTCCCATGGTATCAAAACTAAGTTCATAATCTTGCAATTTTAAATGGTCATTCTAGACCAATCCCTTCTCCTTCCTTCAAAATCATCCTTACAATCAACCTAATAATATTCCAAAAGTGAATGATGGAGATACGTTAGACCTAATTGGAAGTTATCCCTAACATAATTTTTGTAGTCAAATAGAAATCTCATAGCATAGAAATACATAGTAAGCTTTATGAGTGCCCTTTCAACATTTTTTTCATCATATGATGACTGACAAGTATAATCACCTAGCTTTAGAGGAAATGGATATATTCATTTCTTCCTATTCTTGCACTTTTTATTTACTATTGCCATTTTGCTATAGAGATCAATTAGAATAAGATGACCAATCACATATCTAGGCAATTTGTAATGGAATTCATTGAAACCACCAACTTTGGTATAGGTGAATCTTTGGAATTGAATAAAATAACTACCAAATTACATAATCACATTAGTAGTTTTAGTAGAAATATGCAATACAATATTTCCATCCAGATCTCTTGTTGTTCAACATTGTAAATGCATCATTGACCCACTTGAAATTTTTATTAGCAACTTCCAACTATAAATGTAGGTAATAATCATAAATTTGCATAGTATCATCATAAGTTCCCATTACTTGTAACCCATGTGATGTCCTTGTGTTTTCTATAGCATAAAAAAATAGGATGACATGTAAAACTTCTTGTTAGTTCAAAAATTGACTAGTTGGTTATGAAGACTATCACTTATTAATTTTCCCCAATCAATGAACTGGGATGCATATCCAATAATAATGATGAATTAGCACGTCCAATATTCAAATGTATTAGTCTCTTTAGTTTCCATCACTTTGTTTAGTAAGGTGATAATATTTGAAATATCATTGTTGAAATGAGATCTCTGCAAATTCTTTAGAACCTAAGATTTTCCTTCTTAAGCACCTTCAACCAAATTTTAGCTATGTTGTCCAAACAAACACTCTTTTTATCTAGGAAGTAATGACTTATAGTTTCTACACTCATGTCTTCATATTCATCTCTGACTGATAATCCTAAAATGGTACTTATGGAACGAGCATCTAATTTTTCCACTAAATGATCATCCATATTTCTCAACTCTTTATATTTGGGTTTGTTGCTTCTACCACTCTAGAATGTTGCTTCTACCATTCTAGGTCTAGGGTTTTGTTGCATTTTCTTCCAAAAATTCTCTAAATCAATATGCCCTAAAATACTACCTAACTTTAGATAGTGAATTATCAAAGATAGAGTAATGTTCATAGCCTTGGTAGGAAAAATTCATTTTATGCAATTTTGAAATAAACTAAATAAGATGAGTTAGGCTTTGAGTAAGTTTGACTAATTGCAAGTGAAGAATGTTGCAAGGTGTGCACCCTTGGTCTCCTTGTGTTGTGTAGCGTAGCGCTTGGGTTCATGACAAGGCTTAACCACCTCCCATGGATTCATTAAGTTTGGCGGTTGTATCAGGCATTAACAGGTTGATCTTTTGGTGCAATGGAAATCGTCTTTCCAACAATTGGTATCAGAGCCTGGGTCACAGGTTCAAACCCCTCGCTTGGACTTGGGGGATTGTTGCAAGGTATGCGACCTTGGTCTCCTTGTGTTGTGCAGTGCAATGCTTGGTTTCGTGACAAGGCTTAACTGCCTCCCGTAGATTCATTAAGTCTGGCTGTTGTATCGAGCATTAACAAGTCAATCTTTTGGTGCAATGGCAACCATCTTTCCAACAAAGAAATCTTGTTCTAACATACAGGAGATAAAGAATGTATGGATTTCATGAAATTATGTGATCTTTACAACTAAAATGGCATACAAATGAAGTCATCATTTAACAACTTATAAATATCAACAACTGTAATAGAAATTTTTCCTTAGCTAGTGGTGAACACAAATGGAGTTGGCTTGTAGTAGAGAAATGACATAATTAGGTGAAGGAAAAACCCTAATTATTGTGAATAACTCTATCTTGTTTGAGTGTTTGATACTTATGAAATAAGCTTGAAAATTCCTTTTAAAGATCAAGCTATGCTTTATTAGAGATGATGCAATAGTCTGAACCCCTTAAGATATATCTCCTTTTTATGTCAGAGTTTCATAAAGTTCATGAACTTATGAACTCTCTAAAATCATTCTTTCACATTTTCTTTTGTCTTTCAAAGTCAACAACAACACTTTAAACTTGAAGTTTTGTTATTTATCCCTTTTGTCACAAAGTTAGAGAATTCATGAACTTTTGTACTCTCTAAAAGGTTCAAAACAACTTGAAAATTATGATTATGTACCAAGTCTTTGTTTTTGTCACAATATCAGAGAGTTCATGAACTTTTGAACTCTTTGAAAAAGTTCAAAACAACTTGAAAAGTTTGATGTTCCTTTTCATTATACACTAAGTCTTAGATGTTGACAAAGGGGATAGTTCATTGAACTTTTGAACTCTCCAAAAAGTTCAAAGAATGGTCAAAACTCTGAAATGGAAAAGACTTGGTGAAAATGAAAAAAAAACCTTTAACAATTTCGAGGCATATAAATGGTTTGAAACACTTTGAAGTTGTGATTGATTTGTAAGTTGAAACATAATAGAAATTTGAAAAGTCAATCCAAATTCAAGGGAAACACATCTATATTTAATGTTTATCTAGACTCTAACTATCATGTAACCATCACCCTATAAAGAATTGTTAAGTATATTCTTATACAAAAAGAGAGGAATATGAGGCATCAATTGGGACATGATGTTTTATAAAATCCATTACAACTATCACAACCACTCATTTAACTACCAACGATAGGTCAAATCATGTAATAATACTGGCATGTCTTTATGACTTAAGGTTTAAGATGTAGGTGTTAACTAGGATGAAGATTCTACTAAAAAACCTATGAAGGTTGTCAAGCAACACCCAAGATTTTTATTATGTTCTAGTGGCCTAGATCATATTAGACTAGTAAATGATAAGATCAAGTTGAGAGGTGGTTATCTATCTCACATGTGATGTCAAATAGATTGTATTTTAAAGTTGATTTGCTAAGACACTATGATATATGCAAAATAGAATACCAATCTAGTGATAACACAATAATGCAATAATCGAGGTAAAATGATACTAATGTTTTTTACTGTTTGAACTATTCTATGTTTGCAACTTAATCTTTCTATCATGGTCTTGTCTTACATGGATACATCATTTGGCATTGTTGATTTGCAAAATCAACTCACCTATGCTTGTGTACCTATTTATGACCTAAACTTTATATTAAAATCACAATGGCATTTGTTTGAAGGTAGAAGGTAAAAGAACATAATCTATCTCAATGTTGACTCAAGACTCTAATTTGATGTAGAAATCAAATAACACCATGCATGCAATGATGATGATGTATGAATAAATGCTAATTGAATAAGACCTTTTACTGATTCTTCTTAATGATGATTCTTGTAAATGTTTCTTTCTTTTAATAATTTCATTATAATTCATTATACCTCATAATTAACTAGGATATTCCTATAAATACAAGCCCTTAGTCACTTATTCAAGGTATTTAGCATGTAGGTAGATGGGGTAAAAAATCAATTTTGAAAGGCTTGGCTCAAAAGATGATAATTTCAAATTTTAAAAACACAGACTAGGTTGCAGGCATATCTAGTCTAAGGATAAGTTCACACATGCAACATAGTTCAAAGAATGAAATAGTTATGAGTTACAGATGGCAAGGGTTAGAGAGATATAAAGTGGTGGTTGGCTAATGTAAATTAGGGTAAGAGTCATTTAGTGTGCCAAATAAATCGAATTGAATGTTGTAATTATATATTTATGAAATATAAACAAAGTGACATGAAGTGAAGATATAAAAGTACAAAATATCCACTTTTATCCCTTACTATTAATTTATTTTGTTGAAACAATTAAATTAAAAGAATTTATACTTTTTTTATGTTTAATATATATATTTTAGATTAATATTATTATATTATTTCTCTAATTTAATTAATTAAAATTATGATTATTATTACTCCTCACTATTAACATATAGTGAATTAGGGTTTGGGGGCATCTGAGGGGGTTCATTTGCTAAAAATTAAAAAAATGAATAAAAACAATTGCAAAACAAATGTTTCATATTCAAAATCATAGAAAACACAAAAATCTTACCTTTCGAGCTTGTCAACCTCATGGAGTTCATGAATGTCATGACGACATAATGTTGGTGTCAAATTTGCATGAGCTACCTCAAACACACTCGCATAAAATCCCTATCACATGTTTAAACCTATGGGAGTAAATGAGGCCATGGTTGTTCTCTTTTTTCTTTTATTTCCAATAATGTGAGCATATTTTGGCTTGTTAGTGACCTTGAGCCTTAGGCTCATCACTACCAAGCCATAATGCTAACACGTTATAATGCAAGCATGTTATAAGACACTTGCGTTATAGACTATTTGGACCAAAAAAAATCTTCATCATTTTTTAGTCCCCCATCTTTGTGCACATGCCCAAGGGTTGGCTAGAAGATGAGAATTTCAAATTTTAAAAAGATAGACTAGGTTGTAGGCAAATCTAGTCTAAGGACAAGATCACACTTGCAATATAGTTCAAAGAATGAAATAGTTATGAGTTGTGGATGACAAAGAGATATAAAGTGGTGGTTGGCTAATGTAAATTAGGGTAAGAGTCATTTAGTGTGCCAAATAAATTGAATTGAATGTTGTAACTATATATTTATGAAATATAAACAAAGTGACATGATGTGAAAATGTAAAAGTACAAGATATCCACTTTTATCCCTTATTATTAACTTATTTTGTTGAAACAATTAAATTAAAAGCATTTAAACTTTTTTATGTTTAATATATATTTTTCAATTAATATTATTATATTATTTCTCTAATTTTATATCTAAAAATTATGATTATTATTATTCCTCACTATTAACATAAAATTTGTCGATAAGGACGTGGTTCGGTGGTTAAGTCGCTTGGTTGTAGTGGTGACCACTAGAGTTCAAACCCCTGCTGGGCCAACGAGCTCGCAGGCGTTACACCTTTGCTGGGCAAACGAGCTCGCGGTTTTGAAGTGTTCTTTCTTGGGGATGAAGTCCCCCGTGTTGTGGCCTCACCGGTTCATAGCTCCAGGCAAAAGCATTGTGTGGAGTTGGAGGGCATGTCGCACCAGCGTCATCGGTCACGTTAAAAAGTTTACCAGGGGCATTTAAAAAAAAAAAACTATTAACATAAAATTTTAGGTTAATGCGAGATGTAAACTAACATTTAGAGTTAATAATTCAAGAAATTTAACAATTATCATCATATTAACTAAAGCTAACTTCTTAATTTTTTAATTTTTATTTTATTGATGAGTAATGGCTATAAGGCCTTTTTATTTAAAAAAATTGTAATAAAACACTATCCACAAATTCTTAATTTGACTTTTCACATAATCAATTTTTTTTCGGTATTAAAAAAATGTGAATATACAAGAATAATAAGTGCTCCAGTGAGCAGCTGAAAAAGAAAATAGCAATACTTATACAGAACAGCATATACAAACAACAATAACAATATAGTTGTTGGCTAGATAACACAAAAGAGGCCTGAAACAACACAAACATAACCTAAGCACTATCAAAAGACATAATAGAAAGAATCTTATTTGGAGAAATGAAACTTAAAAGTTGTTAATCATATCTTATGACTTCAATTTGGGAAGAAAACTTATTAAGTCACTCACATTTAAATATCTCTCACATGGACTATTGCTTTCATAGTTACATAATCATATCTTTATAGAATGTTCTTATATATCACCCAATTCAATGGTCCAAAGTAAATTTTGGTCAATAAAAATAGGACAACTATTTACCACTTTTTGGTGGAAATAAAATATCAAATTCCTATTAACTATTTAACAACAATTAAAAATGTGATATTTAAATAAAGTAATCTTGACATAAGAACTACATTACCAAATGGGCACGTTTATATTCTTCCATTCATCTGACTTATAACAGACAAAAAAAAACCCATTGAAAATAAAAATCACTCCTTATTTAGATGTGATTAGTCGACCTCAATGCACCATATTTTCTTCCTGGGAGAACTCGTTTTGTCGCTTCCATTCCCTGTCTATTGACAAAACGGCCTCTATCATTTTCACCATTATTAAAATTGAAAATGCCTCTCTAAATGGACGGTGGTAGTAAGTTGGCAGACAATGCAACACTCCCCACAAACTTACAGTCAATAACTACTGTTTGTACCTGTCTGGCCGTGGATTACAGTATTTGTTTGTTGCTGCCCATAATCTGATGGCTGTGGTTCTCATTTTCAGTATTATTTATATTGAAAATTGAAGAAAAGATGATCCACACAAACTCAGTTTGAAAATGAGATATCAACTTATGTGCCCAGTGAAGTTGTACAATGTAATCATATTCTGCAACGTAGCTTTTTATTCTTTTCGTACAAAGAATTATACAATGGTGGGTTACCTAGTTTGTCCTGCTGTTACGCCATGTTTCTTTTCAGATCTGATACTAGCATGTACATTGATAGATTGTGGAAACCATATTCTGATTTATGTTTTTTCGTGGATGTGTATTATATCATGTTTCTCGTAGGCTAATAATTTACATTACAATCTACCTTTGATAGACCTCTATATCACACATTTTATATCATACACTCCACCCCCTGAGCTCATTACTACCTTATCAACAAGATTATGAATAGTGACATTTATGAATGAAACCATTTTATTTAAAAATTATTAGAAGTTAATTGTGTTGATGGGATTAAGTGGGACCCAACTTTAAACTTTCACTCTATGCGATACACTTTTGTGACCCTTTTGATGAAGGAAAGACTCCCACCTTTTAGGACAGTGTATAAGGGGTTCGTACAACTTAGTGGTTTGTGGAAAACACACATAATTCTCTCTTCCACTATTCTTGTTTAGTTTTTTAGTTATGTTGAGATGAACTTTCAATAGAGAGTATACACATGGTGTTTTATTATCTATATATTTGTTTTGATTTTATACATGTCAATAAATATATATTTGATATATACATGTTGTAGGTTTGGTTTTATCACATAATTTGGTTTTATGTTTACCCTTTCTGAAGAAAATTTGTTGTCTAATTTAGAGTATTTTGATGTAAATAAGATTCACGACAAAGAGTTGAAAAATAAATTTGTAAAACATCTTGTATATGTGGTTTTATACTTGATAGTATCCATTATATGTGAAGATTAAATTGTATAGATTCACTTTGTTTGAATGTAATTGGATTATACTTTGATAGAATCTTAGAAAATTTGTTTCATTTGTATTTGTAGATTTATAGGACAATGATGGAAATGATTTGATTGATCAATTTAATATATTGGTACACTATTAATATTAACTTTTTGTGATTATTTATCTTAGAAAGATAATATTTGTTGACATGACATGTTCATCTAAACTATAGTTTTTTATTTTATCAAATTGATTATAATAATGAACTATGATAAATCAACCTAGATTAGTATCAAATGACAATATCAAATTTATAGTTTATATGGTTTGAAACATAATAATGTGTCTCACTAGTGGGCTACATGAACTTGTTTACCAATTTCTACAAAATAGTGTGTTTCAATCTTGAAACACAAGAAAAAATAGATTAAGTTTGTAGACACCTAAAATCGACTGTGTCCTTCCAACACCACTTAACCTTACTTTTGACATCTTGTGACACTTTGTCGACATCATCTAACTTGACTTACGACATCTTGCGACACCTTGTCAACACCAACTAACCTAACTTATGACATCTTGTGACACCTTGTCAACACCACCTTGTGTCATCTTGCAATGCCTTAACCCTTATGTCCACTTTTATCCCAATTTAATTAAATAAATTATATTTATTTAATTAACTTATCCCTTTATCCATAGTCTAAACTAAATAAATAAATTCCCCTTTATTTAGTTAATTTAACCTCCCAAGCCTTCATATCCCTATGTTAATTAAATAATCTTCATTTATTTAATTAACATCCCTTCCACTAGCTAGATTAATTAAATAAAACTTATTTAATTAGTCTTAACATCTATCTAATCCCATCCCCATAACTAATTAAGTAATCCTTATTATTTAATTAGTGGTCCTAGACACATGTCACTATCCTCACAACTCCACAAATAAAACCAAATTTTAAATTCCTCCACTAAAGGACAAAAATAAAGTCAAACCTACAACTTAATCTCCACCCTCCATTCATCTATTAATCTTGACTCTTCACACATAAGGATGCCCTAGAAATCCTTATCAAACCCTAATCCAAGCCCTAATTCCTCCCATTCAACCCTCATATGACACTTGTCACATGACTACAACTCCAATCCAAACCCTAATACTCAATCAACCCTAACCATTGATCTAAACTTTCAATCCTAACCCTCCAATCCTTTTATCAATTATCTATAAATTGAACCCTCAACTAAGCCAAAAGGGGAGCTCACTTGATAGTACTCTTATGCTATCCAAATATCCTCTCATCCCCTCCATTGCCATTAGCTTATGCTTATTGAGAGCAATCTACATCACATATTGGTCATGGAGTATAGTTAGAATGCATTGGGTGCATGCATTCTCCACTTATTGTGGAGACTAGAATGGAGTGAAGTTTTGAATGTATAACTTGTCATTTGTGTTTTCCTTTATGTTTATAACATCCTCTCCATTTTACCCTCTTCAAAGTTCATTATAGATGGAATTCTTGACATGTATATGTGTGTACCTAAAACATTCTATGTGGTAACCTTTTCCTTCCAAGCCACATGTTTCAGTTTTATTGGTTGAGATTTTTCATTTCATGTCATATTTTTAGGGGACAAACAAAATCACATAGACATAAAATTTTATGTCTAAGTAGCTCTCATTGTTATCCTTCTAAACAATATAATTTGCTATATTGTATTCAAATATTAAATATTTTTAATTTAATAATCAAGATAGATATAATACAAAAAATAATGACCTCTATTTGAGACACTAGGAAAATAATTAGCTATGTCAAAAAAATATTTTAAAAATTACATTGTACTTAGTAATAATTCAGTTGGATATATATGCATATAGAGAAATGTGTTATGAGAAAATATAGATCCAAATTTTATGTATTATCAATTAAAAATAATAAAAAATATTCAATAAAAAATTACCCAAAAAAATCCATGCACTAGATATTGGAGTAATGGTCTATGTCCAAGAAATCATGAAAAAAATTATTTGTAGTTCAAGTTATGTGTTGCATAAAAATGTTACTCAATAAAAAATAGTAAAAATAAATTATTAAACACTTTATTGAAAACATTCCAAATATTATAAAAATAACTTTTAATCAAATTCAAAAAAATATAAATTGAGTCTATATATAGATATTTTTTTATGTATATCATCCACAAGATCATTTTTGCTACCCGATATGGGAGCATGAGCTTTGGGCTAAACCTCTTCAACTGAGAGCCAAGGATTGAGGGGTATCCATTCCACCAAATTTTCTCGAGGTATGATTTCAGCCTCATCCCTTATCGTGTTGTAGGGAGCAAGACTTGATCCCTAGTGGGCTCATTCAAAGCCTTTCAACTTCACTAGCAAACCAAGGGCTCTTTGACCTATATAGAAATTTTCACAAATCATTAGTTTATATTGTCCTTGAGTTCTTGAAAATTGTTCATTATAAGATAAAATGTGATTAATACTAAAACTCTTAATTTTAGTGAAAAATACAAGAGAGTGAGACACTATTATATCTTCACCCATACATGAATGTGATAAATATATTTTAATGTCATATATATATATATATATATATATATATATATAGATATATATATATATAGATATATATATATATATATATATATATATATATATATTCACATACATACATACAATACATATATAATGAATAGATCTAATACATTAAAACTATACTCATTGTAAACTATAAAATGTAGTGTTCTTTGTGAATGTTAAATAAATATTTATTTTGCATAATTACAAGTTCACTTATTAAATGAATTATTCAAAAAGTATTAGGTCAAATTTTAGCAAAACTTTGGTTTGCAATTATTGAATTGTGATATATATTAATAAACTATGGATACATATTGAATGTCACTTTGGAATAGATTGTGGGAGTACTATTGCTTAGCTAGTTATCAAGGATAGGTGTAATTTATGGATGAACCTTAACGCAATGGAAAATTCACGTAAATACCCCACCACACTTTATTTATATAGACTAACTAGGTACATAGGAGACACACTAATATGAAGATACATGCTTTTCTTGGAGGAGCATATGGAGCTTAAAGGCATTGGTGATCTTATGAGTTAGTGATTAATATAAGGATGACATATTGTCAACTGGGTTTAGCAATGCATGTCTAAGAGCATGAAATGGGATAGACTAAAATGAGTGAAGATTGGTCATAAATCATAATAATATACAACTTTCATTTGGTTAGTGATTATAGTATAATGGTCTTGTCTATCTATATTTTATATAATCTTGTATTATGTATTATAATTAGTTGTTGGTTTTGGTTTAAGTAGTTTATATATAACATACATCTTGACAAAGAGAGATGTATTTAATTAGGAATTTTGTATTATTAGATTACATTAGAGGGAGCCAGGCAATGATGACTTATTTTGTAATTGATAAGATTTTTTTTATTAGAGTGAGTCATCTAATAGTAACTTCTTTTGTAATTGATAAGATTTTTTTTTGAAAACAAAGTTTATATTGTTTCAGGCATTTATTTGAGAAAGTGACCTTACAATTCCACCATCTCTAATACATACTCAAATAATGAGGAATCTCACAATGTACTATAAGTTGAGTGTTGTCTAAGATATCCCAAAAACTTCACTAATGATGCCTTATAAGGAACTCAATAGTCACCCTTGCTCCACTAATTGTTACCCCTCCTCTTAAAAGTAAATTTGGATTTGTTGTTCCCTCCCTTTTACCTCCTTCTATACCTTCAATGGCCAATCAAGTAATGCACCCTTGTGCATAGGGTGGAATTCGTACAAAGGATGGCCCTCCTTTGTTTGGTTTGTTCACGATAGAAAATAGTCTTAAGCACAATACTTTTAGTCTTTTATGTTTTATCTAACTCTTCCTCCATTAGTTTATCCGGTTGGATTTTGTAATCATGAGACTAATATAAGAATATTTGTGCTCCAAACTAGCTAATTATATGCAACCAGCTGCCCTTTTACTTTAAATCTATCTCATCTACTTAGTAAATTTTTTTAAATAATTGAAATAGCTCTGCAACAAATAATTTTGGATCCGGTAACCCAAACTTCATATTGATAAAGCTTATCCAAAATCCATTTGGCATTTATCCTCGCTAGCTTATCAGTTCCAGCTCATTCATCGAAAGTACAACAAACCTTGCAAACTCAACTACAAATAATTGAA
Organism: Cunninghamia lanceolata; assembly: GCA_027924645.1. Taxonomy (NCBI): domain Eukaryota; kingdom Viridiplantae; phylum Streptophyta; class Pinopsida; order Cupressales; family Cupressaceae; genus Cunninghamia; species Cunninghamia lanceolata. The sequence continues at coordinate 261,591 of BSBN01001565.1, read as the reverse complement.
GTGAATATGTAACTATCTAATCATGAGCACCAATTATAGAGACTGCCAACTATAAAGTTCTGCAACAAGCTTTGTATTTTCTAATCATACCACATGATACAGGATTATATTATTGTGGGTCTGTTGTCAGACTGTTTTGCTTTTTCTTTTGGACGCTGCTGAGGAGAGATATAATCACTAAAAGCTAGTGGACACAATACTTTTGAGAATTCGACGACAGTATTTTTCATGGTCTGCTTTTTATGATACATTGTCTTCATTGCCTTCCACATTATGGGCAGATGGTTATGCATCCAGACAAGGCAGCTGCATTCACAACGATTGCTTCACCAAACTGTATAATGATATAGGTTAATTTTAATATAAATATGGACCAAACGGTAATAGAAAGAAAAATTAATATTACACTAAAACTTTTACAATGTAAACAGAGGACAGAAAAATTTTGATGTAGGCATTGAGTAATTTTTCTTGTCTCCTGAGACAGGCTTTTCTAACAAAGCTGTCTCTGTTATTCATCAAAGCCATCTTCATACAACTTAGATTAGCAGCATACACTATCGTGAGTTTGGCACGTAATGTCCGGTTTAGCCCCAGCCAGCTAACATCATGTTTGTTAGTATATTTTTACATAGAATGATTAATTAATAAGTTTACAACTATAAGAATTAAATTTATGAAATTGTTATATGGACCTAATTTTTGGGCATTGCTCATGCATGGATATAAAGGGGTTTGAAGGCTGTCATTTGAAAATGGACTACCAACTTAGATAAGTTCCTTTTTTCGTTTAAAATATGAATTCGATTTTATTATATTTTGGTGGTTTTTTGGGCCCTCAATTGTATAATTTATATGTGATAATTTAAGACAATTTTTTGATTTAAAAGGATTTAAAATTTTGGATGTGTAGTTTATTTAAATTGTAAATTAAATAGTTGTAGTTTAATTGGTTGAGCACAATTAGTGAGGGTGATAGTATGTTTCTTGATTACACCATCCACCAAGGTTCAAATCCTTTGGAGGTGCAATAAATAAGAGATGAGGTTGGTATTGTGGCTTGGGTGACTTTGGAAAAATGAATACCATAATCTACACAATTTTTAGCAACATTTCAAAATAACAATAAATTAGATAAATACTATGAATGAAAGATCATAATCACACACATAGGAGTATGAGACATTGATCTACCCTAGGAAAACTGTTCAGTAAAAATCTAGTTTCCAAAGCTCTAAACCAATATATTATTTGGTAATTTAAAAGATTGTAATGCACTTACAAGATCCAAGCTACACCGAAGGATGAATCAAAAATATGATAACATGAATAACCTTGTATGCAAATCCTCTATTTATAAACAAGAAAGAAACAACGAGAGATAAATTTACTAGAAGCTTCCCAACTACTTTGCCACCAATATTTAGTCGCCCAAGAAAAATATTAAATGCGTTATGTGAGCCCAAGCATTTAATGCTTTAACAATATTGAATGCATTTTATAAGACTTCAAAAATATTAAATACATTAACTCAATGAACCCAATTTATTATTTGCTCACTAAACTATGACCCCCACATGTGTCACCCACATTAAACACTTTTGTAATTGCATATAAACCTTTCTTAAAAAAATATTAACTCATTATAGATTATGCAAGGTGTATAACACCTTTCTAACATTCTCCCACTTGTTGCATATATTTCATATGGGTTATGATGGCACCTTCAAATTTTGCAAATTTGAAGTACTTATCTCCTCTCAATGTGTCGGCAAAGGTCAGGTCAGCATGCTGCTCAATCTACCCTGGAGCCGTTTTCGCCGATTAAAATCTTGCATTTCAGAGGTCATCTTGCAAATCTATATGGTAGGAAGTTTTTTGGTACATATGATAATGTGCCTGTTCAGTTTCACTCTCGTTGGATGAGTTTTGATGGGCTATTTAATATTTTTCTGACTGCGACCGAGCTAGATTTGGTGTTCTAAAAAGTTACAAATCTCACAATTCTAAGGGTGACCCATTTCACGTTTTAGTCCAAAACATCTTCAGTTTCAGTTTCATCAAAATCAGAGACGATATGATGCAGTATTTTAATGTATTTTTATTGTGGCGAACACATCCAGTAGGCCAGTTTACAAAGGTCCCTAAAATTTTTTGGAAATGCAGATTTTGAGGAATGGGTATGTTTTAAATAATTGATAATGGCCCTATGCAAATTTTCATGGCCTTTGGATATCTCGTGTACCTACAGTGAACATGCATCGTTTGCTTGAGAGGAGGAATTAAGTATTTGTTATTTGCCTAAGTTAAAAAAATACAATTTTAAAAGACAATTAGTGGCATATTTGATAATTTAAATGCATATATTATAAAGTAAGCATTATAACTTTACTTTCTAATGTTTGGGGGAAAAAATAAAAGTATCTCATTAGCTCAGCGTACAAGCGCACAACCATTTCTTCCTCTCTTCTGCTGCTGTGCGACAGTGTGAAATGGCTTCCTCTGAGCATATTTTGGTCTATAATCTTTCTTGCAGTGATGGTTGATGTGTTTCCTTCTCCATGGAGGTTTCTCTGGGGCTCTCTTAGGTGAAATCAAGCAAATTTTGTTGCAGATGAATAGCTCTCACGTTTTTGGCTTTCCGGTTGAATTTTAGGAGTCTATTTGAGCTCAAAATTGTTGTTCCATGCTCTGAATTCATTCCCTAACCATTCCTAATACCTGGGCAGATATTTTAAGTATGTTTGTGATGGATTTTGAGTGCCAGAATGGCCAAAAATGCTCAGCACTGTAAAAAATGACCCAGTAATAATAAAAAAATTGAATTGCGCAAATATAGTTTGTGAAGCTGCTGAAATTTGTTCTCTGTTATCTTAGAAGCTAGGTGCAATCATGGAGTGCCTTGAGAAGGGATCCCATGGCCTCATATTGCTACATCACATAGGGATGAGGGGCCCCTTGATGTGTCTCTGCAACAATGTGAAAATAGAGGTTTGAGGACAAAATTGATGCCCGACAATTGCAAATTAAGAATATGGACAAGCCAAAAGGGGAAAACAAATTAAAAACATTTGGCTCCATGTTTTATTTTTATATTTTTGTCTTCTCCTTTTTTGTGTGTAATTTGTAATTTCCCCAAGCTCATTGGCAGTAACTTGTAATGCAAGACTCACCTAACCGCCATAGTGTAATAAATTTTTAGGGCAACATGTTCTTGTGCCTATAAGAGAGCACTCTGTTCCACTTTGTAAAGGGGATTCTTCTAGGCTTTGGATACAAGGTGTTCACTTTTTGGAAGTAGCTTTCTATAGGTGATGGCGACTGGATTTTGGGTTGCAGAGGAATATTTTGTTGTGTAAATGAATAATTTTTGAATGATAACTTCCTTTCCAGGTTGAGTTATATGAGTAACACATTCTATGTGGATTATTTATGATTGTCTCCTTGGGTATTTGCATTTTTCTTTTGAAGAAAGTTGCTAAGGATTTTTGAGTTCTTCAATATATATTTGCTATGTTGCATGTTTAATTTTTTGCATCTATTCAAGGAGTAGATTAAATTTGATTTAGATCAGACATGGAGAAAAATGTGTAATATCAAGGGATTAGTGAAGCATTTGGTCATAAATGATTCTCTTTCTTGGACAAACTACTGTAAGACAATAATTTCATTGTTTTTAGTCCTCTGGTTATGAGTTTCTGCTATCATAAGGAAACATTTACATTGTTGAGTCTGACTGTCGCCCAAATAAAGCACTGATCTGGAATCTGTTTGCCCAAAGGTCTAGGAAACCCAACAATTTAAAAGCAAATCATACAAACCATTTTATGTTTTATTTTGTTTAGGTTTAGATGTTGCATGTTCTCTGAGCTAAATAAGTGAGATAATCCAAGAATATTGTTAGTCTAGGGTTAATCTTACAAATCTTGGTGCAAGTACATAAGAACATTATGCCTGGTATTGAAAAGTTATATCTATGGATTATGAATGAGGGACTACCCCCCTAGGTGTGACAGAACCTGAAGTGCAGGGGAGATAGGAGGTAATCTCCCAAGTTCTGTTGGTCGAATCTCTCATTGAATCTGAGAATAAAAAGTGGCAAATCTTTAGGACTTGATGCATGCAGATTTAGGAACCAACAGAACTGGAGACTCTACTGGGGACAACGTAGCTGCTCATCTTTTGGGAGAGTCAAATGAGTTAAAAGGTTTTCACGGTCTGATGTGGAAGGTGTTGCAGCATTTTTAAAGACTTTTGAAGGGTGCTCTGCTAGTGAAATGAATCCAAAATATAATTTCTCAGGTAGGAGGTTTCAACTTCTTGATGTTTTGTCCTCTTTGGAGAGGTGGTGACTCTGTTGTTGAACATGTTTGAAGTTGCAGGACATTCCCAAGTATTTCATCTCTTGCATTCAAAATGATTAGATTAGAAGAGCAATCTTGGTCATGTCCTCAAAAAAGATTATTCTCTATTGAAAGATAGATCTCAATTTTAATGGTATTCATGGATATCCAAATATTGTTCCCAGTGAAATTAGAAAGTGTTTGCCAAAATATAATGGATAGAATTCTAAATCAGCAAACAAGCATCTGCAAGTTTTCTATAATTTAATGGATGATTTTGAGGTTGAACATGAAGATGTTGTTACATGAGGCTTTTTGTTCAAACTTTGCAAAATAATGCTAGGGACTAGATTTCATTCTTGCTTGACTATTCTATCTCTTCATGGGTTGAGCTCAAAGTTGCATTTTTTGAACAATTTAGTGAAAGGACTAATGTGAGTTCATTAATCATACAATTTATGAGCATTCAAAAGGAAAAGGATGAATTGTTTCTTGCCTTTAATTTAAAGTTTACAAAATTGCTCAAACATATCCCATAATATATGAGACCAAATGATGCATTGTCCGTGGTAGTTTATCTTGCTGCATTTGATGAAGAAATGGGTTATTTGCTGAGAGATAAGGAACTTGCTACATTGCATCAGGCCTACAAATTTGCTATGGATATCAAGAATAATCAGAAATATAGAATGCCAGTTGGATACATGTCTACAAGTGTTGGTTATTGCAAAGCATCTTATGCAGATGAGCAATGTAAAACAAAGAGTCAGAATAATTTTTAAAATGAATGTATTTATGTTGTTCTAGTTCGTTCATCATGAAGAGTTTCAAGTTATTAGTTAACAAGTTACAAGTACTACTGATCCTAAGTTTTTTGTTCAATCATTGTTTGACTTGAAGAGACAAAAGGGAGAATCATCCTATGCTCTGTATACACGATTCATGAATACTTTGTTAGAAATCCTAGAGTATTACAAACCCGAGGATTCTTTGTGTGTTAATTTTTTTTGTGAAGTTTATGAATCAGGTTTGAGCACTTTGCCAAAAGAATTAAAGCCTGGAAATCTTGGTCAGATATTTACTTAGATTGGGATTATGGAAAAGGCCAAAGGTGATTATGTAGAAAGAATTATGTCTCAGAATATTGATAGCAGTCATATTATTGAACAAAGTCATGGTGTAATGCATAAGGATGAAGAGCTCATGATACAACATGAAGACTAGATCTGTAATAAAGAAAATAAAATTTGCAATCAGCCCATAAGAGAAGAATGTGTAGATACAGATTGTAGAGATATACATGAGGTTACTTCTTGCAGTAATGTTGTCATTGAAGAACCACAGGAATGCATGAGTGTCAGGTTTGATATCTTAACTTATGATTCAAATAATGGTAATGACATTCCAACTGTAGATAATTGTTTGCATGAAGTAGATATGGAAATGCTCACTTTGAATGAGAAGGGTCTTGATTTGCATAATAACAAAAAATGTGTTGATATGTGTCAAAATTCAGACCTATATGTGAAACCCTCAAGTGATAAGGTATGTGTAGGTGTTGAATATGAATATTTCCTTGAGGATGATAATCATTTTTACAATGTAGATGTGAAAGTGTTTATTTTTTATTATGAATGCATTGATGAAAATGAAAATCAGGGATATAACTTAGATGTGAATGGACACATTTCAGATGTGCATATTGATAGTATTGATATCTGTAGTAATGGTGAAGCTTCTGACAATGGGCTATATTCTGAATTTTTCAAGCCTTCTCTTGAAGCATTCTAGGTGGAGTTTAATGATGAAATTATTAAGCACAATAATGATGGATATGTGGATGTTTCTAACAATGAGCTCCTTCATCCTATTGGTCATGGTAACTATGAGTATGATCAGTTCTTAACTCATTATGATTACTTGTATGAGCATGCTTTGCAAGTTTTTACTTTAGGGTTGAAAGGTTTATATGAATGTGAGAGTCAGTGTTCAACAAAGCAAGTGGAGATGCTGCTTGTGTATGAGTATTTCATGTTCAGTAAAGAAGGTGACAAGTTGCTTGAAATAGGGCAAACTCCAAGTATAAATTCACTAGTTGTGTATGAGTCTTTCATTTTTTCTGATTTGGAGTTGATGTGTGATAGAGTTAACCTATAGCAGGGGTCATCAGAAATTGTTAGGGTAAAAATAGGATCAATAATGAATATGTAATAAACAACATCAAATACCCATAACTCAATAGAATAGTGAAATGAAGAAGATTGAATAAAATGAAGCAATGAATAAAACAATGCAAACCTTCCTTGAATCGAAACTTCTATTGTTGCCTATCAAGATCGTCCTTGTTTGTATGAAGTAGGCCCTCAGAGAGTGCACTCCTTTGCTATTTTCAAGAATATCGATAGTGAATGGCTGTGGTGATAAACGTGCGATGAAGATGAGCTTCAAAGCTTTGGGTTATCTCAAGCAAATTGTATTGGGGTGCCAAATGTGTGCTGGTGAATTTTTACAGAGTAATAATACGAATAGCCTGGATGATTAGAATGGAAGAATGAGGTTTCATTTATAGAGTTGGAAGAATGAAGATCAATGGTTGAGACGAAATGAGTAGATCAATGGTTGAGAATGGTTGAGGAATGTGCAACGAACAGGAAGAGGACAAGTGTCTCACTTCCATCATGTAACAGGGTAGTTAACAAAATTGATTGAAGATTCAATAGAATGGATTGAGGAATTGACTGAATTGATTGATCAGTTACCCGAATGGATTGAGGAGCTGACATAATTGATTGATTAGTTAACAGTTTTGATTGATGAGTTAAACTAATTTTGATTAGAGAAGAAATAGGACATGTGGGTGAGGGAATATTAGCTAATTAAATATTTGAAATATTTAATTACATGTGCAACATGGTGAGGTAGATTTATGGAATTAGGACTTAGGATAGAGGAATTTAGATTAATTAAATAATCTAGGATTATTTAATTATGTGAGACATTAGAAGAATTTAGGGAATTTCATTAAATAAATTGATTTTATTTAATTATGGGATAATGAACCAATCAAATAAACTTGGGATATTTATTTAATTGATAGGAGAAATAAGAAGGGAATAAATATTAAGAATATTTATTTAGAATGAATCGTGTCATTTTTGGGCGTATACATTTTGCCCCTCTTTGATGTAATGCAGTTTACAGTGTTGCTTCAAAGAATAAATAGTCTGATAATGATACATGCCCCAGTTTGGCCCTGGTACAAGTTTGACAATAGGATGCCCCCTCGGGAGATTGGACGGAAAAAAGGAAGAAGACGCAAGACAGACAATCTCACGAAGATGAAGGGTTTAGGTTAGGTTGGAAGGAGACAAGACGCATTTCAGAGAAACAAGAAAAAAACTAGAGGAAAAATGGGTGTGCGAAGTAGTCATAGTCACCACCTAGCTAGATTAGGGTTTGCATGCTATAAATAGGAGTTGGGTCCACAAGACAATTCATTTGCACACTTGTCTTATCTGGATTTGTCTTGGAGAGCTTAGAGCAACTTTGGAGCAGCATGGCAGCTAGAGAGGCAGACATTCCACATGAGGAGCATCAATTTGAGTGGGTTCGTCGATTTGGGTGGCCAGCAGAGGCAGGACCCCCGATATGTATCCTGAAAAACTTCCTCTAGGGTCAAGTTAGGTAGCAATAAATGCTAGGAGAAAGTATAGGTAAACAGATGCGCTGAAATGCTAAACGACGCATATGCATCTCAAAACGGTGCATACGTCGTTTTACGTCGCATATGCCGAATTATGTGGCGTATGCATGAAAGCTGCGCATATGTGGACCTTGGCGGCGCATAGGTAAATCCGCGGTGCATCTGCTGAATGTAGTGGCGTATTTGCAAGAAGTGACGCATGTGTGAAAAAATGGTGCATTTACCACCTGTAGTGGCACATTTGTTTTAGAGAGCATAGTACTTAGCAAAATTGACTTGATAAGCATCTTGCTTGACGCGTCAACCGATGAGCTATCTCTGAGATTGCAAGAATCTAGTCAAGAGATGTAGTGTGTTGTTTTGATCAATTTGAAATGCTAAGTTAATTGATATGTTTTCTATAGATATGTTGAGTATGGAACTTGCAGATTTGGATTGACGCCTTGCATTGCGTGCTTACAGGAGGAGATACGGGATATGCTACAGTCTAGGGAGCAGTTCCCTATGCCTATGTGCAGAGATATATGCTAACGGAGATAGACAGAGAGGCGCTCGGTGCTATGGGACTCGACTACGTATGCTTCATGCCTAAGGTTTGGGCTAACCGCAAATTGCTGACTGCTGCAGTGGAGAGGTGCCACAGTTAGCATGGGACCTTCCACCTCCCTACTGGCGAGATGACTATCACATTGAAGGACATTTACAGGATTCTACACTTGCCGATTCAGGGTGACTTGGTGGAGTATGATCCATAGAGAGGCGCTGGACTCGCTGAGTGCAGGCAAGTGTTCGATGACCCTGAGCTAGTTGGATAGGTTATCCCATGGCAAGACATTTATAACTGTTACGACTACTTCCCAGGTATTGTAGCAGGATTGATCGGAGGTGTTGTGTGCCCCGACAGGAGATCGCATGGATTCCCCATTGGATGGGGTAGGATCATGGAGAGGATGATTAAAGAGGGGACTCGATATGCATGGGGAGTTTGCGTACTAGCTCACTTGTATCATGACATGCACCAGGTAGTATACCACCGGAGCACAAGCCTTTCGACCAGTGTGTCACTATTACAGTTTTGGCTATGGAAGCACATAGCAATCACGAGACCGATTTGTGTTTTCGCTACATAGAGAGGGGAGCCATACAGCTATGGTTACGCAGGGGTGATTTCCCAGCATAGGGTAGGGAAGCTGGAGTATTGGAGGCATGCCTTGGATGGGGTAGATGTGGTCGTCTGGCGACCATATCTATACTACGAGTCGTGGGATGATGAGGCAGATGAGTTACCTTACTGCTTTCAGTTGAGATGGCTGATAGGACGGACCCACCACATACTAGAGAGGTAGATTGTTGGTAGAGTACTGAGACAGTTCGGCAGGAGGCAGGGCATACCACAGGGGTAGGCTTACTTTGCACGGACACATGCAGAGAGGGTCAGATGGGAGCCGATGGCATCCTATGAGGAGGCCCTAGTAGAGTTTCGGCAGATGCCATACATTGCCTGGGATATGAAGATGGAGATAGCAGATGCAGGGATGACGTAGAATTATGAGGACTGGTTTACTGCACACCCCTTTCCAAGATATTTAGGGCCTGGGGTGTTGATGTCATGGATCGATGAGGCAGACTCATATGAGAATGGCGAGGTTGGTCGGAGGAGGAGGAGAGGGAGGGGGAGGGGAGGACGAGGACGAGGAGGTGACCGAGATGGGGGAGATGATGGAGATGATGAAGATGATGGAGGTCGACCTAGACAGAGGAGGAGAGTTGGGGAGGGTGTGACCCTCACTGAGCGGGTAGTACCATCGTAGGTTGCACAGCAGGTTCCATAGTAGGCACAGATGCCACCACCTCAGTAGGTGGTGTAGCAGCAGGGACCTCAGTAGGTGGTGTAGCAGCAGGGACCTCAGCCACACGGGCAGAGACAGGCAGAGGAACCTCAGGGTCTAGCACAGTTAGATGTGCAGGAGAGGGCAATAGCCATGCTGAGGGGAGAGGTTAGACAGCTGAGGGCACAGCTCAAGAGAGCGAATAGCCGACGAGAGATAGATGCAGAGGTGATTGCAGAATTGACTAGAGAGAGAGACATGGTGGATGTGCAGATACGAGTTATCCATGTAGAGCGGGATACTGCATTGATAGCCTTGGGGATAGATGCAGCGACTAGTTTCCTGGTTGGGTAGGTGCAGCAGGCACAGACACAATTGGCACAGGCACAGATCTAGCTAGCACAGGTGCAGAGCGAGCTCGCTAGAGCGCAGGCTCAGGTTTAGTACTATTGAGGGTTATACCATGGTGTTGTACCAGTGAGTCAGAGGGTCTCTAGCTTCAGAAGCTAGTCTGGGGCCTCTTAGAGAGCAGGTCCATCGAGGTCAGGGGCTTCTGTGAAGGGTCCACAGCAGTTAGGGGCTAGCGGGGAGGAGACACTATAGGCAGTGGTGGTCCAGAGCAGTAGGGGTAGCAGAGACTCGATCTATGTACCTTTTTGATGGCCCAGATGGCTGGATAGACTTGTACCATTTTGCATTTTGAGACATGTATCATCATCCGTTGGATGCATTTACTGTATATGACACTGATTCAAAGAGAGATACCTTGATATTTGTACATTTGGACATCTGTTTATATGATATGTATATGATGATGCTGCTTATTGATTCTCTCTATATGTATGAGTTTACGATGCAATTTCTATTGTATGATGCCATGTATGTGTTGATCTAATGCAAACTTAGATGTTTTACTTGATGCTATGAGATGCTTATCTAGATGCAGCTTTTGATATGATGTTGTTTATATGATCTAATGTAGTTTGGAATGATGTATCTGATGTGTTTGTAATGTATGTGAATGCAAAATGATATCTTATATAACTATGCAACTTTATGTGATGCTCTTAGCTAAGTTTTTTTTATTTTGATTTTGTGACACTATATGATGATGGGATATGGATGACCTAATGCACTCTATTTTGTATGCAACTGATTTAATCATGTAAATGACTATCTCATATGTGATGATATGCCACTATATGCTATGTTTTTGTGATGTCCAAATGTACTCCATCGAGACAGAAATGACAGGATGATAGATAGGAGATTGATTGAGAAAGAATGACTTGATGGGAAGACTGACAATCTTTTATTTTGTATTGTTACTCTGCATTGCATGGTATATGGATGTATGAATGTAAAAAATGGATGTATAATGGATGGATTGATTTTGACATCTTGACGGTGCAAGTATTTTGAAGTGCTTTATTTCATCATTGGGTGATTTTTTTGTGGTGCTTTTTCTGAATGTTGTAAGTTAATACAAGCATCTAGGTATATTGAATCGAGATGACCTGAGCATTGCTTACATGGATTTTGATTGAGCAAGTTAATACAAGCATCTAGGTATAATTGAACCAAGATGACCTGAGTATTCCTTGCATGTCAACAAACAAGGATTGCCCCCGTTCATGTTTAGACCTTGGATGTCCTCGATGATCTTTTGCTGATCATGTCGTTAGACAAGGCTTCACATTACTAAAGTTTAATCCACAAACAACAAGCAAAGAAAATAATCATGCCCCCATCATAGCATCTCTATCTTTTGACATCTTCGAGCAGCATAGAAAGGCATGATAGCAAAAATCAAGACTCTGTACTTTTAACCATGTTTCTAATCCATAAAACATTTTTACATTTAGATGTGTTGGTTTCTTGCCATAATTCGGGTAAAATCATTTAGAAGGCCTTAGGGATTTGCTTTGCTTTGGATAGGTTAATGTCCTGCATCAGGATTTCTACTTTGAAGCGAGCTTTGCTTGCACTTGCTTGTTTGGTGAGAGGAGTTCACAATCCTTATTGGTGAGACGGGCCCTAAGGGACTGACCTAGTGCCTCGAGGGTTCATTGCTAAATGGCCTCGCCTATGTGACGACGCAGAGGCAACGTAGTTTGGGGTAAACCCTAATGGACCATGGATGAACTAGAAGAAAGATGACAAGAAAGATGATAAGAAAAGGGACCGCGGGAGCCTTGGGGGCGCATAGAAATATGGCCTTGCCTACGTGATGATGCAGAGGCAACGTAGTTCATGGACTTGGACCATCGAGATACGCTATACTAGGCTGACACTATGGATGGGATATGGGATAAAACCTTGGTTGACAAGGCCACAAAGAGATAGAGTATCAAGCCATGATAGGTTATCGATGGGTTCCTTACTATGGAACAGTTATGGATCGAATGGGATGTGAGGAAGAATGGACATGAGGTAATTGGTTTCCCAAAGATGGAGGAAGCGGTTTACCACAAGTAACGCCTATTTACCAGGTTTTCACCACTTGCTTTTATTTGCACGAAAGCTAGAAAGTAAGCATGACGCCTGATTGCCAGGTTTTCATCATGATAACTATCCAAGGTGCTTGTTTGCCAGGTTTTCACAAAAGGATGATTTTTTGTACCTTTCTGATTTTTTGATTTTTTTTTGTATTTTTCTGATTTTTTAATTTTTTTGTATTTTATGCCCCCCTTACATTGGGGTTCTCCTAGGTATAGAACTTATGAAGGTGCATGCTGTTGATTGGGTCATCCAACAGCTCACCCTCTGATGTTGCCAACTGATATGCCCCTGATCCATAAGCAGTTACAATTACATAAGGCCCAAGCCAGTTGGGTTCGAACTTGCCTTTCTTTTCTCTATCTTGTTGGTTGCGAGGATTCTCCTTAAGAACGAGATCTCCAAATTTAAAGATTCTTGGGCAAACTCTGTGGTTATAGCTTCTTGACATCATTTGTTGATATGCTTTGAGATGATCAAAGGCTTTCTGTGGCCTCTCTTCTAGCAACTCTAGTTCTTGCAACCTGGAGACCTTGTATTCTTCATCTAATATGAGACCTTTTAACGAAACCCTGAGAGATGGTAATTCAACCTCAATAGGGAGGATAGCTTCTGAGCCATAGACAAAGGCATAGGGTGTAGCACCTGTGGGAGTGCGTATACTGGTTCTGTAGGCCCATAGAGTGAGATTGAGTTGGATATGCCAATCACGGCCAGCATCGTTGACTATCTTCTTGAGGAGTTTCAAGATGGTCTTGTTGGATGCTTCAGCTTGACCGTTACCTTGGGGGTAGTATGGAGTGGAGAAACAGTGTTGGATTTTGAAACGTTCACAGAGTTCTTGGACATCCTAGTTTTTGAATGGTCTTTCGTTATCCGTGATAATGGATGAAGCAATTCTGCATCTGCAGATGAGGCAATTCAGGATAAATGAGGAAATTTGCTTACCTATGATGGTGGTGAGGGGAATGACTTTGATCCACTTTGTAAAATACTCAGTGGCAGTTATGATGAATTTGTGGCCATTGGATGAGGGTGGATGGATCTTTCCCACAAGGTCAAGTCCCCATTGGTAGAAGGGCCAAGGTGTCGTTAAAGGTCTCAACTCTTGAGCTGGTGCATGTATTAGGTTCCCATGTGTTTGGCACTGCTTACACTTCTTGACAAACTGATATGAATCCATTTCCATGTTCGGCCAGTAATAACCCAAGCACATGAGTTTCTTGGCTAAGGAAGGACCGCTAGAGTGTGTTCCACAGATCCCTTCGTGTACATCTTGCAAGGCGGTTATAGATGCTTCTCATTCTAAGCAATGGAGTAAAGTACCATCTAGACCACGTCGGTATAGGGTATTGGCAATGATAGTATAGCGAGAGGTTTGGCGTATAAAAGTTCGTTGTTGGTTAGAAGATAGGTCAAGTGGGAGGATGTTGTCCTTGAGGTAAGTGTAAATCTTACTGTACCAAGGTGAATCAGATCCAACTAGAAGGCATATGGAATGGGTCTCAAGAAGATCATAAGCTGGTTGCCGAATAGTTTCCACTAAGAACTCGTACTGTGACTCATTTTCAAGTATCTCGAGGAGAGAGGCAATTGTTGCCATGGCATCTGCTACTTTGTTCTCAATCCTAGGTATCTATTCGAAGGAGATGATTACAAAGTGTTCTTTGAAGTTGTCAACCATCTACTTGTATGGGACAAGCTTTTCATCTTTGGTTTGGTAATCATCATTGACTTGATTGATTATAAGTTGAGAATCACCATAGACATGTAGCTCTTGGATTTTCAACGCAGTTGCCATCTTGAGACCAATTACTAAGGGTTCATATTCAGCTATGTTATTGGTGCATGGGAATAACAAACGGTAAGACTTTGGAATTGTGTCACCATGAGGAGTTACAAATAAGATTCTTGCCCCCGATCCATGATTTGTGTAGGACCCATCAAAGTATCTAGTTTCTAGGAATATGTTGATATGTTGAATAGGGATTCATCTGGAAACTCAAATTGCATCAGTGTGGTGTCTTGTAATGGTGCATCTGCAAGTTGATCAGCAATGATCTGTCGCTTGATAGCTTTTCTATCTACATACTCAATGTCGTATTCGCTTAAGAGCATTACCCGTTTAGCTAGGCGACCTGTGAGAGCTGCTTTGCTTAGGAGGTACTTCAGTGGATCTATGTTTGCAATGAGTTTAACTGGATGTGCAAGCATATAATGTCAGATTTTTTGTGAAGCAAAAACTACCGCAAGACATGATCTTTCTATCTGTAAGTATTGCAATTCATAGCTCACTAATGTTCGGTTGATGTAGTAGACGGCTCTTTCTTTATTCTCATAATCTTGTTGTGCTAGAAGAGCCCCAAGAGCTATAGGTGTAGCAGATATGTAGAGTATCAGTGGTTTCCCTTGAATAGGAGGCATGAGAATGGGTGGATTCATAAGATATTCTTTCAACTTGTTGAATGCCTCTTCACACCTTTCATCCCATCTAAATGGAATGTTCTTGTGCAGGAGATGACTGAACAGTTGGCACTTGTCTACTAGCTGGGATATGGATCTGCAGATTGCTTGTAGCTTGCCCTATAGTGATCTTAATTGAGTAAGAGTTTTGGGTGGTGGCATGTCCATGATAGCCTTGACCTTGGTGGGGTCCACCTCTATTCCATTTGCTGACATGATGAAGCCTAACAGCTTGCCTGAAGTGACTCCGAACACACATTTCTTTGGGTTCAGCTTGACGCGGAATTGGTCTAATCTCCAAAAGACTTTTTCTAATAGATCTAGGTGTGATTCCCTTGTGAGCGACTTTGCTAGGATATCATTGACATAGTCCTCCATTGTTACATGCATCATATCATGGAATATAGTCGTCATAGCACGTTGATATGTGGCTCCTGCATTTTTTAGCCCAAATGGCATGACATTCTAGCAGAAAGTACCCCATGGACAAGTAAAAGTTGTTTTGTGCTGGTCTTCTGGTGCTATCCTGATTGATTATAAACCGAGAATCCATCCATGAGAGACATGGTATGTCCTATTGTCAAGTCGACTATGATATCTATATTTGGCAAGGAAAAATCATCCTTGCGGCAGGCTTTGTTTAGATCTCTAAAATCATTACATAGTCTGACTTGACCATCAGGTTTGGACACTGGTACAATGTTGGATATCCACTCTAGGTAGTCTATAGCTCTAATGAACCCTACATCCAGTAATTCCTTGAGTTCTTCTTTGACCAATAGCGCTATGTGTGGATGCATCTTTCTAAGCTTCTATTTCACTAGTTTTACTCCTGGGTCTAATGGAAGATGGTGTAGAATCAAGTTCAGGTCTAGACATGGCATGTCTGCATATGACCAAGTGAAGCTGCCTCTCTTTTTCTTGAAGAATGGTACAAACCTAGTTTTTTCTGGTGGTGTAAGAGATTTAGCAAAGTGAATGATCTTAGGCTGTTCCTCTGTACCAATATTAACAGGCTCTGTCAGTTCCACAATAATTTGGGACTTCTCCTGGTGCATTTCTGTGGGGAGAGTGTCAAACCTTCCATCGTCAGGTGCCACAGTTGGGTTTTCACCTTCAGATGCGTCCTTTCTTTTTACTGTTTTGGGATCTAACACTGCCGCAAAACGGTTTTCACCATCAGATCTGGTTGTTATCTTGATATTTTTGCAACTGGAAGGCTTGGCACCCTCTCTGAAGTAAGTCACAGTATTAAGTTCAATAGCAAAACCAGCTTTATGATCTCCTTTGGGTAGGTGGTCCCTAAGTTCCATATAGTCAATGTAAGCATCATCGTTTTGGAACATATCTAGTTGAGGAGTTCCTCGCAGATCCCAGTCAATAAGCTCAGGATGTACAAGGGGGAGGGAATTAGAGGATAGACCTGATTCATTGATGGTGTGAATGGACATGCTAGGAGTGTAGGTAGGGGTGGTGTTTGGGATGGTACTTTCCTCTAAGTTGTTTATTACGATTGAATTTAAACCTTCCTCGAAAGCCATAATCTCAGAGATGGGCAAATCAGACTCTAGTGGTCTGTTCAGTAGCATTTGTCTGTCACGGTAGGGGCTAAAAGTTTGGATGGTATCGACATCCTTGTCAATAGGAATGCTCTGTTAGCTCATCCCACTCATATTCATTGGAGTCTGTGTCACTATCCTCTTGAAGTGTGTGGATCATTTCTACAAGACAAGCATTTTCTTTAGCTTTGCCCTTGCCTTTTTATCCTAGACCATTTGTATTTCTAGCCAATGAGGATGAAGAAGGTTGAATAGGTTCTATGATTCCTTCTCTTCTGAGGCTGATGGGGCCTTGTCCTTTGTAACCCATTCTATGTAGGATAGATTCACCTCGCCCATAGAGTTCTGTTGGGAGCCTAGGTGGTTCTTGTGATGTGCTCTCTTCTTCTGTATAAAGCCACTATAGGAGATCTCTTTCTTCTGTTTCATCAGATAAGCCCCCCCATTTTACAAAGGGAGTTGCGGGAGTTATAGGAGGAGCAGATGGCTTTGGAAAATGTTTGGGTTGGCCAAAAGATTGAGGAGACAAAGGCATCTTTGCTAGATTGAGGCTATGCTCTATGGAGTATTCTCCCACTCCACTTTCTTTTATGGTAATTTTCTATTCTTTGGGCCTTGAGGAGGATGCTTTGGTGGTATGATCATGCTGCAGGATAGGGGATATAGATGCTCTGTTATTTGGTATGATGTAATCGGGTTTGACAAGGAAGGAGTTGTAATGCTAATAGGGGTTAGGGTCGCCTTGGATGGTGACTTGCTTGCCATTGTGCGGGAATTTTATGCATTGGTGATAGGTCGAGGGTACCGCTTTCATGGCATGAATCCATGGTCTCCCTAGAAGAATATTATAAGCAAGCTCCCTATCAAGGACTTGGCACACAACATCTTTTATTACTGGTCCCACTTGTATGGGTAGGACTACTGTTCCCTTTGTAGTTCTCTCTTCTTCACCATATGCTTTGATAGTAATCTTCTTCCTTGGATCAACTGCCTATTCGGAGAACCCCAATGCAAGGACTAGCTTTAACGTGCAAATATTTAAACCACCCCCCATCAATGAGAACCCTCTTGATGCGGTGCTTGTGGATGAATGCGACAATATGTAGAGAGTTGCTATGAGGTTGAGATATAGAGAGGTCATCTTTCTCGGTAAATGATCTGGAGCTTGACGAGGTCAGATTACCATGGTTTGAAACTTCTCTTGGGCCAAGTTAGTAGGGACAGTGGTTTCCACTAAGGCTTTTTCAGGGATCTCTTTATGGGAAGGAGATAGACGCAACAACTCCAAGATAGAAATGTGGGCCGGAGTTTTCTGTAATTGGTCTATGACATTATACTGGCGGAAGTTGGATTGCGAAGGTGATGACCTAGGAGGGGCGGTATTGAGCATGACTTTACCAATGCGGGTAATGATACTATAACCAGTTCTGTTAGGTCCTGATTGTTGGTTGGGCGTGATGACATTGATTTGTGGGACATGCTTAGAAATGCAATTTATGGTATAGTCGAATGGCACACTTGCATAGTTGGCATTACTATTCCCACTATTTTGATTTGGCCTGTTGCGATTGTTGTTGTTGTTGTCGTTGTTGGTATTGTTGTTGTATGGCCTATTGTTATTATTGTTGTTGGTATGGCCATTGTTGTTTTTGTTGTTGTATGGCCTGTTGTGATTTAGAAGTGGATCCCTGTAAGCTACATGTGTCTCAATAGAGGTGTGTTGTTGGGTTCCTCCTTGATTTTGATCAAGCACATCTTGGATAACATTTTTGAGATGGATACAATTGTTGCTTGTATGCCCCCTTCCTCTATGATATTCACAATAGTCTGTATCCTTCCAATAGGGAGGTTTAACTATAGGCTCATAATCACTTGTGGCGGTAGAGAAATTAATTGTTAGACAACAACTTCCTTAATGCGGATTCTTGAGACTCACCCAGCGGTGTGAACTTTCACCTTGGATTTGAACTGAACCACGGTCTTGGCTCCTGAGAGAATGGTTTGTTGGGTGCAACATCGTTTGCTTCTCCTTTGAGAGTGAATATGGGTTGTTGCTTGGGAGATGCCACTTTGGCATCCACGACTCCATCGTTGACAACATTCTTATTCTTGGTCCAAAACTTTGATTTGTCCATCGTGTAGTTGGAGGTAGGCGTGTCCTTGTATAACTTGATTGCCCCTTTGGCGATCATAGCTTTTTCAATGAACAATCCCATTTCAATGACTTTTGAGAATGAGGTAGGGCATTGTATTTGTATTTGATAGCTAAGATCAGTATTGAGGTTATGGACAAACATTTCCAAGAGCTGCTTCTTGGGCATATCGTAAGAACACTTACTTGCTAGTTGTCTCCATCATTGTAAGAAGGTGGCAAATGACTCACCACTCTTTTGTTTGGTGTTGCATAGATCTAGCATAGATACTTCATGTTCGATATTGTAAGAGAAGTGTGATAAATTTGTTGACTAGTTCATCAAAAGTTTTGATGCCCGGTGGAAGCCGTGAGAACCACTCCATAGCTTGGCCACCTAGAGACCTAGGGAATAGTCTCATTAAGTAAGTCTCATTGTGAGCTACTTCCAAACATGCTGCGTTGAATTCCCTAATATGGTCTCTAGGGTCCCCTTTCCCTTTGTATTTGTCAAACTTAGGAACTTCAAATCGATAGGGAAATGGTTTCATGATCAAACTTTTGTCAAAGGGGTATGGTGCAATATCTTCCAAGGATAGTTTTTGGCATTTGTACCTGTCTTGAGATCTGATATTTGTTGTGTTATGCTCTCAAGTTTTTTCCTCATTTCTTCCATAGGAGCATTTTGGTCCCTGGTTCACTTTCCTCTATCATTTGCATTTTGGTCTATGGCATTCTTTTCCTTTTCGTGATCATTTTCCATTTTTTCCAAGATTGAGTTTATATCAAAATCTACAGGGAGTTTAATTCCAAGACTAGCAAGATGATAGAAATACTTATGAGGGTCTTCATGGAGCACCTTCTCTATTAGACATTGGAATTTCTGATTTTGGATGTTTTCTTGATAATCTTTGTAAGAGATTTCTTCATCACTATCATGAGGTGTGACGATGCGGTTGGATGAGCCAGCCATTTCAAGTTGCTTTTTGTACTGAGATCTAGTAAGAACCATGCAAGGTGATGTGGGATGAAGTGGATTGGGACTAGAAATTTTGGCAAGGTGTAGATGGAGACTGCTGTGGATAGGATACCTAAGGACAAGACTTGGATAAAGGACTCTTTCGCTCAATGACTTCAAACAAGATGACTGACACAAGACAGTAGCCACTAGTAAGGGTACTCGATACCAGTCTTACTGTGTAGGGACTAGTCGTGCAACAAACCACTAGAAAAGTTCTATGACCTACTAGGTTTACTTGAATTCACAATGATATGAAAAACGGACCTACGCCAATCTGATATGGGATATTTTGACTTTGGGACTAGAAAGACCTGGTAGAAGGTGGATGGGATGATTGACGAAAGAGAGACTTTTTGGATGAAATGGATGAAAACTGACTACAAGGTAGAACTTGATCTCTAATCTTGGAGCTAAGCTAAAATGGGTACTCAGAACTGGTAAAATTTCTCCTTTGAAAATTGTGCAAGTGCCCATTGTCATGCATGCATTGAAATAGAAGCGCAGCAGAAATTGATAAATACGTAACAAGTCGGGATATATGTGTCATACTAGTAAAAGGTGTATGCGCAGCAACAGACAACAAAAGCACAGGAAGTCTAAACAAATGCACCGCAAGTTGGCACAGATGCGCGGAACAAAGGATGGATGCGCCACTCTAGCTTTTTTCAGTGTTTTTGTAATTTTTGGAATTTTTTTGATGTTTTTGTCACTTTGGTTGCAAAAAAAGGTCTTCCTGATTTGATTTTCTAGAGTAATGGCAAGAAAACACAGCAAACACAAAGAATTTTTTATGACTTTTTAAACTTTTTTAGTGATTTTTCTGACTCTTTTTGGACTAAAAGGAACAAAAGCAAGTACAAAAAAACTTAGGCTAGAAATGGATTACAAGGGTTTTTGGCCACTAGAACAAGAGGTCTTTAATGCGGGCAACCGTTCAAGTGGTTACACATGTGGCGGCACTACTCTCCATTATGGAATCTCCCAGCCTCAAAGGGTTGCACCTTAGAGGGTTTTGGGGGAGGTTGGTCGTCGGTGTAACATAGCAGCACTTGTTGCAAAAGGTTTTCACCTCAAGCACATTTATTTTAAGTGGATTGGTAGGGCTTGGCATCTAGCCTGTTTCCACTCAGGGTCGTTCCCACTTGGACAGGTGTGCATCCAAGGGCAAGCTCTTCTTAACGGTTAAACAGATGGAATAACAAGTTTGGCATTTTGATCACCTAGTAAAGGGGAGAGCATAGGCCTGTTGTAGCACGAAAGACACTAATTAATCCAACCTAGTTAAAAGTAGAAAAACTAAATGGGCTAATCTACTTGGGCAAGCACAGAACTTTGAAGTTGTTTAGCAAGATAGCAATGGTTCAGTATTTAACCCAGAAAGCAATGATGAGTTTAGTTTTAATCCACGTAGCACGAATAGTTAACTTTGAAATTTTGGTCAATCGAGATAGCAGTGGTTTAGTTTTAACTTAGAAAGCAATGATGAGTTCAGTTTTAATCCACGTAGCACGAATAGTTAACTTTGAAATTTTGGTCAATCGAGATAGCAATGGTTCAGTTTTAACCCAGAAAGCAATGATGAGTTCAGTTTTAACCCAGAAAGCAATGATGAGTTTAGTTTTATGCCAGATAGCAATAACTTTGAAAAGATAGCAATGTTGCAATGCAAGATAGCAATGATCCGGTTACTTCTTTCCTAATTAAAAGCTATGTGAGATTTTACATGAGTGTCTATTTTACAATCCTTTTAGAAAGTGAAGTGTGAGCTATCAAAATGCAACTATATGAAACTAAACCCAAACCTATCCTGCAAAATAGCTCCAGAGAATACCTGCAAAGATGTCAGTGTTAGCAAAATCTTCTTAGAAAAACCCTAAAATCATCTCCCACTACAGAAGCACCACTTTAGTGACTAAATGTGCAGAAATAGTCAACAGAAGCATAGTAAAAACAAATGCGCTGTAATAGTAATTAAAAGCACATTAAGAAAGGACAGATGTGCAGAAATAACATATGCACAGGAACAGAGTTTAAAAGCGCTGTAAGACAGAACAGATGCGCAGGAATAACATATGCACAGCGGAAATAGGCATATGCACCGAAACAGTATTTAAAAGCGCCGTAAGATTATAAGTGCCGGAACAGAGAACAAAAGTGCAGTGGAATTGTTCAAATGCGTCGGATTAGCCTATACGATGCCTGTATGAAACCTGTCTTCAAAAAACCTCAGATTTTGATGAGATAAAGGGGCAAGGCCCCACGGTGGGCGCCAAAAATGTTAGGGTAAAAATAGGATCAATAATGAATATGCAATAAACAACATCAAATACCCATAACTCAATAGAATAGTGAAACGAAGAAGATTGAATAAAATGAAGCAATGAATAAAACAATGCAAACCTTCCTTGAATCGAAACTTCTATTATTGCCTATTAAGATCGTCCTTGTTTGTATGAAGTAGGCCCTCAGAGAGTGCACTTCTTTGCTGTTTTCAAGAATGTCGATAGTGAATGGCTGTGGTGATAAACGTGTGATGAAGATGAGCTTCAAAGCTTTGGGTGATCTCAAGCAAATTGTATTGGGGTGCCAAAGGCGTGCTGGTGAATTTTTATAGAGTAACAATACGAATAGCCTGGATGATTAGAATGGAAGAATGAGGTTTCATTTATAGAGTTGGAAGAATGAAGATCAACAGTTGAGATGAAATGAGCAGATCAATGGTTGAGAATGGTTGAGGAATGTGCAACGAATAGGAAGAGGACAAGTGTCTCACTTCCATCATGTAACAGGGTAGTTAACAAAATTGATTGAAGAGTTAATAGAATGGATTGAGGAATTGACTGAATTGATTGATCAGTTACCTGAATGGATTGAGGAGCTGACATAATTGATTAATTAGTTAACAGTTTTGATTGATGAGTTAACTAATTTTGATTAGAGAAGAAATAGGACATGTGGGTGAGCAAATATTAGCTAATTAAATATTTGAAATATTTAATTACATGTGCAACATGGTGAGGTGGAAAGGTGAGGTGGATTTATGGAATTAGGACTTAGAATAGAGGGATTTAGATTAATTAAATAATCTAGGATTATTTAATTATGTGAGACATTAGAAGAATTTAGGGAATTTAATTAAATAAATTGATTTTATTTAATTATGGGATAATGAACCAATCAAATAAACTTGGGATATTTATTTAATTGATAGGAGAAATAAGAAGGGAATAAATATTAAGAATATTTATTTAGAATGAATCGTGTCATTTTTGGGCGTATACAGAAATATTTTATGAAGATTTCAGTTTTAGTATGGAAATGAGGAATGAAGTTAAATCGTGTGATGCTTGTTATTCATTGGGTTATGAAGCAATATATTTTTCAGATCAGTGGGAGGGATATTCAGTAATATATGGCAAAGATCCGTGCTTGCCATTTGATGGTGCTTTTCACTTGCTTTCTGATTTCAAATTATAGATTTTTCATGGTAGAGATGGCAATTGCATTGGTGTGATGATGAGTGTCAGTACAAATATCAGTGAGCAAGCAATTTGCAAATATGTTTTCATATTGGTCTTGAAGAACTCTACTGAGAATATGGTGTTTGATAGAGGTAAATATTGGGTTTTCATTTTTGGGTGCCTGGGGCCACCAAATAAAGTTTGAAGATATGATTTTTAATATGATGGAGCAGTTACTCGGTAGCCCAATGGATTTGGCACATAGTCTTCATCCCGGAGATAACTGGAATCTTGCCATGCCTACAAGAGGCATGTGTCCCCGACCATGAGCCACTGATGGCACCTTCAAATTTTGCAAATTTGAAGTGCCTATCTCCTCTCAATTTGTCGGCAAAGGTCAGGGCAGCATGTTGCTCAATCTACCCCAGAACCTGTTTTTGCCAATTAAAATCTTGCAATTCAGAGGTCATGTTGCAAATCTGTATGGTAGGAGATTTTTTGGTACATACGGTAATGTGCTTGTTTAGTTTTGCGCTCCCTGGATGAGTTTTGATGGGCTATTTAATGCTTTTCTAACTGTGACCGGGCTAGATTTGGTGTTTTAAAAAGTTGCAAATATCACAATTCTGAGGGAACCCCATTACTCATTTGGTCCAAAACATCTCCAGTTCCAGTTTCATCAAAATCAGAGACAATACGATGCAGTATTTTAATGTATTTTGATTGCGGTGAACACATCCGGCAGGCCAGTTTACAAAGGAGGTCCCTAAAATTTTCTAGCAATGCAGATTTTGAGGAAATGGGTATGTTTTAAATAATTGATAATGGCCCTATGCAAATTTTCATAGCCTTTGGATATCCTATGTGCCCACAGTGAATAAGCGTCCTTGGGAGGAGGAATTAAATATTTGCTATTTGCTTAAGTTAATAAAAATGTAATTTTAAAAGGCAATTAGTGACATATTTGATAATTTAAATGCAAATATTGTAAAGTAAGCATTATAACTTTACTTTATAATGTTTGGGGGAAAAAATAAAAGTCTCATTCACTGAGCGCACAAGCCCACAGCTATTTCTTCCTCTCTCTTGCTGATGTGCCACAGTGCGAAATGGCTTCCTCTAAGTAGATTTTGGTCTGCAATCTTTTTTGTAGTGATGGTTGATGTGTTTCCTTCTCCACGAAGGTTTCTCTAGGGCTCTCTTCAGCGGAATCAAGCAGATTTTGTTGCAGATGAACAACTCTCACGTTTTTGTCTTTCCAACAGAATTTTAGGAGTCTATTTGAGCTCAAAATTGTTGCTCCATGCTCTAGATTCATCCCTTGACCATTCCTAATGCCTAGGTAGATATTTTAATTATGTTTGTGATGGATTTGGAGTGCCAAAATGGCTAAAAATGCCCAGCACTGTAGAAAATGACCCAATAATAATAAAAAAATTGAATTGGGCAAATATAGTTTGTGAAGCTGCTGAAAGTTGTTCTCTGTGATCTTAAAAGCTAGGTGGAATCAAGGAGTGCCTTTAGAAGGGATCTTGTGGCCTCATATCACTGCATCGTAGAGGGATGAGGGGCCCCTTGATGTGTCTCTGCAATAGTGCAAAAATAGAGGATTGAGGATAAAATTGATGCCTGACAATTGCAAATTAAGAAGATGGACAAGTCAAAAGGGGAAAATAAATTAAAAACATTTGGCTCCATGTTTTATTTTTATATTTTTGTCTTCTCTTTTATGTGTAATTTGTAATTTCTCCAGGCTCATTGGCAATAACTTGTAATGCAAGACTCACCTAACTACCATAGTGTAATAAATTTTTAGGGCAACATGTTCTTGTGTCTATAAGAGAGCACATTGTTCCACTTTGTAAAGGGGATTCTTCTGGGCTTTGGATACAAGGTGTCCACATTTTTGGGAAGTAGCTTTCTCTAGGTGA
Source organism: Cunninghamia lanceolata (assembly GCA_027924645.1). Taxonomy (NCBI): domain Eukaryota; kingdom Viridiplantae; phylum Streptophyta; class Pinopsida; order Cupressales; family Cupressaceae; genus Cunninghamia; species Cunninghamia lanceolata. The sequence continues at coordinate 236,651 of BSBN01001565.1, read as the reverse complement.
TCGCGACTAGATTTTGGATTGTAGAGGCATATTTTGTCGTGTAAATGAATAATTTCAGAATGATAACTTTCTTTCCAGGTTGAGTTATATGAGTAACACATTATGTGTGGATTATTTATGACTATCTCCTTGGGTATTTACATTTTTCTTTTGAACAAAGTTGCTAAGGGTTTCTGAGTTCTTCAATATACATTTGCTATGTTACATGTTTGATTTTTTGCATCTATTCAAGGAGTAGATTAAAATTGATTTAGATCAGACATGGAGGAAAATGTGTAATATCAAGGGATTAGTGAAGCATATGGTCATAGATGATTCTCTTTCTTGGAGAAACTACTGTAAGACAGTAATTTCATTGTTTTTAGTCCTCTAGTTATGTGTTTCTGCTATCATAAGGAAACATTTACATTGTTGAGTTTGACTCTGTCACCTAGATAAAGCACTGATCTAGATTTTATTTGACCAAAGGTCTAGGAAACCCAATAATTTAAAAGAAAATCATACAAACCATTTTATGTTTTATTTTGATTAGGTTTAGATGCTGCATGTTCTCTGAGCTGAATAAGTGAGATATTCCAAGAATATTTCTAGTCTAGGGTTAATCTTACAAATCTTGGTTCAAGTATATGAGAACATTCTGCATGGTATTGAAAAGTTATATCTATGGATTATAAACGAGGGAATACCCCCTAGGTGTGGCAGAACTTGAAGTGCAGGGGAGATAGGAGGTAATCTCCCACTCTGTTGGTTGAATCTCTCATTGAATCTGAGCATAAGAAGTGGCAAATCTTTAGGACTTGATGCATGCAGATTTGGGAACCAACAGGTTAGACCTAGTCATAATGGATCAACTACTAAGGGGAAACATCCCCATAGCACTCCTAAACCATTTGAATTTTGTTGTCATAGGTTTATTCAAGATAGATCAAAAACATTCTCTAACATGTCCACCTTCTCAACTACAATCCTCCTATCCTTCACCATTTCACAAAGTGGTATCGTACATCGATATGCTCCATCTTTAGATGAAACTTAGGGTTCTTTGCTAAGAAAATGATAATCTAACTATTACTCATAATCAACATTGTATCCTACCACAACTTAGCATTTGAGCACAATCTTGAAATCCATATTAATTCCTTATAGCCATTGAGTATTTGTCATATACTCTACCTTTGTCAATGAAAGAAAAACTACAACCTATTGTTTGCTCATCAAACTAATTACACCACCAAACAAGGTAAACACATGTACCCACTGTAGACCTCCTACTATCAATGTCACTTGCCCAATTTGAATACACAAATCCTCAAATTTCTAAAGTCTTGTTTGAGACCTATCCTCCAAGGTAGAAAATAAAAAAATATGATGTCTCTCTCAAATATCAAAGACTCACTTAACCAAAATCTAATGTCCCTTCCCTAGATTAACCATTAGTAGGATCAAGACTCCAATTACTTGGGTAATATCTAGTCCAATGAAAACCCTAGTATACATAAGGATACTACCTATGTAGTACCCACCCATGTGTAACTCTATTGTGTCATATTATTTCTTATGGTTAGATTAAAGGATATATTGAGTTGATTATTATATGATGTAATTGCAAGATGGATATGTGCCTCGCTAAATTATGCATCCTCATTGGTCATTTTATATTTCTTTGGCTATGATCTTTGATGTTGGATTTGATGCTTTGCCTTGAGTGTACAGGATATATTTTTACAAGTGCTTGACCAATCAGTGCTATGTGGAGAAGTTGACATGGGACACTTAGTCATCTCTCCTTACCTAGTCCTAGTGGTCGGGTTGTTGAATCTATGTTTCTTGTGGTAGGTTGGCTACTTAACCCATCCTTTTCAGTTGTGAATTGAAGGATGTTTCTGGTGTCTATGTAGTTTGGCTCTCATCCAAATCTATTGTGATTCTAAACCCTTATCTTTTGATTAAACTCGTAAAGTGTGAATGAGTCTTTTACTTGTGTTTTTTCTAGCTTTTTGCATTATATTTTAATTTATTTTGAAAAGCATGCTTTCTGTGTTTTTAAAATATTTTAAATGGTTAGAAAAGATAAAATGGATTACCTAATTTGATTTAATAAGTTTTAAAACGTGGAATAGCAATTATATGTTAAAGAAAGAAATAATGAGAGATAAATTTACTTGAAGCTTCCCAACTACTTTGCCAACAATATTTAGTGCCCCAAGAAAAAATATTGAATGCATCATGTGAGCCCAAGCATTTAATGCTTTTACAATATTTAATGCATTTTACAAGACTTAAAAAATATTAAATACATCAACCCAATGAACCCAATTTATTATTTGTTCACTAGACTATGACCCCCAAATGTGCCACCCACATTAAATACTTTTGTAATTGCATCATACAACCTTTCTTAAGAAAATGTTAACTCATTATAGATTATGCAAGGTGTATAGCACTTTTCCAACATTATCCCACTTGTATATATTTCATATGGGTTAAACCTAGTCATAATGGATCAACTGCTAAGGCGAAACATCCCCATAGCACTCCTAAACCATTTAAACTTTGTTGGAATAGGTTTCTTCAATATAGATCAAAAACATGTCCACCTTCTCAACTACAATCCTCCTATCCTTCAGCATTTCACAAAAAAAGTGGTATTGTACATCAATATGCTCCATCTTTACATGAACCATAGGGTTCTTTTCTAAGAAAATGACACTCTAACTATTACTCTTAATAAACATTGTATCCTACCACAAATTGGCATTTGAACACAATATTAAAAGCCATATTGATTCCTTATAACCATTGAGTAGTTGTCATATACTCTACCTTTGTCATTGAAAGAAAAACCACAACCTATTGTTTGCGCATCCAACTAATTACACCACCAGACAAGGTAAACAGATTGTACCCATTAGTAGACCTCCTACTATCAATGTCATTTGCTCAATTTGAATACACAAATCCTCAAATAGCCAAAGTCTTTCTTGAGACCTATCCTCCAAGGTAGAAAATCAAACAATATGATGTGTCTCTCAAATATCAAAGACTCACTTACCCAAAATCTAATGTTCCTTCCCTAGATTAACCATGAGTAGGATCAAGACTCCAGTTACTTGGGTAATATCTAGTCCAATGAAAACCATAGTAAACATAAGGATACTACCTATGTAGTGCCCACCCATGTGTAGCTCTTATTGTGTTCTATTATTTATTATGGTTAGATTAAATGATTTATTGAGTTGATTATTAGATGATATAATTGCAAGATGGATATATGCCTTGCTAGATTATGCATCCTCATTGATCATTTTATGTTCCTTTGGTTATGATCTTTATTGTTGGATTTTACGATTTTCCTTGAGTGTGCAGGATATATTTTTACAATTGATTGACCAATGAGTGGGATGTGGAGAAGTTGACATGGGATGCTTATTGATCTCTCCTTTCCTTGTCCCATTGTTCGATTTGTTGACAATATGTTTCTTGTGGTAGGTTGGTTGCTTAACCCATCCTTTTCAGTTGTGAATTGAAGGATGTTTCTAGTGTCTCTGTAGTTTGCCTCTCATCCAAATCTATTGTGATTTTAGATGCTTATCTTGTGATTAAACTTGTAAAGTATGAATGAGTTATTTACATGTGCTTCTTCTATCTTTTTGAATTATATTTTAATTTATTTCGAAAAGCATGTTTACTGCGTTTTCAAAATATTTTAAATGGTTAGAAAAGAGAAAATGGATTACCTAAATTGGTTTAATGTTTTAATTGTGGAATAGCAATTATATGTGATTAATGTGTGCCTTGGGGAAAGCTTTGTATTTTATTTATTATATTTCAAAAATTATGCTTTTGGGTGAAATTCATTGTAATTTAATTATTAGAGTTATTTTCCATAAGTTAGAAATATTAAAATTATGGAAATGACATTATATTTCATTATTATTTGCATGGAAAATAGATTAATTTCTATTTATTAGAATTATCTATTTCTATACTTTGTCTTACATAGAATCATTTTATAAAGGAAATTAAATTTAATTATGTGAGTGTTTCAATTTTATGGAATGTGGTTAAATTATATTACAATTACCTTGAAAAAATAATTGCATTAATTTAATTAGTTGATTTCCTATTATTTCAAATATATTTTGGAATTGTTATTTGGGAATGACAAATCAAGAAAATAAAAGAAATAAGAAAATAAATGGTTTTGGGAGCATATAAGGAAAATAAAGTTCTATTTTCTTTTTTATGTGTTTTTCTTGTATTTTCTCCCTCTCCCCTTCTTCTTCTCCTTGAAAAGAAAATCCATGGAGGTGGCTATAGTTGGAATCTTCTTGTGGGTGGGAGTGCATTGGAATGGTCTTGGGATTGCGTTGGTGTAGGAAGAAATTCATAGTGCATTTATGCCTCGCAAAAAGATAATTTTCCATCTGAAAGCTTGTTTGGAATGAGGTATTTTTCTTACGGTTTCATGCTTTTTGAATTTAAATTTTGCATTTACCATGCTCACAGTAGGTGGATGTTAATGGTCTTTTCATTATAGTAATGAATAGAGTTGAATGATTCAAATAGGAATTAGAGTTCATTTCTTTTTGAGTTGTATTCAAAATTATTTTTCAAAAATACATGAAAAGAGGCCAAGTTATGGCAAAATTTTATTAAAATGCTATTGTTAGAACACTCTGATATACTGAGAGGGGGGGGGGGGGGGGGGGTGGGGGGGGGTGAATCAGTATATGCCACAAAATACTCAAACTCAACTTTATCAATGATGCAAGAGCATCCATGGTCAATGTCAATCTTACATCACCAAATATATTTTAATTTATGTTTGTTGTTTTCAATAAGGTTTGTGGGCTTTGGAAAATAATATTTAAATTTGCAACAAATATATTTTATTGGGGTATATTAATAAATGTAATTTTGAAGAAAAATACCCCGGTAGTTTGTAAATTCATCCATTAGTGGGGAGAATCTTTCCTAGGCATCCACTTGGAGATATGCATTAATTTGTATCTTGGTGGGGCTGATTTGGTGGGAAGATTCTGTCATAAGTGGGTCAACAACTCCTATTTTTATTTCCAAAATTGTAACCTCCAAGAAGGGTGTGGATTTCCAAGAGGTAGTTATAGTTGATGGTTTTAGTGAAACCATGGGAAATTCTAATGAAATCATGTGGGCCACAAGCATTGCATGTTGTTGCATGTCTGGGTTGTAATTATGAAACCTAGTCTCGGTAAAATAGGCATCACTTTCTCATTTCTTATTGAAATAAAGAAATTTAAAATGTTTTGGAAATCTAGGATGAAGGGGCATGAAACCCAGAAACTGTTTTAGAAAATTTAGAAATATGAGGAAATGGTGATAGGGATAAGGGACGGGTTTTCTTAGAGTTTTAGGGGAGAGAAGATTTTTACATACCCAGATGTTGCCAGAATGAGTCCAGAATGTGGAGAAATTATTTGTTGCAGGTGTTGAATGTGTAATTTCAGAAATCTCATAAGCTTCTTGTAGATGTAATTCATTTTTAGAATTGAATAAAATATATTGTTGTATATTTCTCTTCAAATTTCAGTTGTGTTACTACATTTGCAGCCATCTTGTGTTGTATTTTGTGTTAGAATTTGTTGCCTATTTGAAAGGGAGATTCTCCTTTTCATTAGTGGTATTAGTGCATGTATTTGCAAGTATGGATAAGTTTCTACTTCATCAGTGGTATCAGAGCAAGTTGTTCCTGAGTCTACAGGCAGATCGTCGAATGTGAGGCAGCTTGTAGTAGGACCTATGAGTTGTGGGTTGTGAGAAAGTGCCTCTAAAAGAGGCCCCATGATTTAGGGGTAGAGGTGGAGGTAGATATCAGAGCAAGAGTTCCTGAGTGTGTAGACAGACCACCGAATGTGAGGCAGATTGGACTAGGACCTGAGGGTTGGTTTGAAAGGAAGCTAAGTGTGCAAAAATTGCTTCCTAAACTAATCTAAAGAGGAGAAAAGAGTGCAAATTCATTTTATCCTTCCAATTATAGAATGTTAACAACAACAATGGAGATATTGCAGAAAACACATACACACAAAAATGAGACAGAAGAGAGAGACACAAGATAGATGTGGGGAAAACCCTTACGGGTGAAAAACCCCACACTCCAAAACACAGCTCAAATGTATTATGTAAACAATGAAGGTTACAATATAGTCACAGAGCCAATGCTCTTGCAGGATTCTTTGACAATCATATCTGGAGGCAAATCGGTAGCATAATAGTACGTGTCAATCACATAATACATCTCTCTAAAGCACCTATTTATATAGAAAATACAAGGCAAAAATGGCTCTATCTTGAGATGGGCATCCAACATGGCCTCATGGCCCAAAACCCATGCCTCTGGACACTTGTCCAATACTATAGGATGTTCCTAACACTTGTCAAGTCACCCCATCCTAAAGAGGTCATCTATTCCCAAGATGGGCAATGACAAATTCTCTTATGACTCTTACAACCATCATAGAATCTGTCATAGTTGTCATAACTTATAGCTGTAATAGAATATGTCATACACAGACTATAAATAGCATATTCTCTTACAACATGTCATAACCCACCTTGGGGCACCGAAAGATGCCTTCTTCCAAGATGCTTCTCAACACATGTCCTCACCTATCATAGATTCTTTTGTTTCTGACTCTTACATGTCATAGAACTGTCATAGGAATCTGTCATGACCGTTTCAGTCAATATTCCCTTACACACTATCCAAGATGCCAACACATGGCAAAATATTCCTACCACTAAGTGGGATGCCTATCTCCTCATGTGAGGACAAATTTACATGCGGTCATCTTCCATGTAGGATGACACATCACCATGCCAACTCCCACAAGATGACAACATAGGATTTAAATCCTAATTACATAATATGCAATAAATAAATAAATACAATGAAAATAATACAAGGAATTACCAAGGTTGAGACACCTTAATTCTCAACATTCTCCCACTTGTCGAACACCTTGTAAGAGCCAATAGAAATAACAGGATTTAACTGCTATAGGCCAAGAGGCCCATAGACTCTAAACACCATCTAAACTTCTCTGTGCCCACTGGTTTTGTTAATGCATCTAAAACATTCTTCAAAATATCTACCTTCTCCAAATCAACCTTCCCATCCTCTACCATGTCTCGCATGAAGTGAATTTGTACATCAATATGCTTTATTCTGGCATGGAAAGTTGGTTTCTTCGCTAGGAAAATCGCACTCTGACTGTCACAACAAATTGTAATCTGTCCTACATCAACACCAATATCTAAACACAATCTCTTAAGCCAAATGGCTTCCTTGCAAGCATGTGTTACTACCATATACTTAGCTTCTGTCATGGATAAAGCAACCACAGGTTGTCACTTACTCATCCAACTAATTGTTGCAAGTATGAGGTGAACCAGTGTTGTCATTGATGTCAACTTACTCATATTGCATTAGTAAGAAGATGAGTTGTGTGTTGTTGTTATTGAGGAAATCAGTCAACATTCGGAACAGTGAAGAACAGTGAAGAATAGTGATGAGAAGAAGGCAAATGTACTATATACGTTGAGAACCAGAGGATGCGGATTAAAGGGTTTATAGATATGAGTCTTGAGATGCTTTAGCTAAGATTTCAGAGGTCCGCATGAAGATCTGAAGAAGTTGTGGTTGTCTGTGTGGAACTGATTCTGGCAAGTGTTCATAGGTGAAAGAGGATCAGAAAGGTCTGGTGAGGTCCGAAATTGTATTATCCTAATCTGCAGATTAGAAGGAGTGTTTGGGATGTCCTTATGATGTGTTATCTTGAGTTGTGTATGATTTTGAGGTCCAGAAGTACCTTTTGCATTATGACAGTGGCGACAGACTGTGTTCTTGAAGTACCGGATGATGAAGAGAAGAGTTCCGGTAAGCTGATGAAGTGTGGATGTTTTTGATGATTCAGGGAAGGTTATGATGATCATTGGATCATATCTAGTTCATGTTGGCGGTCCGCATTGAAGTTAGAGTTGGATTTGATGTTATGGCTACCAGTTGTTGGTGTTCTTCCTGTAACAGGCCGACCAGATGTCGACCGGATGTTCTACACGCCTTGCGAATGTTATTGTGATGTTTGCCGACTTAGATGATTGTTCCTAAGTCGATGTCTTGTATAAATAAGTGTTTGAGAATTCATTTTGAGGTGTGGATTGTGGGGATGAGTGTGGTATAGCAAAGAGAAGTGTGAAAGGTAGAGCAAGGGTTTTTGGGCTTAAATGGAACTGATCTAGACATGGTAGAGATGTCATTCTCCAGTTCAAGATTGTGATTCTTATCACTTTGTAGACAGTGTGTCTCCTTGTAGGTAGTGTGCCTCTTTGTGAGTAGTGTGCTCGGGCAGTGAGCCCTAATTAGCATGTGCCATTCATTTTTTCTTATTCTTCTAACAGAGAATAATCCTTGGGTTAATCACCTCGTGGTTTTTCCCTTAAGTGGGTTTTCCATGTCAAAATCTTGGTGTTCAATGTGTTGATGTTTATCTGCTCTTGTGTTTATGCATTATGCTTTCATAGATGGTTAATTGATATGCTGTTAACTAACAAAGAAGAATCAAGTGTTTGAAATAAGAGCAAGTTTTTATACAACTAATTCACCCCCCCTTTCAGTTGTATGCCCTAGATCCAACAATTGGTATCAGAGCCAAGTTCCTCTGAAAAGAGCTTAACCACTTGAGGAGATCCAGGATGTTGTCATACAAGAAGGATAGTCCAAAGTTCGATGGAACCAACTTCACTCTCTTGAAAGGTCGCATGAAATGTCACTTGGAGTGTATGGGAAAAGCATACTTGGCCATGGTCTCAAAACCATATGTACCTCCACAGGGTGGTCCGACAACTCTGAATGAAATCACAGATGCTGAAAACAATTTGCGGACCAAGGAAGCTCTTCTAAGTGCATTGAATGACTCAGATCTCTCAAATGTTATCAACCTACCAACTGCATATGAGATCTTGACTAGACTGGAACTTCTGTATGAAGGAGATGAGTTTGTCAAAAGTGCAAGGTTGCAAAGTCTGAAAGGGAAATTTGAAAGATTGAAGATGAGAGAAGATGAAAACATCACTACCTTTATGCCAAGAGTGAATGAGCTGGTATGTGGAATTAGAAATGTTGGTGGAACTCTGGATGAAAATGAGATTGTTTGCAAAATTTTCAGATCCCTTCCTGCTGCCTACAAAATCAAGGTTGCTGCCATTGATGAATTCAGAGCCCACACAACTGTCACAAGAGAATAATTGGCTGGCAAACTAGCTGCATTTGAAATGACCAAGTTTGGAGATGATCCACCCAAGACTGAATCTGCTTTCAAAGCCAGTACCTATGTGAAAGGCAAACAAAGATTTGATCCGGGAGAAAACTCTTCAAGGAAGATGTCATGGTATGATCAAGAAAGAAGAGACATGGAAGAAGAGGAAGCAGAAATAGCTCAACTTGAAGCCCTCATTACAAAGAGACTGCCAAGAGGATCCGGTAAGTATGAAGGAAAACTACCCTTTAAGTGTTTCAACTACAATAAGATTGGTCATTTTGCTTCAAGATGTCTGGAAAGATCTGCAAGGTCTAATACTGACAGACAAAGGTTTCAAAAGAACTGCTATTATGTTCATGAAGAAGATGACAATGAAGGAGTAATAGATGATGAATCAGAACTAGGAAGCAAATCCGGAAATGAATGGGTGTTTATTGCCATCAAGGAAGAAGATTCAAAATCCTCTGAATCTGTCAATCACAAGGTTGTGGAAAGAGCTTTGGCTACTCAAGTAGAAGAAAAGGGTGATTGGGTTATTGACAGTGGATGCTCTCACCATATGATTGGTGACAAGAATAAGTTCTTAGATTTGGAAAGGTATGAAGGAGGAATGGTAAAGTTTGGTGACAATTCTGCTGGCAGAATCAGAGGTAGGGGAACTATTTCCTTTGATGGAAAGAGCAAAACAGGTAATGTACTATATGTTGAAGGATTGAAGCACAATCTTCTTAGTGTTGGTTAGTTAGTGGACAAAGGCTATGATCTCTGGTTCAAGAATGGAAAATGCAGAATCTTTACAAGCTCCAGAACTGAATTTGCATCCGGTGCTCAAACAAAAGGTAATATCTTTCATCTGGTTGGTTCAAATAAAAGTTGTCTATTTGTTCAAGTTGATCAGAGTTGGTTATGGCATAGAAGAATGTGTCATGTAAATTTGATAACATCATCAAGATAAGCAATATTCAGGCTGCAAGAGATCTTCCAAAATTGGTGAAACCTACAAATAGTTTGTGCAAAGAATGTCAGCTAGGTAAACAGAGCAGAGTCTCTTTCAAAAGCAAAGATCAGTCCTCTACCGGTTTGTTGGAATTAGTACATACTGATCTCTGTGGTCCGACAAGAATCAAGAGTCTGTAAGGTGATAGATATTTCATGTTGCTAATTGATGACCATTCCCAAATGATGTGGGTTACCTTCCTAAAAGAGAAATCAGAAGCCCTTGAGAAGTTCAAAATCTTCAAAGCTATGGTAGAGAATAAAACCGGATTAAAACTGAAGTGTCTAAGGTCTGATAGAGGTGGTGAATTTACATCTGGTGAGTTCATTGACTTTTGTGAGAAACAAGGTATAAGGAGACAGTTGTCTGCTCCTAGGACTCCATAGCATAATGGAGTAGTTGAGAGAAAGAACTGGACCATCCAGGAAGCTGCCAGGACAATGATGTTGGAAGCAAATGTTCCTCAGATGTTTTGGAAAGAAGCTATCAGCACTGCAGTCTACACTCTCAACTGAGTTCAAATCAGAAATAATACCGGTAAGACCCCCTATGAACTTTGGTTTGGCATCACTCCTACTGTGAGATATTTCAGAGTATTTGGCAATAAGTGTTATATTAAAAGAGATGAAGATCTAGGAAAGTTTGATGCTAGAAGTGATGAAGGAATTTTCTTGGGTTACTCCACTCAAAGCAAAGCATATCAGTGTTACAATAAGAGATTGAGGAAGATAATAGAAAGTACTAATGTAAAAGTTGATGAAGGAATTGAGAAGCCCTCAAGGTTCTATGAATGTGATGAAGATGATCAGAATGATCCTCTGGTGCAAGGAGCTCCTTCCTCCTCTGAAATTCAGATCCAGACTGATCCGGTAAATCAGGAAGAAGAAGTTTGTCTGAATGAGCCTGATCAAGAATTAGTAGTGCAAGAAACTCCCAAAGCTCCAAGGTATGTAACTCTAAATCACTCTGAAGATTAGATCATAGGTGACAAAAGCAAAGGGGTACAAACAAGAAGAAGAATTGCTCAAGATTCAAATGAATACTGTTTGATTTCAAAGATTGAACCTAAGATAGTAAATGAGGCTTGCAATGATGAAAACTGGACCAAAGCAATGAAGGAAGAATTGATGCAAATTGAGAAAAATTGTACTTGGGATCTTGTTCCCAGACCTAGAGACAGGAATGTGATTAGAACCAAATGGGTCTTCCAGAACAAACTGAATGAAGCTGGTGAAGTAATCAGAAACAAAGCTAGATTGGTCTACAAAGGCTACTCTCAAATAGAAGGAATTGATTTTGAAGAGACCTTTGCTCCTGTGGCAAGAATTGAAGCAGTCAGATTATTTCTTGCATTTGCTGCCTTCAAAGACTTCAAGTTATATCAGATGGATGTCAAGTCTGCCTTCCTAAATGGTGATCTAGAAGAAGAAGTTTACATTGAACAACCGGATGGATTTCAATTGTCTGATAATGATGATATGGTCTGCAAGTTGAAGAAAGCATTGTATGGATTGAAGCAAGCCCCAAGAGCATGGTATGAAAGGTTGGATAAGCATCTTGTGCAGATTGGATTCAACAAAGGTACTGCTGACAGTAACTTATATTTCAAAATTGATCATGAAAACATTTTGATTGTTGAAGTGTTTGTGGATGATATCATTTTTGGAGGAAGAGATAGTATGTGCAAAACTTTTGCAAATCAGATGAAAAATGAGTTTGAAATGTCTATGCTTGGTGAAATGAATTTCTTCTTGGGTCTGCAAATTACTCAAACAAAGAAAGGGATCTTCATTTCTCAGACCAAATATGTGAAAGAATTGTTGAGGAAATTTGGTATGGAAGATTCAAAACCAATGAACACTCCTATGGCAACCGGATGTAAGTTGAGCAAAGATGATGACTCTCCAAAGGCAGATCAGACAAAGTGTAGATCAATGATTGGTGGATTGTTGTATCTCACTCAGACTAGACCAGATATAATGTAGGTTGTTGGTCTTGTGGCTAGATTCCAGGCTGATCCTAGAGAATCTCATGTTATGGCAATCAAAAGAATTTTTAGGTACTTGAAAGGAACAGTTGAGTATGGTCTATGGTACCCTAGAGATCCAGATTTCTCTCTTCATGCTTACACAGATGCAGATTGGGCAGGAGATGTGGATGACCGGAAGAGCACCAGTGGTGGAGCATTCTTTTTGGGGAAGAGATTGGTTTCTTGGCTAAGCAAGAAACAAGATGCAATATCTCTGTCTACAACTGAAGCAGAATACATTGCAGCAGCAGGTAGTTGCACTCAAATCTTATGGATGAAGCAGATGCTAAGAGACATTAAAGTTGAATATGAGGAGCCTATCACAATTTTCTGTGATAATTCAAGTGCAATTAATATTTCTAAGAATCTGGTATTGCATTCTAAGACTAAGCACATATCTATCAAGTTTCACTTTTTGAGAGAACAAGTGAACAAGGAAGAAGTCAGATTAGAGTATGTTCCCTCCAAGGATCAAATTGTAGATATCTTTACTAAACCTCTTCCCAAGGACTCTTTCGAATATCTCTGGGAGAAGTTAGGGGTCATGGCCCCTCCGGTGATGAACTAGGATGCACTGATGTGCATCAGTCCGGTGGATATCACAGTCATATCTTGTGATCTGGATTGATGATGGGGAGCTGCTACTAAGGAGGAGCAACTGGTATGATTCTGATGTATTAGAATTGCAAGTATGAGCCCTTTGCCATTGATGTCAAAGGGGGAGAGAAGACATGTGAAAAACAAGTGGTTGATGATCAAAGGGGGAGCAGTAAAGGAAGAGAAGACATGTGAAAAGTTGTTGATAGGGGGAGCTATGACAGAAAGGAGAAGTTCTTGTTTTGATAGTTTTTCACATCATATGTTGCCATCAATGACAAAGGGGGAGATTGTTGCAAGTATGAGGTGAACCAGTGTTGTCATTGATGTCAACTTACTCATATTGCATCAGTAAGAAGATGAGTTGTGTGCTGTTGTTATTGAGGAAATTAGTCTCCATCCAGAATAGTGAAGAACAGTGATGAGAAGAAGGCAAATGTACTATATAGGTACAGAACCAGAGGATGCAGATTAAAGGATTTGTAGATATGAGTCTTGAGATGCTTCAGCTAAGATTTCAGAGGTTCGCATGAAGATCTGAAGAAGTTGTGGCTGTCTGTGTGGAACTAGTTTTGGCAAGTGTTCAGAGGTGACAGAGGATCACAGAAAGGTCCGGTGAGGTCCGGAATTGTATTATCCTAATCTGTAGATTGGAAGGAGTGTTTGGGATGTCCTTGTGATGTGTTATCTTGAGTTGTGTATGATTTTGAGGCTCGAAAGTACCTTTTGCATTATGATAGTGGCAACAGACTATGTTCTTGAAGTATCGGATGATGAAGAGAAGAATTCTGGTAAGCTGATGAAGTGTGGATGTTTTTGATGATTCAGGGAAGGTTATGATGATCATTGGATCATATCTAGTTCATGTTGGCGGTCCGCATTGAAGCTAGAGTTGGATTTGATGTTATGGCTACCAATTGTTGGTGTTCTTCCTGTAACAGGCTGACTGGATGTCGACCGGATGTTCTACACGCCTTGCGAATGTTATTGTGATGTTTGCCGACTTAGATGATTGTTCCTAAGTCGATGTCTTGTATAAATAAGTGCTTGAGAATTCATTTTGAGGTGTGGATTGTGGGGATGAGTGTGGTATAGCGAAGAGAAGTGCGAAAGGTAGAGCAAGGGTTTTTGGGCTTAAATGGAACTGATCCAGACATGGTAGAGATGTCATTCTCCAGTTCAAGATTGTGATTCTTATCACTTTGTAGACAGTGTGTCTCCTTGTAGGCAGTGTGCCTCTTTGTGAGCAGTGTGCTCGGGCAGTGAGCCCTAATTGGCATGTGCCATTCATTTTTTCTTATTCTTCTAACAGAGAATAATCCTTGGGTTAATCACCCCGTGGTTTTTCCCTTAACTAGGTTTTCCACGTCAAAATCTTGGTGTTCAATGTGTTGATGTTTATCTACTCTTGTGTTTATGCATTATGCTTTCATAGATGGTTAATTGATATGCTGTTAACTAACAAAGAAGAATCAAGTGTTTAAAATAAGAGCAAGTTTTTATACAACTGATTCACCCCCCCTCTCAGTTGTATGCCCTAGATCCAACACTAATTGCGCCACCAAACATAGTGAACACATAGGCACTGATGGATGTCCTACTGTCAATGTCACCTACCCAATCAAAATCCACAAATCCACGAATACAAATTAAATGCGAAGGTCCTGTAGCATTACCATGATAGCATATGGAATACTTGGAAGTACCCCTCAAATATTTGAACACTCGCTTAATCGCATCCCAATGTACCCATCTAGGATTAGCCATAAATCGACTAAGGACTCCCACTACTTGGGTAATGTCTGGTCTTGTGTAGACCATAGCATACATAAAACTACCAACAACACTAGCATAAAGTACTCTGCTCATGTCCTCCACCTCACCAGGAGATTTTGGACAATCACTAACAGACAACTTTGTCCCCAATGAAATAGGAACACACAATGGTCTACAACCTGCCATGCTGAACCTATCCAACACAGTCTTCACATACTTACTCTAGCTTAACCAAAGTTTTCTATTAGCTCTGTCTTTTCTAATTTCCATTCCCAGAATGTACCTGGCTGCCCCTAGATTTTTCATCTCAAACTGTGCTAACAACTAAGACTTCAAATCAGAAATCATATTCTTACCATTCCCAATCAACAACATATCAACATACAATGCAATAATGAGAATGCAATCATTGTCAAAATTGTAATATACATGATGATCAAATTTTGATCTCAGAAATCTAATGGACAACACAAAGGCATAAAATTTCATATACCACATCCTAGGAGACTGCTTCAAACCATACAAAGACTTCTTCAACTTGCAAACCAAATTTTCTTTACCTTTCTCTATGTAATGCTCTGGCTGTGACATGTAAATCTATTCCTCCAAATCACCATGAAGGAAAGCTATCTTCACATCCATCTATTCTACCTCTAAGTCATAATCAGCTGCAAGAGATAACAAGAACTAAATGGATGTTAGCTTTGCAACGGGAGAGAAAATTTCACCATAATCAATTCCCTCCACTTGTGAGTACCCCTTCGTAACCAATCTAGCCTTGTACTTTTCAACACTACCATCTGCATCGAATTTCTTCTTGAACACCCATTTGCATCCAATGGGTTTCTGTCCTTTAGGCAAAGGCACCAAGTCCCATGTTTTATTCTTCTCCAAAGAAGCCATCTCATCCTCCATGGCCTCCTTCTAGGAACCTGTATCTTTCATGCCCATAGCCTCTTTCACAGTTCTAGGCTCGTCATTGTTAGAAAGTAAAGCAAAAGCACAACTAGAATCAAGTAATGAATAACCAAACCTATTAGGTTTCTTTCTTGTTTGTGTAGACCTCCTTAATGGCTGAGGTTGAGGTTCTTCTTCTTCTTTTGAGATTTCAGAGCTACTAGAGCTCTCCTCATCATCAGGTCTCACAGGGTCTGTTGGTTCAGTCTTCTCAGAGGTAGAAGGAAACTGAATCACATCTTCTTTCTTTTCTATCTATTCTAGCTATAGAACAATTGAAGAAGGTGTTAGCTCTCTGAAGATAACACTTCTTCTATGCAACACTTTTTCAGCCACAAGATCCCAAAGCTTGTATCCTTTCACACTGACACCATAGCCAATAAAAATACACTTAATAGCCTTGTTCTCCAATTTAGACTGTTTCTCCCTAGGCACATGTGCATATGCCTCACAACCAAAAATATGAAGATGTCTAACTGAAGGCTTCTTACCAAACCACACCTCCATAGGTGTTTTACCAACAAGAGCTGATGTAGGAGACTTGTTTACTAGGTAGCAATCAATGGCTACAGCTTCAGCCTAAAACTTTTGTTCGAAGCTTTCTCCACTAAGCATACTCCTAGCCTTCTCCATCAGTGTCATGTTCATCCCCTTTGTAACTCTATTTTGTTGCAGGGTGTATGGAGTTGTCTTATGTATTTCAATCCCTTGCTCTTTATAGAACTTATCAAACTCTACTAAACAAAACTCACCACCATTATCAGTTCTCAAACACTTAATCTTTTTACTAGTCTAATTTTCAGCAAAAGATTTAAAATCTTTAAACTGACTAAAGACTTCAGTCTTTCTTCTGATAAAATAAACCCATGTCATTCTACTATAATCATCTATGAAAGATATAAAATATATAGATTTAGAAATTGAAGGAACATTAATAGGACCAAACACATCAGAATGAATAAGATCCAATACACCAGAAGACTTTTGAGAACTAGAGTAAAACTGAACAGGGTTTTGCTTTCCATATACACAATGTTTGCAAAAGTCAAACTCGAGATTACAATCATTTAACCCCTCAACGAGGTTTTTATTTTTCAGGGTTCTAAGACCCTTCTCACCAATGTGGCCATATATCAAATGCCACAACATAGTCTTTTCAACAGGAAGTTTAACTTCCAAAGCATGTGCACTACCATTAGAATATGTTACAATAGATTTCTTCACTGCTCGTTCAGATGGTGGGGATGAAGTGACTGTAGCTCTTTTATTTGAGTCAGAAGAACTATTGCACTGTGAAGTACATGCCTCTAGCTAAAATAGAGTACCCCTCCTAGTACCCTTCGCAAGCACCATAGATCCTCTAGTCATCTTGCATCCATCCTTCAAAAAGACAACCTACACACTTGCATCATTCAACATACTTACGGAAAGCAGGTTCCATGCCAACCCTAGGATGTGTATAACCCCAGTGATCCCCTTCACTCATCCATTGGGGAATCATATTGAGACTCTTCCATGACCAACAATCTTCATATGAGCATCGTCACCCAAGTACACTCTTCCACCATTGAACTCTTCATACTTTGTGAACTAGCTTTGATGCGAGGTCATGTGGAATGATGCACTAGAATCAATCAACCACACATAATCAGATGCATGGGTGATCAGGGCTATGATGATGTCATCACCATCATCTTGTGACTTGTCAGAATCTGAATCTGGGGCATTCTTCTTTTTCTATTTCTTTTCCTCTTTGCATTCCTTTCATAAATGCCCAGATTTGCCACAGTTCCAACAGAGAGCCTTGGAATTTCTATGAGATTTGGATCTCCCATGGGATTTGGCTCTGCCCTTTTCACCTTTATTGTCCTTCTTCTTCCCTTTCTCTTTGGGTCTTCCACGAACCGCAAGAGCTTTTTTGGCCGACTCGGTTGTCTTTCTCTACATTTCTTTAGATAATAGCAAAGACACTACCTCATCCATCTTGAAGGTGGTTGTAGTGCTTTTGATGGCCATGACAAGATGATCCCATGAATCTGGCAAAGAACAAAGCATGGTCATACACTGATCCTCCTCCTCCATTTTCACACCCACAAATGCCAATTGTGTAACAATCATGTTGAAAGCATTCATATGGTCCACAACAGATCCTCCTTCTTCCATCTTCAGAGAAAATAGCTTCTCTTTCAAAAAGAGCGTGTTCACCAAGGACTTGTCCTGATAAACATCTCCCAACTTCTTCCAAAGTGTTTTCATAGTCTTCTCCTCATGGATATTCAATAGGACAGATTCAGGTAGACAGAGTCTTATGAGACCCTTAGCCTTCTGATCTTTGAGGTCCCAATCATATTGTGACATTGTTGTTGGTTTTGTTCCATCAATGGTTTCCCATAGGTCACGATCAACAAGTAGATCTTCCATCTTGAGTTTCCACAACTCAAAATTTGTGCCATTAAACTTCTCCACCTCTACTCTTCCAGATGTGGTTGCCATCTCCTTCCTGCAACAAGATATAGAATACTCTGCATAGACTCCCACTCAACCTAAGATTAGCTCAAAAAACCCCTACCCAGTAGCTAGAACCAAAACTGGCCAAGATCTAATACCAACTGAAAGGAAGCTAGGTGTGCGGAAATCACTTCTTACACTAATCTAAAGAGGAGAGAAGAGTGCAAGTTCATTTTATCCTTTACAATTACAAAATGTTAACAACAACAATGGAGATATTGTAGTAAACACATACACATAGAAATGAGACAGAAGAGAGACACAAGATATACGTGGGGAAAACCCTTACGGGTGAAAAACCCCACACTCCAAAACACAGCTCAAATGTATTTCGTAAATAATGAAAGTTACAATATAGTCACAGAGCCAATGCTCTTGTAGGAGTCTTTGACACTCTTATCTGGAGACAAACCGGCAGCATAACAATACCTGTCAATCACATAATACATCTATCCAAAGCACCTATTTATATAGAAAATACAAGGCAAAAATGACTCTATCTTGAGATGGGCATCCAACATGGCCTCATGGCCCAAAATTGATGCCTATAGACACTTGTCAAACACTGTAGGATGTTCCTAACACTTGTCAAGTCATCCCATCCCAAAGAGATCACCTATTCCCAAGATGGGCAATGACAGATGCTATTACGACTCTTACAACCATCAAAGAATTTGTCATAGCTGTCATAACTTACAGATGTAAGAGAATCTGTCATACATAGGCTATAAATAGCATATTCTCTTACAACATATCATAACCCACCTTGGAGTGCCCAAAGATGCCTTCTTCCAAAATGCTTCTCGACACATGTCCTCACCTGTCATAGATTCTTCTATTTCTGACTCTTACATGTCATAGAACTGTCATAGAAATCTGTTGTGACCATTTCAGTCAATATTCCCTTACACACTATCCAAGATGCCGACACATGGCAAAATATTCTTACCACTAAGTGGGATGCCTATCTCCTCATGTGAGGACAAATTTACATGTGGTCATCTTCCATGTAGGATGACACATCATCGTGCCAACTCCCACAAGATGACAACATAGGATTTGCATCCTAATTACACAATAGGTAATAAATAAATAAATACAATGAAAATAATACAAGGAATTACCAAGGTTGAGACACCTTAATTCCCAACATGGATTGTGTGAGAGATTTGTTGAATGTGTATATGCAACTTGCAAGAAAAACTATTTAGAGGGTTTTTAAAACCTATGTTTTGAGGCTTTGTGAAGCCTTGAGTACGGAAAAGAGAATGAGAAAAAGGACTTTTATTATTGGATGGATTCTGACCATTCCTAGACTTTAGGAAATCAGAGAAAGACTTAGGAAGGATAGGGTGAAAGAATTTAGGGAATTGAAACAACAAGTGGAAGAAATTACAGTAGAGTTGAAAAGGAGAAGAGTACTTCATCATAAATGAGGTGATAATTTTTATTTATCTTTCTAATGATATTTTGAATGTACGAAAGAAAGAAAATGAAGCAGAGTGTCATGCATGTGACACTGAGGAAGAAGAAGAAGATGAGTGGGAAGAAGTTTTTGAATTTGAAGTTGAGGCATGTGTTTTGGAAGGCATGGAAGAGGTGGTGAAGAAGGTTGCAGCAGTTGAAGAGGATAAAGATGTTGTAGATGAGAATGAAGATAAGAATGGAGATGAAGAGAAAGAGGCAATAAATTTGAGTATTGCTGATTTGAGTAGTGCAGAAGAAGTTGAGATGATGGAATTTGAGGGTCCTATATTTGATGAAGAATTTGGTGAAAATGAAGATCTCCTACTCAAAGAGGAGATGAGAAAGATTGATATCTTCTTTGAAGGGAAAGAGTCAGATGAATGTGATAAGGAGATAGAGAAGATGCATATGGGAGAGGAAAGGTCCATATATTTGGTGAAAATGAAGATCTCCTACTCAAAGAGGAGATGAGAAAGATTGATATCTTCTTTGAAGGGAAAGAGTCAGATGAATGTGATAAGGAGATAGAGAAGATGCATATGCTAACATTGTTTTGTTTATAGGTAAAAGAGAAGGTGTAACAGAATATCAAGTATGTGACATTGAAGATGATATCCTCATGCAAGAGGATGGGGTAAAAGAAAAGATTGTATCAGTTGAAAAAGAATGGCTTGCATTAACTACAAATGGAGGTGACAAAGTTGTAGCAACAGTCAAGAAGGAAGAGATTACTGAGGTAATGCCTTATTTTCTTGAACATGATAAATGTAAAGTTGATTTGCATGTTTTGGAGATGAATGAAAAGTGTGAAGAGGAATTGAAAATACAAATATTTTATTTCCATGAGTTGGTTAGTGTAGATTTGTTTGCAGGTGTTATAGAGGGAAATATGAATGCATGTTGGATGGATTATGGTGGGTTAAAACCCATGAGATTAGAGGTGAAGAAAAGTAGTAATTGGTGCAGTGGGATAGATTATGGTGGATTTGATTTCGTAGAGGCAAAGAAGAGTGAAGTGCAGACTTGGTGGAGTATGAAAAGTGTTCTAGGTAAATGCTAGAAAAAGAGGAAAAAGAGAGCATTTTCGTGCATATAATTGTGAGTATATTCTCACAAATTTCTTACCCTAGGTGTCTGATGTAGGAGCATCCACGGTCAATGGCAATCTTGCATCACCAAAAATATTTTAATTTATGTTTGTTTGTTTTCAATAAGGTTTGTGGGCTTTGGAAAATAATATTTAAATTTGCAACAAATGTATTTTCTTGGGGTATATTAATAAATGTAATTTTGAAGAAAAATACCCTGGTAATTTGTAAATTCCTCCATTAGTGAGGAGAATCTTTCCTAGGCATCCACTTGGAGATATGCATTAATTTGTATTTTGGTGGGGCTAATTTGGTGGGAAGATTCCATTATAAGTGGGTCAACAACTCCTATTTTTATTTTTAAAATTGTAACATCCAAAAAGGGTGTGTATTTCCAAGAGGTGGTTCCAGTTGATGGTTTTAGTGAAACCATGGGAAATTCTAATGAAACCATGTGGGCCACAAGCATTGCATGTTGTTCCATGTCTGGGTCGTAATTATGAAATGTAGTCTCGGTGAAATGGGTATACCTTTCTCATTTCTTATCAAAATAAAGAGATTCAAAATGTTTTGGAAATCTAGGAAGGAGTTGCATGAAACCCAGAAACCCTTTTAAAAAATTTAGAAAAATTATGAAGCGGTGATAGGAATAAGGGAAGGGTTTTCTTAGAGTTTTTGGGCAGAGAAGATTTTTACATACCTAGATGCTACCAGAATGAGTTCAGAATGTGGAGAACTTATTTGTTGCAGGTGTTGAATAGGTAATTTTAGAAAGCTCATAAGCTTCTTGTAGATGTAATTCATTTTCAGATTTGAATAAAATATATTGTTGTAGATTTCTTTTCAAATTTCAGCTGTGTTACTTCATTTGCAGCCATCTTGTGTTGTATTTTGTGTTAGAATTTGTTGCAGATTCAAAAGGGAGATTCTCCTTTTCATCAGTTGTGTCAGAGTGTGTGTTTGCAAGTATGGATAACTTTCTACTTCATCGATCAACCAAAACTTTCTACTTCCTTAAATAGATAAAGAATCAAACTATGCAATTCAAAGTGTAAACACACAGCCACACAACCATAACACTAGATTTACGTCGAAAATCCAAGAAGGGAAAAACCATGATAAGAATGCTTCTTGGGTCTACTATCCAAATCTATCCTCACAAATAAAAATAGGTATACAACAAGTTTTATGGGCTACAACCTAAAGGAAGCTACAACTCCCTGATACACAGTTTTATGACTTCAACCAAAGGAAGCTACAACTCCCTAAAGTGCTATAACACTTACAAGAAGATGATATAACCTCTGTACAAAACACTTTATAGATTCCATTGGATCAATCACCTTTGGAGCATCAACACCTTTCACACTGAAATATGACTTCAACACTTCTTCTCAAACCACTCTACTATCTTGAACACACTTCCACAACACAACACAACCTCTACTATGAATCATGCATCACAGCCTTCAGAGTTCCTTCACAACTTTCAGATCTTCTATCTCTTTCTCACACACATACACACAAACTCACACTTGCACATAAATCCTTGCACATTAGCACACCCTCGTACTCTTTGCAACAAACTTGATCTATCATTTATATCCTCCACAACTCTTCAAAAATTTTCTCCTTTGTTAGCCAAGATGAAACGTGTAGCATGAAATGTGCAATGGCCATGTTTGTTGGCTCCCAAGACATTTGCCATGATGTAGGAATCAAATTCCATTATGGGGTTCAAACCAAATGATCATGAGGTCCTATTTTACCTTAGCACACATCTCCATGCCATTGCACACTTCCAAATTCACAGCACAAACAACACACACCAAGTCAGCTTCTCAAACACTTATCCTTTCACATGTACATTGAGCTCTAGACCTAAAGTAATACTAGAGAGACCAAATAACATCATGCGAATAAATTCACAAATATTATATGACTTGCAAAAACATTCCCATACACTTCTTTTATCAATTCGTTCTATTGCATGCTAGCACAAACAATCAAACACTGAAGTTGGTATCTCTAATACACTTTAATTACATAGTCTTGATATAGAACATTGAAAAATAGACTTGCGGTACTCCTCAACACTTGAAATTTGAAATTTGAAATGAGAAAACATATAGACAATTTGAAATTATCCTTCAAGCAGCAAAGCTATATATTATAGTGTGGTTAAATGTGATGGCTTTTACTTTCTCCTTATGACAACCCTAATTACCAGCATGGTTTGTCCTTACTCTGCTGACTTTGGAGAACCTCTACAGTACATTTTATCTTTTGAAACTTGAATATATCATACCTCTTATATTTATCCAACTATCCTCCAAGTCACAAGATCTTATCTTCAAATGCAAAGCATTATACTATGGACCTTTGCGACTGCAACAACATTGAACCACTGTCTTCACTCTGCTAGCTCTAGAAAGTTCTGAGGTAATTTTCATGCTCTGAAATCAAGATCATGCATACTTCACATCTATCTTTATCTAACATCCAAACCACAAGGCCATATCTTCAAATGTAGAGCATTCTCCTAAGCTTCTTTAGTACAATTTCCTATGCCTTTGATAGAATTGAACTTTATACACTTTCTTTCATATCTCATGCAATACTTTACATCAAGGGACAACATTTACAAAACAATAGACAACAATCACTAATCTTTTCATAAAAAACAAGAATCTTCATGTTAGCACGTCCTTTAACCTAACAACTTTCACTTGTCCATGACCTTTAGAAGATAAGGTACAACTGTGTATAGATGATACTGATCCAACCACAAGCTCATGACTATCATCACAATATCCTTGACCTCACAACTCCTCTAATAATTACTCCTTTGAACTGCTCCTTTGACTACTCCTCTGAACTACTCCTTTGACATCACTGATCACCACTCTGTTGGTATCAATGACAACACATGCAACAATCTCCCCCTTTGTCATTGATGGAAACACTAACCTTGTATTCAAATTTCTCCCCCTTCAACATCAAGGGAAAATGGTTAGTGGTCTTCCTCTATACTTGCAAAAACATATAAGCTCCCCTTGTCTATGCAATCCTTGTCATCCTCCTTAGTCTCTTTCTACCTGCTCCCCCTAAGAGGTAGCTTCCATCAATCCAAGGATAGTAAATATATCTTGAATTGCTCCCCCTAGATAGATGTACCACCTATGCATCTAGTTAGAAGGAGGGGAAGCAACCCTTAACTTCTGTCTAAGATATTCAAATGTGTCCTTAGAAAGTGCCTTTGTAAAGATGTCTACAACCTGATCCTTTGTAGGTACATATTCCAATTTTACCTCTTGATTTGCAACCTTCTCTCTTAAAAAGTGATACTTGATAGATATGTGATTGGTTCTAAAATGCATCACTAGATTCTTTGAAACATTGATGGCACTTGTATTGTCACAAAGAATGGGAATTAGCTCATCATAGGTTACCTTGATATACTTCAATGTGTGCTTCATCCACAACACTTCAGTGTAGTAGGATGCTACAGCTATATACTCTTCTTCTGCTATTGATAAGGACATTGAATCCTGCTTCTTACTAAACCATGAGACCAATTTGTCTCCCAAAAGGAAAGCTCCACCATTGGTACTTATTCTATCATCAACACTGCCAACCCAATCTACATTAGTATATGCACTTAGGGAAGAATCATTACCTTTTTGATACTATAATCCATAATCTAGAGTGCTCTTCAAATATCTAAAAATCCTTTTGACTACCTTCACATGTGTTTCTTTTGGATTAGATTGAAACCTTGCAACCATGCAAACAACTTGCATAATGTCAAGCCTTGATGTTGTTAAGTATGGTAGGCCCCCAATCATAGACCTATACAGAGTGTGATCAGCCTAAGGTGACTCATCATATTTACTCAAATGACAACCTATTACCATAGAAGTACTCATTGGTTTTCAATCCTCCATACCAAAATTCTTCAACATCTCCTCGACATACTTTGCTTGAGAGATAAAGATACCATCATCTGATTGAGATATTTGGAGTCCAAGAAAGAATGATAGCCCACCTATCATAGACATTTCAAATTCCTTCTGCATCTCTTCTACAAACTTCTTACACATCTCATCATTGCCACAAAAGATTATATCATCAACATACACGACTAATATTAATATTTTCTCATTCTCAATTTTGATATAAAGATTGTTATCTACGGTACCTTTCTTTAATCCTTGCTAGAGTAAGTACTTGTCCAACCTTGCATACCAAGCCCTAGAGGATTTTTTGAGACCATACAAAGCCTTCTTAAGTCTATATACCATGTTTAGGTCTTCTGATAGCTGAAATCCATCAGGCTGCTCTATGTAAACTTCTTCTAAGTCATCATTCAAGAAAGTAGATTTGGCATCCATTTGATATACCTTGAAGTCTTTGTGAACTGTAAATGCAAGAAACATCCTGATTGCTTCCATTCTTGTCATTGGAGCAAATGTCTCCTCAAAGTCAATTCCTTCCACTTGTGAATAACCTTTGCAAACTAGCCTTGCTTTGTTTCTCACCACTTCTCCATCTTCATTCAATTTATTTCTGAATGCCCATTTTGTCCCTATCACATTTTTATGTGCAAGCCTCGGCACCAATTCCCAAGTTTGATTTTTCTCTATATGATTTAGTTCTTCTTCCATTACTTGTATCCATCCTTCATCCTTTCTAGCATCAGCAAAATTTTTAGGTTCTATTATTCACAATAAAGAAAAAATTACGTGTTCATTTGCTTTTGCAAATCATCTTCTTGTTTGCACTCCTTCATTTTTGTCTACAATTTTCTAATTTTCTGAGTGATTCTTCTGAACATATTTGGCAAGAGTCTTGATGACCTTCTCTTGTGTTTCTTCCTTTTCTTCTTCTTCTTCTTCTTCTTCTTCTTCTTCTATACAAGCAAGTTCATCTGACCAACAATCTTATTGCTCATATGTGATTGGATGGGACTCTTCATCAACCCTAACATTTGCACTCTCAACTATCTTCCTCAATCTTTTATTTTAGCACTTGTAAGCTTTGTTCCTAGTTGAGTATCCAAGAAAAATTCCTTCATCAAATCTTGAGTCAAATTTTTCCAAACCTTCTTCATCTCTTTTTATGTAGCATTTGCTTCCAAAAACTCTAAAGTACTTGACAGAAGCTACCTTTCCATACCACAACTCATATGGTGTCTTGGTGTTGTTCACTCTTAGTTGTCCTCTGTTAAGAATATAGACACTAGTATGGACTGCTTCTTTCCAATATACATTAGGCAACTTGGCTTGATTCAACATTGTTCTGGCCATCTCCTGGACAATTCTATTCTTCCTTTCCACTACTCCATTTTGCTGAGGAGTTCTAGCAAAAGATAGGTGCCTCTTTATTCCATGTTCTTCACAATATTCCTCAAACTCACCACCTTTGTCTGACTTTAAGCACTTGATGCTAGAATTTATTTCATTTTCAACCATGGACTTGAAAATATTAAACTTACTCAAGGCTTCTGATTTTTCATTTAAAAATGCAACCCATGTCATCCTAGAGAAATCATCAATAAGAAACATAAAATGCCTTTCACCTTGGAGACTCTTTGTCCTGGTAGGTCCATACAAGTTAGTAATATGAATCAGTTCCAACGGCCTTGTAGAAGAATACTCCTTGGTCTTGAATCTTATCCTTGTATGCTTCCCAATTTGACATTCTTTACACAAGGTGCTTGCAGGCTTGATAATCTTTGGCATATCTCTTACTACTTGTATGGAGCTCATCTTCACTAGATTATCAAAGTTGATGTGTCCCATACTTTTGTGGCATATCCAGCATTCACTTGTCTATCCTAGAAGACAACTTCTTCCATTAACACCCTTTAGGTTGTACAAGTTGTTTTTTGTTCTAGATCCTTGTACCACCAATTTACCAGAATTTGCTCTTATGATTTCACACCCTTGATCATGAAATATGAGATTGTATCCTTTGTAGCACATCTGACTTACACTAAGAAGATTGTTCTTGAGACCTTCTACATAAAGAACATCTTCTATTCTAGATTTTTCATCAATAATTATGGTGCCTTTTCCACAAATCTTTACAGATGAATTGTCTCCAAACTTTACTAACCCACCATTCCACTTAACAAGATTGATGAATTTGCTCTTATCACTAGTCATGTGGCTTGAACATCCATTGTCTATTACCTAGAGATTTGTTTTCCCTTGAGCATGAAATGTTGTTTGGACAATCATTGAATTTTCAACCTCATTGTTTGTCTCCTTTCTTTTGAAAGTGTCACTCTCCTTGTCTTTCTTAGTAAAACCCGCCATCTAAATTTTTGATTTTGCTAATTTTTCTTAGTAAAACCCGCCATCTAAGTTTTTGATTTTACTAATCTACTTCTACAATATCTTGCTATATGTCCAAAATTGTTGCAAAAATGACATATCATATTGATATCCACTAGTGAAGCAAGAGGACTCCTACTTACAAAATTTATTCTATTCATTCCAAACTTGCAATCCATAGCCTTATGACCATATTTATTGTAGATAAAACAATAATCAAAAAATGCATGATTGAACATGTTTATGGAGAATTGTCTTGCATTGAAAGGTCTTTCATATATTCTCCCTTGAGGCATGATTGGAATGAGATCTACTTCTCCAGGATCCTCCAGATTTCCAGACTTTGCTTTCTCCATTTCTTTTCTGAGTGATAGGATTTCTTTCTCAATTTGTATGCATTCGTTTGTCTTGGCTTCAATTAAATCTTTTTGTTCTTTGTTCTCTTTCCTTGCACATTCCAAGTCTTCAAGAGCAAAAATAAGTTCACCTTCAAAATCAACTTCATATTATTCTTCATCTATAGTCTTGTTAGACACACCAGGGATTACCATGGCCATGAATAGGGATTCTCCTCTTTCATCATCTGATGAGTAGTGATCTACTTCTTCTTGTTGGGAAAAGTGAGGATCAACAAGAAACAAAAAAACCACAAAGCTATTTTCCACACAATATGCCAAATTACATTGCCAAAAGATGAAAATCATGTGTATATATGAAAATTTTGGATAAAATGAAAATATAAAACAATAACATGCAATTACCTTGATCCAAACTTTACGAATACCTTAGATGATGCATGCATGATTATTTTCTTGAATGGTTGGATTGTTGGTTGCTCAGATTTGCAGCTTAACAATGAATTGAGATTTGATGGATGAAGATAGATGCGAGGGTGATGGATGATGAGGAAGAATTTCAGCAGGGTAACAGTACTTAGAAGCTCATCCATGCAAATGACATGCTTGAGGGTGAATTTATAGGAAAATATGAGAGAATGGAGGGATAAGATTTCTATTTTGTGTGCGATAGTTGAATTAGAAAGTTGCTTATGCAACTTGGGAGAGAAAATGAAAGGTGGATGAGTTCACCTGAGAGGTAATTAGAAGGTGAATCTAGTGATTTGAGAGATGAGTTGAGTTGGAAATGGAAGGTGGGCCAAGTTAACTCGAGAAGATTTGAGAGATGGAATTGGTAAGTTATTTTAATTAATTAAGTGGCATGAATCATTAAATAAATAATAACTATTTATTTAATCATAGAAGAAAGGGGATTAAATAAATAAATAAAAATTTATTTATTTAATAATGTGAGGGATGGTATTAAATTAAATAAATGTTATATTTATTTAATTTATTAGAGAAAAATGCTAGATTAGGTGATGATATGGGTGCTTAGGGCAAAAATGCTACCAGACGCCTAGATGATGCAACGTTGTGACAAGGTGGACATTTTTGGGTGTCTACATTTTGCCTCTCTTTGAGATGATGTTCAAGATGATGCATTGATGAGATTTGTGTCGAGTAACATCATTTCAAAGAAGCTAAGATATGGATAGAGGAAAAAGATAGGATGAGGATGATGTAAAGATATGATGATGATGCCCCCTTGAGAGGATAGGCAGGTTGAACAACATGGGTAGGCTCTCAAAATGAAATAAATTGGTCAAGGCAGAAAGATAGGGAAATGGATAAAAGGAAAGGATGCTTCGTTATGTTGCAATGAAAGTGAGCAACCATGATGTTTGATATAGCATGAGACGTTATGCACTAGGGTATGAGGACCAAGTCGATGATGTGTCCCATGCCCCAGCGTAATACAACCTTGTCTAGGTACAAGATATCAATATTAGCTGGGTTGGATTTGATGCAAATACAAGATAAAAAGATAACACACACAAGCAAGCATGCATAAATGATACAAAAACAAACAAGGTATTGCCCCTGTCAAGCTATAAATGATGATTGATTGATTGATGGATTGATTGATGATGATGATGATAGTGTTGTCATGGTAGGAAACAATACATCCCTAGATCAACACAAGGATGATGAGGATGGATTGATTGATTGATGTGGTTTACAACAAGGCTAGGATCAAGACCAAAGATTGTGATTGGATAATTTGACAAGCTTGATTAACTGGATTGGCATGGATAAAGGATGACTTGCATTTGGATTATTGCTTGGAATGATTGATGATGAGATTGATTGGAAGAAGTGACTGAAGAATTGATTTGAGTGATTTAATTGGAAGAATTGTTTTGAAAGATTGATGAATTGATGAAGATAGATGAGAGAAGAAGATGAGAGATGGAAGGAGAAATCACCTGTGCTTGAATCTGGGCACTTCCTTCATACTCCAGACTACCTACATACATGTGTCCATGGGATCAAGGCACTTTAACGATAGAGATAAGATGTAGTTCTGATTGTGTGTTATTGATGGTGATGATTGACGAGGGGGGATGGATTGATTGATTGCTTTATGGATTGACTGGGATTGATTGGATGATGTTATTGATGGGAATTGACTTGATTTTGATTGGTTGATAGATTGGCTTGATTTGATTGGATTTGATTTGATTTGATGATAGAAGAAATGATAGATAGATGAAGATGATGAAAGAAGAGAGAGGAGTATCGCCTTATGCCTAAAATTGGATACCTCTTTCGTACTCCAGACTGCATACATACCCGTGTCCATAGGATCAAGGCACTTAACAATAGAGATGATATGTAGTTCTGTTTTGTTTTATTGATGATGATGATGCATGTGGATGGGTTGATTAGATTTTGGATTGATGGGGATTTGATGCAGTGATGATTGGATTTGCTATTGGCTATCTAATGTGATGTGATTTTGATTGTTTGATAGATTTGATTAGTTGATTTGATAATGGAATGATTTGAGTTTGATGATTGATTTGACAATTTGATTGGATTTGGGTTGATGGATTATTTGATGATGATTGATTTTAATTAACTGAACGATTTGGAGAGTTGATTGAAAGAATTGTTTGAGTTGGATAATTGATTAATTTTTAGTATTTTTGGGAATATTTTGATTTTATTTTGTATTTTTTTAGGATATTTTATAAAAAAATTTTGGATTTTTTCAAGACTTTTTATGATTTTTTTATATTTTTTCAGGACTTTTTGTGTTTTTTGGTATGTTTTCAGGACTTTTTATGGTTTTTTGGATTTTTTTAGGACTTTTATGGTTTTTTGGATTTTTTTAGGACTTTTTATGGTTTTTTGGATTTTTTTAGGACCTTTAATGATTTTTTTGGATTTTGATATATTTTGTTTTTTTTTGTATTTTTTTAGGACTTTTTTGTGATTTTTTGGAATTTTTTAAGGACTTTTTGTGTTTTTTTTTTTTGGATTTTGATATGTTTTGATTTTTTTGTATTTTTGGGATATTTGAGATGTCAAGGGATTTACAATTTGTGCAGCCTTTATGTGAAATGCCAATGACAAGGGAGAAAACCAAGTCTAGGCACAAGGATGATGGAGGAATAGATGGATAAAAGATGGGTGATAGAATGGAAAGCTTATGATAGACAGATAGGTAAAAGGATAGGCTATAGTGGATGGATGTATGCCTCATAATGGAGCTAGGATGTGATCTCAAAGGCTATGTCATATAAGAACAACATGCCCCATTCTAGATAGTATGCTTGGGATTTTACATGACAAGGCTCAAGACGATAGGATAGTGATAGGAATGGTTTGGAAAGGATGGAGTACATCAAGAGATAACCAAAGCATGTTTCAACATTTTGCCCCCAATCTTTATCAAGATCAAAAGGAGGAAGGGAGGATAAGTGGACTCAATACGATAAGCATATGGGTGTAATGGATAAGGATGGTAGGATGGCATGGTAAGATAGGTTGAAAATGATAAGTTGGAAAATGATAGGAGGATTAGACAATGTGCCCCCAAGTGTAGGTGACATAGAAGATCAAATTACGCATGATGCATGTTTGACATGTTTTCATAATGGTACTTATCCAAGGTGCCTATTTACGAGGTTTTCACAGTTGGACAAAGGGATTTCTCTTTACTTTTTTTTTTCTTTTTTTTGCTTGATTTTTTTTTATTTTTTTTTATTTTTTTATTTTTATTTTTGTATTTTTTGCAGATAAAGGATGCAAGGATCAAGGATAAAACTTTTTATGATGAACACTATTGAGTGGTTCATCTAGGGGGATGCCTTTAGGCATTGCAAGAGTGTAAGCTCCAAACCCAAACATTGATGTGATGACAAAGGGCCCTAGCCAATTTGGCTCAAATTTGCCATGTTTTTCTCATTGCAGTTGGTTTCTCTAATTCTCTTTCAGGACTAGGTTGTCCACCTAGAACCTTCTTTCTTTTATCTTCTTGTTATAGCTACGACGAAGATGATTTTGATAAACCTGTAAATGATTAAGTGCTATGATTCGTCTTTCATCCAATAGCTCTAACTTGTTGAGACAGGTTGCTCTGTACTCTTCATCAGAGATAATATGCTAGAGCAAGACTCGCAATGAGGGGATCTTGACCTCGATAGGAAGGATGGTGTTAGTACCATAGACAAAGGCATAGGGAGTTGTGCTGGTAGGAGTCTCGACACTTGTGCGATAGGCCCACAATGCAAGGTTTAGTTGGAGGTGCCAATCATGGCCAGCCTCATTGACTGTCTTCTTAAGGATTTTTATGATGGTCTTATTAGAGGCCTGAGCTTGACCGTTACTCTTAGGATAGTAGGGTGTGGAAAATCTATGTTGGATATGGAATTTGTTACACAAATCACGGACCTCTTGGTTCTTAAATGGGTGCCCATTGTCGGTAATGATGGTTTGTGGGATGCTATATCAGCAAATGATATAGTAGAGAATAAACTTGGAAATCAGTTTTCCGGTGATGTAGGTCATAAGAATGGCTTCCACCCATTTGGTGAAATACTCTGTAGCTATTATAATAAACTTATGGCCATTAGAGGAGGGTGGATTGATCTTACCTATGAGGTCGAGTCCCCATTGCAAAAATGGCCAAGGAGCAGTAAGAGGCTGGAGCTCATGCGTTGGGGCATGTATCAGGTCCCCATGCTTCTGACATTGAAGGCATCTTCTAGCAAACTGTTGAGCATCCTGCTCCATGGTGGGCTAATAGTAACCCGCTCTTAGAAATTTTTTAACAAGACTAGGACAAACACCCTCATGTACCTCTCGTAAAGCAACTTCAGCCTCTACCGAGTCGAGACACCTAAGGAGGATACCATCAAGACTCTTATGGTAAAGGGTTTTAGCAAGTATAGTATAGCAGGAGGCTCGTTGAGTGAAGGTTTTACGTTGGGTGTTGGAAAGTTGGCTAGGGAAAATACCATTACTTATATATTCATAAATGTCTTGGTAGCAAGGGGAGTTGGGACCAATAATTTCATAGATAAGCTCTGATTGGGGCACTTTGAAGGCTAGAATTAGGAGTTGTTCTACCAAGAATTCACACCTTTGAGTACTGGATGGCATGTCTAAGAGAGACCCAATGGTTGTCATAGCATCGACTGCCTTATTATTGATCTTAGGAATCTGTTCAAATGTTATCTTAGATAAATACTTCCTGAAGTCATCAACCATTAGCTTGTAACGAAGGAGCTTCTCATCTTTCGTTTGGTACTCTTCCTAGACCTGTTTAATTACTAGCCCAGAATCTCTGAATACTTGTAGCTCTTTTATATCCCACTAGACAGCCATACGTAAACCTATGTTCATGGCTTCATACTCTACTATGTTATTAGTGCAAGGAAAGACAATTCTATAGGATTTTGGAATACAATCACCCTGGGGGGTGATAAAGAGGATTCCGGCTCCTGATCCATGTTGAGTGTAGGAACCATCAAAGTACAACTGCCATATTTTAGAAGAGGAGACATTGAATATTTCTTCATCAGGAAAAGTTGAATGGATAGGTTGGGTGTCTATTATCGGTGCTTCTGCTAGTTGATCGGCTATGACTTGTCCCTTGATAGCTTTTTGATAAACATATTGAATGTCAAACTCATTAAGGATCATCACCCATTTTGTTATCCTTCCTGTAAGTGCTGCTTTGGAAAGGAGATATTTAAGTGGGTCAAATCTAGATATGAGCTTTGTTGATTGATTCAGCATGTAGTGTCGCAATTTTTGAGAGGTAAATACTATAGCCAAGCATGCTTTTTCTATAGTTGTATAGTTTAGCTCATGACCCACAAGAGTCATGCTTATGTAATAAATGGCATTTTCCTTTCATGTGTCATCATTATGAGCTAATAGAGTGCTTAGGGCAACTATCATTGAAGAAGTATACAAGAGCAAAGGTTGATTAGGGATAGGTGGTACTAACACAAGCGGTGTTGCTAGATATTGTTTAATCTAATCAAAGGCTTGCTGACATTTGTCATCCTACTTAAAGGTTTCTCCTTTCCAAAGCAAATGTTGAAAGGGATGGCATTTATCTGCGAGCTGTGTAATGAAACTTCAGATGGACTATAAGTGACCTTGAAGGCTACGAAGCTATTTCAAATTTGATGGAGGAGGCATAGTGACTATAGCTTTTACCTTGGCAGGATCAACATCAATGCCTCTACTAGAGACTATGTAGCCCAATAATTTCCTGGAAGTTACACCCAAGATACATTTTTTAGGATTTAGCCTGACTTGATATTTTTCCAACCAATCAAAATAAATTTCCAATACTTGCAGATGGCCTTCTCTTGTTTTGGACTTTCCCAAAATGTCATTGACATAATCCTCCATGATGGTATGGAAGAGATCATAGAAAATAATGGTCATGGCTCATTAATAGGTTGCACTTGCGTTCTCGAGACCAAAAGGCATGACCACCCAATAGTAGGTACCCCATGGATAGATGAAAGAAGTTTTATGTTGGTCCTCTTCTGCAATTCTAATCTGATAATACCTAGAGAACCTATCCATCAGTGAAAGTATTTCATTACTAGCTGTAAGGTCAACAATTGTGTCGATGCTTGGTAATGGAAATTCATCCTTGGGGCAAGCCCTATTAAGATCTCTAAAGTCATCACAGCATCAAATCCATCCATCTGGTTTTGCAACAAGCACAAGATTGCAAACCCACTCAAGATAGTCGATGGACTTGATAAACTTGGCATCTGAAAGCTTCTGAATCTCTACCTTGACTAGAAGAGCTATTTGGGGATGCATTTTTCTTAGCTTTTGTTTGACCGGCTTGGCATTTGGAGATACTACCAGTGAAGGATCTAGACCAAGCATATCCGCATAAGTCCATGCAAAATTAATTGATCTTTTCATGAAAAATGTTGTGAAGTTAACATTCTTCTCATCTGATAGTGACGCTACTAAAAATGTGACTTTTGGGTTCTGTGTCATGCCCAGATTGATTTTTTTAGAATCCTTTACCAATAGAGATGACCACTCTTGATGTGTGGGGGTCATAGGAAGGTCAAATCCTCCATCCTCAGGTGCCTCTGAGAGGTTTTCACCCTTGGATACGTCCTTTATTTTTATTTTTTCCTGGTCAAGAGGTGCCTTACAATTTTCACCTAGTGACCTTTCTTTTTTTATTTTATTTATTTCACTTTTATGACTAAAGGATTTGACGCTTCCACCAAAATATGGCAACTGAGGAAGGTCAATCATGAATCCAACTTTGTGGTCCCCCAAAGGTAAACCTTTCCTTAAACCAATGAACTCTTCTATGGCCTCGTCATTCTAGAAAATGTCTAAGACAAGTGTCCGCTATTGGTCCCAATCAATTAGGTTAGGGTATACAAGTTGAAGGTCAGAGGATGTGGATGATGAAGTAGATGACAGCATAAAAATAGAGGCTTCTTGGAATAACTCGGTGATGTGGAAAGAAGAGTCATCAATAGTATCCTGACGAGCAGCCTCTTCTGTGGGAAAGGCCTTGGCTACTTCATCAAAGATAAACTTAATGTCTACGGAAGGTGAGGCCTCCTTTTCGTACCCTAGAGCTTTCTTATTATACTTTTTAGTAACAATGATAGGTTCTAGAGGGCCTTGTTATTGCAACCCTAGTCCTCCTTTGCCTTTATAGCCCATGTTCTTCATGATCCTGAATCCATTGTTATATCGTTCCACTTCTAGAGACACTTGATCATTTTCATCATAGAAAACCCAAGATGAAATATCACTATCTATTGGAAACAATGAAGATAATTGAGAGGGGGGGTGAATCAGTTATCTCATATATCTTAACTTTCTTTTCTTTTTTTATAATTAGTGTAGCATCAAAACATATAAGCATATATGATCATAAGAACAGAAATAAAATCATCACACATAACACAAAGACTTTTACGTGGAAAACCCTGTTAAGGGAAAAACCATGGGGTGACTAACCCAAGATTATATTCTCTGTTAAAAGAATAAGAGGTACAAAATGGCACTTGCCAATTAGGGCTCACTGCCCGAGCACACTGCTCACAAGAGGCACACTGCCTACAAGAGACTCACTGTCTACAAAACTTATAGATGGTAATCAGGTGTTTGAACTAATGAGAGGCATCTACAAATGCTAGAGTTTAGTTCTGGTTAGGCACAATATATTGATCTGATGCACTTCATTCTTCCTCTACTCTAGTGCTACTGCTCTGTCACATACCAAACTTGTATTAATGCTTCCACACTTATCTCTGCCTTTCTTCACACTTTATTTTGTCATATCTATACACATTCTCTTCTACATACTAGAATTCATCTGGTATATATATCCACATCAAGGATTTCAACAACATTTTAGTCAGCAACCAGAATACTCAAGATATTTACAAGTTATTGCTCTGTCAGCTGAATTCATGCATGATTTGTGATGCGTATCAAAACATAGACATAGAAGTCATCAATCATGTCAGCTAGCCATGTATGATCCCTCAAATAGCTTGATCAACATCAATTACTCATCTGGATTGAAGTCTGATACTATGTCGGTCAGTTCTTCCTCAGTTTGTTTTGCCTGTCTGGAACCCAACACTCAGATGCTCATATCTTTTCCATGTTTTATCACCAGAGGCTCAATCTCTGGAATATAGTAGTCATGATACTCCTCTTGACTTGTCCAATTCTGCAACTTGCTGAGTTATACCATCTAAGAGATTTGGACCTGATTGTCAGACCTTGTTGCATGCTCTGTTCTTGTTCACCGGACTAAAACAATCTTCAATCTGACTTCTGGTATAGGCATACTATGTGCTACGGATGTGTGAGATAGACTTTGTTGCCATCAATGACAACACTCATGAAGCCACACAGTGCCTCTTGCCAACAATCTCCCCCTTTGGTATTGATGGCAAAACTTAGTGAAAAATGACTAAGTGTTGCAGCAAACTCCTCCTTGGCTGATGCTCTGTCTTATGCACTATTTTACTAGAGCTCCCCCTTAGCTGGATCCTACATTTTTCACTACTCCTCACTCCCCCTTTGACATCAATGGCAAAGGGTGGAATCTACACACCAAAATTTGCAAAAATTAACGTATACATAGCCGCATAAGTATATATACATGTTATACTTACATATACTTGAGTATATCCGCAAAAGTGGCCTTCAACTATACAAACTCTGTGGCCCAACTCTACTTCATCCTGTCCAAAATGGAGATGTGACCACTCAACAGAAATGCATATGCTTCTGCCCTTCTTAGATTTGTTAGATCACTAGTCTGGGCTGTGGTATGAGCTTCTGTTAAGGCCTCATGCATTGCCTCTAACTTAGGGATAATTATCCCTCTGAGTTCACTCATCCTGTTTATTATATTCTTCTTTTCTTTTTCCAGCCTCTTTATTTCATTTATAATGACAATGGCCTGGCATTCTTGATTCATTAAGGATGTCATGAGGGGATCAAAATTCTGAGATAAACTTGACAATTTACCTTCTTGTTCTTTCACCTTCTTCTCAATATCCTTTGTCACTTTGGGCCAAGATGGACACAATTTGTACATGTCCCCATCATCTTTAAGAGCATTTTCAAGGCTCTTTATCCCAATATCTAGGGTCCTCCTATCATTAGTAATGAGTCCCTGTACTTCAGTGAATCTTTTTACCAAAAACTCTTTCCAGACCTTTTCTTCTGCCGATTTTTCTAAAGAATCAAAATGAGTGCTAACAAAGTTTACCAAGGATTTTAGGTTACCGGATGGAGAAGCTGAAGGATCCTTTTGAAAGGATGGCATGATCTTTTCAAGCATCTCAGATGCAATCTCTAATAGCTCACAGTCTTCCATGTGAGATTTTAGAAGTTTTTCTTTTGCTTTAGCTTAAGCAAAAGATGTTATTTTCATTGTCTGGACCGGAGAGAGAAAATCAAAATTTAGTGGTCCTTGAAATAGCTCAGGTTCATCTAACTCCATCATCTCTTTGTTCAAGAAATTCTTCACTACCTCTGCAGTGTCTCTTGTCGGAGACTGGGTCTTCTTTTCTTTTGGAAACTCAGAACTGTCATCAAAGGTCTTCTCTATTTGTTCTTCTTCTTTTCCCTTTACCTCCTCTTCTTGACTCACTTTTTCTTCTTTTCTTCCTTCTCCTTCAATTTCAAAATCTAGAATGTCTGCAGTGGGATCTGGAGGAGAGATGTTACCTGTATTTACTGCTTCATGAATTTCCTCTACTGGAACAGAGGAATCCAAATCCTTAGTCTTCTCTTCACCTATCTCTTTTGACCCTTCTATATTTTTATCAGAAGATTCTTCATTGGCTGCATTTAATCCTTCAACATCCATGGTGGAAGGTTCTTCATCTGTTTCCTCTACGATAGGAAGATTGAATCTTTTGAAGGCATTCCAGAGGATGTCTTTTGTCTCTCTTGCTACTTGGTCAGTTTCTCCAAGCATAAGTTTATTCATTCTTGTTTTTCTCTGAAATTCATCCTTGCAGTCCTTAAAGATCATGTTCATTGCTTTGGAGTAATAGAAGGATAGAGCTAAATAGCTATCTATTCTCAGATCTCTAAGTCTTTTGCCTTTGCATTCTCTTTTCTAAGTTCAAGTATGTTCTCTAGGCTTTTGGGAATTAATGAAATAATTTCAATGAATGCTTTATTATAAATATTCAAGTACCTGACTATAGCTTCTTCCAAGATCCTTTTGTCAGTATCACTATATTCATCATAGAATTCTGTTACTGGTTACATATTCCCATCCACAGTGACTACTTTGATGATATCGTCAATGGAAAGAGTGGTCTTCTCAAAAAATTCTTCTACCTTTTCTTCTTTGTTTTTACCAGCAGAGGATTCCCAAGATATTTTCTTCTTCTTCTTCTTCATTTTCTTAATGTCCTCATCAGACTCTGTTTCTTTATCATCCTTGTGGATTTTGTTTTCATTCTCTTTTCTCCCTTTCCAGATGTCTTGACCTCTGGTTTGGTGGCTCTTGAGCTCTTAGAAGTGGCAGGTACAAAGCTCTTGGAGGATCTAGTCCGAGAGGAGGCTTGTACCAGAACACTTCCTTTCTCTGCTTCTTGTTTCTCTTTCTCAGCTCTTTCAACTTTCTCTTTGTTTGCATCTATTGCCTCTTTTGATATGCCATATCTTTTAGCAATTTCCTCAACTTCCCTTCTAACTTTCCTCTTTATCTCTGGTTATCTTAGCTCAACATGTATTTTTATACTTAGTTCTTGAAAGGTTCCAAACCTTTCTGCCTTAGGGTCCTTAGGCTGACTTAACAAGTGTTGAATATGCAGCTCCAAGATTTTCTCATCAACCTCGTATCCCATTGGCATTATCCAAATTGTTCTGGGCTCAACTACCTCCATTAGGCATTGATCAGTATCTACCATAAAACATATTGTATCCTTGTATTTTTCTACTCTGGATTGAGGTATCCTTTCTCTAGTTTGCATCATGCTTTGAAAGTTCTTAAAGTAACCCCAGAGTGTTGTGCTTTGAGCCTTAGCATCACCAAGTCCATACATATAGTCTCTAATCTGTATTGCAATTGGTTTGTCATTTTACCAAACCCAACCACTTGATCCGAGTAGCTCATTCATGTAGTAGAATAATAGACATAATATTAAACAACCATACTTGAAGGAGTTCTTCTTATCCTTCTTGATCTTTTGTAAGTTTTCTAATAGTTGGTTTAAAAGAAGATCACATGGGTCATAGTCTGCATTTTCCCTCAACATCTGATATGCTGTATATATTGCAGTCCTAGACACAGAATTCTCCCTGATAGAATGATAGATCTTATACCCAACTATCATTGAGGAAAATTTGACATTTGAATCTGTGATGTCATCTATGGTCATTGCTCTCTTGTCAAACTTAGATCCGGTAGCTTCAGTAACTGTCTGGTTCTTGACAGATTTGAGTGCAGGTAACCCACTAGATGAGTGTAGTCTAGTTACTGTCGTAATGGCATCTTTTGTTATCTTGAAGGGCTTCATTAATAATATGAAATTATCATGTATTCTGCTAAGGACATATTGGACCCAATCATCTTCTGCAAAATAGGGAAAGCGGATGCAATGTCCGAAGTGCTTATCTCGGAGGGCCTTGTATTGAGGTTTGAGTTCAAAACTTTCATCTATTAACTATTTATGATAGATGTCCATCAAATTAGATTTGCCAAATTCCTCAATGTTGGCATGGATGTAGACCCTAACATCTTCTACGTGCAATACCCCATGTAGAATGCTAGAAAAAGTGCCTAAAGGATCAACTTCTAGGGATTTGTAGGGGTGTTTCTTGAATTTTGGGCGCGGCCTATCATTGATCTTAATAACCATTGGAGTAGCCATTTTTGCAAAAGATTCAGAGAGATATTCAGAATAGAAGTACCTTTTTACACTTTAGGGTTTGAAATAAGAGCTAGAACAAATTGCTAATTGAATTGGATTTTGCAGTTGATCTTTGAGAGAGTTGTAGAAACTTGATGCAGAGCTCTTCTTTTCTTCTTCTCGAATGCAAATGTGCAAATGATGAGTGAAAGAACCCTTTTATTCTTTCACAAACCCTAATTTCCTTTTGCAATAAATACACAACTTAAGTTATCTAGTTTCCCTGTTCTGAGAGAGATCTTTTCGAATCATTGTGTTGCACTTAGAATCATTTTTAGTGAGGATTGACAATGTATCTTCTTTTCTCCAATCATGCCATGGATCCACAGATCAAAGTATATCAATTTTGAATCATACTGGATCTATCTATGAAAATCTTGCTTTACCGGATGGCTGTCAAATTGGATCAATCTTGGAAGTGTTGATAACTGAGAGTGGGTGAATCAATTATCTTAATTATTTCTGATTTCTGAACTTTCTTATTAATTAGTGCAGCATCAATTCAAACAAGCAAACATAACCATGAAATAGAAATACACATGACACAATATTTTTGACATGGAAACCCTGTTAAGGGAAAAACCACGGGGTGATTAACCCAAGATTGTATTATCTATTAGAAGAATAGAAGTACAAAATGGCACTTGCCAATTAGGGCTCACTGCCCGAGCACACTGCTCACAAGAGGCACACTGCCTACAAGAGACACACTGTCTACAATTTATAAATAATGTAATACAATACTTGAACTGATAAGGAGCATCAACATATGCTAGAGTTCAATTCCAGTTAGGCTCTGTATACCGATCTGCTGCACTTCATCTTTCCTCTTCTTTATGTTGTTCTTCTTTCACATACCAGATCTTCCTTTCTACTTTTATTTGGCTCTACTGCTCTTCTTCACACATCACTTTCAACAACAACACATCTCATAACTAAATCCATCTTGTATATATATCCACACAAGTGATCTCATCACCTTTCTAGT
Source organism: Cunninghamia lanceolata (assembly GCA_027924645.1). NCBI lineage: Eukaryota > Viridiplantae > Streptophyta > Pinopsida > Cupressales > Cupressaceae > Cunninghamia > Cunninghamia lanceolata. The sequence continues at coordinate 195,787 of BSBN01001565.1, read as the reverse complement.
CAGCACCCGGAATAGTCAATCTTTTCACAAACTCTGATCTGTCAGCCGAATCCTTGCACACCAGGTAATGCGGATTAAGGATATACTTTTGGAAATCATTAATCATGTCGGCTAAACATAATTCATGCCTTCATAACCTTTACCAACATCAATAACACATCCGGAATAATGTCTGATGTTTTGCGAGTCAATTCTTCCTCTGTTCACACTATCACTTAGGAACCTGACACTCAAGCATTCATATCTCTTTATCCTTTCCACACCAGAGGCTCAAACCTTGGAATCTATCAGTCAAGATACTCCTCTTGACTTCCCCAAATCTATACTTCACTGAGATACTTCTGCTGAGAGATCCAGACCTATCTGTCAGACCTTACTGACTGCTCTGTTCTTGTTTACCGGACCACAACATTCTTCACTCTGACTTCCGGTATAGACATACCATGTCCTGCGGATGTGTGGGATGAACTTTGTTGCCATCAATGACAACATTCATGAATCCATATAGTGTCTCTTGCCAACAAGCTCCCCCTTTGGCATTGATGGCAACACTTAGTGAAAAATGACTAAGTGTTTACACTATGCTCCCCCTTGGCTGATGCTCTATTTTTATATACATTTTCTGGAGCTCCCCCTTAGTTGGATTCCTCATTTTTCACTGCTCTTCACTCCCCCTTTGACATCAATGGCAAAGGGTAGGGTCCGCATATCAAAACTTTCAAAAATTCAACTATACTTAGCCACATAAGTATATACATATGGCATACTTACATATATTGAAGTATGTCTACAAAAGTTGTATTCAATTGAATAAGTTCTGTAGCCCAACTTTGCTTCATTCTGTCCAAAATTGATATATGACCGCTCAATAGGAATGCAAATGCATCTGCCCTTTTTAGATCTGTTGGATCATTGGTCTAGGCTATGATTTGAGCTTCATTTATGGCCTCATGCATGGCCTCTAACTTAGGGATAATGATCCTTCTAAGTTCACCCATCCGGCTAATCATATTCTTCCTTTCCTCCTCAAAATTCTTTATTGCATTTGTGATTGTAATAGTTTGACACTCTTGATTTACTATGGAGGATGAGAGAGGATCAAAACTTTGAGATAAACTTAGTAGTTTATCCTCTTGTTCTTTTACTTTTCTCTCAATATCTTTGGTCACTATGGGCCAAGATTTAAGCAAAATTTGTACATATTTCCGCCATCCTTAAGAGCATTTTCCAAGCTCTTTATCCCAATATCCATAACTTTCCTATCATTTGTTATCAAACCCTATACTTCAGAGAATCTCTTATCCAAAAACTCCTTCCGGACCTTTTCTTCAACAAACTTCTCTAGATAATCAAAATGTGTGCTAATACTGTTGACTAGAGTTTTGAGATTACCAGAAGTGGAGGCTGTGGGATCCTTCTGAAACGATGGCATAATCTTTTCAAGCAATCTGGAAGCAGCTTCTATCAACTCATAGTCTTCCATGTGAGACTTTAGGAGTTTTTCTTTAACCTTTGCATTAGCAAATGAAGCTATCTTCATTGTCTGTACCGGAGAGAGAGAATCAAAATTAAATGGTCCTTGTAGAAGCTCTGGTTCATCAATCTCCATTGTTTCTTTGTTCAAGAATTCTTGGACAGTTTTTACAGTGTCTCTTGCCGGAGACATATTTTTCTTTTCTTTTGCAGTCACAGAACTGTCTTTTGGAGCTTTCTCCCCTTCCATAACCTTACCACTAGTAGTTGTGGTCTTCTCTATTGATGTCTTCTCTCCTTCTGCAACCTTGGTACTGTCATCTTCTTTTTCCTTCACCTCTGCTTCTTTCTCCTGTAGATCCAGAGACTGTAGGGGAAACCAAAGGAGAAATGTTGGTTTGTTCAAGGCCCACCTCTTTTGTCTTTTTCTCAGTAGATTCTTCTGCAGCACTTGTAGTCGAGAGATCAGTACCCAAGTCCTCTATAATAGGAAGATTAAATCTTTTGAAGGCCTTCCGAAGGATCTCTTCTGTGTCCTTGGCTACCTTGTCAGTCTCACCAAGCATAAGTTGATTCATCCTTGCTTTGCTTCTGAACTCATCCTTACAATCTTTGAATACCATATTCATTGTCTTGGGGTCGATTGAAGGATATAGCTGAATTGCTAACTATTCTTGGATTTCTAGGTCTTTGGCTTGGGCATTGTTCTTTCTTATTTCTAGTTCCTTCTCCAAGCTTTTGGGGATCAGAGATATAATTTCTATAAATGCTTTGTTGTAGATATTAAGGTACCTGACTGTGGCATCTTGCAATATCTTCTGATCTGCTTCACCATAATCATCATAGAACTCAACCATTAGCTGAAGATTTCTGTCCATTGTGACTGATTTGATTATGTCATCAATGTGAAGAGTGGGTTTTTCAACATATTCCTCTGTCTTTTCTTCTTCCTTCTATCCGATAGAGGGTTGACCGGATGTTTTCTTCTTTTTCCTCATTTTCTTGATTTCTTCATCAGATTCAGTCTTCTCTTCATCCCTTTGACTGGCATAAGCTCTTGTAGCTTTTGTCTTTGTTCTTTTCTCTCCTTCGCTGGATGATTGTGCTTCCGGTTCTGATGTCCTTGAGCCTTTGGCAGTGGTAGGTACAGATCTCTTTGATGATCTGGTCCGGGTGGAAGGTTTTACTGGAGCACTTTCCTCATTTTTCTTTTCTGCCTTCTTCTTCTCTTCCTCAGCCCTTTCAATCTTTTTCCTGTGGGCATCAAGTGCCTCCTTTGAGATGCCAAGGCCTTGGGTAACATTTTCTACTTCTTTTCTTACCTTCCTCTTGATCTCTGGTTCTCTGAGTTCCACATGAATCTTTATACTTAGCTCCTCAAATGTTCCAAACCTTTCTGCCTTTTGATCCTTTGGCTGACTTAGCATGTGTTGAACATGCAGCTCCATAATTTGTTCATCAACTTCATACCCCATGGGCATGATCCATACAGTTCTTGGTTCTACTGCCTCCATTAGGCACTGATCAATCTCAACCATGAAACATACTGTGTCTTTGTATTTCTCAACAAGAGACTAGGGAATCCTTTCTCTTGCTTGCATCATGTTCTGGAAATTCTTGAAGTATCCCCACAGGGCTGTATTTTGTGCTTTGACATCACCAAGTCCATGCAAATAATCTCTGATTTGGATAGTTACTAGTCTATCATTCTCCCACACCCAGCCACTAGATCTGGGAAGCTCATTCATAAAGTAGAAGAATAAGCACAATATTAATCCACCATACTTGAATGAATTCCTTTTATCTTTCTTTATTTTCTACAGATTCTCCAAGAGTTGGTTCAGGAGAAGCTGACAAAGATCGTAGTCTGCATCCTTTCTTAGCATTTCATAAGCGGTGTAGATGGCTGTTCTAGGTACTAAATTTTCCCTACTAGAATGATATATTTTATATCCAATGATCACGGAGGCAAATTTGATATCCGGATCAAAGATGTCATCTACTGTCATTGCTCTTTTGTCAAACTTGGATCCGGTAGCCTCACTCACAGTTTGATTCTTCACAGATTTAAGAATAGGAATCCCACCGGATGAGTGTAATCCAGTAACTGCCCTGATGGCATCTTTTGTGATTTTCAATGGTCCATTTAACCACATGAAGTTGTCATGTATTCTGCTCAAAATATACCTGACCCATTCATCCTTAGTAAAACAGGGGAAATGTATGTATTGTGCAAAGTGCTTATTCCGGAGGCCCTTGTATTGGGGTTTGAGCTCAAATGAATCATCTAATAGTTGTTTGTGATAGATATCTCTTAGTTTGAATTCCCCAAAATCTTCAACATTTGCGTGTATGTAAACCCTAATGTCTTCTGTGTGCAAAACACCATGTGGAACACTAGAGAAGGCTCCTAGGGGATCTACCTCCAAGGATTTGTATGGATGCTTCTTAAATATGGGGTGAGGTCTATCAGAAATCTTTACTATATTCGGAGTACCCATCATCAAGGAATCTTACTGAGAGATATTAAGAATGAAGAATACCTTTACACTATTTAGGGCACACACGATGAAATCTGGATTGAGCTGTATGAAGAATCGTCTTGATCTTTGGGAGAAGTAGTTGTAGAGCTCCTTTTCTCTTTTCTTCGAATGTGAATGTACAAATGATGAGCGAATGAACTCTTTTATTTCTGAGAAGCCCTAATTTTCATTCTGCAATAAATGCGTAACCTAATTCGTTCCGGTTTGCCTTGTTTGTCTTATTCAGAGACAAAAACCTTTCCAGATCACTCAGATAGATTTCGAAGTTATTCTAGGAGAGTAGTGATAATCTATCTTCCTTTCATTAGTCATTTGATCTATTTGCAGATCAAGACACCATAGTTTGAATCATACCAGACCAAACTTGTAAGGAATCTATTTTTACCGGAAGACTGTTTTACCAGATTAATTCCGGTAGGATTAGATTCTTCAAATATTCTTGCGGATCTCTCAAATCTTTACCATACCCTTTTTAGATGATTCTTATATGACCCCTTTTAATCTGCAGCTCTCCTTGTGCCAGTTCCAGCACCAATTGACTGGTTGGGGGAAGAAGGTTTTCTTTGTGTCTCCCCCTGAGCCAGAGCTCACTTTTTAATTTTTGGAAGGAATATCAGCAATAGAGTCTGGTGCGGATCCATCCCCTACATTCTCTATACTATTCTTCACCCAAATATTGTTCATCTCACTTTGAACTTCATCCGCATTTACTTTTTGTTTCCCTTTATCTTGATTCTGATAATATACTGGACCTCTTTTATCCTAATTCTTGCTTCTGCAGAATTTTGCTATATGACCGGATCTATTGCAAATTTGGCAAACAACATTTCTTCGCATATTTGATTGATATCCTCTTGATCTACATTGATTAGCCATATGACCCATTCTATTGCATGCAAAGCATCTACCATTGAATGAATTGTTCATTTGCATATTTCTGCATTCATGAGATTTGTGACCATACCTTTTATAGTTGAAGCACTGTTCGAAGAAGGATGTATTAGTCTGATTCATTCTCCTTCTGCACTGATTAGCTTTATGACCAAAGTTATTGCAGTTGTGGCAATATCCATTAAAGGATGGATATCTTTGAGCATTAGGCTATCTTACCAGAGGACTTTTAGGCATGTTCCTTGGATTTTCTGATCTAAAATTCTTCTGACCGGATTCGCAGCTTTCTCCTTTCTCATATCCTAAACCACACTTGTCATCTACCCTCTTTTGGCTTTGAAGAAGAACTTCATGTTGGGCAGAAGTTATCTTAATTTTTTCTTTATATTCATTTGCTGTTTGAAGATCTCTTTTGAGAGAGACAATTTGATCCTCAAGTTTTTCTTCATTATCTTTAGCATCTTCAAGATTAGATTCAAGATGTCTGATAATTCTATCCATATTGTGGCAATCTTCTAATTTATCCTTGAGAGATTGTCTTAGATTATCTTCAGTTTTTCTTTTCTCTTCAATCTCTTGGGTAAACTTTATAACTCCCGATTCCATTTCATGTCTTACCATAATGATTTCTTTTGATAGCTTTTCACATAACTTAGTTTTCTCCTTCAGATCTTCATTTGCATCATTTGCTTCACCTTGACTTGCTAATTGCTAAAGTAGCTCCTTTCTCTTTTTCATAGAGAGACTTAATTTGTCTTTTAGTTCTCTCATGAAATCATCAGCCTATTTGAGTCTTTCCTTTAATTCATTGACTTCAGAGTTTGACTACTCAAGATCATCAAGGGCAATCTTGAGTTGCTCCCTTAAACCATATGCATCCATTTAGATTCCCAGATCTTCCTCAAGCTGTTAGACTTTGTTTAGGAGGAACTTATCTCTGATACCAATTGTTGATAACTAAGAGGGGGGGTGAATCAGTTATCTTAATTATTTCAGCTTTCTGAACTTTCTTATTAATTAGTGTAGCATCAATTCAAACAAGCAAACATAACCATGAAATAGAAATACACATGACACAATATTTTTGATGTGGAAACCCTGTTAAGGGAAAAACCATAGGGTGATTAACCCAAGATTGTATTCTCTATTAGAAGAATGGAAGTACAAAATGGCACTTGCCAATTAGGGCTCACTGCTTGAGCACACTGCCTACAAGAGACACACTGTCTACAATTTATAAATAATGTAATACAATACTTGAACTGATAAGGAGAATCAACATATGCTGGAGTTCAGTTCTGGTTAGGCTCTGTATACTGATCTGCTGCACTTCATCTTTCCTCTTCTTTATGATGTTCTTTTTTCACATACCGGATCTTCCTTTCTGCTTTTATTCAGCTCTACTGCTTTTCTTCGCACATCACTTTCAACAACAACACATCTCATAACTAAATCCATCTTGTATATATATCCACACAAGTGATCTCATCACCTTTCTAGTCAGCACCCAGAATAGTCAATCTTTTCACAAACTCTGATCTGTCAGCTGAATCCTTGCACACCAGGTAATGCGGATTAAGGATATACTTTTGGAAATCATTAATCATGTCAGCTAAACATAATTCATGCCTTCATAACCTTTACCAACATCAATAACACATCCAGAATAATGTCTGATGTTCTGCCAGTCAGTTCTACCTCTGTTCACACTGTCACTTGGGAACCCGACACTCAAGCATTCATATCTCTTTATCCTTTCCACACCAGAGGCTCAAACCTTGGAATCTATCAGTCAAGATACTCCTCTTGACTTCCCCAAATCTGCACTTCACTGAGATACTTCTACTGAGAGATCCGGACCTATCTGTTGGACCTTATTGACTGCTTTGTTCTTGTTTACCAAACCACAACATTCTTCACTCTGACTTCTGGTATAGACATACCATGTCCTGTGGATGTGTGGGATGAACTTTGTTGCCATCAATGACAACATTCATGAATCCATATAGTGTCTCTTGCCAAAAGGAAGATTAAACTCTTGCAAAACTCCATGCAGATCTTTCATATTTTTACCAAGGGTTATTTAGATATTTTTCTGAGAACCCTTTAATCTGCAACATTCCATGTGCCAAATTTAGGCACCAATTGAATGGTTGGGGGGATTTATTTTCTTTGTGACTCCCCCTAAGCCAGAGTTCATCTATTTAGTTTTTGGAAGAAATATTAGTACCAGATTCTGGTGCAGATCCATCCCCAACATTTTCTATACTCTTCTTCACCCAAATCTTGCTCATTTCCCTTTGAACTTCATCTACATTCACTTTGCCTTTTCCTTTATCTTGTTTTTTATTATGATGCACCGGATCATTTTTATTCTAATTTTTACTTATGCAGAATTTGGCAATATGACCAGATCTATTGCAATTGTAACCAACAACATTTATTTGCATATTTGAATGATATCCTCTTGATCTGCATTAATTAGCCATATGTCCCATTCTATTGCATGCAAAGCATCTACCATTGAATGAATTGTTTATTTGCATATTTCTACATTCATGAGATTTGTGACCATACTTTTGCAGTTGAAACATTGTCCAGAGAAGGATGGATTAGTCTGATTCATTCTCCTTTTGCACTGAGTTGCTTTATGACCGAATTTGTTGCAATTGAAGCAGTATCTGTATGCGCCTAAAAATGGCACGATTCGGTCTAAATAAATATTCCTAATATTTATTTCCTTCTAATTCTTCTATCAATAAATAAATAAACAAATTTATTTATTTGATTCATATTCTTCCAACAATTAAATAAATCCTTTAGTTAATTAAATTCTTCCAAACAATTAAATAATTCTTAATTATTTAATTAAGTCAAATCATTCTTCCAAATTTAAATAAATCAAATCAAATTTATTTAAATCCTCTCAATCTTCAAAAATAAAATATAACCAATTATTTTATTTATTCTTCCAAAATCATGCACAACAATTAAATAAATTTATTTATTTAATTTCCTTTCTTATCTTCTAAATTAAATAATACCAATTATTTAATTGTTTCTTCCAATAATATATTCTCTAAATTTAAATAAATCAAATATTTATTTAAGTTGCTTTTTCTTCTAAATTGAGTTATCTCTAAATATAATTCAATCTTTTTGCACATGCAATTAAATATTCCTAATATTTAATAAAGTAAAATATATGCTTATCCTCATGCAAATCCCTTCTTGTCTTAAATCACTTAACTGATTATTATATTCTTTTAATTGCTTTAACTCATTCTTCTATTCTTAGCAAATCCTCTCATGCAAAAGAAAAGTAAGACACATGTCTTCTTCTTATTCGTTGCACATTCCTCATCTGTTCTCAACTATTGATCTTCTCATTCTTCCTATACCGTTGATCTTCATTCTCTCAAGTCTATAAATTAAACCTCATTCTTCCATTTCAATCATCCAAGCTTTAAGTATCATTATTCTGCAGGAATTAAAGCGCTCCTTTGGCACCAATTCCTTCATTGCTTGTGATCACATTCGCTACTACACACTATGCACTATTCATCATTGTGAAGCTCCTCTTCATTGCGGTATTATCATAGCCATTCCCAATTGACATTCTTGAAGCATAGCAAGGAAGTGCACTCTCTAAGGGCATCATTCATATGTGCAAGGACAATTGCGATAGGTGATCAATGGAAGCTTCGATCTGAGGAAGGTTTGCTTTGTTGTTCATTGCTTTATTTCATTGAATTTCCTTAGTTCACTATTTCATTGAAGTTTTGGGTATTTGATATTGATTATATATTGCATATTCATTGTTGATCTAATTTTCCCCTTACATTTTTGGCGCCCACCGTGGGGCCTAGCCCCAAATTTAACCCAAAACTGAGTTTTTGTGTTTTAGAAGGCTGTACACAAGACGAAATAGTGCATACACTCTTTGTTCTAGCCCATCTGTCAGCTGTCATGGCGCATTCATTCCCTTAGTGCATACGATCTCTATTCTAGTGCTTCTATCACCTGTTTTGGCACTTTCGTTACTGCAGCGCATACATACTCTATTACAGCACTTTTGCCACCTGAAATGGCACATCAGTTTATCCGGCGCATATACTCTATATTTTGTTACTTTTAATCTCTGTTCTAGCGCATATGTATAACAGTGCTTCTATTGACTGTTTCTATGCATTCAGTCTCTGAAGCGACGCATCTATCTTAGGTAGTGGTTTTAGGGTTTTTTAGGAGATTTTTTGCTAACGCTAACATCTTTGCAGGGATTCTCTTATCTGTTTTGCAGGCTAGGCACTAGTTTAGATTCATATAGTTGTATTTGCTAGATCACACTTTGATTTCTAAAACAGGAAAGTAAAATGGATGTTCATGCAAAATCTCACATAGTCTAACTAGGAAAGTGGTAACTGAATCATTGCTATCTTGTATTGCAACTGTAGACACCTAAAATTGGATTCGCTCTGCAAACCAATTTTCTATACCTCTGTACTAATCCACTCTCCCCATCTGCATATCCCTGGTGATCAATTAATTCACCTAATTAATCCATTTAATCTTACAACCCTATCCTATTAATTGAATGAATATTCCTAATATTTATTTAGTTGATTTATCCATTTCCCTAATCCCTATTAATTAGATAAATCATACTTATCTGATTAACCTAGGCTTAAGTTAATTAAGATAATACTTAATTAACCTTGCTTACCTCATCATCCACTCACTGAATTTAAAATTCAGTTGTCCCCCACTATCCTCCACTCTTCCCAAAAATGAATTATTAATTCATCCACTATCCTCCACTCTTCCCAAAATGAGAATTTTTAATTCATCCACTAGGAATAAAAGATTCACTTTATTCCTAGCCCTTGATCTCATCAACTGAATCCTCACACTCCATCCTCATCTCCAAAATTCTATAAATTGGACCCCTCTCTAGGCCATTGGAGAGAGACCTCTTCATGCATCAGACCTCTACCAAAATCATTTCACAATCCCCTTATCATGCCACCATAATGTCCAAATCACTCTAAATCATCTCTCATTTCCATCTAGTCTCTCAAATCTATCATCTAATCCCTAATCATTCATCTACATTGTGTTGAGCACTTAAGCAATCCACATCTTCGTTCTAGTCATGGGTACAATCTGAGGAGCTCTCTTGGGTGCAACTCCTTCCCACCTGGATTAGTGAGTTCATTATGAAGGTATAATCATGTATATTTGCATTTGATTTACATTATAATCTTCATTTTGATTTTATTGATTACAACAACATTTCTATCTTTTCAAAGTTATTGCTATCTGGGTTAAAACTAAACCATTGCTATCTCAATTGACCAACATTTCAAAGTTAACAACTCGTGCTATCATAGATAAAATTGAACTCATCATTGCTATCTAGGTTAAAACTAAACCATTGCTATCTCGATTGACCAACACTTCAAAGTTAACAACTCGTGCTATCGTGGATTAAAACTAAGCTCATCATTGCTATCTTGGATAAAATTGGACCATTGCTATCTTGCTAAAGACTTCAAAGTTCTGTGCTTGCCCAAGTAGATAGCTCATCTAGTTGTTCTCATTTTAACTAGGGGAAAAGAACCACTGCATTCTGTGTTTTGGGAATGATACCGGGCCTATGCTCTCCCCTATCTTGGGTGACCAAAATGCCAGACATATCATTTTCATATGTGTTTTTTCTTTAGAGGGGCCTGCTCTTGGATACCGTTCATCAAGTAGGAACGACCCTAAGTGGTAACAGGCTAGATGCCGAGCCCTTCCAAGCCACTATAAATAAATTGTGTTTGGAGTGAAAGCTTCAAACAATGAGTGAAGTTGTGTTATACTGATAGCCAACCTCCCCCAAAACCCTCCAAGGCACAACCCTTGCAGGCTGGGAGACTCCATAATGGAGAGTAGTGCTGCCGCTTGTATAACCACTCGAATGGTTTCCTTCATTAAACACCTTTGTTCTAGTGACCAAAAACCCTTGTTATCCATTTGAAGCCTAGGATTTGTACTTGTTTTTCCTTTAGTCCAAAAAGAGTCAAAAAATCACAAAAAAATAAAAAACCATAAAAATATTCTTTGTGTTTGCTGTGTCTTCTTACCATAATTTCATAAAATTAGATCAAAAAGACCTTCTTGCAACCAAAGTACCAAAAACATCAGAAAATTTCTAAAAAATTGCAAAAATATTGAGAAAAACCAGAGCGGCGCATCTGTCCTCTGTTGCTGCACATTTGTGCCAACCTGCGGCGCATCTGCATTGACTTGCAACGCTTTCACTACCTATTACAGTGCATTTGATTTTTACAAGTGCTGCACTTCTATTTTGACTTCCTGCGCATTTACCAATTTTTGCAGTGCATCTATTCCAGGGCATGCGTAACAGTAAGTACTTCCACATCTTTTCAAAGAAAAATTTTAGGTTTTCTAGGTACCCATTTCAGTCTTGTGTCAGTTTCTGTTGAAATGACAAACCAATTAGAAGTAATTGATCAAGAACTCCAATACCTACGAGAGCAATTAGACTTTGATATCTCACCCCAAGATCGTATAGTAATTGCTCAAGAACTCCAAGTCATACAACAAGAAATGGCAATCTTACAAGCTGAACATGTCAGTACTAGCTACACCTCGCCCCAAGCTCATACATCTATTTCCCGTCTTAATGATGCTCATGACAAGGCAAGCACCACCTCAAGTTGGAAATCATATACCACTATGTCTACTAGTCCTCCTTCACCATCTTCTAAGACACATATCCCAAAGCATACCAATCCTACACCAACACTGCCATCGAGTTCCTCGAGCTCTAAATGGACAACCCAAAAAGCCTTCGATGATTTTTGGGAAAGATATTTTTCAGATTTACACAACAAAAGAAAAGCTATGGAGAACTCCAAACCCACTCATCCATTACCTCACTCCTCTACCTATGTACCTACCAATGATGTGATCCAAGGGCTACTAGTAGAGAGTCAACCATGTCCCCAAATTTTGGTCCTTGACCTTATAAAAGAACCTTCAAGCATGTCCATTACTCTAACCTCGTCATGTCCCCTGCAACCCCTTGAGCATATTGAAGAACCTCCTACCATTCACCAAAGTCAAGGTTCATCACACCTTCATGTTGTTGACCAAGAGCCTATCCAAGAGTCTTCTACCTTAATTTCAATTCAAGCACATCAAGAGTTATGTCAAGAGCACACTTTAGAACATGTGGAAACATCAACCCCCTATCTAAATCAAGATCAAAGCACTCCCATCTGACCCTTACATAACCTTTATGTCTTCGATGATCCTATACCTATACATGAGCAAGAAGTCCAATTTTAAACCATTCATAACCTATATCTTTTCCATGATCAAGATACTACCTCTGATGAAGAATCTATCCATGAGCAACTTGATCCTATACATGAGCAAGGGATCCAATTCCAACCCCTCCATAACCTATGTCTTTTCTATGATCAAGATATTATCACTGATGAAGAACATATACAAGAGCACCTTAATTCCATCATGCTAAAGCCTATCTATGATCAAGATCCCATCTATGATCAAGAGCCTATCTATGATCAAGCGGACCATGATGATCCTCTTAGCCCACTTTACGCAATCCATGGTCCTGAGCTTATAACCCCATCTAGTCCTATCCAAGATTCAATAGCTTCCTCTTCCCTTGATGAGACACTTGCCTCCCAAGAAAGCATAGAAGATCAAACCAAAAATACTCCACCATCCATTATCGACCATGCTGCAAATCTCCCACCATATATCCTTGGTCTTACTACCTTCATTCATGAGTGTTCCCCCTTAGAACACCAGCAACCATCATCCTTTATCTCACCTTCTCCATCCAATAATGAACTTGTGTCTAGTGTTCCACCTACACATAATCCTATACTCCAACATATGAACTATCAAGGTAAAGGCTTGGGCCTTCGTGGACAAAGAATTTTGGAGCCCGTCCATGTCAATGTTCCTCCTCCTTCATATGGCCTTGGATACACACCCCAAGGTGAACAATCTCAAGATGTTGGTACTTCTTCCACTCCTCCTAAATCCACAACTTTCTATCATACATCTTATCATATTCCCAAAACATATGTCGCCATTCCACCTCCATCATCCTACAATTGCCAAAAGCATGTGACCATACACCTTCCACCATCCAATCTACCTCTGCTACTTCCAACTCCTAATATCCCTCCATGCACTTTACCACTACTTCTCCCAATACCTTATCCATCCATCTATGAATCCTCTAACAATCTCAATCATGACCAACCAATGCACGTGTTGTCTAAACAAAGAACTTCCTCAAACTCCACTTCCACCATCTCAAGAGAATTCATCCATAGAAATCTGGATACCTCTACCTATAAAGTCAAAAATCCTAAGAGTCCTCATGACCTAGGATACAAAATCCAAGAATCAAAGAAACATCCTTCTCAAGAGCTGTATACACCCACACACCTATATGCCAAACTGAAAGGTGTGGGTCCACATCCAACAAATGATTACTCCAAAAGCTACACAAAAGCTGCATACACCCAAACCCATACCTTCACAGGTACTATCTAAAAACAAAATGGCTTGGGTGCCTAAACAAAAAGCCCTCAAGTTACATGAGGCATCTACCTCTCAAGAATCTCAACCATCCACTTTCTCCCTTTCCATCCAAAAGTCTCCAAATCTTCCATCCGACATGACAAGCAAAAATCAGCAAAGTACTCAGTCTATGTGGATCCCTACATGCCTAAGTCATTCATCCACAAGCAAAAGTCTCCATTGCTTCCTACACTACTTTCCCATCACTAGCTTCAATGTTTATCATGGTATGTGCAACCGTTGGTCATGATTCCCTTCCATCCCACAACATTTTCATATACCTCTATCTCCCCTTCCTTCCACTATTATCCTACATATCTTCCTCATCCTATTCCTATGGTCCATGTTTTTTCATAGACTTTTAATCCATCCTTACATAAGTCCTTTGTATTCTATATCATCATCCACTATCACACCCTTCGTAATCCAATATCTACCTTCTCCATCTCACTTTCATGCAATCCCCTACCAACATCTATGGGAACACTTGACATGGTCCATACGATGACATATTTCTAGTGCGACTATCACCTTTCATGGAACCTTGCCATTGAGGCCTTCTCATCCATTCTACCTATCCTATCTAAATGTTCAAAAAAAAATGAAAAAAGTAAAGAAAAATCCCTTCGTCCAATGGTGAAAATCTGGTAAACAGGGGCCTTGGATAAGTACCATGATGAAAACCTAGCAAACAGGCGTCATGTGTAAGTTGATCTTCTATGTCACCTACACTTGGGAGCACCTTGTCTCATCGGCATATCACTCTCCTCCTATCAGTTTCCTTCCATACCATTTCCTTTCCTATCCTTCTATCCATTACATACCTATACTGGCCAGTCTATCCATCCTAAATCTTCCTTTCCTCTACTTTCTTTGGTCTTGATAAAGATTGGGGGCTCAATGTTGACAAATGTTTTAGGTGTCTCTTGACATACCTTATCCCTCTAAACCACACCCGTCCTTCATTGCCCTCTCATCGTCCTATCGTCGTAAGCTTTGTCATGAAAAATCCTAAGTATTCTACCTACAATGGGGCATGTTATTCTTATGCGACATAGTCCTTGGAGATCACATCCTTGTTTCCTTCTACCTAATCATCCGTATCTACTATCGCCCATCCATGTACTTATCCATGGTGTTTCCTTGTCATCAGTCTCATTTGATCCATATCTGTTCCATATCTTGTCCATATATGTTCCATATCTTGTCTTATCTAATCCATATCTGTTCTATATGTCATCCATATATGTTCCATATCTTGTCTTATTTGATCCATATCTATTCCATATCGTGTCTTGTCTGATCCATATTTGTTCCATATCTTGTCTTATCTAATCCATATCATGTCATATCTGATCCATATCTAATCAATGTCTGATCCATATCTATTCCATATCATGTCTCATCCGATCCATATCTTATGGTCCATTAGGGTTTACCATGAACTACGTTGCCTCTGTGTCATCACATAGGCAAGGCCATATTTCTATGCGCCCCTGAGGCTCCCACAATCCCATCCATCCCATTTCTTGTCATCTTTCTTCTAGTCCATCCATGGTCCATTAGGGTTTACCATGAACTATGTTGCCTCCGGGTCGTCATATAGGCAAGGCCATATTTCTATGCACCCCCGAGGCTCCCATGGTCCCATCCATCCCATTTCTTGTCGTCTTTCTTCTAGTCCATCCATGGTCCATAGGGTTTACCCCGAACTACGTTGCCTCTACATCATCACATAGGTAAGGCCATTTAGCAATGAGCCCCTGAGGCACTAGGTCAGTCCCTTAGGGTCCGTCTCACCAATAAAGATTGTGGAATCTTCTCACCAGACAAGCAAGTGCAAGAAAAGCCCACTTTCAAGAAGAAATCCTGATGTAGGATATTAACCTATCCAAAGCAAAGCAAACAAACTCCTAAGGCCTTTTTTAAATGATTTTACCCAAATTATGGAAAGAAACAAACACATCTAAATGCAAAAATGTTTTGTAGATTGGAAACATGGTTAAGGTACAGAGTCTTGATTTTTGCTATCATGTCTTTCTATGCTACTCGAGGATGCCAAAAGCTAGAGATGCTATGATGGGGGCATGATTCTTTTCTTTGTTTGTTGTTTGTGGTCAAAACTTTAATAATGTGAAACCTTGTCTAAAGACATGATTGGCAAAAGATCATCGAGGACATCAAAGGTCTAACATGAACGGGGGCAATCCTTGACTGTTGATATGCAAGAAATACTCAGGTCATCTCGATTCAATTATACCTAGATGCTTGTATTAACTTATAACATTTAGAAAAAGTAACAAAAAAAATCACCCAATGATGAAATAAAGCACTTCAAAATACTTGCACCATCAAGATTTCAAAAGCAAAACACCATTCGCATCCATTATACATCCATAAAAGCATCCATACCGTACCCCATGCAATAAAGATCCAACAATACAAAGTATCAATACAAATAAAAGTTTGTGAGTCCTTCTATCGAGTCATTCTTCTATCAATCAGTATTCTATCTATCATTGTGGTCCATTCTTCTCAATCCGATCAATCTGAGCAATGATCCAAATGCAAGGTCCATCCTTAATCCATACCAATCAAGTCATGTCAATCTTGTCAAATGATCCAATCACAATTAGTAGTCTTGATCCTTGTCTGGTCGTAAATCAACTCGATCAGTTAATCAATCAATTGTCTTATACAGGATGTAACATTGTCAAAATCAGACCAATACATGCGTCTTACACGACATGCTTCATTTCCTAAAACCAGACACTATCCTTCATGTTGGTCTAGGGATATATCATTCCTCGCCATGACAATACTGTCATAAATCATTATCAGTATATCGTTGGTTTACCGCTTGACAGGGGCAATACCTTGTTTGTTCTTGTATCATTTGTGCATACTTGCTTACTTGCTTACTTGCTTATGTGTGTTATCATTCTATCTTGCATAGCATATCATTCGGCTCTTTCTTCATCTTCTTCTTCGTGAGATTGTCTGTCTCACACCTTCTACCCTCTTCTCGTCCAATCTCCCGAGGGGGCATCCTATTGTCATAACCTATACTAGGGGCAAACTGGGGCATGTATCATTGTCAGACTATCTACTCTTTGAGGCAATGCCATAAACTGCATTGCATCAAAGAGGGGCATAATGTATGCGCCTAAAAATGACACGATTCGGTCTAAATAAATATTTCTAATATTTATTCCCTTCTAATTCTTCTATCAATAAATAAATAAACAAATTTATTTATTTGATTCATATTCTTCCAACAATTAAATAAATCCTTTATTTAATTAAATTCTTCCAAACAATTAAATAATTCTTAATTATTTAATTAAGTCAAATCATTCTTCCAAATTTAAATAAATCAAACCAAATTTATTTAAATCCTCTCAATCTTCAAAAATAAAATATAACCAAATATTTTATTTATTCTTCCAAAATCATGCACAACAATTAAATAAATTTATTTATTTAATTTGCTTTCTTATCTTCTAAATTAAATAATACCAATTATTTAATTGTTTATTCCAATAATATCTTCTCTAAATTTAAATAAATCAAATATTTATTTAAGTTGCTTTTTCTTCTAAATTGAGTTCTCTAAATATAATTCAATCTTTTTGCACATGCAATTAAATATTCCTAATATTTAATAAAGCAAAATATATGCTTATCCTCATGCAAATCCCTTCTTCTTGTTTTAAATCACTTAACTAATTATTATATTCTTTTAATTGCTTTAACTCATTCTTCTATTCTTAGCAAATCCTCTCATGCAAAAGAAAAGCAAGACACATGTCTTCTTCTTATTCGTTGCACGTTCCTCATCTGTTCTCAACCTTGATCTTCTCATTCTTCCTATACCATTGATCTTCATTCTCTCAAGTCTATAAATTGAACCTCATTCTTCCATTTCAATCATCCAAGCTTTAAGTATCGTTACTCTGCAGGAATTACAGCGCGCCTTTGGCACCAATTCCTTCATTGCTTGTGATCACATTCGCTACTACGCACTACGCACTATTTATCGTTGTGAAGCTCCTCTTCATTGCGGTATTATCATAGCCATTCCCAATTGACATTCTTGAAGCATAGCAAGGAAGTGCACTCTCTGAGGGCATCATTCATACGTGCAAGGACAATTGTGATAGGCGATCACTGGAAGTTTCGATCTAAGGAAGGTTTGCTTTGTTGTTCATTGCTTTATTTCATTGAATCTCCTTAGTTCACTATTTCATTAAAGTTTTGGGTATTTGATATTGATTATATATTGCATATTCATTGTTGATCCAATTTTCCCCTTACAGTATCCATTGAAGGATGGATATCTTTGAGCATTTGGTTGTCTTACCGGAGGTCTTCTAGGCATGTTTCTTTGATTTTCTGATCCAAAGTTTTTCTGACCGGATCCAAAGCTTTCACCTTTCTCATATCCCAGGCCACGCTTGTCATCTACCCCATTTTGGCTTTCAAGAAGAACTTCAAGTTGACCTGAGCTTATCTTGAATTTCTCTTTGTATTCATTTGTTGTTTGTAGATCTTGTTTAAGAGTGTCTATCTGATTCTCAAGTTGTTCTTCATTATCTCTAGCTTCTTCAAGATCAGATTCAAGATGCCTGATTATTCTATCCATTTTGTGGCAGTCCTCTGTCTTCTCTTTGAGGGATTGTTTTAGATTATCTTTAATTTTCCTTTTCTCTTCAATTTCTTGGGTGAATCTCATAACCCTTGATTCCATCTCATGTCTTACCATAATGACCTCTTTTGATAGCTTCTCACATAGCTTGTTTTTCTCATCCAAATCTTCATTAGTATCATTGGCTTCACTCTAACTTGCTAACTTTTGAAGTAGTTCCTTTCTCTTTTTCACAGAGATACTTAGTTTTTCTTTTAGCTCATTTATGAAATCATTAGCTTGTTTGAGTCTTTCTCACAAGTTATTAACTTCAAAGTGGGATTGTTCAAGATCATCTAGGGCAGACTAAAGTTGTTCCTTCATACCACACATATCCATTGATATTCCCAGATCTTCCTCAAGCTGTTAGGCTTGGTTTAGAGGAACTTAGCTCTGATACCAATTGTTGGAAACAATGTAGATAACTGAGAGGGGGCCGAATCAGTTATCTCATATATCTTAACTTTCTTTTCTTCTTTTATAATTAGTGTAGCATCAAAACATATAAGCATATATGATCATAAGAAAAGAAATAAAATCATCACACATAACACAAGGATTTTTACGTGGACAACCTTGTTAAGAGAAAGACCACGGGGTGACTAACCTAAGATTGTATTCTCTGTTAAAAGAATAAGAAGTACAAAATGGTACTTGCCAATTTGGGTTCACTGCCCGAGCACACTACTCACAAGAGGCACACTACCTACAAGAGACTCACTGTCTATAGAACTTACAGATGGTAATCAGGTGTCTGAATTGATGAGAGGCATCTACCAATGCTAGTGTTCAGTTCTGGTTAGGCATAATATACTGATCTGATGCACTTCATTCTTCCTCTGCTCTAGTGTTGTTGCTTTGTCACATACCGAACTTGTATTGTTGCTTCCACACTTATCTCTACCTTTCTTCGCACTTTATTTTCTCATATCTGTACACACTCTCTTCTACATACTAGAATTCATCTGGTATATATATCTGCATCAAGGATTTCAACAAGTTTTTAGTCGGCAACCAAAATACTCAAGATATTTACAAGTTACTGCTATGTCGGCTGAATTCATGCATGATTTGTGATGCATATCAAAACATAGAAATAGAAGTCATCAATCATGTCAGCCAACCATGTATGATCCCTCAAATAGCTTGATCAACATCAATTACTCATCCGGATTGAAGTCTGATACTATGTCTGTAAGTTCTTCCTCAGTCTGTCTGCCTGTCTGGAACCCAACACTCAGATGCTCATATCTTTTCCATGTTTTATCACTAGAGGCTCAATCTCTGGAATATAGTAGTCATGATACTCCTCTTGATTTGTCCAAGTCCACAACTTACTGAGTTACACCATCTGAGAGATCTAGAACTGATTGTTAGACCTTGTTGCATGCTCTGTTCTTGTTCACCAGACCAAAATAATCTTCAATCTGACTTCTGGTGTAGGCATACTATGTGCTGCAGATGTGTGAGATAGACTTTGTTTCCATCAATGACAACACTCATGAAGCCACATAGTGTCTCTTGCAAACACTATCAACATCTTCATCATCAACTAGTCCCGATTAGATAAACACAGTTGGAGGGATGGTAATAGTGGCTTTGGATGAACTGGCTTTGGAGACGAGTAGTTTGCCATATGATTTGGGTGATAAGGGCATGGCTCCTACACAATAAGATTCCTGTAAGCTGTACTCACCAAGTCCTTGATCTTTGATTACAATCTTGGGAAGAGATTTACTTGTTGATGGCTTGGTTAGGTCTGATGGATCAACATAAGATGTGGATGAATGGGCCTCAGTATTGCCGGGTATACGATTGGGATTCTAATAGGTGGCTTGGAAAGCTTAGCAGTATTCAAAGGCATTGGTATCTGTAGGGATCATGATTTCCACACCGTCATAAGGGAATTTTAGACATTGATGATATGTAGATGGGACTACCTTTAGAGCATGTATCCAAGGATGGCCGAGGATAATATTATGGGGCAACTCAACATCAAGGACTTGGCATTTAGTAGCAGTAGTAACAGAACCAACCCTTACAGGCAGCAGGATGATCCCTTTTGAATCTCTTTCTCCATCATCATAAGCCTTGATTGTTATTCTTTTGGAAGTATCGATACAACCCTCAACTTATCTTAGTAGTCTTACTAACTTCAAGGAATGTATGTTCAGTCCAGTTCCACCATCTACCAGTACCAGTTTAACACGACATTGGTTGATAAATACTTTGATATGAAGGACATCACAATGGGATGGATCAGAGGATGTAAGGTCTCGATCAGAGAAAGTCAAGTGATGAGGGGATGCAATATTTGCCATCATAGCTTGAAATTGCATCATATCTATATCGTTCGGTACCATGGACTCTTGTAAGGCTTTATCAAGGATATCTTTATGAGTGGGAGATATACGCAATAGCTCTAAAATGGAGATGTGACCAGGAGTTTTACCCAAATGGTCAAGGATATTATAGTCAAGGTTTGGATGAATGATAGGTGGAGGTACTCCTTGGATGGTTACACAACTACGACGAGTAGTGATAGCACAATCAAGTGTTCTTCCTCTTATGGTAATAGTGGAGATTCAGGCTTGTTCGATATGGCCAATGGTGGACTCATAAGTGTAATTGACATTCTTCCCAGTATTGGGAGCACTTGCTTTATCATGCGAAGGAAGGGGATTCTTATAAGCATCAAGGTCATAGTTGGATGTTTTCGGTGGTGCTGTAACATTAACAAGCCCTTGATCAATGAGGTTTTGAATCATGTGTTTAAGTTTCATGCAGCTAGTGGTACTATGCTCCTTTACCCTATGATACTCACAATACTCATTGTCTTTATACCAATTTGGTTTGAATAGTGGCTCTTTGTTTGGTCTGACTTTAGGTAAAGTGATGTTTTCTACTTGCACTAGCTTTCTAAGAACAACCTCAATTGGTTCTCCCAAGGGGGTGAATTTGCGTCGTGGTGGCAGGTTCTCTTTCATTTGGTCATGGGGTAGAAAAGGTGATGCATTAAGTGTTGGTTAAACACGGATAGGTGCTTGTATAGTTTGCATGTTCTTTACGTCGACAACCACATCATTTACAACATTTTTATTCTTATTCCAGAAATGAGATTTGTCATTAGAGGATTGTGGATTGTCCTTGTTTTCTTTAAAGATTTTGATAAGGCCCTTTATGATTAGAGCTTTTTCGATGTTGTTTTCTTTAGATATGATTTCATCGAAGGTGGTTGCACTATGCAATTGTAGTTGGAAAGACAGTTCAGGATGAAGATTTTGCATGAAGATATCGATTTGTTGTTTTTCAGGCATCTACCAAGAAAGCTTCCTGGCCATGTTTCACCATCACTAAATGAAGGATGAAAAGGTTTCTCCATTTTTTTGTTTGTTGTTGACAAGGTCATTCATAGAGATCTCATTTTCTATGTTGAACATGAAATGGGAGATGAATTTACTAGCTAATTATTTAAAGGTTTTGATGCCTGGGGGCAAATAGGAAAACCACTCCATGGCCTATCCGCTAAGACTATGGGGGAATAGTCACAAGAGATAGGTTTCATTTTATGCGACGTCGAGGCAAGCCACATAGAATGTTCAGAGGTGATCATTAGGATCCCCTTTCCCCTTGTATTTATTGAATTGTGGTATTTCAAAGTGTACGAGAAAGGGTATCATTTGTAGTGATTTGTTAAATGGATAGGGACACACCTCTTCGAAAGAGAAGGTTTTCTTGGTTTGGCCACTAGACATATCCGCAAGTTTCTATTTTACATTGACCAGATCTTGGATGTAATTGGGTGCTAGTGATTGATATTGTTGTTGGGGTTCCTGATAAGATGGATGAGGTATGAGATTGATCAATGGTTGGTTCATAAGTTATTGATGTGATGGGTTCACAAGATATTATTGCTAGATAGACGAATACTGTTATTGAATCAGAGGATGTTGTTGCGATGGGTTCTATTGTGATGGATTCAAACGATATTATTGTTGAACAGGAGGATATTGTTGCTGGTTCAAAGAGTTTTGTTGCGATGATAGCACATACGAGCTTGATGATGGGTTAACCACATAGTTTGATGCCGCATACGGGCCATATGAGGGGTTGATGTAAGTCATGGGTTGCATGGAGATCAATAGACCTTGATAAACGGGTGGAGTGACATTAGTCGTCTGAATGTTGGAAGGCTATGGTCTGAGAGAGAAGTTGATCAACATAGGTGTTAGGCTGTGTTTGGTACAATAAGTTGATTAATGAGGTTGGTGTTAAGATTGGATGCTACATGGGAGGTTTGAATGGGATGAGTAGACAACATGGTGATGTGAGAAGATGCATGGGAAACAAGGGGTGGCCCGACATGTGTCACATTGACATTGGGGATAGGTGGTGCTTGAGTCACTTGATTGGAAATAACATTCATGGAGGCCAATGGAATTGAAGTCGGCACATGAAAAGGAGGTACACCCATGTTAGAGACCACAGAAGTGATAGCATAGGATGATGTCAATAATGGCTTAATGGATGTAGTGACGAGTGGTTGATTTGGTCTCATGGGTGTAGATGATGTTTGGGATATGTATGTGTTGAATGGTCGTAGACGGTGTTGCGGGTATTGTCGACTTAGTGGACATAGTAACGATAGCTTCTGGGTTTTGTGTAACAACCTTAGTAGGATCCTCTTTACGGATTGTGGACACATTGAAGTCGTTAGGTAGTTTGACCTCGGCTTGAGCTATTTAAAGGAAGATTCATTCTTGGTTAGCTTGTATGATTTTGTTGGCATGTCGTAAGGCTCTAGGGTCTTGGAGGTCCTCTTGTTCACTGGATGAATCTTCATAGGTATATGGGGATGGTGGCCTCACCATGGAAGATGAGGGACAATCAAGATGATGTGATGTTGGGATTGATGAGGATGAGGGATCAACACGATGTTGTTGCATTGGGATTGACAAGGATTGTCTGATAGTGTATCCTTCAAGCACAAAGACATGAGGAGGCATTCCTGTGGTGAATTGTGAGGCATGCCTAAGAGGGGTGAACTAAAAATCTTTGAGGTTGGCTTCCATAGTTGCTTTGTATTGGCTCCTGTCTGAGGCATCAATGGTTGGATTTTGATTTGATTGATTAGGGTGGATTGATCAGATTTTGATGATTGGGTGATTTGCTTGGTGGCTGATTTTGACTCAGTCAGATTGATTGATGGGTCTAATTTTGATGGGCAACTTGATTGATGGGGTGATTGATTGATTTGATAAAAGGATTGATCAAGAGATAGACTGACCAAAGCCAAAAAAAAGAGGGTTGATTGGTTGGTGTTGTTTAGTTTGATTGTTGTTAAACAGCTAATTCAGATAATTTGATGACTATAAATGATCAAATTTGATGTGAAAGGTTGACTGAATATGATTTTGACCAAGAGGATAGATTGCAGTTTGTGGAAAACCAAAGGTGATGCTCTGTACTTCAAAGGCAATTAGCAATAATGCAAAGGTGGCTAGGGATACTCCAAAGGTAATTTATTGCAATTCACAGGCGATCAGATGTTGTATATAGGTGACGAAGAATAACTCATAGGTGACTGGAATTAGGCCAGAGGCAAGCTACTGTGACTCAAAGGTGAGTTTGCAGATATCAAAGGCGCATTTCACTGGAAAAGATAGGACAACCAGAGGGAATTTTCTAAGGATCAATGGTGATTTGGTAAGGTTCATAGGCAACTGGCTATTGATCAAAGGTGAGTGGCTGCTATTCAAAGGCGAGTTTACATGATTCAAAGGTGGTTTTTTGTTGCAGATTTTGGTTTTAGGCATTGTTTATAGTGAACTTGGCAGAGAAGACACAATGACAAACACTCATACATAGCACATTCTCAAACATTGTAACAACCTAGGCTAGGTAGAGACAGTACCTATTGGGTTCCCACTTAGATTTCTCTAGTCGCACCTACTCATAGTGGATAGCTCCAGGAACTTGGGGCACGAGCTCCCCCTTACAGTTCACTCACTTCTCAGGCACACCAAGTTCCAAGTCCTCAAGATGAGCAGATCTTGAGGGACTTTGCTATCTCTTCTATGAGCTGCAAAAATGTGGGATGACTATCAGAGGCCTAATCACCTGTCCTCTTGTACCAACAGATAGGGGTTTTTGGCTTCTACACAAAGTTTTTAGTTAGGGCATCTGTTCGGGCAGCTATGCATGCAGAAATTTGCTCTGTTAAGGAGGCTTCCCAGCCTGTAGAGGTTAGGCTCTACAAGGTTTTGGGGGAAACATTCATTGGCATAGCTAAACAACACCCATCATTTACGACTTTTGTTGCAAATGTATTATTTATAAAGTGGATTGGAAGGGTTTGGCTTTAACCTATTTTCATTTGGGTCGTACCATTCTCACAATGGGAAGGCAGGCCCTCTAGAGCTAGCATTGATTTCTCTTGCACCCCAGATCCATTGATTAGGTAAGGGGAGAGGATACTTTCATTGCTAAGTCAAGTTACACATAGACTAGACAAGCAAACAAATAAAGGAAAAGATAACACGAAGTAGATAGAGTTAATTTTAAGCACCAACATGAAGTGTGCCTACTCTAGTTGTAAAAGATAAATCCTTTGACCGATCAGATCTACAGAAAACATGTTAGTAATTTGTTTGCCTCCATTCTTGGACATACATTATGGTCAAGCTGCATAGATAAAATATCAATTCACAGAAAAATCCTAAGTCTACAAAGCATGAAGCCAAATGTGCATAGGGATAACCAAAGGCGAGTGTCTGAAATTCAAATACGCATAGGGATCTTACCAACTACGCTTACCTGTCGTTCAAAGGTGAGGTGCGATCATGTAGATGCGATCTACTACCGTTCATATGTGAGCCACTGCTGATCAAATGTGCATTGAACCTACAAAGTGATAAAAATGCCAACAAAACCTCATGTATGTTTCTGCATGTAACATATAAAACCCTAGGGTGCTAAAAAAGAGGATTTTTCCATTCTTATGCTCATATTTTTTGGAAATAGGGAAGATTTTAGGTTGTGATGGGGGTAATCAAAGATCTCTGGATAAAATAACTTGGAAATGAGCTAAAAGGCCTAGGGTTGCATCTAGAATGACATGCAAGCTACATGCAAAGACCTAAATGATTAAACCTGCAAGAAAAACCTAGATTAGCCATGAAACACTAGATCAAAACCATACATGAACCATGCAACCAAATGTGACTGTCTGCTGATTAGATGTAGCTGTACATCGACCAAATGTGATTTCCTGCATGTCAAAGGCATTAAAAAAATCTACAAAGGTGATTTCTTACCCACCGAATGCGAGCTACTATTGGTCAGACGCGCCTCCGAGTACCCAGACTCACAAAAAACTCAAATTTTTAGCAAAATAAAAACAAGATTGACCAGACGAGTGGTCCCACTAGGCGTACCATTTTATGTATATACGAAAAATTTGGATAAACTGAAAACATAAAACAATAACATGTAATTACCTTGATCCAAACTTTACGAATACCTCAGATGATGCATGCATGATTGTTTGCTCAAATGGTTGGATTGTTGGTTTCTCAGATCTACATCTTAACGATGAATTGAGATTTGATGGATGAAGATAGATGCGAGGGTGATGGATGATGAGGAAGAATTTTGGCAGAGTAATGGTACTTGGAAGCCCATCCATGCAAATGACATGGTTGAGGGTGAATTTATAGGAAAATATGAGAGAGTGGAGGGATACGATTTCCATTTTGTGTGGGATAATTGAATTAGAAAGTTGCTTGTGCAACTTGGGAGAGAAAATGGAAGGTGGATGAGTTCACTTGAGAGGTAATTAGAAGGTGAATCGAGTGATTTGAGAGATGAGTTGAGTTGGAAATGGAAGGTGGGCGAAGTTAACTCGAGAAGATTTGAGGGATGGAACTGGTAAGTTATTTAATTAATTAAAATAAAATTTTAATTAATTAAGTGGCATGAATGATTAAATAAACAATAACTATTTATTTAATCATAGAAGAAAGGGGATTAAATAAATAAATAAATAATTATTTATTTAATAAAGTGAGGGATGGGATTAAACTAAATAAATGTTATATTTATTTAATTTATTAGAGAAAAATGCTAGATTAGGTGATGATATGGGTGCTTAGGGCAAAAATGCTACCAGATGCCTAGATGATGCAACGTTGTGACAAGGTGGACATTTTTGGGTGTCTACATTATGTACACAGATCCTTGCTTAAATAAGCAAGCAAGAGGAGGTGATAAGGTCATACATAACTACTGAGTAACCCTCCAAAGGTGCAACACTTGTCTTTCTCAAGTGACACATGTTTGAGCAAGTGGCAAGTTTAGGTGTCTCACAAAAGTGAGTACACATGTCTTCACCACATGAGGTGAGACAAAAAGGTAAGAAGCCTAAACTTGGACTTAAGCTAGTGTGAATAGAAATCTAACTAGATAGATAATGTCACTTTTCACACTAACACCCCCCCTTAAGTGCAACTTAGGGAGTAGTAAAACAATGATGGGTCTCAGAAACTAGGCCTGATCAGGTACCCATGTACAAATTCATCTCACATAAAGTGAAGAAAGAAAGAAAATCCTTTGGGAAAAAACTTTCCTCCAAAAAGAGAGAAAACATGAAAGTGTACTAGACACTATACAAAAATACTCGAAGGTGATAATCTTGTTGTGAAAAATTTCTGTAAGCCTTCTGTGAAGGAACTCTAAACTGTGATGTAGCAACAGGCGATGATGGCGGTGATGTTAGGTTCCAGAATCAAGAATCCATGTTCCAAAATTAGAGACTATAGACACAAAAAGAGCATGCCCTTAAATGTTTCTAGTGTTGTATCTGGTGTTGATGATGACTCTTGATTAGATTCAGGATCCTTTATATTATGCTTTTCAAAAAGATATGTAAGATGATTGATCTTCTTCTTCAAACATTTATGCTCAGTGTGCCTAGTTTTATTGCAATATGTACACTTAGATTTTTCTTTGCCTTGATCTAAAAAGCTTTGAGTGTTTGGTTTTGAGAATTCATCTTTCTTATATTTCTTGATTTCTTTGTCCTTTTGATTTTCTCCTTTCTTATTTTTCCATTTTCCAACAACAAGATCATGTGGTTTATAATTCTTCATGGTACCTATTTGTATCAATTTATTCTATTCCCTTATTAAGTCAACAATGAATTCATCCAAAGTAGGCATTTTCCATGTAGCACCAAAAGCCCTTTTGGTGGTATAAAAAGAAGATACAAAGACAGAATATTCAGAACCTAGTTTGGAAAGCATAAAAAGTATGCTTTACTTAGATTGATTACAAATTTGTTTTTGAAATGTGGAAAGAAATATTGAGGGAAAAACGGAAGTGCATGCAAGACACAACTCTAGATACCCCAAGTGACTCAATATTTTTATCCCCTCTAAATTTTGGTACTTTATAATAGTATTGCGTGAAGCAAGTCTAATTGGAACAAAAAATGGCACTTTATAATAGTAGTGTGAAATCATTTCCAATAGATTAGTATCAAAAAATTATTCACTTTCTAGAAAAATGGCACTCAATTTCTAGTTGCCAATCAAAAGATACAATTGTTTTTCAAGTTGTTTAACTCGATGTACAAAGAAGGAATTTTTTTTGAGAAAATGGGACAATTCCCAAATCATCTTGACACAACCTTGTCGGTGCCTGAACCAACTTCACGTCAACTTTAAATATGCCCAATTTTGCCTCCATGGTTGAAAGTTATGGAAAAAGGAAAAAAAGCCCCTCTTTGCACACACCTATGCAAGATTAGGGTCTTTCGAGGAAAATTGTTTTTAGCAAATTCAACTTTTGACTATTTTCTTAGCATAAAATGTTAGCAAGTTGAATGTCACAATTACATTTGGTTGTAGCATAGAAAAGTTAATCATATATGTAACATTAAATGTTACTATTATGATTTTACAATTCTCATAGTGCTTATGTTACAAACAAGAAGGAGATTGGTTAAATAGACTCCTATTTGCATACAACAAGGGAAATGCTAGGTGTCATTTGGTACAACTGTTGAAACAAACCATGACTCTTCAAAAGAATTATAATCAAACCTTGACTCCAATTTGTGATCAGTGACTATGCAATGAAAACTCGAAGGTTGATGGAAAACTAGACCATCACTTTGCATGGAATTCATAAATCCAACACTTACCATGATCGTAGAGATTTTGGTTGGCGTGTAGAAGACTGTGAACTTGCAAACAACAAGCTCTTGTGAAATACCGACTGTGAGGCTTGCAACAATGACTAGATGTGGATGTACCTTGAGCAAAACAGTCCACAAACACCACCACCCATGACCTTTGACCATGGGAAGCTTGCAGTTGATGCTATGACTAGTGCAAGCAAGAGGTTTGAAACTTGCAAAAAACTATAGGAGATAACAGTGAGCAAGAAGCAAGCCATAGTGTCTAAGGACTGGAAGCCTTAAATTAGGTAGATAATATCAATGGAGACTATGTCAAACTCATTGAGGGGACCAGATCTTGCAATGGAAACCTAAAAATGTAAGAAAATATGCAAAGAACATCAACCCTTTATTGACAGCAACCAAACATGCATTTGAATACCTTGACCCAATGTTGGAGGTAAATCATGTAGTAGGAGGAGTGGTGACTCAAAACAAATGTAGAGATCAAATCTTAGTTTGAGAAAACTCTGCAAGACTTTGTATGGAGACTTCAAATATACTAAAAATGTGACCTTGCATGAAATCAGAGACTGGTGAGAGAAAGGGAACTACACTTTTGATCATCTAGTGATCAATCCCTAGGCCATTGTGGGAATGGTAGCTCATGAGTGAGCTAAATGCCCAACGATTAGAAACATCTTAAACTCCACCGATGACCTTGACCATGAATGGGAGAACAATGGTGGCCTTAAACACAAAAATATGATCTTGAAGACTACTACCACAAACCAGAAAACCCTTGATTTAGGGCAGCAAAATAGTGAAAAAATGTGCCAAAAAACTCAAGAAATCTGCCAAAATCAAACCAGATCAAACTATGGATCTATAGAAAACTAGATTTTCTAAAAAAATTGTTTTTTCAACAAAAAATTCCTATCTCTACAAGGATCTTTCAACTTGGCTAAGTGCAAGATTTGCTATAATGGGTAGAATTTTGCAAGTAAAGCTCTGATACCATGTTGGGAAAAGTGAGGATCAACAAGAAACAAAATAACCACAAAGCTATTTTCCACACAATATGCCAAATTACATTGCCAAAAGATGAAAATTAAGTACATAGAGCCTTGCTTAAATAGGCAAGCAAGAGGAGGTGAGAAGGTCGTATACAATGACTGAGCAACCCTCCAAAGGTGCAACACTTGTCTTTCTCAAGTGACACATGTTTGAGCTCAAGTGGCAAGTTTGCATGAACTAGGTGTCTCACAAATGTGAGTACACATGTGTCCACCACATAAGGTGAGACAAAAAGGTAAGAAGCCTAAAGTTGGACTTAAGCTAGTGTGAATAGAAATCTCCTAGACATGATGAAAAGCTAACTAAGATAGATAATGTCACTTTTCACACTAACATTTCTAAGGAACTACATTCTTCTTTGGAAAGAAGGTTCCTTTTGAAACCCTTGTTTCTATTATCATTTTCTCAAAAAGGACATTTAGAATCACATTGATCAAATCTACCACATTTCAAACATTTGAAAGGTAACCTACCTTTATATTTGCCTAATCCCTTTTTGAGATTTCTCACAAAGTTTGCTTCTTCTTCCTTATATTCACTGTACATGAACCAGATGTTCCTTCTCTCTTCACAAATTTGAAAGTAGATTCTCTTTTGTATGTACCTTGGACTTCATTTCTCATCTCATAGGCAGTGAGAGACCTAAATAACTCTTCCATGGTAAGTTTCTTCAGATCTTTAGCTTCTTCAATAGAAAAAACTTGTGAATCAAACCTGTGAGGGAGAGTTCTCAGGACTTTCTTCACAACCACTGAATCAGACACATCTTCACCTAGCCCTTTGATTCCATTGTCCACTTCATCCACTCGAAGCAAATAGCTAGCAACGTTTTCCTCTTCTTTCATCCTTAGATTCTCAAACATTGTTTTGTAAGATTGTAATTTTGCTTGATTTACACTATCATTTCCTTTGTAGAGATTTTTTATTTTATCCCATATCTCCTTGGTTGTCTTGCACTATACCACCTTAACAAACTCTGAATTGGTTAGACCACTTAAGATGGCATTTTTCTCTTTAGCATTATTTTCATAAGCCTTATTCACATTTGAATCTATAATAGGATGAGTAGGTTTAATATAATCATCCTTTGCAGCTCTCCAAACATCATACCTGTTGTGATGTAATCACACATCACCCCATTGCAAATGGGGACCCCCTTTTTTTTGCTTTCTCACTTCATTTTGCTTTATAGTTTAGTTTTTCTCTAAGCTTGTAGGGTTTTGGTAGTGTTGTTTTGCCCATGTCTCTACAGTTTCTTGCCAAGAGGTCTATATTCCTTCATCCTGATGCATGTCACTGAGACCCTGAAAATGACTAAGTCTGAAATCTGGTGGATCCTCAGAAATCTAGAATCTATATGCTAAATCCTATGGATCCAGGACCTATCTCAAACATCTTGGAAGTATATTGATAAATATTTAAAGTATAAGAAACTCAATATCTAACTTATCCTCAAAAGGTCCTCTTGGACATTGTCTTCACCTCCAGGAGAGTCAATCCAGATGACACCCACAAATCTGCCCAAGCAAAAATGGTTAAGTTTTCAAGGTTTTCTTGCACAAGACACTAGGATATGATGAAATTCCAATGAAAGTTTGCAAGTTAGATAGAATCAAGGGCATTTCAAGCAAAGTTCCATGGGTCACCTCCAAACCCACCCTTCCTAGGCAGCCTCAAGGTGCATTCAAGGACTGTGTCTTGTTCCAGGTGACACTCTCCAGACAGCACTCTTAAACCTGCCCTAGGAATAAATTGCCAAGTTTATAGTGTTTTGAGTTCCAAGTACTTAGAAGATGATGAAATTACAAGGAGAGTCCATTTGGAAGAGTTTGGGTGTATTTTAAAGGAGAATCCATGCATCACCTCCCAACCCACCCAACCTGGGCGGCCTCATAAGGAAGTGATGGACAATGTCTTCACCAGGAGGATCTCTCTAGACACTGTCCTCAAAACTGCCCTAGAAGAAAAATGGTTAAGTATTGAGGTTTTCATGCACAAAGCACTGAGATACGATGATTAGTAAGTAAGGTTTATGAGTTTGAGTGAATTCAAAGTTCATTCCAAGTGTCACTCCTCAACCCGCCCTGCCTAGGTGGCTTTGGCATGAAGTCATGGATGATGTCCTTATCTCCACCAGGTGACACTCTCCATACAACACTCCCAGGACCGCTCAGGGATGTAGGTGGCATAATTTGCAAGTTTACTTGATGAGAATGATGAAGATGACACCAAGCATTACTTAAACTCCTCCCAACAAGGATGAATCAATTGTAAAGAATGATAAAAGATCACTAAGCCTGATGTCCTAAAATCCTAAAAATTAGCTAAGTCTGAAATTTGGTGGATCCTCCAAAATCTAGAATTTGCATGTTAAATCCTATGGATCTAGGACCTATCTCAAACATCCTGGAAGTATATTGATAAATATTTAAATTATAAGAAACTCAATATCTGACTTATACTATACTTCCATTCAGGACATTTCTGATATGGCGACAAGACTTGCATTCCAAGCACACCTTCTAAACCCGCCCTACCTAGGCGGCCTTGGCATGAGGTCTTGGATTCAAGGTTGTGATCATGCACTTTCTCCATACACTGCCTCCAAATCCGCCTTAGGGAGAGAATTTTCAAAGTTTAGAAGAGATTTTGAGTGAGTTCAAGACAAAATCCAAGGGTGGTATCCCAACCTGCCCAACTTGGGCGGCCTCAAGGTGCATTCATGGACTTTGCCTTGTTTCATGAGACTTTGTCCAAATAGTACTTCCAAACCTGCCCTAGGAGAGATTGTGCAAATTTTGAATTGTTTCAACACAAAACATAAAAGATGATAAGTTTGAATGCAAAACTTGAAGGATTTGGAGAGGATTAAGTGAGTTTGGAATGAAAATCCAAAGGTCACCCCTAAAGCTGCCCTACTTGGCTGGCCTCAAGAAGACCTTATGAACTATCTCACCTGACACAAGAAGTTCTCTGAATACTTGCTTCAAAACCACCCAAGGTGAAGGACAATGCAATTTGCAAGGTTGTTTGATGAGAATTATCAAGATGATATCACAAGGAAAGGAGATAGTCAAGTTGAAAGGCTAAGAAGTTTCTAAGTGTTGAAATCCACATCACACTCCTAAACCCTCCCTACATGAGCGGCCTTGAGCTCCATGCTTGGACAACTTCACCTCCTGCACATCACACTCTCTAGACAACACAATTAAATCCACTCAAGGAGAAAACCCATCCAATTTGTAATGTTCTAAGTTGAAGAACAAATGAGATCATGAAAGTGCATAAGATTGAATGTTATTTGAGGATAATCCAAGGGGTACCCTCAAACCCGCCCTTCTTGGGCGGCCTCAAGGGGTGTCTGTGGATAATGCCTTCTTTCACATGAAATACTCCATACACTACCCTCAAACCTGCCCAGAGTGAAGACACTGCAATATGCAAGAAGGGATTAGTGAGTTGATGAGTTTGGAAGGGTTTAGAATGCTCTAAGTGAAGTAATCCTTATACCTCCTCCAAACCCGCCCTTGCTAGGCGGTCTTCATCTCCCTGCTTGGACTACATGATCACCACAACATAGCATCCAACTATCACCTCTAGATTCACTCAAGAAGTATGTTATAAGAGTTTGTAAGGTAAGCTTGGAATTGGATGTTGATCACTTCACACATGCCCCCTCAATTTACTCATTCACTAGAGGTAAGTTGCAAGGTTGAATCAATGATAAGTGGAAATTCTTAAGGGAAGACAAGGCAAGTTTAAAGGGTTTACATTGGCCACTCCATGCAACATCTTCAAGACCTCTTAGCCTAGGTGGACTTCACCAAGACACATGGACATCACCACCCAACATCTAAGATGTAAGTGTTGAAGTTGATAGAGGAGACCTATCAAATGGGAGGAATGAACATCAAATCCTTACTCTACCTTCAAACCCGCCCATGCAAGGTGGCCCTAAGCCTTCCAAGAGGACAACACCAAGTCCCTCACACCATATCATCCACCTATCATCTCCAAAGCCACCCTTCTCAGATGCTTTCATCATGTCTCATGGACAAGGGCATTAAACATTCTAAGTGTGTCATTCAACTTCAAAAGAGTCATCATGAACATCAAATGAAGGTTAAAGTTCAAAAAATCCTTACACCCCCCTTGAATCCGCCCTTCCTAGGTGGCTTTAGACTCCTCACATGGACAATGTTACCTCTTTCACATGAAATTGTCCACACATACCCTCTAAACCCGCTCATGATGGATGCTCATCACACAAAGGCATGGAAAATGTTTAAAAACATTTAATTTCTTCTAACTAGGCCGACCTGCCTTAAGATAGAGTAAATTTTGATATTTAAGAAGGTTCAAATCTACATTTTTAATCAAAACAAATACAATATTAATTCTGACTTGCAGCAGAGCAACAGAGCAGCAAGGAGCAGTAGCTTGTCAAGGATATAAGTCCAAAAAAAATTCAAGTTTCTTCAAAAGGTCAAGTCTTCTAAAAATTTGATTTTATTCCTAAAATCTGATTTTTCTAAGGTATGTTGTTTTGAAATTAATTGTTTAAATCCCACATACATAAGGTGGATGTAATTTGTTGTTGAAAATCCTTTATGTCGAGTCTTAATTTGATGTGTTTCTTCTTGTAGGTGATGAAGGATCCAAGGAGGTGAATGGCGAAAGCTCATACATAAGAAGCTGTGAAGGTGGAGGAATGTTGTTCAAGTTCATCATCATCACCGCATGGAGGAGAGCTCTAACATTAAGTTTATCTTACTTCAAAAACTTCATATGTCTGGATGAGGAAGACATCAATGCCATGTGGAGGGGAGCTAGTCCAAGATAATCAAGGTTACAAGTGTAGTTCATCATCAAGAGCATCATCCATTCGAGGCGAGGATCAGTGGAAGGTTGTCACTTCACCATGCACATCTTGAAAGAGGTCGTCATCCAGAAGCTCACATATCATGTGCTAGACAAGAAGAACTCTCATCAGGCACTAGTCTACTCCATGAGTCCATGCAACTATCCAGAGACATGATCCTGCACAAGCACAACAACATCACAAGATGAGAGATGAGCATGATTATCAAAGCTATCCATGAGTTACATCAAGACAACAAGAAGAAAATATTTTAAGTAAAGTGAACATGAGGTGAACCAGACTAGTTTGTGTGAAGATGCTGAGGTGGCACGTACACATCATCAAGCCAATTGCATTCTACCATGTCATTCATTCAAGAGGGCCCACCATAGACATACTCCAAAGATGCTTATCACATTGGAAATTGTGCCTTCATTGCCTCTTTCATGTTCTAAAAATAGTAAATTTTGTAACAAACTGCCTTGTTGTCTCGATCTCGGTCGTTGATTGTCAAATCAATTCTGGCCCTTCATGTAACTTCTTGAGCTCTATAAAAGGCTCACTTCTCTCATTTGTAAAAAAAAAGATAGGGGAGATTAGACAATAGAAGAGGAGAATCATTAGAAGAAGATAGAGTAGAAGTAGAGATCAAGTAGGAGTAGAGTAGAGAGGGAACTCTTTGAAGTCATGAAGAGAGACATGAGATTGTTGTAATCACACATTTCAAAAGTAATACAAGCTCATTGTTGTTGTTTTGCATGGTGATCTTGTGGCTTTGAAATGTTAGCATGGTTTCAAGTTCCTGAATATGACGGAGATGTGTTTCCAAGAAGCTTAGATAGTAGAGTAGATAAAGTTCATTGATGTGATGTATATGCTAAAGATATTTGATGAATTCCTTAATGGTTCATACTTTTTGTGGATTGTCGATGGCAACTCACTTTGCAAAGTTAGCCTGAACCTTTACATGCTTTAGTTCGGTTGTGAAGATTGTTCAAGCTGCGCCAGCTATGGGTGTTTGGATAAATGCTTCACAATTTGAAAATCCTTGAGTTACCTTAGAAGATTGCACCGAACTTTGTGTAGTTGTTGGTCCTCATGGCGAAGCGGAGTTGGGTTATATGAGGAATTTGTCTATCTTGACATGATCCATCACTTCATTGTCCTTAGATTAGCTTTCTCAACCTTTGTCTTTTTCATTTTATTTTTGTAGCCAGTCAGAAGAAGTTCCATTTCATGAGGAAGAAGTTCCCTTTCATAAGGAAGAAGTAACTTGTTTGAATGGAGTGAGGTGACAATTCTACGTAAGTCCCTTTGTGACACAGCAAATCACATCACACCACCGAGGCTATCCATTGCAAATCACGTACAAGGAACCTTGGAGCATTCTTGTTTGATCATGTAGTTCAGCATTCGAGACACTTTGTTCAAGAGAGGATAGAGCACTTGGTGTTTTATTCTAATGTTGTTGTTGTCAAGAAAACATCAACAATACCCTAGAGAGGTAAGATAGGATTCCATCCTTACACTCTAGAAGGCATAGTTACTTCCATCAAATATCAGTGCTTTGTTAGAAGAGGATTTTTTCTGAGCCACATGTTCTACTCCAAGATCTACCTTCAGTTGTTAGGTTGCACCAAGGAACTTAGCTCTGATACCAATTGTTAGAACACTCTGATATACTGAAATGGGGGGTGAATCAATATATGCCACAAAATACTCTAATTCAACTTTATCAACCAAAACTTTCTACTACCTTAAACAGATAAAGAATCAAACTATGCAATTCAAAGCATAAACACATAGACAAACTATGCAATTCAAAGTGTAGACACCCAAAAGTGACCTAATTATCATTAGCATTCATATATTGCACTACTTACCATCTGCATTTGTCTAACACACTTGAGCAATTTCCTTAACACTTATTTCTTCTATTAATTAAATAAATTTATATTTATTTAATTAATTCATTATCTATTTCTTCTAAGCCATAATTAAACAATCTTTAATTATTTAATTATCTTCATTCTTCTATTTTAATTAAATAAATTTTATTTATTTAATTAATTTTTCTTATCATTTATCTCAATGAGCCGACATGTGTGCCTCTTTCATTTAAAAAGATAAGTGGTACTACATCTTTTATTTAATATCTTTCACATGTAGTACTTTTTATGTACACGGTCACACATAAGCCTTATCTTCCCTCCACTTGTCATCTACACATTCACCTATGACTATCATTTAATCTTAGCCATTCACGTAGCCACCAAATCTCCACCGTTGATTGATTTTGGTTGAGTTCTATATAAACACCCTCTCATTCCATATCATCTATCTAGCATTCATATAGCCTCTACATTATCATCTTGAGCATATTGAGTATTTTAGCATCCATTGAGCTTATTATCATTATTATCCATCTATCATGGCATCTTTGATCTTCATAATTGTTCATTGTTGAAGAAGCAATCCACATCATAAACAAGGAATCATACAATCTAGGTGATATTGTTATTGAATTGCATGCTTTTGATTTCATTTAGATTAGATTCTTTGATTATGGTAGGGTCAGGTTTTCATGGCTATGCTTGATCTTATCAACCTAATTTTTACCTATCACATTTTGGCACGCCTGGTGGGACTCACATCCTTGATTAACTTTGTTATTTGAAGTATTTTTTGTGCAGATCAAATTTTCTGAGTTCTTACGGCAGAGTTTTAGTCACTTCTGAGTGAAAACCAGTCATTGTCCAATTATCCAAATCGCTTCTAAGCTGAAATTAGACGCTTACAGTATTTCCTAGATCACTTTTGAGTGAACAGTGGTCAATTATTGCCCATTTTGCATCACTTACGAGCTAACAGTGTTTGCTTATGTCCTTATTTGCATTGCCTTTAGCCTCATAGTGACTGCTTTTAGCTATTTGGATTGCCTTCTACAAGACTAGGGTTTTTGTAATATTCTATTTTTTCATAGATCTAGATTGTTTATGATCTATAACCAGTCGCCTATTGCCTTTTCACATCACTTATATGCTTTATCCTTTTGCATCTGGCATTACTGGTGTCACTTCTGATCTATAACATTTCACTTGTGGTAGAATACAGTTTGCTTCTGATCAATAGATGATCACCTTTGGTAACTATGTCGCTTTCAATCTGTATCATTTGCAGTTTAGTTTTCTTGGTTACTAATTGGGTATTTGTGCAGCATCTTATCAATTGTCCAAGAAAAGGAGGTTATCAAACTACTAACATATCTATTGCAACTTTAATCGGTCCAAGACTTGTAGTTTATCACTAATTTAGGAATATTTGGGCTTAGTGCTCAAAATGAATCATTGTTTGCTCCATGCTTGATTTATCTTTCTTGATTTCTTGAATGTGCATGTTTGTAACCCAAATTTAATAACAAAAGTATCCTTTCCCCTTGCCTATCAAATGGATCTTAGGTGTATGAGAACTTGTTATTATCTTTAGAGGGCCTGCCTTCTCGGTGTGAGAAGGGGTACGACCCAAGCGGTAATGGGCTAAAGCCAAGTCCTTCTGAACCGCTATATAAGAAAAGTGTTTGTATCAAAAGCCACAAACAACAGGTGTTGTTCTATTATACCGACAGCCAACCTCCCCCAAAACCCTCCAAGGCATAACCCTTAAAGGCTGGGAGACTCCATAATGAAGAGTAGCACTGCTACACATATAGCCACCCGAACAGATGCCCTCATTAGCAACCTTGTGTAGTAGCCAAAAACCCTCTATTTGTTGACACAAAAGGTGGGACCTTTGAAGCTACCCTGATTCACATGGTTCTTAATAGAGATAGTAGGGACAATCCTAAGGCTTGGTGGGGGGACAAGCCTTGGGAAACCTAGATCTTGGTATGCATGAGAAGTGTGTGCTGTGGAGAGGATCCGGTGCTACCAAGATCCTAAAGCTATCCGCTTTGAATAAGCACGGCTAGGGGACTCAACAAATACAGTTCTTTTCTAGCCTAGGTTGTACACGTTTGTGATTGTTGTGAGTGTGAGTGACTGAAATTATTGCTTTCTTGTCAAAAACACAATTCAAACATACTCCCTGACAGACACATACCACTTTTAAGCTTTAACTGATCACTTGCAGATAGCCAAATCACTTTTAAACAATAGTCAGTCACCTTTTGCTTAAGTCCAGTCGCTTTTGAACAACAGACGTTCACCTTTGGCCTAAACTGAGTCGCCTTTAATCTGTAGAAAATTACTTTTGAGTCAAAACTACTGACCTTTAGCAAACAGGCTCACCTCTGGCTAATACTATAGCATGTTACCTGAACTGAAACTAAATCACTTCTGAGCTATTATTAGTCACCTGTGGCTTTTTTTGTGTCGCATCTAAGCTATTATCTGTCGCCTCTGGCTAAATATCAGCAAAACCTAGCAACTCAGCCAAACCAGCTACATTTCCAACTTGCTTAGCTCTAGCATTAGCTTTCAGACCTGCTTCTGATCATTTACAGACACCTAAAACTTTGTCTCCTATCTTGAGTATAGTAAACAATTAGACTTTGTGGACTTTCCATATTCTTAAGACCTCAAATCAATAAACCAACCATCTAACAATCAATCCAATATCAACAAAACATCATCCTTTGGCCTTAGCCTTATCAATATCAACAAATAGCAACATCAACCAGCTTTTTCCCTTTGAGTGTGTGAGCTATCCTCTAGGGAAGTTTGTCAACCAACCATCAAACAATTAGAAACCAACAACCAAACAATATCAACAATCAACCAAGCAACCCAACAATAAAGAAAGCAACAAACTAGCAAAGTAAACCAACAACCAAGCAACCAATCAGCAAACTATTATCTTTTAGGTCTCAACCTTGACAAGCTAAAGTCCAACTTTCAACATCAATAATTATGCCTCAAACTAGGAGCCAATATAGAGCTAAAATGGAAGCAAAATTGCGAGCTGAGATGGAAGCCAAGATGCAACAATCTAGATCAACACTTCTTAGAGACGCGACTCGATTTACGACCGGTATGCCTCCTCACATGTTTGTGCCCCATGGGTACACCATTGGAAAGTCATCACACCAAGTGCAATCACACCCCTTCACAGCAACTTATGAAGAGCATTCCCAAGAGGATTTATCTGACTATCAAGACACACATGTATGGGACCAAGTTGAGAAGCTTGTTTTATCTAATCCTAATCACTACTTCTTGCAACTTGCTCACATGGGAGCCAAATTACTAAGAGACTTTGACATATCCACTATTCGAGAGAATGATCCAAGCACTCATGTTGTTGTTACAAAGGGACCATCCACTATAGCCACATCATCGCATGCCATGCTACAAAATCCATCTTCCAACCCATCTCTTTCATTGCCCATTGTTACTTCATTTGACCCACCATGCTCAGAGTACACTTTAGAACCTTTGATAACTCC
The DNA here is from genome assembly GCA_027924645.1 of Cunninghamia lanceolata. Lineage (NCBI taxonomy): Eukaryota > Viridiplantae > Streptophyta > Pinopsida > Cupressales > Cupressaceae > Cunninghamia > Cunninghamia lanceolata. The sequence goes on along the minus strand of BSBN01001565.1, from coordinate 155,995 downwards.
AACCAATGTGTTCCCTTTCCTTTCACAAAATTCAAACATTCCACCTTTCCATGTTTCCCAACATACTCCTTCTCCTACCATGACTGTATATGTGCCTCAAGTAACACAAGTTGTCCATGTTTCCCAAGTACAAACCCCTTAAACATCACAATCTATTCCCATATTACATACTTCGCAAGCTTCCCAAACTATCCAAACAACACCAACATTCCAAGTTTCACAACCATTGCAATCTGCCACCCCCATTGCATCACATGTGGATACCACATCCCATATTCCTACCACTGCTAATATGGTCTCCACCATCTCCTCAAATCCATCCAATGCGTCATACAATCCTAATGTTAGACTCATTGACATGAGTGACCTGCCTATTGTTTCACAAGCTAATCCTAGTACTACAGTCTCTTATGATGATCAACTTATATCACTTCAATCATCCTCCTATAATCCTTCGCAAACCATCAATCCATCTTATACTACTCAAGGATGACCTATCGCCACTCAATATATGACATATACCAATCCTCATGTTGCCCAAAGTACAAACCCGAATGTCCATCCTTCTTCCGCATCTACCAATCCTTCTTTCACTTACCATGTCACAACCCAACTCCAAACTCACAACCATTGACCAATGCCAATCCATCCTCTACTTCCCATGTGATGTAAAACCTTGGTGCTAATTCATCGCAATATACTCAACCACCACTTGTGTCTCAAGGATAGCAATCCTCCAACACATATGTGTCACATACTAATCCTATGACATATATTGTGAGTTAACAACCTCAACAAATGGTCATGGCTTCATATATCCCACAACAGCAACCACAATATACATCATATTACACTGCATCTCTGAACCAACAACCCCCTTTGCAACACCAACACCTTTCTCCAGCAGATGTTCAACAAATGATTAACAAAGTGGTAGGCCAGGGCAAGAAAACATTTTCCTTGGAGGACATATGTGCATATCAATTTGACAAGTCACTTCATATGACACCTTTTCCACCACACTTTGAAATTCCACAATTTGACAAGTACAAAGGAAAAGGAAATCAGGAAGACCATCTTAGAGCATTCTTTGTTGCGTGTCTCGATGTTTCTCAAGATGATACATATCTTCTGAGACTATTTCCCCGAATCTTAACAGGACAAGCTCTTGAATGGTTCTCTCATTTACCTCTGGGCATTAAGTCATTTGTGGAACTTGCAAATAAATTTTGATCACATTTCACTTTCAACATTGAACATGAAGTGAACATGAATGATCTTGTCAACAATAAACAACATAATGGTGAAGCCTTCTCTTCATTCACTCAACGATGGTGTAATATGGCTAGCAAACTATCATGGTAAATACCTGACAAACAACAACTTGATATCTTTGTTCAAAATCTTCATCCTGAGCTTTCATTCCAACTACAATTACAAATTGCTAGTACCTTTGACGAACTTGTTTCCAAAGGAACCATTATTGAATGTGCACTAATTGCTAAAGGCACTACCAAGATCTTTAGAGATAACAAAGACAATTCGCAAAATCCCAACGATAAGTCTCACTTTTGGAACAAGAACAAGAATGTTGTGAATGACGGTGTTGTAGATGCAAAGAACATCCAAACAGTGAAAGCTCCTATTAATATCCAAGCCACATCAATAGAAAATCAACCTTTTCAATAAACTTGACAATGACAAACTTCAAATCCTCGATGACAATTCACACCATTAGCAGTACCCATGGAAGTTATCTTTCCAAAGCTTCTCCAAGCAGGAGATATCATTTTACCAAATGCACCACCCAATGGTGAACCGCTCTTCAAAGATCCTTGGTACAAAGAAATGAGTATTGTGATTATCATAGAGTCAAGGGACATAAGACAAATGGTTGTATGCACTTAAAGCATGTTATTCAAGATTGCATCAATCAAGGCTTAATCAAAATCACACCTCCAACAACTCAACCTACATAGCAACTGACATTGAATTATGATCTAGATGCTTTTAAGAATCCACTTCCATCTCATGACAAACCAAGTAACCCTCATGCTGGGAATGCCATTCAATATAACTGTGAATCATCTACTATTGGCCGCATTGACCATGCTCGCATTTCCACTATTACTATCCAAGGCAAAGCACCTAACTGCACTGTAACTACTTGAAGAGGTCACGTTACCATTCAAGGAGCACCTGTCCATCCTCCTCAATCATCGTCTAGCTACAATATCCTTGATCACCTTGGCAAAACACCTATGCATATTTCCATTCTCGAGTTGCTCCACATATCCCCTGCCCACAAAGCTATCCTCGATAAATCCTTACAAGAATCTTTGGTGCCCAACAATATTGATATCACTCAATTCCAATCTATGATAGCTAGCATTACAGCCCCTTGCCATTTCACCTTTTCTGACAAAGATCTTCAGCCTTCCATCAACCCTTCACATAATGAAGCCCTCCACATAGAAGTGTTTGTTAAACAATGCCGTATCAAATGAATCTTAGTGGATGGTGGGGCTAGTCTTAACATATGCTCATTAAAGTTAATAAAACAATTAGGATATTCTGAGAAAGATGTTGATACTTCCAAGGTCATTACTATCAAAGCATATGATGATGCCGAGAGAGATACAGAAGGAATTATTCACTTGCTTATTCAAGTTGGGCCAGTTACTACTGAAACTTGTTGTCAGGTTCTTGATATAGAACTTCCTTAAAACATCATTCTTGGTCATCCATGGATCCATGCTCTCAAAGCAGTTCCTTCCACATACCATCAATGCCTCAAGTTTCCACATAACGGTGTTGAAATTACTATTCATGCTGATCCCAATCCGTTTGAATTCTATCGTACTTTTCAAGATAAATATCAAATCCCTAATCGCATTCCTATCAACACTAAAGCATATCCATCCTCATCATATGTTGATCCATCCATTCTGCTCAAGCCATCATCTAGCAAAGCCGCTTCCAATCTCCGTATCAAGTACACTGAACATGGCCCGGGTGAGTACACATTGCAAGAATCTTGTTGTGTTGGAACTCTTCCCTTATCTCCCAGATCTCATGGCAAACCTTCTACATCCAAGCCATCTTCATCTGTAGCTATCATTAAATCCCCACCCACAGTATTCATTAAAGGTGGATTCTTGGATGATGAAGATATTGATGACATCAACTCTTGGATATTCTTTGATGAGAATGACCAAGTACAACTTAAAGTGAGATATAACAATGGGTTCCGCATCATTAAGAACATGGGCTACAAAGCACATGGTGGATTAGGATCATAGGAATAAGGACCTATTGAACCCATTGTTGTGTCCAAGAAGTTTAATAAACAAGGCCTTGGTTATCAGCTGGAGGTACCGCTTCCCAAAGACATTAAGTGTATTTCTGATATGGAAGCTGGACCTTCCTCGGTAGGAGAGACTTCTAATATGGATACCATCGATGACTCCTCCCTTCATATCACTGACCTTTTTAAAGAAAATTCCATCTTCATGATCTCCACAACTTCATCTAGTCAACACCCTTCGTCTGTTACCCTTTCACTCGTATATCCTGACCTTGTCGATTGGGACCAACAGGGGGCACCGATATTGGATACATTTGAGAATGATGAAGCTATTGCTGAATTCATGGGCTTATGACAAGGCATTCCATTGGGTGATTATAAAGTAGGTTTCATGATGGATCTCCCTAAACTAGCATATTTTGGTGGAAGTATCAAATTCTTTAGTCCCAAAAGTGAAATAAATAAAATCAAAAAAGATAGGTCATTAGGTGAAAACTGAAAGGCGCCTCTTGACCGTGAAAAAGTAAAAATAAAGGACATAACCAAGGGTGAAAACCTCCCTGAGGCGCCCAAGGATGGGGGATTTGATCTTCATATTGACTATCAAGAGAAATCAACAGTGCTAGTTGAAAAATCACAAGACATGAACTTGGGCACATAACAGAATCCAAAGATCACATATTTGGCAGCATCACTATTAGAGCAAGAAAGAAGAGATTTCACAGCATTTTTTATAAAAAGAACTATCAATTTTGCATGGATCTATGCTAACATCCCAGGTCTAGATCCTTCACTTGTGGTACATCATTTAGTAGTATCTCCTAATGCAAAACCTATCAAATAAAAATTGCATAAAATGCATTTGCAAGTAGCTCTATTGGCTAAGGTAGAAATTTAGAAGGATTTAGAAGCAAAGTTTATAAATCTTATTGATTATCTAGAATGGGTTTCAAACTTGGTACCTATAGAAAAACCTGATGGATGAGTTCGTTGTTGCACAAACTTCAAAGATCTTAATAAAGCATGTCCCAAAGATGACTTTCCATTACCAAGCATAGACAACATTGTAGATCTCACAGCTGGACATGAAATGTTATCTTTGATGGACGGATTCTCAGGAAACAACCAAATCAGAATAGCAGAGGAAGATCAAGAAAAGACATCATTCATTTGTCCATGGGGTACATACTGGTGGGTTGTAATCCCTTTTGGTCTCAAGAATGCTAGAGCTACTTATCAACGAGCCATGACAGTGATTTTCCATGACCTTTTTCATACTATCATGGAAGATTATGTTGATGATATTCTAGGAAAATCCAAGACAAGAGAAGGACATCTACAGGTATTAGCACAAATCTTTGATCGACTGGAGAAGTATCAAGTTAGGATAAACCCAAAGAAATGTGTATTTGGTGTAACATCTAGAAAATTGTTGGGATACATTGTGTCTCGATGAGGGATAGAAGTGTATCCTACCAAAGTAAAAGCTATCATGGATATGCCTCCACCAGCAAATCTCAAGCAGCTCTGAAGCCTACAAGGAAGATTGCAATCTATCCATAGATTTATCTCACAACTAGCAGATAAGTGTCATCCTTTCCAACACCTTTGTAAGGGTGAACCATTTAAGTGGGATGAGAAGTGTCAACAAGCCTTTGACAAAATAAAAGAATATTTAGCAACACCTCCTGTGTTGGTACCTCATGTACTTGATCAACCACTATTGCTCTGCATATCTTCAACAACAGCGGCATTGGGTGCTCTTCTAGCTCAGCATGATGATTCAGGAAAAGAACAAGCCATTTATTATATCAGCAAAACTCTTGTGGGATATAAACTTAATTATTCATCTATGGAAAAAGCATGTTTGGCATTGGTGTTTGCTTCCCAAAAGTTGCGACATTAAATGTTGAACCAAACAACAAAGCTCATATCTAATGTTGATCCACTCAAATATCTTCTCTCCAAAGCAATCCTTATGGGAAGACTCGCAAAATAGGCTATGATCCTATGTGAATTTGACATACAATATGTGGATTGAAAGGCCATAAAAGGACAAGTTATTGCTGATCAGTTAGCCGCAGCACCCATACATATATTCAACCAATTCTTCTAGAGTTTCCTGATGAAGAATTGTTCAACCTAACTTCACCAACACTATGGAAGCTATACTTTGATGGATCTTACACACAACATGGATCAGGAGTAGGGATATTGTTTGTTACCCCTCAAGGAGATTGTATCCTGAAATCATACAGAATTGCATTTCAAAGTACAAACAACATAGCAAAATATGAAGCTTTAATCACAGGATTACGCATGGCAGTACAATGGGCTATCAAGCAACTACAGGTCTTTGGTGATTCTCAATTGGTTATCAAACAAGTTTTAGATGAATATCAAACAAAAGATGAAAAGATTCTTCCCTACAAGCTAATGGTTGATGATTTCAAGAAATATTTTGACACTATCACCTTTGAACAGATTCCAAGGATACAGAATAAAGTAGCAGATGTCATGGCTATGATTGGATCTCTTTTAGATATGCAGTCTGATACACATAAATGTGATTTTCTAGTTGAACATCTTTTGATCACAGCATTTGAAGTACCATAGTCTAAGCTTATTTACGAGATTGTTGGTCCCAATTCACCTTGGTATGAGGACATATATGAGTATCTCCACCATCAAACCTTTCCGTTACAACTATCTAATACCCAATGCAAAACCTTCATCCGTCAAGCCTCTCACTATACTGTCTTAGGAGACACCCTATATCACCGAAGTCTTGATGGTATCCTTCTTAGATGTCTTGATTCCAAGGAAGCAAAGGTTGCCTTACGTGAAGTGCATGAAGGTGTCTGTAGATCACATTTTGTTGGCCCTAGCCTTGTTAAGAAACTTCTATGAGCTGGATACTATTGGCCAACTATGGAAAAAGATGCACAGCAATTTGTAAAAAGATGTCTACAATGTCAGAAACATGGAGATTTAATACATGCACCAGCACATGAACTTCAGCCTATTACCACTCCTTGGCCATTCTCTCAGTGGGGACTTGATCTCATAGGTAAAATTCATCCAACTTCATCAAACAATCGTAATTTTATCATAACTGCCACTGAGTACTTCACAAAGTGGGTGGAAGCAATACCAATGACCTATGTTACTGGAAAGAAAATATCCAAGTTTATCTTACACTACATCGTTTGCCAGTATGGATTTCCTCAAGCCATTATCACTGATAATGGTCATCCTTTCAAGAACCAAGAGGTCAGAGATCTTTGTAACAAGTTCCATATCCAACATCGATTCTCTACACGTTATTATCCCCAAAGTAACGGCCAAGCTGAGGCTTCTAATAAAACAATTATCAAGATCCTCAAGAAGACAGTCAATGAAGCTGGTCATGATTGGCATTTACAACTCAATCCTACATTATGGACTTATCGCACAAGTATCATAACTCCAACTAGAACTACGCCCTATTCGCTTGTGTATGGTACTGAAGCTATTTTACCTATTGAGGTTGAGATCCCCTCACTGCGAGTTTCTTTACAACATACTATTTCAGATGAAGAATATCGAGTATCCAGACTCTGTGATCTTGAGCTATTAGATGAATGGCATCTTTTAGCTCTCAGCCATCTCCAAGTCTATCAGAACCATTTATGCCACAGCTACAACAAGAAAGTCAGAGAACGCATATTTCAAGTTGGGGACCTTGTTCTTAAAGCAAATCAAAAGAATCAGTAGCATCGATAGAAACAGGGCAAGTTTGAACCTAATTGGCTTGTTCCTTTTGTCATCACATCAATTTATGGATCAGGTGCATACACTCTCTCAACACCTGAAGGCATTCCCTTGGATGAACCAGTCAATAGCATTCATCTCAAGAAGTTTTATCTATGAATCTCAGCCATCCTAAAAAAAAATCCATCCAATAGTGAAAACCACTTGTGGTGCTTTGGATATCAAAAAAATAAATAGTACAAGATAAAGAATCCATCCTCTAGTGAAAACCTAGTAAACAAGTGCCTTGGATAAGTACCGTAGTGAAAACTTGGCAAACAGGCGCTATGTGTAGTGACTAGCTCCTATCATCCGCTCAGTTTGTTTTGATAATAACTTTCTTCATAGCATACTTTGCCATCTATCCTATATAATCCATATCATAATCTACATCTTGTCTTATAAATCCATCATCCCTTATCCATCGTTAATAAATGTTCTTCCATCCTCCCCTCTGTCTTGCTAGCTTTTGCAGTTTGGAGTTTGTTGAGATACTTATATCATTTGGCACCCTAGCGTCTTGTTCTCACGGCTGCATCTCTGGTAGCTTCTCCATAATAAACCATCATCCTATACTGGGGGCGCTTGTTGAGTCTTATTTGGAAGTGGATATCTTTAGCTCTAGCTCATAACACAGCAAACACCCAAGCTCACAACACAACAAACTTTCAACCTTAGAACACAGCATACATCCAACTTCAAACGGGACCAACATTTGAAACCAGGACCAACATCTTAGCAATCAATCCTAGCTCAACCAAACATAAAAAATGTATCAAAATTCAAAATTCAAACAAAATCAAAACATCTCAAAAATTTAAGCAATAAAGTTGATCTTTTGACTTCAACCATCAACGCAATAAGCAAGAACTACATCACCAGCTCTATCGTTAAAGCCTTGATCCCATGGATATAGGGTATGTAGGCAATCTAAGATGCGAAGGAAGCACTCTAATTCAAGCAAAGATGATAGCCCCCCTTTCATCACTCATCTTTCATCTTTCCTCTAATCATCCTCCAGTCTTTCATCACTTACATCATCAATAAACCCAGAACTACATATTCATCATGTCTCATCACCATCGTAAATATGTTTTAATCCCATGGATATAGGGTATGTAGGCAGTCTAGAATACGATGGAAGTATCCAGTACTCAAGCATAGACGATCCACCCCATCTTCTTCATCTTCTTTCATCTTCCATCTTCTTCTCTTTGATCAGCTCAAGCAGGAAGCAGACTATCTATATACTGAAAGCTCAAGCACTTTAACCAATCAAGAATAAGCCAGAAGCTATTTGTCCACATGCCTTAAGCCAACATTTGCTATAGCATTTTATCAACATCTTTAGCCTTCAACAGGATGCAGCTTTCCTCTTAATAAGGCACCAGCTTAAATCCATCCAAGAGCACTTAAATTTCTCAAGAGAACGTGATGACAGTATCTTTTGTTTTATCTTTTGATTTATCTTTTGTCCCTTTTCTATGCCTAATCAAGACTACCTTGATCTATCATATCTTGGTACATTGTGATAAAGTAAGGAATGGGGCATGCTCATATTGCTATCGTATGCCGTGTCTGTGGGATGATCTTATTCTCTTCCTATGTGTATTGGTATTTTCTACGTGTTGGGATTAGCATCTTACATATCAATATCTCTCTCATCTGAGAAGCTAAACAGTCTCATGCATTTGAGACTATTCTATGTCAAGACTAGTTCCATACATATAACCAGCAAGGTGTCACTATGTGTAGTGGAAATAAGCTCAAACCATTGCTTGAAGCGTCAAAGTCCATCTCGAAACACTAGCTGCTATTCATATCTTGTGTATGTTGGCTCAACATCTTGACCTCATGCATTTAGACAAGATTGTAGTATGTTAGTTTTGCATTGGATATCTCAACACCTTCGTCTTCTATACCCTGGTGCATAACATCCACATGCTTTATCAAACATAAGGATTGCATTTCTTTTAAAATTCTGAGCAATTACTTTCAAAAGCTTCCAATCATACCATATATCCATTCCATCATCATCCTATATAGTCCTAAACCAAGATCAACCATTCATTTCAGCCTTGTTTTCTGGCCTTTCATCCTATCGTGAGCCAACCCAGCCCTTCCTAGTTAGCCTAGTTTACCTCTCAAGGGGGCATCACCTGCCAGTTACACTGGGGCATAACCTTGTTTATCAAGCGAATTATTGTATCTTCTTTGACACAATGCTCTAACGAACATTGTATCAAAGAGGGGTAAAATGTAGACACCCAAAATTGACCTAATTATCATTAGCATTCAAATATCGCACTACTTACCATCTGCATTTGTCTAACACACTTGAGCAATTTTCTTAACACTTATTTCTTCTATTAATTAAATAAATTTATATTTATTTAATTAATTCATTAGCTATTTCCTCTAAGCCATAATTAAACAATATTTAATTATTTAATTATCTTCATTCTTAATTAAATAAATTCTATTTATTTAATTAAAATTCCATTCACAAACCCACTTCCCAATTAATTAAATAAATTTTATTTATTTAATTAATTGCTCTTATCATTTATCTCAATGAGCTGACATGTGTGCCTCTTTCATTTAAAAAGATAAGTGGTACTACATCTTTTATTTAATATCTTTCACATGTAGTACGTTTTATGTACATGGTCACACATAAGCCTTATCTTCCCTCCACTTGTCATCTACACATTCGCCTATGACTATCCTTTAATCTTAGTCATTTACGTAGCCACCAAATCTCCACCATTGATTGATTTTAGCTGAATTCTATATAAACACCCTCTCATTCCATATCATCTATCTAGCATTCATATAGCATCTACATTATCATCTTGAGAATATTGAGCATTTTAGCATCCATTGAGCTTATCATCATTATTATCCATCTATCATGGCATCTTTGATCTTCATAATTGTTCATTGTTGAAGAAGCAATCCACATCATAAACAAAGAATCATACAATCTAGGTGATATTGTTTTTGAATTACATGCTTTTTATTTCATTTAAATTAGATTCTTTGATGATGGTAGGGTTAGGTTTTCATGGCTATACTTGATCTTATCAATCTAATTTTTACCTATCACACAAAGCATAAACACATAGCCACACAACCATTGTTGGACACACCAAGATACTGAGAGCAGGGGTTGAATCAGTATCTAGTTAAACTTCAAGTCCTCTAGAGCAGATTAAAACTTAAGTATCATAGTGTCAACAAAAATATGAAAGATTAACACAATACACGTCAACACATAACACCAGATATACATGGAAAACCCTAGAAGGGGAAAACCATGATGATGATTAACTCACAATATATGAAGCTCAAAATAATAACTTTATTTTAGGGCTACAACCCAAAGAAGCCACTACTCCCTAAAAACTTTGATTTAGGGTCACTCCCAAGGAAGCTACTACTCCTTGAATACTTTGTTTTAGGGTCACTCCCAAGGAAGCTACTACTCCCTGAATTGAGACACACTTACAAAAGATGACAGTATAACAATCCTTCTACTATCTGAAAACTAACATTGAAACTCACACCTTTGATGATTGCAATTCTACCTCTTCACACTTCCTTCTGATAATTAGATCAGTTAGGCACACTCTACACTTGATCATTGTCACAAATATGTTTTCAAGATGAATCAAGATAGAATCTACAACTTCTACTCTTTCTCCTTCAGTCACACATCATAATGCATTCATTCTGCTCCTTGTCTTGCATGTGAGTCCTATTAATCACTTTACAATCACATCTCACCTAACTCAATTTGATTTAATATTTATACATGATATTACATTGATTACATTTCTTTTCGACTAGGGATAACATGAAAAAAAATATTTACAAGTCGGCCAGATAGTATACAACATGAAACATGTAGAAGATAAGTCCTAAACAGAATCACACACTACACCAACAGAAGACCCATGCCTTGCAAACACCAACACTTGCTTAACCAGGTCCAAAATATCCTTCATAGCTTCAAACACCAAGGAATTACATCCACACACTCTGCTCATTTGAAAATAGGACAGCCTTAAGCAAAACATATGAAAACTTGAAGCATAATGGCCACATCAACTTGAGAACCTTGTGCAGTACTAAAAACAAGAAAGATCTGCATGTTAATCTTCCATATGAGTCTTCATAACTCATGAAGCATCTCCAAATGCACATCAAATATTTGTGCCGCAGAACTTCAATCATGAACTCTAAGAACACCAAGTCAATTGAAACACTCTACAACATGTCATTAGAAAAATTGAGTTGCGGACCACCAAGAACCTTGAAACTGCAAGGAAGCATGTAATGCACATCCATAAACATGTCCTCAAAATTACAATGGCAACCATTCACTTCTAAAGGAATGTGGAGCATTTGAACAAGCCTTCAACATTGTCTCACTCTGCGAGAACACGTGTTGGTACTCTATCATGCATAACTTTCACAGTAGAAAGACAAATAATCTGAAACTTTGGAATTATCACATTCACTACACCAAGAACATATTTCCAAAACCACATAGCCATAACTGCTAATGTAGAGCAATCTATTGCCATATAGTAACTATCTTCAAACTGCAAAACACTCTTCCGATAAGCTAATCATCGCAAAACTTGAATCAACCCATCAACAACACATCTGATAATCTTAGTGCTTCTAATTCCCATATTAAGTAACCTCATGACATCCAACCATGAACTATATCTTCTCTGTTGGATAGGACATGACATCCAACCATGAACACCATCACACATCCAAGATAGTGTTGACATAAATGACAACCTTATGATAGTGTTGGCATCAATGACAACCTTAAGAAACATATGTGTAACAATCTCCCCCTTTGGCATTGATGGAAACACATACTTACACATTCTCCCCCTTTGACATCAAGGACAAAGGGAAACCACTACCTTCTCACCAATGACCACATACCTACATATTCTTTCTTAGAGCATGACTTCTTTTTATAGCAAAAAAAACTCCCCTTATCATCAACAACCACTACCTACTCCCCCTAAGAGGTAGCCACCATCAGTCCAAGAAAAAGATATAAGATGAACTCTCCTTGGACAAATGCATCATTATGCATCTAGCAAGGAGGGGCAATTACCCCTAACCTCTGTCAAAGATCCTCAAAAGTGTTTTTGCAAGAGCCTTTTTGAAAATATCTGCAATTTGATCCTTTAATTTGTTGGAACATATTCCAACCTTACTTCCTTTTCTACCACCTTCTCTATGAAAAAGTGAAACCTGATTGCTATATACTTGGTTCTAGAATGCATCACTGAATTCTTGGAAATATTGATAGCACTTGTATTGTCACACAAAATAGGAATAGGCTCATCATACAATACCTTGATATCCTTTAGGGTTTGCTTTATCCATAACACTTATGTATAGGTAGATGTTGTTGCAATGTACTCTGCCTCTGCAATAGATAGGGATATTGAATCTTGTTTCTTGCTCTGCCATGAAACCAATATGCTTCCTAAAAATAAAGTACCACCACTTGTATTTCTTCTATCATCAACATAGCCATCCCAATTAACATTAGGTAGGCATTTAAATCAAATTCATTATCTCTTGGATACCATAGGCCATAATCTAGAGTTCCTTTCAAGTATCTAAATATCCTTTCCAATGCCTTCTATGTGTTTTCTTGGGATTCGCTTGATATATGGAAACCATACCTATTGCATGCATAATATCAGGTCTAGAAGTAGTTAGGTACAACAATCTTCCATTCATAGATCTATACGTAGTTTGATCCACCTCTGGAAACTCATCATCCTTGCTCAAGTGACATACATTGACCATGGGAGTACTCACTGGCTTTGAATCCTCCATACCAAACTTCTTCAACAACTCTTTGACATAGCTTGAGAAATAAAGATACCACCTTCTATCTAAGAAATTTGAAGTCCAAGGAAGAAAGACATCTCACCAATCATAGACATCTCAAACTCTTTTTACATCTCCTCTGAAAACTTCTTACACATATCATCTCCACCAAAGATGATGTCATTAATAGATACTGCAACTATCAAAATCATGTCTCCTTCCTTGATGTAAATATCGTTATCTGTAGTACCTTTCTTGAAGTCCTATTGAAATAAGTACTTGTCTAACCTAACATACCAAGCCCTAGGTGCTTGCTTGAGACCATACAAAGCCTTTTTGAGTCTCCATACCATGTTCATATGTTTTGATAACTGGAAACCATCTAGTTGCTTAATGTAAACTTCTTGCTCTAGATCACCATTTAGAAATCATGACTTAACATACATCTGATATACCTTGAAGTTCTTATGAGCTTCAAGAGCAAGGAACATCCTAATGGTGTCCATCCTAGCTACCAAAGCAAAAGTTTCCTCAAAGTCAATGCCTTCAACTTGTGTGTATCCTTTGCATACCAATCTTTCTTTATTCCTTACAACTTCACCTTCTCATTCATCTTGTTCTGAAACACCCACTTAGTTCTTATAACATTCTTATTGGTTGGTTTGGAAACTAATTCCCATGTCTGATTCTTCTCAATTTGATACAATTCTTCTTCCATTGCTATTATACATCCATCATCTTTTCTAGCATCAACAAAGGTTTTAGGTTCAACTTTTGATAGCAAACACAAGTTTACTTGCTCATGTGTCCTAGCAAACTTTCTCCTTATCAACATACCTTCATTCTTATCTCTAATGATCTGATCTTCTGAGTGGTTCTTCTGAACATACTTTGCTAAAGTCTTAGATACTTTCTCTGGTTCTTGTTCCTTTTCTTCTTTCACTTCTTCTTCTTCATCTTCATCTTCAATGCAAGGAAATATGTTAGATTCAGAGTCATCTAAATCCTATGAGATCTGATACAAGTATTCATCCACTTTAACATTTGTTCTTTCAATAATCTTTCCCAACCTCTTGTTGTAGCATATATAAGCCTTGCTTCTGGTTGAATAGCCAAGAAAGATTTGTTCATCACTTCTTGAATCAAACATTCCTAGGTCTTCTTCATCTCTTCTAATATAACATTTGTTGCCAAAGATCCTGAAGTATCTAACAATGGGAGGTCTTCCATACCAAAGTTCATAAGGAGTCTTAGTGTTGTTGACTCTTATTGCACTCTGTTAGTTAGATAGACAGTAGTGTGAACTGCTTCCTTCTAGTACATATTAGGGAGATCTACATCTTTCATCATTGCCCTAGACATTTCTTGCACAATCCTATTCTTCCTTTCCACTACCCCATTTTCCTGAGGGGTCCTAGGAGCTGATAGATGTCTCCTAATACCATGATCTTCACAAAATCTTTCAAATTCATTTGAAGTAAACTCACCTCCTCTATCAAACCTCAAACATTTGATCTTAGCATTTACTTCATTCTCAACCATAGCTTTGAACAATTTAAATTTATCAAGGGCATCTAATTTTTCTCTTAAGAAAGTAACCCAACTCATTCTAGAATAATCATCAATGAGCAACATAAAGTACCTCTCACCTTGTTGACTCTTTACTCTTGTAGGGCCACATAGGTCAGTGTGAATCTACTCTAATGGCTTTGAAGAAGAATACTCCTTACTTTTGAAACTCCTCTTTGTCTTCTTTACCACTTGACATTCCCTGCATACTGTGTTTGTAGGTTTGATTATCTTAGGCATGTCTCTCACTGCATGAATAGAAACTATCTTTACCATATTATCAAAATTATTGTGTCCCATTCTTTTGTGCCACATCCAACACTCACTGGATTGAGCTAACAAACATGTTCTTCCATTTACCTCCTTCAGATGATAGATATGTTGAAAGGCACAAGACAACTGAGTGGGGGTGAATCGGTTGTATCAAAACTTTAACTTATTTAAACCACAATCAATTTCACAATCACTTAATTTATTTCCTTATTCTGTTATGAGCATTAAACATGAATAGTAGAATCAAAATATGAACATATCAATACCATACACATATGAACACCAAATTTTTTATGTGGAAAACCCTAAACAGGGAAAAACCACAACAAGTGTTAGCTCACAATATAATGTAGTACTAATACCAAATATCAAAATATGACTCACTACCAAAGGGTTTATTCCCCAGGGCTCACTGCCCAAAAGAATGGCTCACTATCAAAATTGTGGCTCACTACCGAGGGTTGGCTCACTATCAGGGGTGGCTCACTTCCAAAGGGTGAACTGATTTAGTAGCATCTACACCATGCCCGAGTTCAATTTCATTGAAGTGCACTATGCCTCCTCTACTCTATTTTGATTTTACACTTCACACTTATCTTCACATCTTCACACAATCACACATCAACCACGAATTCATTACATGTATTTATACCTACCATCAACCTTGGAATGATCATCAAGGTCAGCATTACATTCTACAACCATTGGAACTTTCTCAAAGGTCGGCATACATACATAAATTAAATTAGGACTAGACCTAAACAAACTTGTGGAGTAAATGAATGAAGGATGAACACATCATGGCTTAGCTCAGACCCAAATACATTTTCACATGCTTGGACACGCTTCCACAATTCACGAATCACCTTTGCAAGAAGTGTGACAAATCAGGTCAGCCAAAACTTATGCACATATCAAGAACACTTAAAAACTTGCTTGCAAGATATTCATTGTAGTTTGCAGATCAGGCACATGCCTTCAATATATTCTGGAAACATCTACAAATAGCATATAATCACTTGAGAGCCAACAAATCCAACTACAACAAATCTTACTTAAACACAACATATATCACTTGAAGAACATATCACAGACTGCTTCTTATCAAACACTATCAAACTCTGCTAATTAGAAACTTGATTTTTGGAGCTTCAAATCACATATCCTTTGGAATGAAGATGACTAAGGACCTTATAAGCTTAAGTCCAGAACTACAAAGACAAAAACCAATCTGCAGAGAAATGTAGAGCAAAACACTTTCTCTATGTCACTCTGCAATTCTTGCTAGGCACAGTCTTCACACTGGTGAATAGAACTTTTTCTGCACAGTGATCTGGACTACCAAATTCTGGATTTAGCATCTTCAAACACTTCTCTAAATCACATCCAAAGCTCATACTTTGGTCTTCAATATAGAGAAAATGTGGAGTAAAATGCTCAGATGGTGTTCTTCAGTCAATCAACAAACATCAACATCAGAAGATACAGTTGGCACCAATGACAACACAAACATGTCGACATCATTGACAACACCAGTTAGCACATACTTGCAACAATCTCCTCCTTTGTCATTGATGGCAACATGTGATGTGAAAAACATGTTCTACCATCAATACACAATTCTGCATCAGAACTCCTCCTTTCTGTTTATACCTTTGTACTCTTACTCCCCCTAAGTTTTTCACATGATTTCTCTCCCCCTTTGACATCAATGGCAAAGGGCATCACATCTCTTCTACTGCACATACTTGGACACTGCTACTTTGATCTATCTAAAATCATTCTTTACTCCCCCTAAATGCAATAATCATCTCAAACCACTACTTGCTCCACCTGAGAGGTAGTCTCCAACATCAGTCCAAGAAGAGGAATGTACTTTGAAGCACACTGGACTGATGCACCTTCCTATGCATCTAGTTCAAGGAAGGAGGGGCAATAACCCCTAATTTCTCTCGGAGATACTCAAATGTGTCTTTTGGAAGAGCCTTGGTGAATATATCAGCAACTTGATCTTTTGTTGGTACTGTTGGGTCCCAAATCAGTAAACAGTAAACCCTAAAGGTTTGCCACTTCTTATGATCAGTTTTACTGTAGGACTTGGCCAACAAAAATGAGAGATTGTTTGCACTTGTCTCCCCTGCACTTCAAGTTCTATCGCACCTAGGGGGTATCCCTCACTCACAACAAAAAGATTTATACTTGACTAATTCAGGCAAAATGCTCTCATGTATGGACCAAGATTTGTAAGATAAACCCTAGACTGACAACATTCTTGGACTATCTCCTTAGGTTAAATATGAGAGCATGCAACACCTATACCCTACTCCTGAAAACCTAAAAAATTGAGATTTTGAAATGATTTTACTTTATATGTTTTGGTTGCAAGACTAGGATTTGAACCATGAAATCCCCCTAACCCAAGATTGGTGCCTATCCTAGGGTACAAAGTCAAATCCTAACATGGAGAACATTTTCAAATAGTTGCATAAACATATAGTTTCAGAGGGTTCACTTGTTTCTGCCTTACAGAAAACACCCAAGAATAAGTATTCATGCTAACTCTACTTATAAATTTCCTTGTCATAAAACATTTTTCTCCATATTTGACCTAAAACATTTAATTTATTCCTTGAACAGAAGTAAGAGATCAACTATGTAATACAACAAGTGTGCATTCAAGAACCCAGCCAACCCTTGGCTACCCAATTCAAAAGAAAGATGCAAATAACAATGGAGACAACTAACAGAAACACTTGCATACAACATTACTCATATATTGCAACCTGAAACTAATAGATAGCTTATGAAAATGACATTCAACACATAAGATTCAAACTTACAACAGAGATAAGGCAACTGTCAGAGCCAGAGTTTCATTCCACTGCTCAAAATATCAAATCTTCCAGCCCCTTTTACAATGAGGAACAACATGTTCATATAAGCACAAGAACATGTTGCCCTAAAATTTACTACACTCTGGAAGTAAGTGAGATTTTTTTTATTTACAATTAGCTACCAATGAGCCTAGGGAGAATATTAAAATAAACAAAAAAGAGGAGAAAACAAAATACAATATAAAATTATTCTAATTTATTCTTCCTTTTTTGACTTTTCACATTTTCACTTTGCAATTGTTGTGCATCCTCATTTCGTACCATTGCAACCGCTTGACCGGAGACCCCTGACTTCCCCACGATGCTGTGAAATGGAAACCTGAGACATCTCCTTTGGTTCTTCCTTGATGGAAACCATCCTCTGAGGTGATAAAGAACAAATTTCAATAGTTACCAGTCTAAATTTTTCCCAATCTAATTTTTCTGGGTCGTTTTTGATAGTGGAGGGGCGTTTTTTTCCTTCTGATAGCCAAAAACCATTGCAAATGTGCTTAAAATCCTTGCCAATGCATTAGGAATGATCATAGAAAGATTTTGCAGCCTGGAACAACATTTTTTGGCCCTAAAATACCTCCAAAATTTTGCCTGAAGAGAAAAAACGTGATCAGTCATTTCAAACTGCAACTAAATCCACCTGAGCCTACTCGAAATTAGTCAAAATCACCTCTAATTGCAAAGGAAATGCTTGTATTTACCTTGCAGAGGAATTAGCAAACCTAAAAAATGCCCTGTGATGGGCATTTCGCACCATCACAGGGGTCTGAGGAAGGCAGGGAGAGTGTAGTGCGATTGTGCGAAATGCACCAAAATGCCTTTATTTTCTTTTATAAACTTATATCTAAAGTTATAACAATGTATTTTATGACATTTGCCTTTTAATATTTGTCATTCAAACTATTAAAATGCTGATTAATATTTCCTTTTAATAATTGCATTGTTGGACTTTAGACTTTGGTAAATTTTTAATTTCTCCTGTCGAGCAGATGGCATTTTTCTTTGTAGGCAAACCGGGTACCCAATGCCTGCAAAAATTTGTGCATGGGCATCATTAATTATGTCAAGCAAACCCATTTCCTTAGAATCTGCATCATCAACTGAATTCAGTGACCTGCTTTGTAAACTGGCATGTCGGATGAGTTTGCCACAACTGAGATGCATTAAAATAATGCATCATATGGTCTCTAATTTTGATGAAATTAGAACTGGAGATGTTTGAGACCAAATCAAGAAATGGGTCGCCCTCAGATTTGCAAGATTTGCAACTTTCTAGAACACCAAATCTAGCCCGGCTGCAAAGAGAAAATAATTAAATACCCCATCAAAACTCATCCTAGGAGCACAAAACTAAACAAGCATGCTACCATATGCACCCAAAACATTCCACCAACTGGATTGCAATATGGTCCCTGAGTTAAAAATTTTTAATTGGCGAAGGTGGCCTCCGAGGTAGATTGGGTAGCATGTCGACATAGCATTTGTCAACACCTAGAAAGAGTATAAAACACTTCAAATTCACAAAATTTGAAGGTGTCAATAGTGGCTCTAATTGGGGATGTATGCCCCCTGTGGGTATAGCAAAAATCTATATCTCTGGTGAGCAGACCAGGTGTCTACTCCATTGGGCTCCTTAACCACTGTATGCTTCATTTTGTCAATTAGACTTTTAACTTTATTTGGTGGCCCCCGGGCCACCAAAACTAGAGAACCAATACTTTCCCCTATCAAACATAGGTTCTCCAAAGGATTTGATCTCCTTTAATGCATAGCCACACCAATCAAACCAAAACAACAATGAAGATACGATGCATGCATGCACATGCACACAATTGTTGCTCCAAACACCTGGCTGAAAATAAAAAATATGACCCTCAATACATGGCAGCTGTGAAAACGTATAATTTGTTGCACATTCAAAACCATCCTTTACACATGACAGATCCAATCTATCATACACATCACACCATGGGATATTAGAGCGTCTGATTCTTTGCACTGGCTTGGTGTCATGATTACATGAAAGGGCAGATTTGGTCTTAATATGTTGGTCTGATTTCAAGGTGGATTTCAGCAAGGCAATCTGATTTTCAATTTTGTTCTGCTCTTCAATTAGTCTATTTTTTTCTTGGATATGCTCACTTTCTCCAATGAGTTCATTAATGTCATTCATTAAGGCTAAATGATGGGGCATGGAGGGATGAGACAATGAACAATCAAACTCATAAGAAGGATCAGCAACATATAGATTACAAGTTTCTTCATCTTCATAATAGATAGGGTCTGAAATATAACTTAATTCATAGGAATAAGATGCCCCATGACTGCTGCTACAAGACACAGTTCCATATATATCCTGATCACAAACACTTTCATCACTGTAAGACACGCTATCACCCTCCTCAACCATCAGTAAGACAACCTTTTCATCATTACTGATACCACTAAATACTTCTTCATTTTCATTTCTTTGCACAACATCCTCTATATGATTCAAGTGAAAAAATACACCGTTTTCATGCACAAGATCAATTGCTGAGTTGAAACATTTATCCTCAATGCTGACCATGGGTACCTTATATTGACTTTTTTCAAGCTCCTCACACTCATCATCATTTGCAAAAAGAGGGTTAATTTTGTACCAATGAGGATCATGACTTACTATGTCTAATGCATCTAAAGGCTCATCATAAAGGAGATTCACTCTTATTACAAAGGTCTCTGCTTCTTCTACATGACAGTCTGCCCCTTCTTCAGCATTACCAAATCTAGAATCAAGAGAAGAACATACATGATCTATGAACTAATCATGGACTTCACCTTCATCATCCGATTGCCTTACATACAAAAATTTTGCTACATCAATGCACTTTGAAACTGCATGATCTGTATCACTTCCCAGCTCTCTGATGCTTCCTAATGAAATTGATATTGAATTCTGATCTATATGATCACAACTGTGCACAACTAAATCATTTAAGCATGAACATTCCTTGTTAAGAACTGGCATATCAATGTCACTTTCACACATTGTGAATTCTTCCAACTCAACTTCATCCAAATTGTCATGAGCGGCAATATAATGATCATCATGATTAATCTTAGGAGATAAAGGTATATGAGAAAACTTAGTAATTTCATTATCGCTATATGAATCACTTCTCCCATTATCATCCACACCATTGAAAAATTCATCTGATGGATATACTTCTAAATTGTTTTCATCATGCAGCTGTATATAGTTTTCTGATTTACTTTTAGTGTCTAAGAATACCTTTGTCTCCTCTCCAATTATATTTATGTGAGGTTCTGGCTGGTTCATTACTATTATTTCATCATTCCTTACATAATCACTCTTGATTTTGTCAATAATTCCAATCCATTCACATACCTAATCAAGGCTTTGAGGCTTAAACTTCTTTGGCAATGAACTCAAACCTGATTCATATATTTCAATAAACAAGTCAATGCATGTATCTTCCTCAGGCTTGCAACTATCAGGAATTTGCAAGAGGACATCCAAGAATCTAGCAAACAAAGAGTATGTTGACTCTCCCGTGAGTCTCCTTATGTCAAACAAAGCTGAACATACACCATAGGGTCATCATTGTATGCAACTTGCTAACAATTTGTTCGGGGCTCTACATGATCAGCATTATGGACTGATGCACAAACTAGGACAGTAGGGGTGTAAGTGCTTTAACACTCATTTTCAAAACTTGAATTACACCTTTCATCAACATTGGGGGCCTTAGGACAACAAACATTTGCAAAGAAATAACCCTTGTGTATTCCATACCTCTAGTTGTTTTCAATGTCCATAGCAATCTGATATGCCTGATGAAGCGTTGCAAGCTCCTTACTTCTCAATATGTAGCTCATTTTCTTGTTAAATGCACCCAAATAAATGAGTAAAGCTAAAGCATCATTAGGTCTAATTTTTTCAAGAATTATTCTCAATGCCTTTATGAATCTAAGGTTAAAGGCTGGAATTAATTCATCTTTTTTAATATGGATATCCATGAAATCACTGATAACTAAAAACTCAGATATTCTTTCACCAAACTGCTCCATGAATGCTGCCATAAATTCACTCCAAGAATAGATAGAGCATACTGGTAAATAATGTGAAGGTGTGAAATTTTGATAGTTGATTTTTGATAGTTTGTGTGTATCCTCCTTTCACCCTAATACATTCAAGGACTTTGGGTTGAGTGGCAAGGCACTATCAGACCCTTGGTCACTTTGGAATGTAGGGAAACTTGGATTTGTGTGATTTGATTGCCAATTATGCTTACTTATGCTTAATTTTACCTTAAAACCCTAATTATGCAATTACAAAAGCAAATAGACAAATTACTGAAAATGCTGCGACATGAAGATGTAAAATGACAGATAAATGAGCACCTATTTTCAAAGTTTGGGAAGCGAAACAGTCAGGGACTAATGAGCGGGTGCCCAAGTCCAATGCCTAGGTTTTTGTCAGGATCTGGAAGCTTGATCTACAACCTGTTCCTGTTGTATTAGAGATTTTACCGTCACGGAATTCAGAGGACTAAAGAGAGGGCACCCAAGTCCAAGGTGCTATTTTCAACTCTGATCTATAAATCTGACACTCTGTAATACTCTCCTGCAAACTCCACTTTTCATGTATCTTCAACCTATAACCTACAATCATAGAAACTTTGTGAGGGGGTTGTGGTGTTTAGAGGCTTGCCTCAATCAAGTCCTGAAGAGACATTCAAGAAGAACATCATTGTCAGTTAGAGAGTGCATGCCCTTGGGAGGCAGAGGCAAAAACCAAATGATAAATACTCAAAAACACAAATGATATCACCTTGTAGTGAAGATATCATAGAAGGAAGAAGCTCTTCATGCCATGAGGAGATGATTGCTCAAATCTATAGATACAAACACATAGACAACACAAACCTACTCTTGCTATACAATGAATGCCTTGAATCACCTTTAGAATGCCAAAAGATCACAATTTCTTCCTAGTAATAATCTAGTTTACAAATGAATGCCTAAAGATGCTTATATATGCAACTACAAACACTCCCGCCAAGAATTTCATAATTCAAACTTACCGTGTCGGCATAGGACATAATTAATGGTCACAAGCCAACAATCAAATTTTGGGACTGACCCAAGATAGGGTAGGACTAGGGCGCAGGCGCCCAAGTCCCCCCCCTATTTTGGTTAGGGTTAGGTTCAATGGATCCCCCTAGGTCCCATTTGTTATGAAACTTAGGGATCATTTCATCGGGATGTCAAAATATGATGCAAAATGTCCTAAATGCAGATAAAAGACCTAGGAGCTAAACCTTAAGAGGAAAAAGCCCCCAAGGGGACATTTTCCAATGTTACATTGAGCCCCCACTTTAATGTATGTATAAACACAAGGCCAATACATGCATTAAAGTACGGTCAACAAACACAACAAACACACCAAGCACGGAGAAGACACACCAGACACAAAGAAGACAGTAACAGGCACGTAAAACATGGAGAAGACAATTACAGTCATGCAAAACATGGAGAATACAGAAAATGTATGGAAGACAGTTAATGCATAGAAGACTGGAATAATTTTTTTTCTTTTCTTTTTCTCATATATATGAAATGCAGATGCAAGTATAGAAAAGTAAACACACCTCCCATAATGCACGAAGCACTCATCACACTGGTCTTTAAACTACATATATGGGGCAACACACATGCAAGACACACCAAACCTACCAAAATGCAGGAAGCACTCATCACACTGGTCTTTAGACCGCATATGGGGCAATAGACACGCCAAACAAAGCAAGCACGCCAAACACACACACTTTAAAGACATGGAGAAAACACAGCAGACAAGTGGAGTGTCCCTATTTCTAGGTTCATCACCATCTCAGGCACATTACAGACACACATCGACAATTGCGCTTCGCCACAACAATCGTCGAAGACACGCTTAAGGGTTGAGTTAGTGACAGAACCGCTCCCTGCCTCCTGATGAGTACTTTTTGAAAATGATAGGATGGGTACTCTCTGCAAGAGATACACCACCCCCACCTCTGCAGAGGGCTTACAAAGATTGATAGATTAATTGATTGATTGTAAACAAACTTAGAGTGCAAGAGGGACTCATCGCCACCAGTCTTTAAACTATACCTAAGGACAAGCACATTGCTAACATCTACAATAGATAGCTTACCTTATATATGCCCCCACCTTAAGATGGTTGATATCATGCATCGATATTAAGCACATTAAGGTAGGACGAAAACACACAAGGAAACCACAGACTTTCACAAAGCCCATGCCCCTCAGAGATGACATGTACTTTATGATCACCAAATGTACCCACAAACACATCCCTGCAAGAAACATGTTAGTGTCTACATAATCATGATAAACAACAACATCAATGCATATAATTAAACACACAAAGAACCAAGGTTATACTATGAATTCAGAGATCGAGGATAACCGTGGGGCTATATCCTGAAAATCTCTGAAACGAGTACCACCAAGGTGAGATTCAAAGACAATCAAAGTGCACGGAGCAGCAGTATTGTTATAGTTTGTAAGTGAGATAAAAACATCATCAAAATCACTACGCAGAAAGCATGAGTGCTTCTACTAGCCAAGTATCAGATAATATATTACAACCCCATGTCATATTAGGAACTAAGTCCAATTTTTTATTTCTCGCTAAAGGGACGCTAGGTCTGGATCAGTATAAATGTTTTTCATCATCCGCCCGCTAGATAGAAACACTAGAGGAAGGGAAACAATAAATAAGAGAGGAACAACAAGTGTCTTAGGGACAGTCACGTAGGAGGGTGCCCCCATTTCACCAACCACAATGCTATGTCTGTAAGACACAACACACAATGATGAAATTAGAGAGAGAGGCAATATAGAAGAATTATGATACGAATAGAAGAAGGTCACAGCAGAGGCGGTCTCCTAGTACCCTGGACCTTACAAGAGAATCAGGGGTCATCCTAAGAGGCCTAAACATCACATCATAGGGGAAGCACATCAGGAAAGAGACAAAGGGTTAGAAATACTTACCTGTAGGGTCTTTGCACTAAGTCTTGTCATCAAGAAAATCATTGCCATCTTCGTACTCCTGAATGTTAGAGGAAAGTGGGACATAAGGTACCAAATCCCAATTCTCGTCTTTGTCTTTAGATTGTTAATTCTTAGGATCATATTTATTTGGTTCAATGTTTTCTTGTTGAGATGCAAGGTTTATGGCATAAGTTTGTCTTCTTCTCCTTCTTTCTCTTTCTTTTCTATTTCTTTCTCTATTACCACTTATCTCTTGTAATAAAAGGCTTTGCTCTTTCATGGGTTTTTACATTTTAAAAGAGGAAGCATGGGGATCAAATCTCATTTGTCTAGGTGGAATTCTTTATTGTCGACAATTACCTCTCGATCCTTATAAGGATTGCAGGGGAGGAACCTCAGCATAGCGACCTTGTCCTTTCGGTCTAGGGTTCTCTTCAAATGAAGGTTTCTTGTCTTTTGTTATTTCTTGCATAGAAGGACCGGCCATTGGATTTAATAGTTTCGCTTTGTAATTTCTATAGCTCAATAAGTTAAAGTCTATTCACAGCTCTAGTTCCTTTTTAGATTTGTCCCAAAAGTAATCTAGTGTGAAATGTTGTTGTGCAATCAAAGGCTTATACGTATTTCAATGAATAGCATGCACTTGTCTGTTCAAAGGAAATTTTAGACAATTGTGAATTGTTGAAGGGACAACTTTCATAGCCTTTAACCAAGGGTGTCCCAATTTTATGCCAAAGAGATCAGAAATAGGGACAACATCAAACCATTGTTCTACATGTTTCTCAAATACTATGACCAACAATGACATCTTCCCAGAAGTGTTTATAAAAGTTCCCTTATGTGTTTTAATCATCATGTCCGTAGGGTCATAAGATCCTTGCAATAATTGATGTGCAAAGAGGAACTCTTCCATGGCAACATTAGTCATGCAATTAGGATAAATAAGTGTTCCATCTACAGGGTTTCCCATTATTTTCACAGTGATGTAAAGAGGTCCTTCAGTGTCTCTGATTGTTCTATCATGAGGTGTAAACATAATTTCAAGTTCAAGGACCTTTCTCTTCATGTAAGGCCTAGGAGGTAACCTATTGTTGTTGTTGTGATTAGAGGTCATGTGTTTAAGTTTTCAAATCAATTTAATATCATATTTTAAAAGCTTTTCTAAATTTATGCAAAAGATAAGTGCAAAGTTATATGCAAAAATGACTTAAAATGCTTGATTTTTTTTGTACTTTTTCAATGCAAATATATGAAAGAAAAGGTGTTGTAAGGATTTTGATCATGGGAAGAAAATAATATGTCCAATATCAGTCCAATACAGCAATAATATCCTTTACAACACACTTTTGATACAAATCTAAGCTGATGATAAGTCAAAACCTAGTGAAAATGCCCTAAAATATGCAATTTTTCACAGTTTTTCAATCCCAAGACCTAATAAAAGAGGTGTTGTAAGGAATTTTATGATGTTCAGAAAATAATAGAAATTATATCAATCACCTAGAATCACAAAATCATTTACAACACGCTTGAGGTGCAAAATAGGTCAAACCCTAGGGCAAATATAGCAAAAATGTGCAATTTTTCACCAAATTTTCAATACAAGAGGCCAATAAAAATGTGTTGTAACAAATTTCAGGAGAGTTAGAAGATAATAACCCTAATAACATAAAATTAATGCAAAATATTATTTACAACACGTATATAGTCCAAATTTAGAGAGTCGATAAGGCCGAATCTAGTGAAAATCAATGTTTTTCAAGCCCTAGGTTTGACA
Organism: Cunninghamia lanceolata; assembly: GCA_027924645.1. NCBI lineage: Eukaryota > Viridiplantae > Streptophyta > Pinopsida > Cupressales > Cupressaceae > Cunninghamia > Cunninghamia lanceolata. The sequence goes on along the minus strand of BSBN01001565.1, from coordinate 129,438 downwards.
TCTTGATGTAAAATACTATATGAATGTCTTGAAATCTGATTTATGATGAAAATTAAATGCACTCAGCTATGAAAATGATTTCCAATCCCTACAATGCAAAATGTAAGTGCAAATCTAATGAAAAATCAATGAAAATGCTATTTTTTGTTGAAATTTTCTATGTAAAAATGGAAATTTTTGAGATCTAAATGCAAATTTACACTAAAATGAAACACTACAGACAAATGAAAATTTGAATGAGTGCTTAAGATCAGTATAAAAATATGAAACAAGATTTTACCTACAAACCCTAGTTTTTGAAATTACTAGGTTATATGCAAAATTCACAATTTTCAACAAAACCCTAGCAATTTTATGATGAAAATGCAATGCAAGCTATTGATTTTTTGTAACTTTCTACAATTTAACTTAGATCTAATGTAAAAATTAGAAATTTGATGAAATTCAAATTAATTAATGTAAAATAGAAACCCTAGAATACAATTTTTTTCCAACTTTTCTAATTTTGTAAATGTTTTGTAAGTTTTCCAATGCAATAAGATGAATGATGGTATGAATGAATGAAATCAATGCAAATCTGAAGCAAAACATTTGGCAAGGTGCAAACAAGTCCAACAACATGGGTTCACTAAAATGTAAAGGTGTGAAATTTAGATAGTTGATTTTTGATAGTTTGTGTGTATCCTCCTTTCACCCTAATACATTCAAGGACTTTGGGTCGAGTGGCAAAGCACTATCAAACCCTTGGTCACTTAAGAATGTAGGGAAAATTAGATTTGTGTGATTTGATTTCCAGTTATGCTTACTTATGCTCAATTTTATCTTAAAACCCTAATTATGCAATTACGGAAGAAAACTGACAAATTACAAAAAATGCTGCGACAGGAAGATGTAAAATGATAGATAAATGAGCACCTGTTTTCAAAGTTTGGGAAGTGGAACAATCGGGGACTAATAAGCGGGTGCCCAAGTCCAATGCCTAGGTTTTTGTCAGGATCTGGAAGCTTGATCTGTAACCTATTCCTGTTGTATCAGATATTTTCCCGTCACAGAATCCAAAGGACTAAAGAGCGGGCACCCAAGTCTAAGGTGTTATTTTCAACTCTAATCTAAAAGTTCAACACTTTGTAATACCCTCCTGCAACTCCACTTTTCCTATATCTTCAATCTATAACATGCAATCACAAAAACTTTGGGAGGGGGTTGTAGTGTTTAGAAGTGATGCGGGAGCATCCAAGGGGTCACCTTGGAAAAGAGACCCAGGAAGGGTACGGAGAGATGATCATAGAAATATAGGGGTAAAATGTCCTAAGGGGCCTGATAAGGACCCTAGGACCAAAACGAATGTAATAAATACCTAGGTAGTTTAATTTTGTTTTACAGTTAATTTTGGTGTGATGTGTTTCCTAAGGTCCAAGCGACCAAGAATGTGATGAGCTGGCAAGAAATGGAATGTAACTGTGAGGTGAGCAGTTACAGAACGGTTGGCATTCCCACCACTGCAACCGCCACCCATTGAGAATATGTTTTAAGCGTCTTTTGTGAGAGGGAGGTGTGTAAGTAGAGGAACAATCTTATTTCAGGTTGAAGAAATAAAAATTTCCTTTTGACAGTGAGTTTTACTTCCAGTTCTGTAATCTTCTGCATATCTTCTGACTAGCATCGAAGTAGCTATTTTCTTTTTGCTTCTGAGTGTAACAATGCCAGAATGGACGCATCCATGGATGTAAGAATCTAGTTCTCATGGAGTGGTCCACAATAATTTGTACCATATTGGACTAATTCTAACTGTACAGAGTGGAAATGAAGCAGTGAGGTGATCACCAGATGGAATGTGGACTTTGAGCCACGAGGAGAGATTGGTGCAGAACGGAGTCGAGGAGGAAGAACTGTGTGGAAGATTTGTTTGCAGGCGAGCGTCGAATTTGTGGTGAACTTGAGTGGGAAGGAGAACGTGCTTCGGTGTATCAATGAAGGCAGTTCGAAGAGTCATCAGAGCGACCGAATGTGTCGGTAAGAGAATCTCTGAGTTAATCGATAAGTATTGTTTTGCTGATAGTGTCTATTGAACCATCGGGTTGAACCGGTTCAATGGTTCAATGGTTTCATTTGGTTCATTGGTTCAACGATACACAAAAGGTTCAAGCGGAAGGTTCAACCACAAGGTTCAAGTGGAAGGTTCAACCAAACTGTTCGAGTGAACGGTTCAACCGCAAGGTTCAAGTGGAAGGTTCAACCGCAAGGTTCAAGCGGAAGGTTCAACTGCAAGGTTCAAGCGAAAGGTTCAACTGCAAGGTTCAAGCGGAAGGTTCAACTGAACTATTCAAGTTAATGGTTCAACAAGTTCACGGGTTCAATGGTTCAATGAACTCGTAGGTTCATTTGGTTTAAGAGGTTCAATTGGTTCAACCACTACGGTGGTTCAATATATTTTGTGTTGCTGATTTATGTTTCCGCAGCGCGCTCCTTATCAAATTGGTAACGGATAGGGGTTTTTCGGGGGTATGATGGAAGGGTCTAGCTGATACAGGCTGAAACCGCCATTTTGGGTGGTAGTGGAATTTCCTCCGCATCAAGAAGCTTGCCTCAGTCAATCCCTGAAGAGACATTCAAAAAGAACACCGTTGTCAGATAGAGAGTGCGTGCCCTTGGGAGGCAGTGGCAAAAACCAAATGATAAATGCTCAAAAACATAAATGATATCACCTTGTAGTGAAGATATCATGGAAGGAAGAAGCTCTTCATGCCATGAGGAGATGATTGCTCAAATCTGCAAATACAAACACATAGACAACACAAATCTTCTCTTGCTACACAATGAATGCCTTGAATCACCTTTAGAATGCTAAAAGATCACAATTTCTTCCTAGTAATAATCTAGTTTACAAATGAATGCCTAAACATGCTTATATATGCAACTATAAACACTCCTGCCAAGAATTTCATAATTCAAACTTATCGTGTCGGCATAGGACCTAATTAATGGTCACAAGCCGACACTCAAAATTTGGGACTGACCCAAAATAGGGCAGGACTAGGGCACGGCTGCCCAAGTCCTCCCCCCCCGGCCTATTTTGGTCAGGGTTAGGTTCAAGGGATCCCCCCTAGGTCCCATTTGTCATGAAACTTAGGGATCATTTCATCGGGATGTCAAAATATGATGCAAGATGTCCTAAATGCAGATAAAAGACCTAGGAGCTAAACCTTAATACGGAAAAGCCCCCAAGGGGACATTTTCTGATGTTACAAATAAGAAAACTAATCTCTGGCATCTCCCTTTAGAGATTGAACAAATAGCCTCATGACAACATGCTCATGATCTACCTCATAGTCATCCATTAGATCATTAAACTGTTGCAAATGTTTTTCTGTTGATTCACTCTTCATACCATTGAATTTAGATAAATATTTTTTGATTTCACTAGGGACAACATTTGGGTAACCATTAGTGCCACTAAAATTGATGGGTCTATATCTGTCAGTACTGAAATTTTTTTTATTACATGGCTGAGACTGATTATTATACATTGTTGCATTTGACACCATGCTAGGATGAATGAAATACATATTCATATGCTTTCACAAGTGTCACACTTCAACCAAGCATTCACTCATTTACAACCCAAACTCAAGCATTTCCTAATATTTAACCTTGTTATCATTATGCTTAATACATCTTCTCTATGAATCATTTCAACAATTATGCATACTACATTATAATATATGGGCTGAAATTTACACATAAGAGTATGCAAACCTATTTCCACCATTTCTCTTTTAACCAGTGCTAACTTCACCTAATAGGGAATCATTTAAAACACATACACCATGGTTTTCACATAAGCTCTTTTTTTTTTTTTTGAAAACCAAAATAGAAATACCTGGACAACTGCAGCAGCTGCTAATTTTTCCTTTTGGCTGAGAAATATGTAGATCTGAAACTTCTTGGTATTCTTTCTCAAGTTCTTTGTACACAGAGTCACCACCTCTCTTGTAGAGGAATGAGTCTTATGAAGCTAAAAACTCCTTACAGCCTATCTTTCATTATGGGTTCTCCTTAATAGTAGAGTCACATGAAACCTCTTCAAAATATGCTACAACCAAACTTGTCTAGGTCTGAAACCCTCTTAAAATATGAAACAAATATCTAGGTTCCTCAATTTTCTAGACTCTTTTCATGGATATGGCACTATTCCCCAGTAGAGTCACTAGTTTTGTTGGGTCCCAAATCAGTAAACAGTAAACCCTCAAGGTTTGCCACTTCTTATGATTAGTTTTACTGTAGGACTTGGCCAACAAAGATGGGAGATTGTTTGCACTTGTCTCCCCTGCACTTCAGGTTCTGCCGCACCTAGGGGGTATCCCTCACTACAATAAACAAATTTATCCTTGACCAATTCAGGTAGAATGCTCTCATGTACGGATAACTATTTGTAAGATAAACCCTAGACTGGCAACATTTTTAGACTATCTCCTTAGGTTAAATCTGAGAGCATGCAGCACCTAGACCGTACTCCTAAAAACCTAAAAGATTGAGATTTTGTAATGATTTTACTTTATATGTTCTGGTTGCAAGACTAGGATTTGAACCATGAAATCCCCCTAACCCAAGACTCGTGCCTATCCTAGGGTACCTAGTCAAATCCTAACATGGAGAGCATTTTCAAACACCTGCATAAACATATAGTTTCAGAGGATTCACTTGTTTTTGCCTTACAGAAAACACCCAAGAATATGTATTCATGCTAACTCTACTTATAAATATCCCTGTCATAAAATAGTTAATCTATTCCTTGAACAAAAGTAAGAGATCAAATATGCAATACAACAAGTGTGCATTCAAGAACTCAGACAACCCTTGGCTACCTAGTTCAAAAGAAAGATGCAAATAACAATGGAGATAGCTAACAAAACCACATGCATACAACATTACTCATGTATTGCAACCTAAAACTGATAGACAGCATATGAAAATGGCATTCAACACATAAGATTCAAACTTACAATAGAGATAAGGCAACCGTCAGAGCCAGAGTTTCATTCCACTACTCAAAATATCTAATTTTCTAGACCCCTTTACAATGAGGAATAGCATGTTCATATAAGCACAAGAACATATTGCCCTAAAATTTAATACACTCTGGAAGTAGGTGAGATTTTTTTATTTACAATTAGCTGCCAATGTGTTGGTGCCTGCATGAGCAGTTAGTTTTCAAGCATATAAACATGCAGGCACCCTCCCAAAAAATCCAAAAAAAAAGGTTCTAAGTCCATGGACCTCCTCAGCATTTTTCAACTGCAGCATCATATTTTCTTCGAGGAGGAGGTCATCATCATCATATTTCCAATCATTACCCTATTGTTTCTCGCAGGGGTCATCATCATATTTTCTGTCAGCCTAATCTTTCACTCTGGAGTGATATCTTAACATCGGGTGATCTTACTTAAGATCATCCTGATGATTTGCTGCAAGGTTCTAAGTATGACCTGATATTCATCGGGGTCATCATATTTAAACATCGAGTGATCTTTGTTAAGATCATCCTGATGTTGTTTTATCACTTCATCATATTTTCTATCAGCCTGATCTTTCGCTCTGGGGTGATATCTTAACATCGGGTGATCTTACTTAAGATCATCCTGATGATGTTGCTGCAAGGTTCTAAGTATGACCCGATATTCATCGGGGTCATCATATTTAAACATCGAGTGATCTTTGTTAAGATCATCCTGATGTTGTTTTATCACTTCATGTTCATTATTTTCTCACCCTGATGATGCTGACGTCATTCTTATGTCAGGGTGATATCCACTTTTCTACCTGTCTGCATCATGATATTTCTGAAAGGGGGTGATATTTTCATATCTAAATATCACCCTAATATATGAATATGGTGGTGATGTCATCAGGATCCGGGGGGGTCATATTTCTAACACTAGTCATCTTGTGGAGATCCCCCGATATTTGCAACTATGACGATGACATCATCTAGATATGAGGAGGTGCGTGAGGCAGATATGCTGATGATGTCAGCAGGATATGACGGTGACGTCATCAGGATGTTCATCGGCCAGACATTTGGTATCGGCTAAGCAGGAGGATCTTCCTCCGATGCATCAGGTTGATGTTTCACATGAAGGTAAGGTTATCATGCAGATGATGGTGCTGACATCAGGGTGATATTGAGTATCCAGATATCATGCTGCAGATGATGATGATGAAGGTCTTATACTAGGTGCCATCGGGAGCAAAATCACCGACATCATATATGCTCACGACCTAGTATATAAGGTGATGAGGAGGTTGCCGCGGGGTGCATATGGGATAATTGGATCCTGCATGATTTGAAATATCAGGACGATACATTTTGGTGGGAAAGGTTTGCGATGCACAGTATGATGTTTTTTCCAAGGCCGCGAGTTGGTGTGCCATTAATGGCAGTTGTTGCAGGGTATGGGCGATGGCGTGGACGGATCTAGTACCCAACTGAAGATGTGAATCCCCAGGCAACGGTGCAAGGCTCGAGGTCTCTTCCTATCTCCTCCCCTACCTGCTGCATTCAATGCGATGAGCGGCATTTTCTTAATGTATTGTATCTGGCAAATTTTGAGTTTGCCTGGTGGTTAAGGCTAAGCACCTCCTTGTTGTATAAGTAGGGTTGTGTTGTTCATTTAAGGTTGTTGAAGGCCTGAGGCATTTTTGTGTAAATAATGAAGAATAGGGCATGATCCTGGTTGTTCTATCCCATTTTGGAGTTTATGACTTGCAACATGAATGTATTTTGCACATATGTTCAGTTTCATGTTGATTTATATGAAAAATGCTTATTGCATGTGTCTATCTGCTTGTCTCCATTTGCTGCATGTCATCCTTCTTTTGAATCTGGTTGCTAAGGGTTTCATAGATTCTAGGGTTTAAATATCTATACTGTATGCTTGATCTGTAACTTCCATTCAAGGAGTGGATTAAACTGTTTTAGGTCAATGTATGGAGAAGGTTGTATGTCTACAAGGATATCTGTAAGTAGAGGCAGTTAGATACCCACTCTTGGGTGATGTTTGTAAGGCAAGCAGCAAGTCCAACTCCCTAAAACTTGAGTGAAAGTTGCAAACCATCTGTTGTATATGTCTAGTTGACTCCTTGCCCAATGGATAGGCACCAGTCTACTCTTGGGTTAGTAGTTATGAGCCAAAACCCCTTGTCTTGCATCCAGGACATTATGTCCACCCATTTCATCTCCTCCACTTGTTAGTTGTAGGAGTAGGATTAGGAACCCCCCGCATGCTCTCATACCCACTAGATAATATGTCCAAGAATGTTGCCAACCTTGTGATCTATTATGCAGATCTTGGTCCAGACATGAGAGTATTATGCCTGATGCTGTCAAGCTAAATCTTCATATCATTGAGCTAGTCAAGGTTACATCTTGAGTTATAGGGATACCCCCCTTGGTGCGGCAGAACCAGAAGTGAAGGGGAAGCAGCTCACAAAACCTCCTGTATTAGTTGGCTGAATCTACCTGTGCATTAGAACTGGCAAACCTTCATGCTAATTCAGAAGAAAAACCAACACAATGAGCCTGGGGAGAATATTAACATATACAAAAAAGAGGAGAAAACAAAATACAATATAAATTGATTTTAATTTATTCTCCCTTTTTTGACTTTTCACATTTTCACTTTGCAATTGTTGTGCATCCTCATTTTGCATCATCGCAGTCGCTTGACCGGAGACCCCTGACTCCCTCGCGATGCTGCGAAATGGAAGTTTGAGACCTCTCCTTTGGTTCTTCCCTAATGGTAACCATCCTTTGAGGTGATAAAGAACAAATTTCAATAGTTACCAGTCCAAATTTTGCCCAATCTAATTTTTCTGGGTCATTTTTGACAATGGAGGGGCATTTTTTGTCCTTCTGGTAGCCAAAAACCATTGTAAATGTGCTTAAAATCCTTGCCAATGCATTAGGAATGATCATAGGAAGATTTTGCAGCCTAGAACAACATTTGTTGGCCCTAAAATACCTCCAAAAATTTGCTTGAAGAGAAAAAACGTGATCAGCCATTTCAAACTGCAACTAAATCCACTTGAGCCTGCTCGAAATCAGTCAAAATTACCTCCAATGGTGAAGGAAATGCCTATATTTACCTTGCAAAGGAATTAGCAGACCTAAAAATGCCCTGTGACGGGCATTTCGCACCATCGCAGGGGTCTGAGGAAGGCAGGGAGAGTGTGGTGTGATGGTGCGAAATGCACCAAAATACCTTTATTTTATTTTATAAACTTATATCTAAAGTTATAACAATGTATTTTATGACATTTGCCTTTTAATATTTGCAATTCAAACTATTAAAATGTTGATTAATATTTCCTTTTAATAATTGCATCTTTGGACTTTAGACTTTGGCAAATTTTTAATTTCTCCTGCCAGGCAGATGGCATTTTTTCTCAATGACCACAAAATTTGTGCAAGGGTATCATTAATTATTTCAAGCAAACCCATTTCCTCAGAATCCGCATCACTGACTGAATTTAGGGACATGCTTTGTAAACTAGCCCAGTGGATGAGTTCGCCACAACTGAGATGCATTAAAATAATGCACCATATGGTCTCTAATTTTGATGAAATTGGAACTAGAGATGTTTGAGACCAAATCGATAAATGGGTCACTCTCACATTTACGAGATTTGCAACTTTCTAGAACACCAAATCTAGCCCGGTCGCAGTCAGAAAATAATTAAATACCCCATCAAAACTCGTCCTAGGAGCACGAAACTAATTAGGCATGCTACCATATACACCAAAAAATATTCCACCAACTAGATTTGCAATATAACCCCTAAGTTGAAATTTTTCAATAGGCGAAGGTGGCCTTTGAGGTAAATTTCGCAGCATGTCGACCTAGCATTTGTCAACACCTAGAAAGAGTATAAAACACTCCAAATTTGCAAATTTTGAAGGTGTCAATAGGGAGATACTCAAGCTTTACCTCATTCTCTGCAACTTTCTCCCTCAAGAAGTGATACTTGATTGAAATGTGATTTGTCTTTGAATGCATCACTAGATTTTTTGAAATATTTATGGCACTTGTGTTATCACAAAGAATAAGAATTGGTCCATCAAACTCAACTTAGATATCCGGGTAAGTGCAGGAAGATGGGGGGCCAAAAAGGGGTCTTAAGTGGCCACTTTTTTTCTGAAATCAGGAAATACTGGCCTTGGATGAGAAATTGAGCATAGTTACACTCAAATTTAGAGATGCAACCAAAACAATGTTCGTAGTGCTCCAAGTCTACTTTCTAAACTACTATTTTGTTTTGAAAATGGCATAGATTAAGGGGTTCAAAAGAGGGAGCCACAGAAATTGGTGTTGTTTCTGTCAAAAAAACATAACATAGCATGTTTTGTGGCTCCCTCAAAAGGTCAACTTTTTTTTGGTATTTTTAAAATCACTTCAGTGAGAAATTAGCTAATAACATGTAGTTTATGCCCAATTTTTCTGATAATTTTTTGATGAATATTTGATTTTTTACTAATTTTCAAAGTGGACACATCCTAAAAAATAGAATTTTGGTCGTGCTACCCCTATAAATTTTGAAAACTAATTGAAAATTATTTTTTTATTTTTTTAATATTTGTAGAATGAAGTCTAGTTTCTAAATATGTAATTTTTTTGAAATTTGAATGAATAGTTAATTTACAATGAAAAAAAGACCAAACAGTGGTTTTTGCCTAAAAACAGACACACAAACAAAAGAAATTAAAGATGAAAGGCTTAACATTGTTAAAATGTGAAAAAAATCACATTGTCAAATAGCTAAGAGAAAGCCTAACATTACCCAAGTGTTCGATTTGTTTGACCTTGAAACACGTGCAAATCTGAGGGTTAGCACGAACGAAATTATGTCAAATTTTGAAGAATATAGAAAAACACGTCTGTGACTGTTCATAAGGCAGTCCAAGCCTTTGGGTTAGAAATCCAAAGCAAATCCCAAGCCCAAGGCTTGGGATTCCCAAAGCAAGACATAACACGAGCGCGTTATAATGCGCTCTCTTTATAACATGCTTGCGTTATAACGCGCTCGCGTTCTGTTTTGCTTTGCATTTTTCTTTACCGCAAGTCTGTTGTTTGTCATGTTTGACATAACGCGAGCGCGTTATAACGCGCTCGCATTATGTTCCCCTTAATTTTTTTTACATTCAAGGCTATTAATCATGAGGATTAAGGGATAAGGGATAGGGTTGGAGGGTTTAGGGATAAGGGATTAGCGTTTAAGGTATAGTATCGAGCCCGTTGAGGGTCTAGGAATAGGGATAGTGTTTAGGGTTTAGGGATGAGGGATTAGAGTTGAGGGATGACATATTAGGGTTAAGGGTTTAGGGTTTAGAGTTTAGCGATAGGGTTGAGGGTCGAGGGATCAGAGTTAAGGGTTGAGGGATTAGGGTTTGACATTGAGGGTTGAGGGTTGAGGTTCAAGGGTCAAGGGTTTAGGTATAGGGTTTAGGGTCGAGGGATTAGGGTTAAAGTAGAGTGTGGAGGGTGTAAGGATTAGGGATAGGGTTGGAGGGTTTAGGGATAAGGGATTAGGGTTTAAGGTATAGTATCGAGTCTGTTGAGGGTTTAGGAATAGGGATAGCATTTAGGGTTTAGGGATGAGGGATTAGAGTTGAGGGATGATGGATTAGGGTTTAGTGATAAGGTTTAGGGTTGAGGGTTGACGGATTAGGGTTTAAGGTATAGTGTTGAGGGTTGAGGGTTTAGGATTAGGGTTTAGGGTTGACGGATTAACATTTAATGTCAAGGTTAGGGTTAGAGTGTCGAGGGTAGAGGGATTAGGGATAGGGTTTAGGGTTGAAGGTTTAAGGATTGAGGGTTGAGGCTTTAGGGATGAGGGTTTAAGGCTTAAGATATAGTGTCAAGTGTTGAGGGTGTAGGGATAGGGTTTAAGTTTTAAGGGTTAAGGGTTGAGGGATAGGGATTAGGGTTTAAGGTATAGTGTTGAGGGTTGATGGTTTAGGGATAGGGTTTAGGTTTAAGGGATTAGGGTTTAGGGTTGATGAATTAGGGTTTAATGTTGAGAGTTGAGGGTTGAGGGTTGAGGGTTGAGGGTTGAGGGTTGAGGTTGAGGGATAGGGTTAATGGTCAAGGGATTAGGGTTAAATAAGAGTGTCGAGGGTAGAGGGATTAGGGTTTAAGGTATAGTATCGAGCCTGTTGAGGGTCTAGGAATAGGGATAGAGTTTAGGGTTTAGGGATTAGGGATTAGAGTTGAGGGATGACGGATGATGGATTAGGGTTGAGGGTTGAGGGATTAGGGCATAGGGACAAGGTTTAGGGTTAGGGTTGAGGGATTAGGGTTTAAGGTATAGTGTTGAGGGTTTAGGGATAGGGTTTAGGGTTGAGGGATTAGAGTGAAGGGTTGAGGGATTAGAATTTGACATTAAGGGTTGAGGGTTTAGGGTTGAGGGTTTAAGGATAGGGTTGAGGGTCGAGGGATCAGAGTTAAGGGTTGAGGGATTAGGGTTTGATGTTGAGGGTTGAGGGTTGAGGTTTGAGGGTCAAGGGTTTAGGGATAGGGTTGAGGGTTGAGGAATTAGGGTTAAAGTAGAGTGTGGAGGGTATAAGGATTAGGGATAGGGTTGGAGGGTTTAGGGATAAGGGATTAGGGTTTAAGGTATAGTATTGAGTCTGTTGAGGGTGTAGGAATAGGGATAGAATTTAGGATTTAGGGATGAGGGATTAGAGTTCATGGATGACGGATTAGGGTTGAGGGTTGAGGGATTAGGGTTTAGGGATAATGTTTAGGGTTGAGGGCTAAGGGATTAGGGTTTAAGGTATAGTGTTAAGGGTTTAGGGATAGGGTTTAGGGTTGAGGGATTAGGATTTGACGTTGAGGGTTGAGGGTTTAGGGTTAGGGTTGAGAGATGAGGGATCAGAGTTAAGGGTTGAGGGATTAGGGTTTGACGTCGAGGGTTGAGGGTTGAGGTTCGAGGGTCAAGGGTTTAGGGATAGGGTTGAGGTTCAAGGGATTAGAGTTAAAGTAGAGTGTGGAGGGTGTAAGGATTAGGGATAGGGTTGGAGGGTTTATGGATAAGGGATTAGGGTTTAAGGTATAGTATTGAGTCTGTTGAGGGTTTAGGAATAAGGATAGCATTTAGGGTTTAGGGATGAGGGATTAGAGTTGAGTGATGATGGATTAGGGTTGAGGGTTGAGGGATTAGGGTTTAGGGATAAGGTTTAGGGTTGAGGGTTGAGGGATTAGGGTTTAAGGTATAGTGTTGAGGGTTGAGGGTTTAGGATTAGGGTTTAGGGTTGATAGATTAGCATTTAATGTCAAGGTTAGGGTTAGAGTGTCGAGGGTAGAGGGATTAGGGATAGGGTTTAGGGTTGAAGGTTTAAGGATTGAGGGTTGAGGCTTTAGGGTTGAGGGATTAGAATTTGACGTTGAGGGTTGAGGGTTTAGGGTTGAGGGTTTAGGGATAGGGTTGAGGGTCGAGGGATCAGAGTTAAGGGTTGAGGGATTAGGGTTTGATGTTGAGGGTTGAGGGTTGAGGTTCGAGGGTCAAGGGTTTAGGGATAGGGTTGAGGGTCGAGGAATTAGGGTTAAAGTAGAGTGTGGAGGGTATAAGGATTAGGGATAGGGTTGGAGGGTTTAGGGATAAGGGATTAGGGTTTAAGGTATAGTATCAAATCTTTTGAGGGTGTAGGAATAGGGATAGCATTTAGGGTTTAGGGATGAGGGATTAGAGTTGAGGGATGACGGATTAGGGTTTAGGGATTAGGGTTTAGGGATAAGGTTTAGGGTTGAGGGCTAAGGGATTAGGGTTTAAGGTATAGTGTTGAGGGTTTAGGGATAGGGTTTAGGGTTGAGGGATTAGAGTGAAGGGTTGAGGGATTAGGATTTGACATTGAGGATTGAGGGTTTAGGGTTTAGGGTTTAGGGTTAGGGTTGAGAGATGAGGGATTAGAGTTAAGGGTTGAGGGATTAGGGTTTGACGTCAAGGGTCGAGGGTTGAGGTTTGACGGTCAAGGGTTTAGGGATAGGGTTGAGGTTCAAGGGATTAGGGTTAAAGTAGAGTGTGGAGGGTGTAAGGATTAGGGATAGGGTTGGAGGTTTTAGGGATAAGGGTGTTGGCAAGAGACACTATATGGATTCATGGTTGTTGTCATTGATGGCAACAAAGGTCATCCCACATATCCGCAAGTCATGATGTGTCTCTACCGGAAGTCAGAATAAAGAAAGTTGTGGTCCGGTGAAGAAGAACAGAGCATGTGGCAAGGTCCGACAGATTGGTCCGGACCTCTCAGAGGAAGTGTCTTGGTGCAGTGCGGATTTGGGGAAGTCAAGAGGACTACCTTTAGTAGTATATTCCAAGGATTTAGCCTCCGGTGATGGACAAGGAAAAAGATATGAATGGTTAAGTACCGGATTCCTGAGAGACAGTGAAAACAGAGGAAGAACTGACTAACAGAGTATCAGACTGCTTTCCGGATGGGTTACTGTTGATGACAGAGGTTGTGAAGGCATGAATCATGTTTGGCCGACATGATTAATGATATCTACAAGTATATGCTTGATCCGCATTGCTTGGTGAGGAAGGATTCAGCTGACAGAATGAGAGTTTGTAAGAAACTAAGACTGTTCCGGATGCCGACTAGAAAGGTGATGAAACTACTTGTGCGGATATATATAGAGGATGGATTTAGTTGTGAAGTGTTGTGTGGATGTGGAGAGATATGCGAATAAGTCCAGAGAAAGAGCAGAGGTAGCAAAAAGGATCCGGTATGTGAAAGATAGCAGAACAAAGAACAGAGGAAAGATGAAGTGCAGCAGATCAGTGTACTGAGCCTAACCGGAACTGAACTCCAGCATATGCAGATGCTTCCAATCAGTTCAAGACTGTGATTATCATCACTTTGTAGACAGTGTGTCTTCTTGTAGGTAGTGGGCCTCTTGTGAGCAGTGTGCTCGGGCAGTGAGCCCTAATTGGCAAGTGCCATTTTTGTAATTTCCTATTCTTCTAACAGAGAATAATTCTTGGGTTAATCACCCCGTGGTTTTCTCCCTTAACAGGGTTTCCACGTCAAAAATACTGTGTCATGTGTTTCTTACTTCATGGTTAATGTTTTGTGTTTGATTTTATGCTGCTTCAATTAAAAGGAAAGTTCAATAAGGGAAATAATTAGGATAACTGATTCACCCCCCCCTCTCAGTTATCAACAATTGGTATCAGAGCTAAGTTCCTCCTAATAGAGCCTAACAGCTTGAGGAAGATCTGGGATTTCAAATGGATGCATATGGTTTAAGGGAGCAACTCAAGACTGCCCTTGAGGATCTTGAACAGTCAAATTCTGAAGTCAGTGAATTAAAGGAAAGACTCAAACAGGCTGATGAATTCATGAGAGAATTAAAAGACAAATTAAGTCTCTCTATGAAAAAGAGAAAGGAGCTACTTCAACAGTTGGCAAGACAAAGTGAAGAAAGCAATACAAATGAGGAATTGACTGAGCAAACCAAGTTATGTGAAAAGTTATCAAAAGAAGTCATTATGTTAAGACATGAAATGGAATCAAGAACTATAAAGTTTACTCAAGAAATTGAAGAAAAAAGAAAGGCTGAAGACAATCTAAGACAATCTCTCAAAGAAAAATCAGAAGAATGCCACCAGATGGACAGGATTATCAAGCATCTTGAATCTGATCTTGAAGATGTCAAAGATAATGAAGGAAAACTTGAGGATCAAATTGCCTCTCTCAAAAGAGACCTTCAAACAGCAAATGAATATAAAGAGAAATTCAAGATAAGTTCTGCTCAACTTGAAGTTCTTCTTGGAAGTCAAAAGAGGACAGATGATAAGTATGGCTTGGGATATGAGAAAGGAGAAAGCTCCGGATCCGGTCAGAAGAATCTTGGATCAGAAAATCCAAGGAGCAGGCCTAGAAGAGCTCCGGTAAGACAGCCAAATGCTCAAAGATATCCATTCTTCAATGGATACTGCCACAACTGCAACCACTTTGGTCACAAATCTAATCAGTGCAGGATAAGAATGAATCAGAATAATTCATCCTTCTCCGGACAGTGCTTCAACTGCAAAAGGTATGGACACAAATCCCATGAATGCAGAATTATGCAAGTAAACAAATCATTCAAAGGTAGATGCTTCACATGCAATAGAATAGGTCATATGGCTAATCAATGCAGATCAAGAGGATATCAGTCAAATATGCAAAGAGATGTTATTTGCCAAATCTGCAATAGGTCCGGTCATAATGCTAAAGTCTGCAGAAACAAGAATCAGGACAAAAGAGGTCCGGTGTATAATCAGAATCAAGACAAGGGTAAACAAAAGATGAATGCGGATGAGGTTAGGAATCAGATGAGCAAGATTTGGGTGAAGAAAAGTTCAGAGAATGTAGAGGTTGGATCCGCACCAGACTCTGGTGCTGATATTTCTTCCAGAAATTAAAAGTGAGCTCAGGCTCAGGGGGAGACTCAAAAAAATCTTGTTCCCCCAGCCAAACAAGTGGTGCCGGATGTGGCACAAGATGCGGATCAAAGGGTTTGTAGATATGAGTCTTGAGATACTTCAGTCAAGTTTTCAGAGGTCCGCATGGAGTTATGAAGAAGCTATGATCGATCAAATAAGACCTGTTCAGGGAAATGCTCCGGTATGATAAAGGATTACAAAAAGGTCCGGAAAGATCCGGAAATGCACTATCTTGTTCTGCGGATTGGACAGAGTGTTTGAGATGATCTTGTAATATGCCACCTCGATTTATTCATGATTGAAAGATCCGGATGATATCCACAGATCAGGACTAATCCGGGATACTCCAAGCTATCCAGACAAGGCAAACCGGAATGATGTAGGTGAAGCATTTATTGCAGACAGGTATTAGGGTTCGCGGAGCAATTTAAGGGATTTCTCAAAGGTCATTTGCTCATTCTGCACTCGAGAAGAAGCGAAAAGTGGAGCTCTGCAACAAGGTTCTTCAAGCACACCAAGGATCTCCTGCCGAAGCTATTGGATAAAGAAATCAATCCAACCACTCCGTGCAAACCGAAGGCGCATAAGGTATTCTCCGTTTTTCATTACCTCACTGCAAATCTTTGAAGAATGGCTACTCCAAACATAGTTAAGATCTCTGATAGACCTCGCCCCTCATTCAAGAAACATCCCTACAAATCATTGGAGGTAGACCCACTAGGAGCCTTCTCTAGTGTTCCTCACGGAGTTTTACACACCGAAGACATTAGGGTTTACATACATGCAAACATTGAGGAATTTGGGGAATTCAAATTAAGAGACCTCTATCACAAGCAGCTGATTGACAATGCCTTTGAGCTTAAACCAGAGTATAAGGATATTCAGAAGAAACAATTTGAGCAATTTATTCATTTCCCCTGTTTTGAAGAGGATGAATGGGTCCGGTATGTACTGAGCAGGATGCATGACAACTTTCTATGGCTAGATAGACCCTGCAAGATCACAAAAGAGGCAATTAGAGCAGTAACTGGCCTATACTCTTCCGGAGGAGTACCTATCCTCAAATCTGTCAAGAACAACATTGTAACTGAGGCCACCGGATCAAAATTTGACAAGAGGGCAATGACCATTGAAGATATTTCAGATCCGGATATCAAATATGCATCAATGATAATAGGATACAAGATCTATCACTCCAGCAGGGAGAATTCTGTATCCGGAACTGCAGTATACACTGCTTTTGAAATGCTAAGGAAAAATGCAGAATATGACCTCTGCGAACTACTGTTAAGCCAATTAATGGAAAATATACAAAAAATCAAGAAGGATAAGAAGAATTCCTTCAAGTATGGTACTCTTATTGTATGTCTATTCTTCTACTTCATGAATGAGCTACCCGGAACAAGTGGATGGGTATGGCAGAATGACAAACCTGTTGCAGTCCAGATAAGAGACTATTTGCATGGACTTGGGGATGCAAAAGCGAGAAATACAGCTCTATGGGGATACTTCAAAAACTTTCAGAGCATGATGCAAGCAAGAGAGAGAATTCCCCAGTCTCTCATTGAGAAATACAAGGACTCAGTGTGCTTTATGGTTGACACTGATCAGTGCCTGATGGAGGCAGTGGAGCCAAGGACTGTCTGGATCATGCCCATGGGGTATGAAGTTGATGAACAGATAGTGGAGCTGCATGTTCAACACATGCTAAGTCAGCCCAAAGATCCTAAGGCAGAAAGGTTTGGAACCTTTGAGGAGCTGAGTATAAAGTTACATGTAGAACTCAGGGAACCTGAGATCAAAAGAAAAGTGAGAAAAGAAGTAGAGCACATTGCTCAAGGTCTTGGAATCTCAAAGGAGGCACTTGATGCCAGCCGGGAAAAGAGGAGGAAGGCCGAGGAAGAAGAGAAAAGCAAAGAAAGTGCTCCGGTTGGAGCTCCCACCCGGACCAGATCAACAAAGAGATCTGCACCTCCCTCAACCAAAAGTTCAAAACCGGAAGTCCAGGCATCCGGTAAGAGATCCAAGACAAAAGCCACAAGGGCTTATGAAAGCCAAAAGGATGAAGAGGAAACAGAATCAGATGAGGGAGTAAGAGAAGTAAAGAAACAGAAGAAGAAAAGATCCGGTAAGCCCTCCACAGGCCAAGACAAGGATGAAATGGCAGAGGTATCTGTTGAGAAGCCCACTCTGTCTCTAGAGAGCATAATCAAGTCGGTCACGGTGGATGGAAACCTTCAACCAATGACTGAATCCTATGATGACTTCAGTGAGGCAGACCAAAAGACTCTGCGGGAAGCCACAGTTAAATATCTGAACATATACAATAAGGCTTTCATTGAGATCATATCTCTCATTCCTAAGAGCCTAGAGAAGGAAATGGAAGTAAGAAAGAATAATGCTCATGCCAAAGATCTTGAGATCCGGGAGCAGATAGCTATTCAGCTATATCCTCAAATTGATCCCAAGACAATGAACATTATCTTCAAGGACTGCAAAGATGAGTTCAGAAGCAAAGCCAGGATGAATCAACTCATGCTTGGTGAGACTGACAAAGTGGCTCAAGAAACAGAAGAGATCCTCCGGAAGGCCTTCAAAAGGTTCAATCTTCCTGTTGTAGAGGACTTAGGTGCAGAAACAGCTGTTGATTTGGAATCTTCTGTTCCGGAAGAAGTGAGCCCTGAACAGACAAGTGAGGACTTGGGACCCTCTGCTCCAGAAGAAGTGGCCCATGAACAAGTTAGCATCTCTCCTCCGGTTTCCCCTACAGTCTCCGGATCCAAAGAAGAAGAGCAATTACAGGAGAAGGAAGCAGTGGTGAAGGACAAAGAGGTTGACAGTTCTAAGACTGCAGAAGAGAAGAAACATCTGTCTCCGGCAAGAGACACTGCACAAACTGTTCAACAATTTTTGAGCAAAGAAACTCTAGAGATTGATGAACCGGAGCTTCTAAAAGGCCCATTTGATTTTGACTCTCTCTCTCCATAACAAACAATGAAGATAGCTTCATTTGCAAATGCCAAGGCAAATGAAAAGCTCCTGAAGTCTCATATGGAAGACTGTGAGTTGATAGAGGCTACTTCCGGAGTACTTGTGAAGATCATGCCATCAATCCAGATAGATCCGACAGCCTCCACTTCCGGTAATCTAAAAACCTTAGTCAGCAGTGTTGATACACATTTTGATTCTTTAGAAAAATCAGCTGAAGAAAAGGTCCGGAAGGAATTTTTGGATAAGAGATTTTCAGAGATATTAGAATTAATCTCTAAAGACAAAAAGATTGTAAGCATTGGAATAAAGAGCTTAGAGAATGCTCTTAAGGATGGCGGTGATATCTATAAATTTTGTATATCCTGGTCAAAGGCAACAGCAGCATTTGACAAGAAAATAAAAGAGGAACAGGATAAGCTACAAAGCTTATCTCAAAGTTTTGATCCTCTCTCTTCCTCTATAATAAATCAAGAATGTCAGACTATTGCAGTCTTGAACAAAATAAAGAATCTTGAGAAGGAAAGGAAGAACATCACCAACCGGATGGGAGAACTTAGAAGGATTATAATCCCTAAGTTGGAAACCATGCATGAGGCCATCAGTGATGCTAGGACCACCGCCCAAACAAAAGATCCGACAGATCTCAAGCGGGCAGAAGCGTTTGCATTTTTGTTAAGTGGTCACATTTCAATTTTGGATAGAATGAAGCAAAGTTGGGCTACCGAAATGATTCAATTACAGACATCCTTTGCAGACATTCTTCAATATATGTGAGTATGTAAATATGCGGCTAAGTATAAGAAATTTTTGAAAATTTTGATATGCGGACCCTACCCTTTGCCATTGATGTCAAAGGGGGAGTGAGGAGCAGTGAAAAATGAGGAATCCAACTAAGGGGGAGTTCCGGAAATTGTATATAAAGACAGAGCATCAGCAAAGGGGGAGCATAGTGAAAACACTTAGTCATTTTTCACTAAGTGTTGCCATCAATGCCAAAGGGGGAGATTGTTGGCAAGAGACACTATATGGATTCATGGTTGTTGTCATTGATGGCAACAAAGGTCATCCCACATATCTGCAAGTCATGATGTGTCTCTACCGGAAGTCAGAATAAAGAAAGTTGTGGTCCGGTGAAGAAGAACAGAGCATGTGGCAAGGTCCGACAGATTGGTCCGGACCTCTCAGAGGAAGTGTCTTGGTGCAGTGCAGATTTGGGGAAGTCAAGAGGACTACCTTTAGTAGTATATTCCAAGGATTTAGCCTCCGGTGATGGACAAGGAAAAAGATATGAATGGTTAAGTACCGGATTCCTGAGAGACAGTGAAAACAGAGGAAGAACTGACTGACAGAGTATCAGACTGCTTTCCGGATGGGTTACTGTTGATGACAGAGGTTGTGAAGGCATGAATCATGTTTGGCCGACATGATTAATGATATCTACAAGTATATGCTTGATCCGCATTGCTTGGTGAGGAAGGATTCAGCCGACAGAATGAGAGTTTGTAAGAAACTAAGACTGTTCCGGATGCCGACTAGAAAGGTGATGAAACTACTTGTGCGGATATATATAGAGGATGGATTTAGTTGTGAAGTGTTGTGTGGATGTGGAGAGATATGCGAATAAGTCCAGAGAAAGAGCAGAGGTAGCAAAAAGGATCCGGTATGTGAAAGATAGCAGAACAAAGAACAGAGGAAAGATGAAGTGCAGCAGATCAGTGTACTGAGCCTAACCGGAACTGAACTCCAGCATATGCAGATGCTTCCAATCAGTTCAAGACTGTGATTATCATCACTTTGTAGACAGTGTGTCTTCTTGTAGGCAGTGGGCCTCTTGTGAGCAGTGTGCTCGGGCAGTGAGCCCTAATTGGCAAGTGCCATTTTTGTAATTTCCTATTCTTCTAACAGAGAATAATTCTTGGGTTAATCACCCCGTGGTTTTCTCCCTTAACAGGGTTTCCACGTCAAAAATACTGTGTCATGTGTTTCTTACTTCATGGTTAATGTTTTGTGTTTGATTTTATGCTGCTTCAATTAAAAGGAAAGTTCAATAAGGGAAATAATTAGGATAACTGATTCACCCCCCCCCTCTCAGTTATCAACAAAGGGATTAGGTTTTAAGGTATAGTATTGAGTTTGTTGAGGGTTTAGGAATAGGGATAGCATTTAGGGTTTAGGGATGAGGGATTAGAGTTGAGGGATGATGCATTAGGGTTGAGGGTTGAGGGATTAGGGTTTAGGGATAAGGTTTAGGGTTGAGGGTTGAAGGATTTGGGTTTAAGGTATAGTGTTGAGGGTCGAGGGTTGACGGATTAGCATTTAATGTCGAGGTTAGGGTTAGAGTGTCGAGGGTAGAGGAATTAGGGATAGGGTTTAGGGTTGAAGGTTTAAGGATTGAGGGTTGAGGCTTTAGGGATGAGGGCTTAAGACTTAAGATATAGTGTCAAGTGTTGAGGGTGTAGGGATAGGGTTTAAGTTTTAAGGGTTAAGGGTTGAGGGATAGGGATTAGGGTTTAAGGTATAGTGTTGAGGGTTGATGGTTTAGGGATAGGGTTTAGGTTTGAGGGATTAGGGTTTAGGGTTGATGAATTAGGGTTTAATGTTGAGAGTTGAGGGTTGAGAGTTGAGGGTTGAGGGTTGAGGGTTGAGGTTGAGGAATAGGGTTAATGGTCAAGGGATTAGGGTTAAATAAGAGTGTCGAGGGTAGAGGGATTAGGGTTTAAGGTATAGTATCGAGCCTGTTGAGGGTCTAGGAATAGGGATAGCGTTTAGGGTTTAGGGATTAGGGATTAGAGTTGAGGGATGACGGATGACGGATTAGAGTTGAGGGTTGAGGGATTAGGGTTTAGGGACAAGGTTTAGGGTTAGGGTTGAGGGATTAGGGTTTAAGGTATAGTGTTGAGGGTTTAGGGATAGGGTTTAGGGTTGAGGGATTAGAGTGAAGGGTCGAGGGATCAGAATTTGACGTTGAGGGTTGAGGGTTTAGGGATAGGGTTGAGGGTCGAGGGATCAGAGTTAAGGGTTGAGGGATTAAGGTTTGATGTTGAGGGTTGAGGGTTGAGGTTCGAGGGTCAAGGGTTTAGGGATAGGGTTGAGGGTCGAGGAATTAGGGTTAAAGTAGAGTGTGGAGGGTATAAGGATTAGGGATAGGGTTGGAGGGTTTAGGGATAAGGGATTAGGGTTTAAGGTATAGTATTGAGTCTGTTGAGGGTGTAGGAATAGGGATAGCCTTTAGGGTTTAGGGATGAGGGATTAGAGTTGAGGGATGATGGATTAGGGTTGAGGGTTGAGGGATTAGGGTTTAGGGATAAGGTTTAGGGTTGAGGGCTGAGGGATTAGGGTTTAAGGTATAGTGTTGAGGGTTTAGGGATAGGGTTTAGGGTTGAGGGATTAGAGTGAAGGGTTGAGCGATTAGGATTTGATGTTGAGGGTTGAGGGTTTAGGGTTAGGGTTGAGAGATGAGGGATCAGAGTTAAGGGTTGAGGGATTAGGGTTTGACATCAAGGGTTGAGGGTTGAGGTTCGAGGGTCAAGGGTTTAGGGATAGGGTTGAGGTTCAAGGGATTAGGGTTAAAGTAGAGTGTGGAGGGTGTAAGGATTAGGGATAGGATTGGAGGGTTTAGGGATAAGGGATTAGGGTTTAAGGTATAGTATCGAGTCTATTGAGGGTTTAGGAATAGGGATAGCATTTAGGGTTTAGGGTTGAGGGTTGAGGGTTGAGGTTGAGGGATAGGGTTAATGGTCAAGGGATTAGGGTTAAATAAGAGTGTCGAGGGTAGAGGGATTAGGGTTTAAGGTATAGTATCGAGCCTGTTGACGGTCTAGGAATAGGGATAGTGTTTAGGGTTTAGGGATGAGGGATTAGAGTTGAGGGATGATGGATGATGGATTAGGGTTGTGGGTTGAGGGATTAGGGTTTAGGGACAAGGTTTAGGGTTAGGGTTGAGGGATTAGGGTTTAAGGTATAGTGTTGAGGGTTTAGGGATAGGGTTTAGGGTTGAGGGATTAGAGTGAAGGGTTGAGGGATTAGGATTTGACGTTGAGGGTTGAGGGTTTAGGGATAGGGTTGAGGGTCGAGGGATCAAAGTTAAGGGTTGAGGGATTACGGTTTGACGTTGAGGGTTGAGGGCATTTTCTATTAAGAACTTGATTATGAGGGCTTGCCCCTTCATTGTTATGCCTATCATATGGCCGAGCATCTGGCAAGCTCTTGCAGGAAAGAGATGTGATCAATGCAAAGAATGTGATGAATCTATAGCAGGACAAAATGTGAGCGCGTTATAACGTGCTCGCTTTTTGTCTTGCTATTGAAACGGTAAAAAAGTGGTTACCCCCATGATCCAGGCCCACATGCTCTGTTTTCTTACTGATTCTGCGCGTGCTCTGACAAAAAAGAAGTGCTTTCATGCTGTTGGGAAGTTCACATGCACATTTGACACATTGTACCACCTTTGCATGGTCTTTCCACCACCTTTTCTGCTTTGCCAACTTGAGAAGGAGGAAATAACATAGTTTTCACACCAAGTTTGATATATATCTATTCAAGTTTCAATTTTTGTAGTGTTGCAATGTTAATTGTGATTCAATTTTAGGAATTTAACATTATAGATTGGTTAATAGTATTGTTGTTAGTAATGATATTTGAGTGTTATTCAATTTAACATTGAAAAGGAAGCAAGTGGTGAAAAACTCAAATTGTTGAGGAGTTTGATGCAAGATAAAAACACAACATAATTGGGTACTCTCTCCATTCAAATCTTCATTTTTTAGGTATGTCAAGTCTTTACATGCATGTTCTTTACATTTTTTCTTATTTCGGATTGAATTACTTTATCATGCTTTATCATACATGTTTAAAATAGACACATTCATAATCAAGAAAGCAGCCTACAATCTCACATGATGCCATGTATATTTTCTACACTTGGGCTCTTTAATAATTATGTCTAATAAACAAACCTTAACATACCATGATGTCAATCTATACAAGAATAAATCCTTACAACATAAAAAAAATACAATCCCACTATTATCTTGTATTCATTTCTTAGGAACTAATATTGGTCTCTTTATCATGCTATAGACAAATTCTCCATCATGCCAAGGAAATGATCAAGAATTAAACCAACACAGGAAAAGATAGAAGATAAGAATGCAAAGAAAGCAGTGGCTATGAGGGAACTTCGTGAGAAGAGGAAATTGGACACGATAAATGAAGACACACCAATTGAAGAGGAACCACAACCATCGCAAAGAGATATGGTATTGGTAGCACAAAGAGAATGAATGCAAAAACTTTGTGGTACAAGGGATTTGAATACCATAGTTGGAGACACGTCCTCTACCACAAGTCAACATGTAGGGACACCATCTACCGCATCTCAAGTTGAGAGTACATCATCACTCACATGTGATGAAGGAGGTACGCCATCGTTCCCACCTCAACCTCAAGGTATGTCATCTATTCCATCTTTGATCGAAGGTATGCCATCTAACCCATCTCATTTAAATATTGATGAAATTCCTAATGTTGAGATGAATTTACCTAACTTGACACCACCTAGAATTTTGCATAGAAAGCCAAAGTATTTGATTGATATTGATGAGAATATTTTGCAGCCAATGGAAGGTAAGATTCCAAAACGCACTTGTAGAAGATATGCTAATAAGATTTGGAGATTGTTCTTTGAAAAGTTAAATGAGACTGCAAGATGTCAACTATTCGTTGAAATGATGCGAAGTATAAAGTATAGGTCTATCATGAAGATTCTTGGGTTGAGAACATCAGAGGCTTCAAGTGAAAAATCTATTGTCAAGAATTTAATGAGTGCGTATGAGAGTGTGGGTAACACCTCACGCACAAAAGATAGTAATGCAACACGGCATGTGATTACATCGACTATAGTAAGTAGTCAAATGAGGAAAGCTCGTCTCATTAGAAAGACAAGTCAAGAATTGAGAATTAATAGGAAAACTTTATCAAGAGCCGTTGGAAGACACCAAAGAATTGAGGACACTAATGCCAATGAATTATGGCCGTTCTCGGGGAGACTACCACGAAAAGATAAACCAATTGTTGAAGCATTGAGATCACTAATTGAAGACTTTTGGAAGAATTACACAAGGGTATCTACGAATCAAAGGGATGTGGTAAGAAGGAGAATTGGTAGTCAGAACCGCGAGCCACATCCAAAGCATTTTTTGGATGAGACTCAAACACAGTTTTATGTTAAATTTCTAAGGAAGTATCCTCAAATTAAAATTTGTCAAAGATATTTTGAATTTCTAAAACCTTTCTATGTTAAGATAAATCACACACGCACTACTTGTTGTTGTAGATTACATTTTGAATTTTCTAACCATTTTGATGCTTATAGGTCTATATGTTTAGATATGCATACTAACAATGATTTGCAGGGTTGTGCCATATGTGCCCCACCAACATCTTCAAGAGACTTCATATCAAGAATTTTATGTGAAAGAGAGGAAGGTCAAATATTCTACAAGAAATTATGCTTGGATGGCACATGTGATCGTTGTGGTGGCTTGCAACATTTGCCAATATGTGAACATATGGAAATAACACATGCGGTTGGAAATGAACTAGTAGAGTTTGGCAAGTATAAAACAGTGGCATACAATACAAAAGATGGTAAAGAAGCAAAGAGATGTGAATTAGTTATTGAAAAGATTCCAGTGTATCAGTTTATGCCTATATTTCGTGACAGCATAGTGTATGAGTATGCAAGACATGCCCATAGAGCTCGATGGTTGGACTTGCAATTCAAGTTATGCAAGGACACATTTTTAGTTGGTAGCATTGTTTCAGTCGTCAACTTTGCAGAGAACTACAGTCTACAGCCACAGCGTGAGGTGCAATCACAATATTACAACTCCACACAAATTTCTATATTTGTGCACATCGCATTCATTCATGCGAATGATAGTATAGAGGATGACAAAAAGATCATAAGGGAGTATAATTTCTATATTAGTGATGATCGCACGCATTCTACGGAGTTCGTGCAAGGTTGCTTTCAGGTGTTCTACAATGATTTGGCTAGAAGGGGCATATCGTTCAGTCAGCATATCATATGGTCGGATAACTATGCATCACAATTCAAGAACTCGCAGAATTTCTATTGGCTGAGTAGGAGGCATAATTTTATAGGTATTCAACATATGTGGAACTTTTGTGAGGCCAGGCATGGAAAGGGGGAGCATGATGGTACAGAAGCATGTACTAAAAGAGCCATAGCACGAGAAGAGTTAAAGTATAAAGACAATGCAAAGTTGATAGATACAAAATCGATTGTCGAGTGGTGTAATGCTTCCATGGGTCCAGGTAATGAAGGTAAGTCTTTAGTTCGTAGATTTTTTTGGTTGATAGATGATACTAACATTGCACCATATGAGGATTGTTGTACACTGACAGGATCAAATGAGATGCACTCTTTTAGAAGCTCAATTGCAGGTTCATGGAGTATCCAGACACGAAAGATGTCATGCTTTTGTCCTTCCTGTACAATTCAAGTCTGGGATGAGTGCGAGTCAAAGGAGTGGGTTGACGAATGGCAGTTAAGTTATCTTAGCCCACTTGACACGTATCGACCCCTGATGGCACTGGAACTAACACAGATGGAATCGTCAGTTGACTTTGACCACATATCAGATTTAGTTCAACAAGGTAATATAGGGCATGTATATGCATCTAATTTCATCTAGTTCAACCAGGTAATGTCATCTTACTTTGTAGTGTTTTTGTAATGTTCACTATCAATGTAGGGCACGTATATGCAGTTATTGCAGATGAAGATAATGAAGAGGGAACATATTATTACTTATGTCGTTGTGTTGAGGCCAAAAAGAAATTGGAGGCCCCTGTTACAAATGGAGAAAACATCGAATACCCTACAGGCTCAGTGGTTATTACTGGAACATGGCTTAGAAGGTACCCACATAAGAGTGTTAATATTTGGCTATTTCAGGACTTTGACATGCATCGGAAGATTCTTCATTACTCGAACCTTTTCGTGGCATCCAATGTTCATTTGATAAAGTATCAGGGTAGACCTTTGAACAAAATATTGTGGAAGGTGCGTGAGTCTGACCATGAAGCAATACTTGACAAAATAAAGAGTAGAGCAGACCCGGATGGTTCATTGGATTAATTTGTAAGTATTCACATTGATTTTTTAAAGTCATGTTACATTGAGTTGTAAGTATGCACATTAATTTGTAAGGTTTGTCTTTTTTTTATTTCCTCCTGCATTTTTACACATATGTACACATTTTTACATCATCATGTTAAGCATTTTTGGTGTCCTGCTCCTAATGCGACCAAACTCATAACTCACCCTACTTCCTCTAGACACCATTTAATGATCTCTCCAACACTCTAGATCTAGGGTGCCCAATCATGATGATGACCTATATACCATTCTCCCAAGGCACTCATAATGAATGAAAAGAAGACCAAGGGTGCCCAAGCTTAATAGACTTATTTCTTTCAATTTTGATGATCCAAACTCTTGCAATATGACATCCACTTTCATGCCTTTTGATCTTCCTTCACATACAAGGTGCCAAATCAAGTTGAAAAATCTACATAAGGGTGCCAAAATGGATGAAAGGAGACATGAAATGTGCCTTAGGACTCCATGCTAAGGTTTGAGCCATGATGATGAAACTTAGAGCTTTTTCCTTTCCTATGCGCTCATCTAAGATGTTTGAATGATAAGGAGTGCCTTGACCTCTATAATGTACATTGGGCACCAAAATCAAGGTGATTTTAAGTCACTTTGAGTCATTTGGGGTCAGTTTGAGTCTTTGAGTCATGTTGCAAAAAAGTGTCAATGTTGTCAAGTTGCACAAAGCAACTTTTACATTTTTGGTGTCTTGCTCGTGATGTGACCAAACTGACTATTCCAACATGTTTGAATGGGTACATTTACGCTAGGCATGGTCCTATTTTTCACCCAAACATGTCGAAACAGTCTGAGCTACATTGTACCGACGATATCCCTGAAGAGTCCAAAGTGCAAAAAGGCAGCAATCTTTGACGAGATGTTACTCGAAAACCATGTAACTTAGAAACATTCTATCTAAGGCAACGTGATCATGTAAAGTGCCTCTACAATAACCTCTCTTGGTTTTTTATATCTCTGAGGCATTTTCCCGTGGTGAAAGGTTTTCTGCTGCCCCAAAAATCGTCAGAAGGAGGCAGTTTAAAGTTGCAAAGGGGGGTAACTTTCGTCCTGCTCCTGATGCAACCAAACTGACTATTCCAATGCATCCAGATGGCTACATTTACGCTAGGCATGGTCCTTTTTTTCACCCAAACATGTCGAAACAGTCCGAGCTACATTGTACCCACGATATCCCTGAAGAGTCTAAAGTGCAAAAAGGCAGCAATCTTTGATGAGATGTTACTCAAAAATCATGTCACTTACAAACATTCCGTTTGAGGCAACGTGATCATGTAAAGTGCCTCTACAATAACCTCTCTCAGTTTTTTACATCTCTGAGGCATTTGCCTGTGATGAAAGGTTTTCTGCTGCCCCAAAAATCGTCAGAAGGAGGCAGTGTAAAGTTGCAAAGGGGTGTAACTTTCGTCCTGCTCCTGATGTGACCAAACTAATTGTTCCAACACGTCTAGATGGGTACATTTACACTAGGCATGGTCCTTTTTTTCACCCAAACATGTCGAAACAGTCCGAGCTACATTGTACCCATGATATCCCTAAAGAGTCCAAAGTGCAAAAAGGCAGAAATCTTTGATGAGATGTTACTCAAAAACCGTGTCACTTACAAACATTCTATCTAAGGTAACACGATCATGTAGAGTGCCTCTACAATAACCTCTCTCAGTTTTTTATATCTCTGAGGCATTTGCCCGTGGTGAAAGGTTTTCTACTGCCCCAAAAATCGTCAGAAGGAGGCAGTGTATTAAGTCAGGATGATGAGATCAGTGGTGTTTGAGTTTTAGAGCTCCTTGATGACCTAATCCTGATGGTGGGCACATAGAGGAAGGAATGATTAAGGCATACTTTGATAATCATTTCACCCTAGGTGAGCACCTAGGTAGAATTTGGAGTGGAAGCCTCAAATAATACCTTGGATTTTTAGATGCTTATTTTAGATCAAATCATCATTATCTTGCACCTAGAGTTGGAGTCTAACTGCCTAGGGAGTCAAGGAGCATTTCATCATCTGGAGAATCCCAAACATGCACCTTGAACAAGTGATGCTACAAGTGGTGAACAAAATGGGCGCCTTGAAGAATTGAGCCCTCCAAGACATCTTGCAATTGCCTAAAAGTCCAAAATTACACAAGTGAGTTAAGGCACCATTTTCCATCTCCAGAGCCTCCTTTGAGCGCCTTAACATGGAGTGAATGTTTTAGTCTATGAAAGATTGCGCCTAAAGAATATAACAACCCCTTGAGTCACTAGGATGAACTAAGTTAACAAAATGAACTTCATTGAGGGAGGCGCACTTGTGCATCTAGACAACTCCAGTTTAGCGCCTGAGAAAAAGCATGTTTAGATCCATAAGTTTGGGGAGTATTGAGTGAGGTAAGTCTTCATGAGCATATACAATGACTTAAATCCATCAATGATGAAGTAAATGCTTATTTGAACTAAGGCATAATTTCACTCCTCTACAATCATCTTCTGGCGCCTTGAAATCTAAGTGTTTGAAACTATCATGATTTGCGCCTAGATGAGGAAGTATCTATAATGAGTTGAAGCCACTTGAACGGAAAGCATGAAGGGAGCGTCCAAACTTACCCAAGGAAGCACCTAGAGGAATGGAAGTTGAGTTTGAAGATAGATGACCTTTCGAGTGCACTTGCCCTTGAGTGACAATTTGATTTGGCACCCTTATGTAAATTTAGATATGATCTAGCACTTTTGAGGTTGAGTGGAGTAATCTTGGCACCTTTGTGTGTTGTTTTATACCTTGATGAGCACCTTGGAAGAATGGACGTTTACTCACCCTTGAGCACCTTAGTTCCAGAGATTGAGTTCGAAGAGTAATAGTCCTCAAAATGCCTTTATGAGAGCAATGAAACTAAGTAGCATAAGAGATGATAAGTGTAAGAGCTTAGGGACTCAAGGTGCATTGTAGGGTCAAGAACATCAAGTTTGTGCACCTAAGGGGAAAATCAACCTTCAAACACCTCATCAAATGGTGCCTTGGTAGAGGAGTTGCCAAAAGACCTTAAAATTGAAAATTTAATAAAATAACTCACATTATGAGTTTAGGCACCTTTCCAAGATCAAGCTTTCATATAGCGCCTTGAGTTGTTACTTTCATCTTAGCGCCCTAGCCTAAAGAAGAAGTCCTCAAATGCGCTTTAAGGAGGAAGATTGGTGATGGGAGTAATTATGAGCGCCCTAGACTGTTTGAAGTGGGAAGTAGTAAAGGATAGCACCTTGAATGAGTTTGAGCGCCTCAAAGAGGATTGAGTGCCTTGATAAATTAGAGGATTGAGTGCTTAAGGGATAATAGGATCTTTTGAGACTATTGGTAAGTGTTTGGAATCATTAGAATTTTGAAAATAAGATAAAGACCCTAGGCGCTATCTCCTACTTGGAACATCACACATGGGAACATGGAAACTAGATTGATTGAAGGAATGATACTTTAGCGCCTTAAGGGTGTATGAGTCAAAATAACACTAAATTGGTGCCTAGTCCAATTGATTGAAATCATCTTGGGCGCATTTTCTTGCTTTAGTTGGGTTTAACTTATTTTGGTGCCTTGGTGAGAAGTTCTCTAGATATGAGTTAGAACCATCAAAATAATAAAACTTGCCAAGAAAGAGATAGGCATTTTTATGAAGTTTTTCCTCAATGTTGAGCACCTAGGAGGTAGATTGCTCAAGAGAGGGTTAGATACTCTATATTTCACTCTATTGTTGACTTGTCTAAAAATAATGGAAGCATAGAATTATCAACTTTTGAACCTTTGAACTCACTATTGGCGAGACAACATACCATCGGCGAGCTTAAAATTTCATTGGCCGATAGGCTGATGCCACCATGATTCCATTTGATTTCACTTCTGACAAACATCCCATCATTGACTCTTATTGGTCAGACAGACCACTATCAATGACTTTATATCTTTTCACACTGATGTCTTTGTCACTCCGATATGAGACTCTAAGTCCCTCGCCTATCGGTAGGACTTAATACCATCGGCACACTCAAAAACTCTTCTGCTGACACACCGATCTCACGAATGACAACCTTCGAACCACACCTGTCGGTGAGACTCCAAACATCAGTGAACTCTAATCTTGTTGGGCTAATACACCGATGGATTTCGACTATCAGTGTGACCCCCTTCATCGGTGAATCTCTCAGCTGCTCTTCCGATGCGTAGATGGGATTATCTTCCGATACACCGATGTCTTCGACTTTGAACCATACTCGTCGGCAAGACAGACCACTAACGGCGAAGCCTAACCAAGGTCTACCGATACACCGATAAGACCAACTCTTGATGTCGATACAAGGTTCTTTTGCAGGCAAAGGGCGCCTAGGCTTATGGGGCTTAATTTGATGTATTTATTGAAAGCTCAAGGTGAATTGATGCTTATTGAAAATGCCACTTAGTCCTTCATTTGCATTATAGGCGCCATTTCCTATTGACTTATATACTCCTCCTCATGCTAGGGTGCCATAATGAAGTGGTTTAGACAATAGGTGTGCTTCACTTACCAGAGGCTTGTTCTCCTTCCACCTTAGGCGCACTTTTATGGTGGAATAGGTGTCAATTGGCGCCTTGTCTTAAATGAATGCTCTCTCTAAGTTGGACACCCTTTTGAGGCTTTATGAGTTGCAAATTGTGCCTTAACCCTTCATGCTTGTTGCTCAATGTTTGAATGTTTAAGAAAGTCTCCTTTAGGCGCTCATCTTAATGACTTTTTCTCAAGGCGCAATCATCCTAATGACTTGGATATTCATCCTAGTATTTCAGGATATCAGGCTACCAGACTTAGTCATTTTCAAGATCTCAAACATAAAGAATAACATGATGATTCATTTTTTTGTATTGCATATAGTTGACAGTCTATGCTACTCATAAAGAATATTAATATTTTCTGTTCAACATGATGATTCATTTTTTTTTTAAATACAACTTTTATCTTTTAGTTCCAAAATGAAGTTTAGGTGATACTTGAATAACAATAGCTAGCTTATTGGATCAACAAACATCCTATGTAATACAATCGGACTTTAAATATTTGAAGTAGCCATCTACAAATATCCATTCAAATGTGGATTTATAATGCAAGTATGGACGCCATCAATAAAAAAGATTTGTTTAACCAAATATCCATATAGGCATACATCAATATCTGTCGATATAAGTATAACATATATACAAAATAGCCATATAGGCTTACAAGAATGCCATATAGGCATACAATGTCAACTATGTACAATACAAAATATATGCCCACAAACGCCATATAGGCATACAACAAAGGAACACAATAAAAAGTCATTCCCCTCTAGCTGGTGAAGAGAATAAATCACGAGTAGACTTTGATCTTCTAAGGGATGGAGACGTGCATGTGGGTGGTCTACTACGAACCCGAGGGCTACTCCTCCTATTTAGGTCTTCCTGCATCTTTACCTATTACAATAAAAAATATAGACATTAATATATAGAAATTACATGTTGTAAAAAATGAAACATTTAACAAAATAATCACTTACCGCTAACATATAATCTATCTCCTCACTTGCCTTAGTAGCAGGAATAGGCCCTGGTGATGTCATGTCCTATAGAAACCATCCAGATAGAAATTAAACTTCAAATCAATAATCTTTTGATTTTTCAAAAATAGACAACTATAACAATGAATGTAAATTGAAATTTACTAATCTGCCTCATACCCCTATCAATGCCATGGAGCTATGAATCGCAGAGGCCACACCCTGCTCCATTGCCCTATGAACATGGGGAGGTGTCTCTGCAGCCTGCATCATCTGGAAATAAAACAACATTATTCAATTACGAAAACTATAATAGTGATGCAAATCATGGCTCCTAACATACACACGTTCATCTAAACATGGAAGTACACACAATAAAGCACACAAATCACATACAAAAATTTAGTAAGTACAATTCATTCATTAAACTATTTATTTTATTACCTCCGTAAAGCTTTGAAGTCCACCACCGGTGGCAGGTGTTGCCGTGAAATCTACAGTATTAACTTATTCAACATCCAAAATCAGATATTAGAATACCATTCATATAACGATGCTATTCACATGTAATATTTATAATTGTTTACTAGTTACATACCTTGACAGTAGATGATCTAGTGAAAAATACAGGTGGAGAACCACTGAAAACTGCATCGACGCTATGACCCTGAAATTTCATTAAAATCATCAATTTAAATTAGTTAATCTTGTATTTCAAAAATAAAATTTAATAAATTAAATTCAATAAACTTGCTAATATTTCCCTGAGTATCAAGGCCGAAAGTCTCACTCAGGAGGGTATCTATCATCACCATCTGCTCAGCTGCAGATGTAGTCATGCACCTGCGTCCTAACTATCCATGGGGTCATAACCACAGGCTGACCCACAAGCCTAGCAAGTATGGGGTGGGACCCTACTCCTTGCACTATCTCCCAACCCACTCTGTGTTGTAGGACTGGCATGCTCTATGATGCTCTGGGTCAAGGCACTAATCGACTGAAGTGTATCGACCTCAACACTCTCCTTCACAATGGAAGGGATAGAAACATGCTCGTGGGCTGGTCTGCTGATTACTCATCTCACTACCCGCTATGGGTCAAGACATGCCCCTGGTCTATCTTGTGCTGACCCCCCACCTCTACCCTGGAAGTCCCACATATCAAAATAGTTTGGCACTTTATTGAGGACAACTCGCAGTAGAGTTTCCTCAAAAAGTATTGTGGGACCTCATTATTATTGCATGGAGGATGGTCAAAAACCATCCACCACCTCTGCCCGAAATTGTCCCTTATTGCTTGGTTGTTGTACCAATGGATAGGGAACCTCTTGCATGTAATGGGTGGAGGTTGATTTGTTTGTGGATTTGTAAAAATTGAACACAAGTCTAATTTTGTAATTTGTAATTTTTTGACATCTTGGTATGACAATTTGTCTGCATAGTAATCTCTAAACTCTCTCTTTTTATCCGTCCAACTAGTTATTTGCTTACTAATTGAATCTACATTTGATAACATAGACTCAAGAGATTCGGCAAGTGTGGACCTATGCAAGGTTGAAGTGGAAGGATCTTTCAACCTTGCAATTATATCTTCAATTTCCTTTTTGTTGTTTTCAATTTGCCCCATTATATTTTCTTGTGTTCCAAGGGCATGTCAAGGAATGAATGGAGGAGGTTGTTGTTCTGCAGGTATTTCCTCCTCAGGATTTTGTGGATTTTGAGGAGGAGGAGGAGGAGGAGGTGCATTAACATTTCTTGACAAATAACGAAATATACATCAAAAATCAACAAAAACCTACCTATTTAGAAACAAATTCAAACAAAAAAACAAAGATAACTCACCCCTTTGGTGTGCTCGACGTCGCGGCGGCATTTTGGCGACGAATTGATAAGCTTTTTGTGTTGATTGGTGTTTTGCAAAATGCGAGCATGCTTTTGAGGGTTTGGAAGCCTGGGCAGAGGAGAAAATAGAAAGAAATGAAATAACTTCTTTTTTTAATTTATAGTAAGTCATAACGCGAGTGCGTTATAACACGCTCGCGTTATGACTTAATTTTTTTTAAAATTAATTTGGCCACTTTTTGGCCCCCCATCTTCTTGCACTTACCCATCCTTCAAGGTCTACTTCATTCAGAGCACCTGAGTGTAGCATGATACTGCAGCAATATATTCTGCGTCTACAGTGGACAATGAAACTAATTCTTGTTTCATGCTATGCCATGACACTGCCTTATCTCCAAGGAAGAATGCACCTCCGCTTGTTCTTTTCCTATCATCAGCACATCCAGCCTAATTTGCATCTATATAGGCACTTAAAGAGAAATCATTGTTCTTAGGATACCATGATCCATGATCAAGAGTGCCCTTCAAATACCTAAATATCCTCTTTACTGCCATCACATGTGATTCTCTGGGATTTGATTGAAATCTAGCCACAAGGTAGATTACATGCATGATATTTGGTCTGGTAGTAGTCAGGTAAAACAATCCACCAATCATTGATCTGTACTTTGATTAGCCTTATGAGATTCATCATTCTTTCTCAGTTTACAATTGGTGGCCATAGGAGTACATACCGGTTTAGAGTCCTCCATTCCAAACTTCTTCAATAATTCCCTGACATATTTTGATTGAGAAATGAAAATACCTTTGTCTGTCTAATTGATTTGTAGTCCAAGGAAGAAATTCATCTCACCACACATGGACATCTCAAACTCTTTTTGCATTTCATTTGCAAAGTTCTTGCACATCTCTTCATTTCCACCAAATATGGTGTCATCTACATAGACTTCAATGATCAAGATTTGATCTTTGCATACCTTGATATACAGATTGCTATCTATAGACCCTTTACTGAAACCCTATTGTAGCAAATACTTATCTAGTCTTGCATACCAAGCTCTGGGAGCTTGCTTCAATCCATAGAAGGCCTTCTTCAACTTGCATACTATGTCTAGCTTGTATGATAACTGGAACCCATCTGGTTGCTCTATGTAGACTTCTTCTAACTCACCATTCAATAAGGAAGATTTCACATCCATCTGATATACCTTGAAGTTTTTATGTGCTACAAATGCCAAAAATAGACTAATAGCTTCCATTCTTGCCACCGAAGCATAGGTCTCTTCATAATCAATTCCTTTAACTTGGGAGTAGCCTTTACATACAAGTCTTGCCTTGTTTCTCACAACTTCTCCAACTTCATTCAGTTTGTTCTGAAAAACCCACTTACTTCCAATCACATTCTTGTTTGCAGGTCTAGGGACAACTTCCCAAGTCTTTTTCTTCTCAATTTGTTGTAGTTCTTCATTCATTGCCTTGACCCAATGCTCATCATTGCATGCTTCATTTACTGTTTTAGGTTCTACTTTTGAAAGCAGATAGAGATTTACTTGTTCCTCTACAATCTTGCTTCTTGTCATCACACCTTTCCTTTTGTCACCAATAATTTGATCTTCAGAATGATCTCTTTGCACATACCTTGGAGTTTTAGGAGTTCTTACCAAGGCTTCAGCTTGAGTTTCTTCTTCCTTCGGAGCAGATTGTTCTTCAGTTTGAACTTCCTTTTCTTTGTCTTTTTCAGTCTTTTTTGTATCGGCAGGTTCATCTGACTCATATCCATCTAGTTGGATATCTTCATCTACCTTACATTTGCACTTTCAATGATCTTTCTCAGTCTTTTGTTATAGCACTGGTAAGCCTTGCTCTTAGTGGAGTATCCAAGGAATATGCCTTCATCACATCTAGCATCAAACTTTCCTAATTCTTCATCTCTTGTGATGTAGTAGTTGCTTCCAAAAACTTTGAAGTATTTGACAGTAGAGCTCTACCATACCACAGTTCATAAGGTGTATTTGTTTCTTCTGCTCTGATTTGAACTATGTTCTGAATGTAGACAACAATATGTATTGCTTCTTTCCAGGACACTTCTGATAGGTCTACTTCTTTGATCATTGCTCTGGCAGCTTCTTGAACAGTTATATTCTTCCTTTCAACCACTCTATTTTGTTGAGGAGTCCAGGGAGCAGACAAATGTCTCTTTGTTCCATGTTCTTCACAAAAAGTATTGAACTCATTTGAGGTAAACTCACCACCTCTGCTAGATCTTAAGCATTTGATTCTCAAATCCAATTCATTTTCAACCATAGCTTTGAATGCCTTGAACTTATCTAAAGCTTATGCTTTTTCTCTAAGGAAGGTAACCCAAGTCATTCTTGAAAAATAATCAATAAGGAGCATGAAGTACCTTTCACCTTGTAGACTTCTTGTTCTTATGGGACCACATAGGTCTGTATGCACCAGCTCCAACAAACTAGTAGAGGATTGTTCTTTGCTTTTGAAAGTAGTCTTTGTCATCTTCCCAAACTAGAATTCTTTGCATATAACATTGGTAGGCTTCACAATCTTAGGTAGATCTCTTGCAGCTTGAATAGTGCTTATTCTTACTAGATTATTGAAGTTAATGTGACACATTCTCCTATGCCATAGCCAACAAGCAACAATTTTTAGCACCTTTCAAATGATAAACATTACCATGGTCTTCTTACCAGCAGCAATTAAGGTTCTGGAACTATCCTGTATCTTACACCCATTGTCCTTAAACACAAGATTATACCCTTTGTCACACATGTATCCAACACTTAGTAGATTATGCTTTAAGCCCTTGACATAAAGAACATCATCTTTATTATGCTTGCCATCAAAAGTAATAGATCATTTTCCACAAATCTTACCAGTTGCATCATCACCAAACCTAAATAGTCCTCCATCATACTTTTCAAACTTAACAAACTTACTCTTGTCTCCTGTCATGTAGTTTGAGCATCGGTTGTCAATGATCCATTCATCTTCCTTTTCAACATGGAATGCAGACAACTCTCCTACACTTTCTTCCTTCACACAGCTTGCAAGATTAGTAGAAACAAGTTCTTCTCTAAGTGCAATAAACAAGCATTCAATACTATTTCCATCATTAGAACTAGATTCATCATCAGTTACACCTTCATCATCTCTATCACAATAACTTTTTCTTACCATCTTTCCTTTGCTTTCATTGATTTTCAAAGCTCTGTCGGGACATCTTGAAGCATAATGACCAATTTTACTACAACTAAGACATTTGACAGGTAACTTACCTTTGAATTTTCTTTTGCTACCCCTCTTTATTCTACTTGCAAATTTGGCTTCTAGCTCTACAAGGTCTTCATCATCTGATTCCACAACATATTTCTTTGATCTAGTAGTATTAGTTGTTTCCTTGGCCTTGAAGTCAGTCTTAGTTTTCACAGGGCCATTAGTGATGGAGTTAGGTTGTCATTGATGTCAAAAAGGTGTTCTTTCATGTTGTCATAGATGTTGGGATTGATCTTCATATTAGGACATCAATATCATCAAGTCAGGAGTTATGAAGAATAATGTTTTGATAAGATCATCATCATGTGCAGAGATGATATTGGTAAACATTTGAGTAGGAGACATCATCTCATGTGTTCTTTCTATTACAACTTGTTCAGTATGGTAAAGTGTTGTATCATTCAGATTGAGGTGTACCTCAGGATGTCTTTGAGGATGTTGATCATATAGGAGCTCAAATGGGTCTAATGCAGAGTTGTTTCATGTTCACAGATATAGATTATGTTAGATACAAGACTCATGGTTATCTTGTTTGATCTGCTTGAGGTATTCAGATGATGGTCCTTGTTCATATTATGATCAAGTTAATGCTTTAGGAGTTCTCAATTTACCTCATTGCTTTCAAGTTGATTTATACTTCAGTGTGTTGTCAAGGTATTTGGGATTTGCAAAGAGTATACATAAAAGACAAAAGAGTGGCAGCAAATTGTCATTTTAGAGATATTCAATGAAGTCATATTCTTCAAGGTTTAAATATGACTTAAATGGTAATTAGTCATCTTAATAAATTCCAAAATCTTGACTTATTTGTCATTACAAAAGGGTTGTTCTTGTTCTAATTTGAAGATGACTGGTTGAGCAGGTGAAAGAACTTAAGTTGTAAACTTAAGTCATGAAATTCCATAGGGCAACCGGCCCCTTTCCTTCCTTTTACCTATAGAGCAAGTTTTCCATATGGGCGGGCTTTCATTATGTTTAAATTTTAAACTTACCACCTCCAATTACCAAGAGGGCACGGGTTTATGCATTAAGGAAAAGGTTTTAGTTTTACTTGAAAACTTTAAGAAGTATTTAGAATCCTTTTTGAAGCCCAAAATTAAAGATAGAAAGTTTCTTTTTTATTAAAAAAAACTTAAGTAATTTCCTTGTAATCCTTTTGGTCGGTCCTTTTTTTAAGGAGTTTTCTTAATAAGGAGATTTTTATTATGAGGAGATTTTTAAAAGGATGAAGTTTTTTTAGGAGATTGCTATTGTTTTTTAAAAGCAATTTTTTTATAGAAAACTATTGAAGAATTTAGAAAAGATTTTTGTGAAAAATTGCAGAGATAACAATGATGAAATGAGAAAGATTCTTTACAGATTGAAGATTTTTTTTTGAGGCAGATTGGTTTTCAAAGATGAATTGATTTTTTGATTTTATTGAAGATGAAATAAGATTGCAGGAATTTGCAAAGAGGAAGAGAGGAAGAAAATGAACAGTCATAGACATGAAGAGAAAAGTAATTTCTTCACAGATATAGAATATGAAAGGTTTTCATGAAGATATTTTTGAGGAAGATCAACAGGATTGAATGATGTTTTTGTCTTGTGAGAAAATCAAATTGAAGATTTTATTTGCAGGGATAATATTGAATACAGAAATTGTCCAAATTGAAATGTCAAAGAATGTGAAGGATCATGTACAGAGAAGAGGAAGATCAAAAGATTTTTTTTAATGCATAGAATTGACAGGAAGATATTTTGTTTTAAAAATAGAGAAGAGAATATGAAGGGTTTTTGAAAGTGCATTGTGATGGGTTGTGAAAGTATATTCAGATTTTATTTAATGACATTACAGATGCTTTGATTATAGAGTTGTATGGATTAACAAGATGAGGTGAGTGATGTTGTGCAGATTGATGATGAACTGACAGGGATCAAATATAGATATAGAGATTGACAAGGTGATTAGAAAGACAATATGCAATTGTAATGACAATCAGGTGCATGAATCATGAATTTGATTGATCAAGACATTGAAACTAGTAAGATAGAGATGAAACATATAGTGTTGTGAAGTGTTGTTGAAAATCAAGCAGTGTTGTTGAGAATCAAGCAGTGTTGGTGTTGTAGAGTGGATCATGATACAGGATTGAAATATCTAAGTTTGTATATGATTTGGGAATGATCATTTGACAGACACATGAGAGAGAATTTATGTTATGTATTGAAATAGAGAAACCCTCTGAATTTGTGTTTTCAGTTTGTTCTATAATAGGGGTTGGTGCTCCTTGAAGCTGGTGCTTCTAAACAGTATGCCAATGAGGCTTGTAGGTCAGTGAGACCTTAACATTTGTCAGTGAGACACATATTGTAGCCAGTGAGGCTTCTTTGTAGCCAGTGAGGCATGTTTGATCAGTTAAGCCAGTGAGGCAGTTTAGAGTGGTTTTTCTACCCCTGGAGGGTTTTCCACTCATACAATTCTTGTGTCATAATCTTCTCTGTGTGTGTATGATTTACTTATAAAGTTTTGTTCTCTTTCTGTATTCACAGTCATGTGCATATGTATTTGACAAATCAATGCTATCTTTCTCTCCTTGTATTCTGAAAGTTAAAGTGTGTAAAAAGATTTGAAAATTCACACAACACTGATTCACCCCCCCTCTCAGTGTTGATTGTACTCCTACAATTGGTATCAGAGCCAGTTTCCCTCTTGCAGCTTAATCAGCTTGGGTAGGTCATGTGTGTGGAGTTTAATGGGTAAGTGCAGAAGAAATAAGAACATGAGGAATGGTAAGATTCTTTCTAGTCAGAAGACACAAAATAAATCATTCATATCAAATCCAGATGTTGATATAAAGATAGTTGATAAAAATGTTCTCCAAGTTGAATCTGATATTGTGTTAGAAGAAAATTTTTCAGATGTTCCTCAGTTTGATGGTTCAAATTTTCCAGTTTGGTATGTTAGAATGCAAGTGTATTTATCCTCCTTAGGATATGATGTTCTAATGTCAGTTGAGAATGGTAATTCTTCAAATAACAAAGAGGCTCTTAAAAGCAATCATATAGCCAAGAAAGTTATTTTATCTAGTTTATCTAATGATATTTCTTGTAAGGTTGTGCAGTGTGAAACAGCTCAGGATATCTGGAAAGAACTAATAAGAATTTATCAAGATAAAGATAATGAAGAGGACACTCTATTGTGTGAGGAAAGTGGCAATGAAGGAGTTGAAGTTCAATCTCAATCAGATTCAGAAGAAGCTAGCATCACAAGTGATGATGATCAGGATTATGAGATTGATATGGAAGGTGAGCTCATTTGTGCCCTTGGTGAGATCAAAGAACTCAGAATGGAGAATAAAAGGTTAAAGTTGCAACTTCAAGAGGAAAAGGAATCCAAGATAAAAATTCTTTCAAATCTTCAAGATGTAGAAAAACAGATAATAGATTTGAAGACTCAAATTGCAGAAGTTAAGAAAATAAAAGAAGATGTCGATAATCAACTAAAGGCCAAAGAAGTTGATTGTGAAAAGTATGAATCTGAAATAATCTTTTTAAGAAAGGAGTTAGAAAAGGCTTCCTCTAAATTACACAAGAATCTGTTGTTTGAAAACAATATTGAAGAAGGGGAGTGTTCAAAAGCTAGGCAAACTCCCAGAAAGAAAATTGTTCTTCATGCTAGTGCTCTTGAAGATAAAGAGAAGACAGAAACTGAAATAAATGTCAAAGATGAAAAGCATAATCAAAGAAGAAGAAAAAATGCTCCTGTTAGACAAGCATACATGTACAGGTATAATTATTCTTTTAATGGTCATTGTTATGCTTGTAATCAATTTGGACACAAATCAGTTAATTGCAGAAGGAATACTGATATTGTTTGTTACAAGTGCAATAATATTGGACACATTCAAAGAAACTGTAAAATGAATAGAATGGAGATGTCAAAAAGGTATCAGTCATTTGGTTATAACATAGTTTGTTATAATTGCAATTCTTTTGGGCATAAGGCCTAGTTTTGCAGGAATAAATTGAAGACATCTAGAGCAGACACCTTGAGCAAAGAAAAGAAAAGGTTTATACAGGTTTGGAGAAGAAAACAAAGTCAGGACAAGAAGGATCCTAAACTTGTGCATCTTGCACAAGTTACATCATTAGTTGGATAACTGAGAGCATGAAGTAAGGGGGAGTTGTTCATGATCTATTAATTATCCCCAAGAAGTTATAGAGATCAGTTGTTGTTTATCTTGTTTTGTTTATCATGCTTGTCTGATAATGATTGATATGAAGTTTCTGATGATATTGGTTTCCAGTGTATGTCAATAATATAGGTGTTCATGTGACATGTTTAGTGGTTCTTGGAGCATACAAGATGTTGAAAGGATGTTAGAAGTTCAGTTTACAAAGAGTGTGTAGATATTGAATAATTTGGTTAGGAAGAACTTGTTGATGTAAATTGGTTTGAGTGTGCTCAGGGATGTCAAGTCATGCTTATATGGAAGTATTCTTAATGTGATAATCTAACATGGTTCTTTGACAGTTCTCATCATTAATATGTTTCAGGGTAGTATGTACAAATTGTATGATTCTAATGGTATCAGGTATTCATGATCAATGACATGTTCAGTGAATGCAAGGTATTGATAAGTTGTTAAAGGATTTAATGCTCAAAGAGTTTGGTGATGTTGTGAGTTGATCCTATTTTGTGTATTGATGGTTGAGTTGTCATGTTGCTTCAGTAAAAGTGTTCTCAAGGAACTCTCACCTGCATTTGATTTTGCAAAGTGGTGTTACAGGAAGAGCTTGATGTTGAAGGTTGTGCAATCTTGATGGGCTGATTTGAATGATAAAATCAAGAGGAAGGAGTTCGTTCTTGTTGATTGCAGATGTGGTTATGTATATATCAGGTTTGACAGTGTGTTGTAAAAGGTGTTTGATGGTGACATGATTTTTCTTAGCATGGATGGTTTGATGTCAGTAATTGGATGGTTTACTTCAGGGCTAAGTCAAGAAGTATATCAGTGTTTCAGGAGTTTGTTAAAGAAAGTAATCAGAGGATCTCATTGATGTTAGTGTTTCATCTTCATCTACAAATTTGTGTTGTGATTAGAAGTGGTATAGTGCAGTCTATGGGCAGCTTGTAACAATGGTTTGGTGCTTGGTTTGTTATGGCTTACATAATTGTTTGATGTCTTGTTGCTCTCAAGTTTTTATGGTTGTTCAGTGCCTTAAGTGGTATTTCAATTCTTGATTTGTATGTTTATGATTTCTTTGCAAAAGTGTTCAGAAGGTTGAATATCAGTAAATGGATGGTATTGAGTTGAGTTATGTTGATTAGTCTTGCCAGTAATTGCCAGTGGTATTCAACAAAAGGGAAACAAATAGATTCATTGGAGTTTTGTCATGTGGGTCAAAAAGGTTGTTGATTGAAGAAAAATTGTTTGTTTTGTCATTAGGAGTGTGTCAGTCTTCATCTTCATAATGGTATTGTCATCAAATGTAAGTTTCATGGTATCTTTTTGCTCTCAAGTTTGAAATGTTGATGTTCAGGATAAGTTTAGCAAAATTGCATTCAGTGCTTTGAAAGGTAAAGTGGTTCTCATTTTTGGTTGAAGATAACAAGATAACAGGAGTTTATGTCTTCAAGGTGCTTTTAATGCAATATGATTACAATTGTTATGTTCATGCTATAACATCTTTCAGTGGAGTTGTCCTCAAGCGGAGATAATAGTCTTTGTCATCAATGTCAAAAAGGGGGAGAAAGAAAAATTGCATCAGGTGGTTTTTACCATCAATGACAAAGGGGGAGATTGATGGAGTCAGGTTGTCATTGATGTCAAAAAGGTGTTCTTTCATGTTGTCATAGATGTTGAGATTGATCTTCATATTAGGACATCAATATCATCAAGTCAGGAGTTATGAAGAATAATGTTTTGATAAGATCATCATCATGTGCAGAGATGATATTGGTAAACATTTGAGTAGGAGACATCATCTCATGTGTTCTTTCTATTACATCTTGTTCAGTATGGTAAAGTGTTGTATCATTCAGATTGAGGTGTACCTCAGGATGTCTTTGAGGATGTTGATCATATAGGAGCTCAAATGGGTCTAATGCAGAGTTGTTTCATGTTCACAGAAATAGATTATGTTAGATACAAGACTCATGGTTATCTTGTTTGATCTGCTTGAGGTATTCAGATGATGGTCCTTGTTCATATTATGATCAAGTTAATGCTTTAGGAGTTCTCAATTTACCTCATTGCTTTCAAGTTGATTTATACTTCAGTGTGTTGTCAAGGTATTTGGGATTTGCAAAGAGTATACATAAAAGACAAAAGAGTGGCAGCAAATTGTCATTTTAGAGATATTCAATGAAGTCATATTCTTCAAGGTTTAAATATGACTTAAATGGTAATTAGTCATCTTAATAAATTCCAAAATCTTGACTTATTTGTCATTACAAAAGGGGTGTTCTTGTTCTAATTTGAAGATGACTGGTCGAGCAGGTGAAAGAACTTAAGTTGTAAACTTAAGTCATGAAATTCCATAGGGCAACTGGCCCCTTTCCTTCCTTTTACCTATAGAGCAAGTTTCCCATATGGGCGGGCTTTCATTATGTTTAAATTTTAAACTTACCACCGCCAATTACCAAGAGGGCACGGGTTTATGCATTAAGGAAAAGGTTTTAGTTTTACTTGAAAACTTTAAGAAGTATTTAGAATCCTTTTTGAAGCCTAAAATTAAAGATAGAAAGTTTCTTTTTATTAAAAAAAACTTAAGTAATTTCCTTGTAATCCTTTTGGTCGGTCCTTTTTTTAAGGAGTTTTCTTAATAAGGAGATTTTTATTATGAGGAGATTTTTAAGAGGATGAAGTTTTTTTAGGAGATTGCTATTGTTTTTTAAAAGCAATTTTTTTATAGAAAACTATTGAAGAATTTAGAAAAGATTTTTGTGAAAAATTGCAGAGATAACAATGATGAAATGAGAAAGATTCTTTACAGATTGAAGATTTTTTTTTAAGGCAGATTGGTTTTCAAAGATGAATTGATTTTTTGATTTTATTGAAGATGAAATAAGATTGCAGGAATTTGCAAAGAGGAAGAGAGGAAGAAAATGAACAGTCATAGACATGAAGAGAAAAGTAATTTCTTCACAGATATAGAATATGAAAGGTTTTCATGAAGATATTTTTGAGGAAGATCAACAGGATTGAATGATGTTTTTGTCTTGTGAGAAAATCAAATTGAAGATTTTATTTGCAGGGATAATATTGAATACAGAAATTGTCCAAATTGAAATGTCAAAGAATGTGAAGGATCATGTACAGAGAAGAGGAAGATCAAAAGATTTTTTTTAATGCATAGAATTGACAGGAAGATATTTTGTTTTAAAAATAGAGAAGAGAATATGAAGGGTTTTTGAAAGT
Source organism: Cunninghamia lanceolata (assembly GCA_027924645.1). Lineage (NCBI taxonomy): Eukaryota > Viridiplantae > Streptophyta > Pinopsida > Cupressales > Cupressaceae > Cunninghamia > Cunninghamia lanceolata. Next base: position 84,688 of record BSBN01001565.1, on the reverse strand, counting down.
GCATTGTGATGGGTTGTGAAAGTATATTCAGATTTTATTTAATGACATTACAGATGCTTTGATTATAGAGTTGTGTGGATTAACAAGATGAGGTGAGTGATGTTGTGCAGATTGATGATGAACTAACAGGGATCAAATATAGATATAGAGATTAACAAGGTGATTAGAAAGACAATATGCAATTGTAATGACAATCAGGTGCATGAATCATGAATTTGATTGATCAAGACATTGAAACTAGTAAGATAGAGATGAAACATACAGTGTTGTGAAGTGTTGTTGAAAATCAAGCAGTGTTGTTGAGAATCAAGCAGTGTTGGTGTTGTAGAGTGGATCATGATACAGGATTGAAATATCTAATTTTGTATATGATTTGGGAATGATCATTTGACAGACACATGAGAGAGAATTTATGTTATGTATTGAAATAGAGAAACCCTCTAAATTTGTGTTTTCAGTTTGTTCTGTAATAGGGGTTGGTGCTTCTTGAAGCTGGTGCTTCTAAACAGTATGCCAGTGAGGCTTGTAGGTCAGTGAGACCTTAACATTTGTCAGTGAGACACATATTGTAGCCAGTGAGGCTTCTTTGTAGCCAGTGAGGCATGTTTGATCAGTTAAGCCAGTGAGGCAGTTTAGAGTAGTTTTTCTACCCCTGGAGGGTTTTCCACTCATACAATTCTTGTGTCATAATCTTCTCTGTGTGTGTATGATTTACTTATAAAGTTTTGTTCACTTTCTGTATTCACAGTCATGTGCATATGTATTTGACAGATCAATGCTATCTTTCTCTCCTTGTACTCTGAAAGTTAAAGTGTGTAAAAAGATTTGAAAATTCATACAACACTGATTCACCCCCCCTCTCAGTGTTGATTGTACTCCTACAATTAGTAGTACCAAACTCTCTTATTTCAAAAGCAATCAATTTACCAAGTAATTTATCTTTTGTAAGCTTGTCCAATTCCAACAACTCTTCAATGGAATATACCTTGTGACTATAAGATTTGGGAAGAGTTCTGAGTATATTATCTATAACATCATCATCCTTTAACTCTTCACCAAGACCCTTGATGCTGCTAACAACTTTATCAATCTTTTGTAATTAAATTGTTATGTTTTCATCTTTACCCATTCGCATGGTTTCATATGTGATCGTCAAATTCTGCAACTTGGCCTTCTTGATAGATGCATCACCTTCATAGATTTTATTCAATTTGTCTCAAATCTCATAAGAAGTTTCCAGATTCACAACTTTTTCCATTTCAGTGTTAGACAGGGCTTTTAACAGAGCATTTTTAGCTTTGTGATTAGCCTCAAATTCTTTAATCTCTTCTTTAGAATCTAGATCTTTAGGAACTGTGTATTTATCTTTAACCATTGCCCAAACATTATAACCAAGAGAAATGAGATAACTTTGCATTTGTACCTTCCATTAGGCATAGTCAGATCCATCGAACTAAGGAATGTCTTTCTTGTGTACCATCCCGAATCTACCTTAAGCTGTTAGGCTTTCTTCAAAGGAACCTTGCTCTGATACCAATTGTTGAAAGGCACAAGACAACTAAGAGGGGGGGTGAATCATTTCTATCAAAACTTTAACTTCTTTAAACCACAATCAATTTCACAATCACTTAACTTATTTCTTTATTCTATTATGAGCATTAAATATGAATAGCAGAATCAAAATATGAACATATGAACACCTTACACACATGAACACTAGATTTTTTACGTGGAAAACCCTAAACAGGGAAAAACCATGGTGAGTGTTAGCTCACAATATAATGTAGCAACAATACTTAATATAAAAAGGTGGCTCACTACCAAAGGGCTCACTACCTAAAAGAATGGCTCACTGCCAAAATGGTGGCTCACTGCCAAAGGGTGAATTGATTTAGTAGCATCTACACCATGCCTAAGTTTAGTTCCATTGAAGCGCACTATACCTCCTCTGCTCTATTATGCTTTTACACTTCACACTTATCTTCGCATCTTTGCACAATCACACATCAACCATGAATTCATTACATGTATTTATACATATCATCAACGTTGGAATGATAATCAAGGTCAGCACTACATTTTACAACCATTGGAACTTTCTCCAAGGTCAGCATACATACATAAATTAAATTAGGACTAGACCTAAACAAACTTGTAGAGTAAATGAATGAAGGATGAACACATCATGACTTATCTCAAACCCAAATACATTTTCACATGCTTGGAAACACTTCCAAAATTTACGAATCACCTCTACAACAAGTGTGACAAATCAGGTCAACCAGAACTTATGCACATATCAAGAACACTTAAAAACTTGTTTGCAAGATCTTCATTGTAACTTACAGATCAAGCACATGCCTTCAACTTATTCTAGAGACATCTATGAATAGCATATAATCACTTGGGAGCCAACAAATCCAACTGCAACAGATCTTACTTGAACACAACATCTATCACTTGAAGAACATATAACAAATTGCTCTTATCAAACATTGTCAAACTCTGCTAATTAGAAACTTTCTTTCCAGAGCTTTAAATCACACATCCTTTGGAATGAAGATGACTAAGGACCTTATAATCTTAAGTCCAGAATTGCAAAGCCAAAAACCAATCTGTGGAGAAATGCGGAGCAAAACGCTTTCTCCCTATCACTCTACAAATCTTGCCAGGCACAGTCTTCACACTAGTGAATAGAATTTTTTCTGCACAGTGATCCAGACCACCAAATTCTGGATTTAGCATCTTCAAATACTTCTCTAAATCATATCCAAAGTTCATACTTTGGTCTTCAATACAGAGAAAATGCGGAGCAAAATACTTAGACAATGTTCTTTAGTCAATCAACAAACATCAACATCAGAAGTTGTTGCACATCTAGCTGACACTGAGAAGATTGTGTTTTATCTCTTTGACATACAGGGCATTCTCAGTCCTATTCTTCCCATCAATAGTTATAGCAACTTTTCCATAGATTTGTACTAACTCATCACCACCAAACTTAACAACACTGCCATCTCATTTCTCAAGGCTGATAAACTTCTCCTTGTCACCAGTCATATGATTTTAGCATCCACTGTGAATTACCCAAGCCTTGGCTTCTTCTCTTGCATGAAAGGTAGTCCATACAACCATTGATATTTCATTGTTTTGATTTGTTTGCAAGGCATCAGTCTTCTCACATTTTCCAGCATCATCCTTTTTGTCGCCAACACTCAGGTCCATGAAAAGTGTTTCATCATTGGAATCATCATGATGCTCATCTTCTGAAGAATAATTGTTCTCTATGGAATATAGACTTCTCTTGAACTTGTCTCTTTTGTTACTACCCCTTGATTATTTAAAAGGACATTTAGAAGCAAAGTGACAAACCTTTCCACAATTGAAACATTTCAAAGGTAACTTACCATTGTATTTGCTAGTGCCTTTCTTCAGTCTTCTCACAAAATTTGCTTCAACTTCATCAAAGCTTGTTGATAACGGAGAGGGGGGGGTGAATCAGAACTATCCTAATTATTTCTGCTTTCTAAACTTTTTTATTAATCAATGTAGTATTTATTCAAATAAGCAAACATAACCATGAAATGGAAATACACATGACACAATATTTTTGACGTGGAAACCCTGTTAAGGGAGGAAACCATGGGGTGATTAACCCAAGATTGTTTTCTCTATTAGAAGAATGGAAATACAAAATGGCACTTGCCAATTAGGGCTCACTGCCTGAGCACACTGCTCACAAGCGGCACACTCCCTACAAGAGACACACTGTCTACAATTTATAAAGAGTGTAATACAATACTTGAACTGATAAGGAGCATCTACATATGTTGGAGTTTAGTTCTGATTAGGCTCAGTACACTGATCTACTGCACTTCATTTTTCCTCTTCTTTTGTGCTGCTTTCCTTTCACATACCGGACCTTCCTTACTGCTTTTACTCTACTCTACTACTTTTCTTCACACTTCATGAAAACCACGACACGTCTCACAACTAAACCCATATTGTATATATATCCGCACAAGTGATTTCATCACCTTTCTAGTCGGCATCCGAAATAGTCAATCTTTTCCACAAACTCTGATTTGTCAGCTGAATCCTTGCTTAGCAAGTAATGCGGATCAAGGATATACTTATAGAAGTCATCAATCATGTCAGCCAATCATAACTTATGCCTTAGGAACCTTTACCATCATCAGTAACACATCTGGAATAATGTCTGATGTTCTGCCAGTAAGTTCTTCCTCTGTCCACACTACCAATCAGGAACCCGACACTCAAGTATTCATATCTTTTTCTTCATCTATCACCGGAGGCTAAATCCTTGGAATCTATCAGTCAAGATTGTTATGGGACTTTTTCCCCAAAAATAGAAAAGAAAGTTATTTAAGAATAAGTCTTTGAAATTATAAGAGGATAAAATTTATTTATCTTTTATAATTAAAAGAGAGATGGAAAAATAAAGGATATTATGTTCCTTTGATTAAAAAAGAGATAAATAAAGAATACTTATTAAAACCCCTTTTAAAAGGGAGGGATTATTAAGTTTATTAACTAATTGTTAATGACAACCTTTGTGAAAGGGGGTGATGGTTTAGAAACCACCCCATAAAAGGTTATATAAGGCATTTGTGTGAGACTTGAAATGGGCATGAAGGATCACTCAAAAGAAAGAAGGAAAGAAGAAGAAAACAAGCATTGTATATTGCAGGAATAGGATTCCTGGTTAGCAGGCTGTGAGCAAGACGGAGAAGGGGGCACATCTTATGTGTGTGTCCAACCTGGGGTACAAAAGTGCACTCAGGACTATCCTGGCCAGGGCTTGGTTATTGCACGAGTGTTGAGCATTGTTCCAGAGGAACCAGCACTCGTGTAGAGCGGCAAAGTACGCTTATTTCTCCCAGATTGCTCACAGATGGAAGAGGCTAAACCAAGGTCCATTCCAGCAATCTTTGGATTCTTGCTAATTACATACAGATAAGTATTATTTCTCAGTTATACCAAATTGTTGAGAGTGAATTTATATATTTATTTGCATTATTTAATATATTCATTTGTGTTGATAAAATTGAATTAATACAATTATTTGTTAAATTATCTCTTTATAAGTTAGATTATAATCCGTTGTGCATTTTAATGTTGATTTGGTAAATGTATGTTCATTGTTTAGTTTTTAAATATTTTATTGCATTTAGGGCATATAATTTGAATGTTAATGAATCTACCATATAATTACTTATTTTAAGAAAGAGGAAGTGATATGTTATGTTGTGGAAATTTGAGGCATTACATTTGGTATCAGAGCCTAATGATCAAACCTTCATATCTAAAGTGTGTTATATGCTTTCAAATTTCATAGTGACTAATTTTTAATATACTCCTTGAGTATATCTTACATTGTACATTCACCCTAACTTATAATACAACAAACCCGATTTTACAAGTTCTAAGGACTTCCCTATTATTAATGACCCATTTACTTTATAAAATCACAATCAACATACATCATACATATAGGATTGAAATATGACAATATACATATCCTAGCCACATTTTACCTCTAGCAATATCAAATACATGTAGAAGTTCCATAGATATATGAACTGAATTATAAGATGCTCCAATCATTTTTTGATAAGGCTATATAAGCCCTAATCGATCTTGTGCCTATTGACATTTTCCCCTCAATTGTATTAAGGCCAATTCCCGATTCCCAAGTTGTTGCCTTCCTTCTTATTACTTATAAAAATGAGATTGAATAGTAACATTTACCTAATTTATAATAAATAAATAAATTCAAACAATTAAAGATATATGTATCACCTCTAAACATATTCAACTTTTATATATATATTTTTAAATACTTAGATAGTTTAGAGGTGGTATTTTATAGATACTATTCGAATTCACCTCTCATATTCTCAAAGCATTTCTAACATTATCACCACCTCATGCACTTTCTATCTTTAAATAATTTGTCTTGATATTTCTTCTTATTTTTCCCTTGATCTTCACATCGCGAACATTCATGACTATCTACCATTTGACCTAGTTACATTTTGAGCGGTCACGTTTCTCTCTTCAAAGGACATGATTCACTTTAAAGGACGTGTCCTATTTTAAGAACTACGTTATTCACTCTTGATAATGTTTTTTTTTTTTTTAAGTCAAATAAATTATATCCTATGCCAAAGCACTAGGACTTACCAATACCGCTAGCACCTCGAGTTTGAGTAAATTGATAATCCTTCAAAATGGACTTTGTGTGAACTATTAACAATAATGCCAGCCATTTTTCATCATTTGCGTTGGGTCAAATTTATCATTATAGTTAAGTCTGATGAGGGTGAGGGACGTTCAATCCGGGAAGTTCAGTTTAGCCCTTAGCTTCTTTGAAATTTTAGGTTGAATCATAGTGGGATTTGGTTATGGATGATACTGAATAATGAATATGAAATTACCCAAAGCTCACAATGGATGGGTTGTAATAGTGTATTGAAAATTTAATGTATTTCTTGTGATTAGATAATTTTATCTCTCATTCAAATCTTTAATTAAATTTTAATTCCACATGTTTGCATAGGGTATGATCAACATTAGTATGTTAATGATATGAGCAATGACTCTAATTTGAATAACATACATGTTATACATGAGGTATTTTGGAGCTTTGTCGAGTTATGCAAGAAACTACATCCTTGGACATTAGCTATGTATGCATATGGAATAAGTCTATCCCTTATTAATGAAGGTAGATTTTATCGAGAAACATCTTGTGTAATGTTCTAATTACAAGAAAATTTAGTGGATATCATATTTTATATCATGAATTGGGTATCATATGTCAAAAAGAGTCTAGCATTATTCATTTGTAGACTTATTGGTGAGACATGTAAAATACGAAATGGATGTATCCATAATTCAAGGAATGCGGTTGGTTTGGATTGAAGAGTTATGCAATTAAGTTTGATCTCAAGCTACCAAGAGGTGTTTATATTGGTTTCGTTCACATGAATAAAGTATTATTAGTTTATTGATTTTGTTTTGTGAACTACCCTCACTTATTACATTAGAACTACATGGTTGGTAGATATTAGCGGCCATATTTGTTCCATCTGCTACTACCCAAATCATTCAAATTGCCCTCTTTCTAGTATTATGTTTGTTTAGGGGCTTGGGTAGTGTGGTTGGAATCATGCATGATTAACACCTATGAATTGTAATCTTCAAGTTGTATGGATGATCTCTAATGTGATGACTAAATAGTTGAAAGATATCACGACATAATCTCTTGAGACATTTATCTCTAGCCAAGTACTTTTATGATTAGTGTATCATCCACGATTTATATCCTTCATTGTGTCACCTTTAAGCTTGCCCATCATTCACATTATAATTTTATCAAAAGCTTCTATAAAGATTGTGGTCATCACTTTACATTCTTGATTGCATAGAAATCATATTCTCACCTATTACTCTATGGTGTGCACTCTCGTAAGATGATGGTAACATCTTCATTTTTTCATCCTTAGAATGGGTATTGATTTCTTCAAAGACCTATCACTTCTTAAGTCCAATGGTTGATTATTTCTTAATCTATCTTAGTAACTCCTTGAATCTTTTATTGAAGGCTCTAATAGACTTATGTTGGAAGATGTAAATTTAGTGGCAATCATGTTGTCTCTAATCAATTCAAAAAAAAAAATTCAAAGTTATTTTGTAACTTTCTAAGGTGTTACATTCATCTCATGATTTGTTCTTATACCAATGAATTGTCATTCCTCATAAGAGTAACGAGAATTTACTACAACTAATTATATGCATTGGTTTGTATAAGATGCACATTCTACGATGTTTAATAGGTTCTTTTGACTCATCACTAGTAAACATGAACAACTTCTCTTCTCTTGGTTAGGACTCAATAGACTAGCCATCATTTTTTGACTTTCTTGTTCCTCTATATGGGTCAATAAGTTTTGCATTTCCTACATGTGTGTTGTGAACATTCTTATTCTCTCTTGTCACAATCCATTATGCAAGTTGATCTTTAAACATTCCTTATGTCCAAAAACTTGACCTCTAAATGTTCTCAAATTCCATTTTATCATTGATTAATATCCATATATGCATTTCTCTTTTCACCCATGATGAAACTGTAGAGTTCTATATCAATATGGGGACTTCATTTTTGTCAAGGGGGATCATTATTAATCCTTGATTCCTTTTTAAAATAGATTAATGAGTAAAGCTCGTATCTTCTTGATTAAGAATGGATATTTGTATATTACTCTCTAGTCACTTGTTCTTCATGAATGACAAACTACTTCCTAGATTTAGCTCTTTCCAATTCAAGTTTTCAATTCAAGATTGAGGTTGATGCTTTAGTGTCAGATTATTGGTTTCCTCCTATAGCTTCCATTATGCTTTCTTTGCTCCATCAATTTTATTGATATTTTTACTTTAATAGTGTCTCCTTTATTTGGATGTAAGTTCATTGAATCCTTTGATGACATTAGTCATGGTGCCTCTCCTTATACATATGAAAATTATTTATCATTCTAATCTCTTCTACCACAAAGATCTTGAATAAAGTTAAAATACCTTGACAAGTGATTGGGTGAATGGCACTTTCACTAATCAATCTTCAAATAGATGGTCTCTCTAAACAATCAAGGTTTTTTGTTCACACTCCTATCTTCTATGAACTCTCATATTGATATATCCCAAAGAAATTTGTAAATTCCTTGGTTAACCTCTCTTATTTTCCTCATTGTCTTTGATTGGATCCTCAATTTGTTATTTCATTATCTCTCAATGTATATATCCATTTTAGTGTGTCATTATTAATGTTTTTATCAACAAATTTTATAGTTGGGCTTACCTTATATAAACAATATCATCAAAAGTCTTATAACAACAAAGGATCCAACAATAATCATGAAAGAAATAATAGAACAAGTATTTGTTCAACGTAAGTTACATTGTGGAACCATAACTCACAGGTCCTAGGATCATTTGTGCATCTTAAACTTTGGAAAATATGGCGTTGTTTAGGTGAAATGAAACAATGCTCTTACAAGATATGAAACCAAAATGATTATCTTAGCATATGTCATGAGGACATGTTGGAATTTACAGGGGGAGAACCAATTCCAAATTCAAGCCATTCTTAGATTAAATAAAACCTTGTTGTGATATGCAAGTTCCTCAAGAAGTTATTTGGAAAAGAGTTAGTTCATGTCATGTTTAAATCTTCAACATGTTTTATATTTTATAGAAAATTTTGGTGAATTTTCTTATGTTGTCGAACTTCTAGAAACACATCAAAGTTATTAAAATTCATCAGGAATAAAATTTTGAGATCATTCTTGTGAGAAAAGATCTAATCATCTTATACATCCTAGGCATATGGATATTTAATTAGAAATCCTATGAGCTTACTATATAAAATATAATCCCAAGGAAAGGCTAGAAAATCCTTGATCATAGCTACCATAATTTAAAGACTACAAGGCCATAGAAATATTGGTAACCCGTCTTTTGAAATATTGATTTTTAAACATTGTTTAGGGAATTGGATTTGGAAAGTCAATCAATAGACTTTGAATTATGTCTTTAATTATTTTAGGAAGTCATAATTAGATGGTTGTGAGTGTTAGTGCCTGAATTGACTGACAATTTTTGAGCAATTTTCATGCAGGCACTTTCCCTAAATATCCAAAAAATGTTCTAAGTGTTGGACCTCCTCAGCATTGTTCAGCTGCATCATCATATTTTCCTGAGGAGGAGGTCATCATCATCATATTTGGTTCGATGGTGGTCATCATCATCATGTTCTCTGTCGACCAGTTTCTCATCGTCATCATCATATTTCACTATCGGGTGATGTTTGGATATCATCCTGATCCTGCTGATGAGCTACAGTGCACCCTGATTTGCTTGCGGGGGTGATTTCTCAAGTATCCGGTGATCTTCCAATTATCACCTTGCCCAAACATGATGATGATGTTTCCCCGATATTCTGAAGGGGTTATTCTTTGAGATGTTCGACCTGACTTGTTTTTTCTTAAGGGTCGTCGTCATCATCATCATATTTCCAGTTATCACCGTGTTGCTTGCGAGGGTCATCATATTTTCTGCCTTCATGATATTTCGCCGGGGTGATATTTTTATCATCGGGTGATCTTGGTTATGATCATCCTGATGATGTTGTTGAAGAGTTCTAAGTGTGACCCGATATTCACTGGGGTCATCATATTTTGAACGTCAGGATGATCTTAGTCAATATCATCCTGATGATGTTGTATCACTTCTTGTTCGTTGTTTTGTCATCCTGATGATGCTGACGTCATTCTTATAACAGGGTGATATCTTTTTCTCTACCTATCTGCATCATGATATTTCCGAAGGAGGGGGTGATATTTTCATTTTTGGATATCACCTGGATGTATGTTTGTTCCAGCGTCATGATGATGCTGATATTAAGGAGATGTCCGCCTGCCGGCTTCGTGCATTATCTAGTAGGGGTGATCTTTTCGAGCATCATCATATTCATCTATCGCCCCGATCTTATAGTGGAGCTACAGTGCAACCTGATATTTGTGCATCAGGATGATATTTCCAAATATCCGGTTGTCTTCCGAATATCATCCTGATGTTAATATGATGATGACGTCATCAAGGTCCGGGGGGGGTCATATTTCTAACACTGATCATCTTGTGGAGATCCCCTGATATTTGCAAACATGATGATGACGTCATCCGGATATAAGGAGGTGCGCAGTAGGCAGATATGATGATGATGTCAGTAGGATATGATGATGACGTCATCAGGATGTTCATCGGCCAGACTTTTGGTATAAGCTCAGCAGGAGGATGTTCCTCCGATGGATCAGGTTGTGCGGATGAAGGCGATTATCATGCAGTTATATTGCAATATGATGCTGGCGTCAAGGTGATATTTCAAGCAACAGGATATCATGCTGCTAGAGGATGATGATGATGAAGTCTTATACTAGTGTCGTCAGGAGCAAAAGCACCAACATGATATATGCTCATGACCTAGTATATAAAGTGTTAATGAGGTCATCGCGGGGTGCATGTGGGATAATTGATATCCTGCATTTTCAAATATCATGATGATGAATCTCGGCGGGAAATGGTTGCGATCGACTGTTAGATGTTTTTCCCAAGGCCGCGGGTTGGTGCGCCATTAATGGCGAAGGTTGCAGAGGTATGGGCGGATCTGGTACCCGATTGAAGGTGTACATCAGCGGACAGTGGCGCAGGGCTCGAGATATCTTCCTGTCTCCTCCCCTACCTGCTGCATTCATGTTTGAGCGCCATTTTTATGATACTGTGTATCTGGCGGGATTTTTGGTCAACCTGGTAGTTAATGCTGAATACACCCTCCTGCTATATAATGCAGACGGTGTTATTCATTCAAGGTTGTTGAAAGTGGAGGATTTTTGGCTCTGTAATTCAAAACCAGCTGATCTGGTTGCTCTGTACAGTTTAAATTGTGAGTTTATGTATCTCCTGTTGTACGATTTGGCATGAATCCACTGATCTCATGGTTGATCTTATATGAGTAATGCTATCTTAGCATGTGTTGTGTTAATTCTGTCTCCAGTATTGCATGTATTCTTCTTCTGAATCTGGATATTTGGGTAATGTTTAGATTCTAGAGCATAGAATTCCTATGTTGAATGTCTGATCTTTTAACTTCTGCTCAAGGGGTAGATTAAACTATTTTCAGGTTGAACATTGGGAAGGGTATACTGCAGTAGGGATGCCATAAGTAGAGATAACTTAACACTTTTCATTGGGAGATATCTGTAAGGCAGATATCATGTGTATCCCCCTGAAATCCAGTTTTAGCTATTCATGCTGATCATTCACAGGTGTATGTCTACCGACTCCAAGCCCTGGATAGGCACCAATCATGCTGTGTTCTTGTGTTATACACCATGTCCAGCTTTGGATCCAAAATTCAAACTAAAACATTTCATACTTCCACCTGTTAGTTGTAGGAGTAGGATTAGGAACCCCCTGCATACTCTCATACCCAACCAGACATCATGTCCAAGAATGTTGCCAGCCTTGTGATCTATCATGCAGATCTTGGTCCATACATGAGAGTATTCTACCTGTTGTTGTCAAGTTAGATCCTTCTATCTTTGAGCTAGTCAAGGTTACATCTTGAATTAGAAGTGGCAAACCCTGATGCTGATTCAGAAGAAAACACCAACAGTGAGATCAATCATGATGGAAAAAATGAGGATAACAAAGACCAATATTCAATTAACCTAATTACTTTAAACAAATACTAAACCTAGTGTTCTTTATGAAGTACTTTATGATGGTAATAGTTGTTGATGATTTGTTGCTTAAGTTGCCTTGTAAGATTGGTTTGTACCATCTTTGTTTTTATTGTACTTCGTTATTGGACTTGATCAACCCAATAACCTTGTACATGTTTTGATGTATTTGTTGCTATTCAATTGTAGTTGCTATATGAAAAGAGGATATTCATGTAGTCCGGAATGCATGACTATCATCTTTGAATGTATTTTGAGTTTATGGTACTCAGTGATGATTGACTACATAGTATGGGATATGCATGTCATTCATTAGGTAAGTACTATGTGATTACATGATAATACCTTTGTATATTAAAGTGACACCTAAAAGATTGAAATAATTGTATTAAAGATAAGGTTGCACATTAATGACTGAATTAAAAAGATTATTTGATAGGATATTTATTGTAAACACTTGTATTAGGTTCTCATGTATAAATTCATGATCTATTTTAGGTGACAATGTGTTCATAGTTCTAATCATGCTATTGATTAACAAAATATTTCTATGGGATTTAATTGTGGTTTCAGTTAAAGTAGAAGAGTTATTGAAAAAAAAATTTTAATAAATGAAGTAGATTCATTGTGATATCAATAATGTTACATCCACACTTACTTAACTAATTATTTTTTCTGAAATATGTTGTAGATTCAACTTGAGCTACTGAGGACAGTAGCCGATTTACAGGGGGAGAATTATTATGGGACTTTTTCCCCAAAAATAGAAAAGAAAGTTATTTAAGAATAAGTCTTTGAAATTATAAGAGGATAAAATTTATTTATCTTTTATAATTAAAAGAGAGATGGAAAAATAAAGGATATTATGTTCCTTTGATTAAAAAAGAGATAAATAAAGAATAATTATTAAAACCCCTTTTAAAAGGGAGGGATTATTAAGTTTATTAACTAATTGTTAATGACAACCTTTGTGAAAGGGTGTGATGGTTTAGAAACCACCGCATAAAAGGTTATATAAGGCATTTGTGTGAGACTTGAAATGGGCATGAAGGATCACTCAAAAGAAAGAAGGAAAGAAGAAGAAAACAAGCATTGTATATTGCAGGAATAGGATTCCTAGTTAGCAGGCTGTGAGCAAGACGGAGAAGGGGGCACATCTTATGTGTGTGTCCAACCTGGGGTACAAAAGTGCACTTAGGACTGTCTTGGCCAGGGCTTGGTTATTGCACGAGTGTTGAGCATTGTTCCAGAGGAACCAGCACTCGTGTAGAGTGGCAAAGTACGCTTATTTCTCCCAGATTGCTCACAGATGGAAGAGGCTGAACCAGGGTCCATTCCAGCAATCTTTGGATTCTTGCTAATTACATACAGATAAGTATTATTGCTCAGTTATACCAAATTGTTGAGAGTGAATTTATATATTTATTTGCATTATTTAATATATTCATTTGTGTTGATAAAATTGAATTAATACAATTATTTGTTAAATTATCTCTTTATAAGTTAGATTATAATCCGTTGTGCATTTTAATGTTGATTTGGTAAATGTATGTTCATTGTTTAGTTTTTAAATATTTTATTGCATTTAGGGCATATAATTTGAATGTTAATGAATCTACCATATAATTACTTATTTTAAGAAAGAGGAAGTGATATGTTATGTTGTGGAAATTTGAGGCATTACAAAGATAGTCCTCTTGACTTCCCCAAATCTGCACTTCACCAAGATACTTCCTCTGAGAGATCTGGACCTGATGGTCAGACCTCGCCATATGCTCTATTCTTGCTTACCGGATCACAACACTCTGCAACCTGCCTTCTGGTAGAGACTCATCATGTGCTACGGATGTGTGGGTTAACCTTTGTTGCCATCATTGACAACATTCATGAGTCCATATAGTGTCTCTTGCCAACAATCTCCCCCTTTGGCATTGATGGCAACACTTAGTGAAAAATGACTAAGTGTTTACACTATGCTCCCCCTTGGCTGATGCTTTGTTTTTATATACATTTTTTGGAGCTCCCCCTTAGTTGGATTCCTCATTTTTCACTACTCCTCACTCCCCCTTTGACATCAATGGCAAAGGGTGGGAACCGCGCATCAAAATTTTCAAAAATTTAACTATACTTCGCCGCATATAACATACTCACATATACTGAAGAATGTTTGCAAAAGTTGTCTTCAATTGGATGAATTCTGCTGCCCAACTTTGCTTCATTCTATCCAAAATTGATATATGACCGCTCAGCAGGAATGCAAACGCATCTACCTTTTTTAGATCTGTTAGATCACTAGTCCTGGCTGTGATCTAAGCTTCTTTTATGGCCTCATGCATGGCCTCTAACTTAGGGATAATTATCCCTCTGAGTTCACCTAACCTGCTTATTCTGCTTTTCTTTTCCTCTTCAAGTTTTTTAATTTCATTCAAAACTGCAATTGTCTGGCATTTTAATTTATTATGGATGTGGTAAGTGGATCAAAATTTTGAGAAAGTTTAGTTAGTTTGTCCTCCTATTCTTTCACTTTCTTCTCAATCTCCACTGTTGCTTTAGACCAGGATATACAAAATTTGTATACATTTCCTCCGTCCTTAAGAGCATTTTCCAAGCTCTTTATCCCAGTACCCATTACTCTCCTGTCATTTACTATTAGCCCTTGCAACTCAGAGAATCTCTTGTCCAAAAACTCTTTCCTGACCTTCTCCTCAGCTGATTTCTCTAGAGAATTGAAATGTGTACTAATACTATTAATCATAGATTTGAGATTACCGGATGAGGAGGCTGAGGGATCCTTTTGAAAAGATGGCATGATCTTTTCTAACACTCCGGATGTGGCTGCTATAAGCTCACAGTCTTCCATGTGAGACTTCAGGAGTTTTTCTTTGGCCTTTGCATTAGCAAATGAAGCTATCTTCATTATTTGTACCAGAGAAAGAGAGTCAAAATTAAATGCCCCTTGTAGAAGTTTTGGTTCATCAATTTCCATTGTCTCTTTGTTTAAGAACTTTTTGATAGTTTTTGTAGTGTCTCTTGCCGAAGACAAATTCTTCTTCTCTTCTGCAGTCTCAGAACTGTCTCTTGGAGCTTTTTCTCCTTCTATAGCCTTGGTGCTATCATCTTCTTTTTCCTTCACCTCTGCTTCTTTCTCCTGTACTCTTTCTTCTCCTTTGGATCCGGAGATTGTAGGGGAAACCAGAGGAGTGATGTTTGTTTGTTCATGGGCCACCTCTTCCGGAGCAGAGGATTCTAAGCCCTTATCTTCACCAGTGTCCATTAGTTCTTCTGTCATTTCCTTAGTGGATTCCTTTTCAACACCTGTGGCCAAAGGATCAATGCCCAAGTCCTCTATAATAGGAAGATTTAATATTTTGAAGGCATTCCTGAGGATCTCTTCTATTTCCTTGGCTATCTTGTCAGTCTCACCAAGCATGAGCTGATTCATTCTGGCTTTGCTCCAAAATTCATCCTTGCAATCCTTGAAGATCATGTTCATTTGCTTTGAATCGATTGAAGGATATAGCGGAATGGCTATCTGTTCCCAGATCTCAAGATCTTTTGCCATGGCAGTATTCTTTCTTATTTCTAACTCTTTTTCTAGGCTTTTGGGAATAAGAGATATAATTTCAATAAAAGCCTTGTTATATATGTTCAGATAGTTAACTGCTGCTTCCTGCAAGATCTTTTGGTCTGTTTCATTGTAATCATCATAGAATTCAGCGATTGGCTGAAGGTTTCCATCCACAGTGACTAATTTGATGACATCATCTAAAGACAAAGTGGGCTTTTCTACAAATTCCTCTGCCTTTTCTTCTTCACCTTGACTGGTAGAGGGTTCACCGGATGTTTTCTTCTTCTCCTTCTTCATTTTCTTTATCTCCTCATCTGATTCAATTTCTTCATCATCCTTCTGACTGACACAAGACCTTGTGGCCTTTGTTTTAGTTCTTTTCTCTCCTCTGCCGAATGATTTTTCTTTCGGTTTTGATGTCCTTGACCTTTTAGCAGTGGCAGGTACAGATCTCTTTGATGATCTTGTCTAGGTGGAAGATTCTACCGGAGCACTTTCCTTACTTCCCTTTTCTGCCTCTTTCTTCTTTTCCTCTGCCCCTTCCATCTTTTCCCTATTGGCTTCAAGTGCCTCCTTTGAGATGCCTAAGCCTTTGGCAATTTCTTCAACTTCTTTTCTCACTTTCCTCTTTATTTCCAGTTGTCTGAGTTCCACATAAACTTTTATACTTAGCTCTTCAAAGGTTCCAAACCTTTCTGCCTTTGGATCCTTTGGCTGACTTAGCATGTGTTGAACATGCAGCTCCACAATTTGTTCATCAACTTCATACCCCATAGGCATGATCCAGACTGTCCTTGGCTCTACTGCCTCCATTAGGCATTGATCAGTGTCTACCATGAAACACATTGTATCTTTATATTTTTCAACCAATGATTTTGGGATTCTTTCTCTGATTTGCATAGTATTTTGGAAGTTCTTAAAGTACCTGCACAGAGCTGTATTCCTTCCCTTGGCATCCCCAAGTTTATGTAAGTAATCTCTGATTTGAATTGCTACCGGTTTGTTATTTTGCCATGTCCATCCATTGGATCTAGGCAGCTCATTCATGAAATAGAAAAATAAACACAATATCAATCCACCATATTTAAAAGAGTTCTTCTTGTCCTTTTTGATCTTTTGTAAGTTCTCCATCAATTGACTTAGAAGAAGTTCACAGAGATCATACTCTGCATTCTTTCTCAGCATCTCATAGGCAGTATACACTGCAGTTTCGGACACTGAATTCTCCCTATTGGAATGATATATCTTATACCCTATTATCATAGATGCAAACTTGATATCTGGGTCCATGATATCTTCAATGGTCATTGCCCTCTTATCAAATTTTGATCCAGTTGCATCACTTACTGTCTGATTCTTGACAGATTTGAGAACAGGTATACCACCGGATAAGTGCAAACTGGTAACTACCCTAATGATATCTTTTGTGATCTTGAATGGTACATTCAACCACATGAAGTTGTCATGTATTCTACTCAAGATATACCGGACCCATTCGTCCTCAACAAAGTAGGGGAAATGTATACATTGTGCAAAGTGCTTCTCCCAAAGGGCCTTGTATTGGGTTTTGAGCTCAAATGCATCATCTATTAATTGTTTGTGGTAGATATCCCTCAATTTGGACTCTCTGAATTCTTCAATGTTTGCGTGAATGTAAACCCTAATATCTTATGTATGCAAGACACCATGCGGAATACTAGAAAAGGCTCCTAGGGCATCTACTTCCAAGGATTTGTAGGGATGTTTCTTGAATTTGGGGCGAGGCCTATCAGTGATCTTCACAATATTCGGAGTAGACATCTTTTTAAAAAGATTTGCAGAGAGATATTTTAAGAACGGAGAATACCTTTTGCATTTTTTGGTTTCACGAAGTTAGCCGGATCGATTTCTAGATGAATTGACTTCTGCAAATGATCTTTGATGAGCTAGAGGAATTTTGTTGCAGAGCTTCTCTTTTCGTTTCTTCTTGAATGTAGAATGAACAAATGCTTAATGAGAAAACCCTTATATTGTTCCACAAACCCTAATGTCAAGTTGTAATAAATGCTTGACCTAAGTCATTCCGGTTTGCCTTATTTGGATGACTTGAAGAACTGGATCAATCTTGATCTTAAACATCTTGCAGATCTTCCAAATCTTAACCATAGTTTATTTGGATGTTTCTGTTATGAACCCTTTAATCTGCAACTCTTCTTGTGTCAGTTCTGGCACCAATTGACTGGCTGGGGGAACAAGGTTTTCTTTGTGTCTCCCCTTGAGCCAGAGCTCACTTCTTAATTTTCAGAAGGAATATCAGCACCAGAGTCTGGTGCGGACCCATCCCCTACATTATATGTACTTTTCTTCACCCAAATCTTGTTCATCTCTCTTTGAACTTCATCCGCATTCACTTTTTGTTTTCCCTTATATTGATTCTGATTATGATGTACTGGACCTCTTTTGTCCTAATTCTTATTTCTATAGAATTTTGCAATATGACCAGATCTATTGCAAATTTGGCAAACAACATTTCTTTGCATATTTGATTGATATCCTCTTGATCTGCATTGATTAGCCATATGACCTATTCTATTGCATGCAAAGCATCTACCATTGAATGATTTGTTCATTTGCATATTTCTGCATTCATGAGATTTGTGACCATACCTTTTGCAGTTGAAACACTATCGGGAGAAGGATGAATTAGTCTGATTCATTCTCTTTCTGCACTGATTAGCTTTATGACCAAAGTTATTGCAGTTGTGACAGTATCCATTGAAGGATGGATATCTTTCAGCATTAGGCTGCCTTACCAGAGGTCTTCTAGGCCTGTTCCTTGGATTTTCTGATCCAAAATTCTTTTGACCGGATCCGGAGCTTTCTCCTTTCTCATATCCCAAACCACACTTGTCATCTACCCTCTTTTGACTTTCAAGAACTTCAAGTTGAGCAGAACTTATCTTGAATTTTTCTTTATATTCATTTGCTATTTGAAGATCCCTTTTAAGAGAGACAATTTGATCCTCAAGTTTTTCGTCATTATCTTTAGCATCTTCAAGATCAGATTCAAGGTGTCTAATTATTCTATCCATCTTGTGGCAGTCTTCTAATTTCTCCTTGAGAGATTATCTTAGATCATCTTTAATTTTTCTTTTCTCTTCAATTTCTTGGGTAAACTTCATAACTCTTGATTCCATCTCATGTCTTACCATGATGATCTCTTTTGATAACTTTTCACACAACTTGGTTTTCTCCTTCAGATCTCTATTTGTATCATTGGCTTCACCTTGACTTGCCAATTGCTGAAGGTGCTCTTTTCTCTTTTTCATAGAGAGACTCAATTTCCCTTTTAGTTCATTTATGAAATCATCAGCCTGTTTGAGTCTTTCCTTTAATTCATTGACTTCAAAATTTGACTGCTCAAGATCATCTAGGGCAAACTTAAGTTGCTCCCTCATACCATACACATCTATTTGAATTCCTAGATCTTCCTCAAGCTGTTAGGCTCTGTTGGGAGGAACTTGGCTCTGATACCAATTGTTGATAACTGAGAGGGGGGGTGAATCAGTTATCCTAATTATTTCTGCTTTCTGAACTTTCTTATTAATCAATGCAGCATTTATTCAAATAAGCAAATATAACCATGAAATGGAAATACACATGACACAATATTTTTGATGTGGAAACCCTGTTAAGGGAGAAAACCACAGGTTGATTAACCCAAGATTGTATTCTCTGTTAGAAGAATGGAAATACAAAATGGTACTTGCCAATTAGGGCTTACTGCCCGAGCACACTGCTCACAAGAGGCACACTGCCTACAAGAGACACACTGTCTACAATTTATAAAGAGTGTAATACAATACTTGAACTAATAAGGAGCATCTACATATGCTGGAGTTCAGTTCTGGTTAGGCTCAGTACACTATTCTGTTGCACTTCATTTTTCCTCTTCTTTTGTGCTGCTCTCCTTTGACATACCAGACCTTCCTTACTACTTTTACTCTGCTCTACTACTTTTCTTCACACTTCATGAAAACCACAGCACGTCTCACAACTAAATCCATCTTGTATATATATCCGCACAAGTGATTTCATCACCTTTCTAGTCAGCATCCGGAATAGTCAATCTTTTCCACAAACTCTGATTTGTCGGCTGAATCCTTGCTTACCAAGTAATGTGGATCAAGGATATACCTATAGAAGTCATCAATCATGTCGGCCAATCATAACTTATGCCTTAGGAACCTTTACCATCATTAGTAACACATCTGAAATAATGTCTGATGTTCTGCCAGTCAGTTCTTCCTCTATCCACACTGCCAATCAGGAACCCGACACTCAAGTATTCATATCTTTTTCTTCATCTATCACTGGAGGCTAAATCCTTGGAATCTATTAGTCAAGATAGTCCTCTTGATTTCCCCAAATCCACACTTCACCAAGATACTTCCTCTAAGAGATCCGGACCTAACTGTCGGACCTCCCCACATGCTCTATTCTTGCTTATTGAATCACAACACCCTGCAGTCTACCTTCTGGTAGAGACTCATCAAGTCTTGTGGATGTGTGGGTTAACCTTTACCGCCATCAATGACAACATTCATGAGTCTATATAGTGTCTCTTGCCAACAGAGCTCTCATCTTCATCAGCAACTTCTTCCTTTGTCTTCATACTAACTTTCAAAGTAGCTTCTTTCTATGGAGCATCATTGCCAAACTCTCTCATTTCAAATGTAGTAAGGGAACCAAATAATTTATCTACAGTGTATGTATCCAAGTCTACATTATCCTCAATGGAAGATACCTTATGACTATAAGATTTGGGAAGAGATCTCAGAACCTTCTTCACAATCTCATCTTTCACTTCTCCACCAAGACCTGTGATGTCATTGACCACTTCATTCACCCAGAGCATATATCCAACAATGTCTTCATCCTCTAACATTTTTAGGTTCTCAAATCTACTCTTGAATATTTGCATCTTTGCTTTCTTTACTTTCTTGTCTCCTTCATAAATGGTTTCAAGTTTGACCCAAACTTCTTTAGCAAAATTACAACTCATTACCTTTGACAGTTTCGAATAATATAACCCACTCATGATGGAAAACTTTGCCTTGGAATTTTTATCATACTAATTAACTTCATCTGCATCTATAGGAATAGCAGCAAAAACTTTGTAACCAATCTTGATAGATTACCAAACACCACACCCTAGAGAATTGATATAGGCTTCCATCCTTAGCTTCCATAAAGAATAATTTGCTCCATCAAACCTAGGTATCTTGGTGGATCCATTAAGTGCCATCCCAGACCTTCCTCAAGTGGTTAAGCTTCCTTTAGAGGAACTTAGCTCTGATACTAATTGTTGGACACACCAAGATACTAAGAGGGGGGGTGAATCGGTATCTAATTAAACTTCAAGCCCTCCAGAGCAGATTAAAACTTGAGTATCACAACATCAACAAAAACATGAAAGATTAACACAATGCACATCAACATATAACACCCAATATATGTGGAAAATCCTAGAAGGGAAAAACCATGATGAGGATTAACTCACAATATATGAAGCTCAAAATAATAACTTTGTTTTATGGCTACAACCCAAGGAAACTACTACTCCCTGAAATCTTTGATTTAGGGTCACTCCCAAGGAAGCTACTACTCCCTTAATACTTTGTTTTAGGGTCACTCCCAAGGAAGTTACTACTCCCTGAATTGAGAACACACTTATAAAATATTACAATATGACAGTCCTACTATCTGAAAAATTGACATTGAAACTCACACCTTTGATGATTGCAATTCTACCTCCTCACACTTCCTTCTGATGATCAGATTAGTTAGGCACACTCTACACTTGATCATTGTCACAAATATGTTTTTAAGATGAATCAGGACAACATCTACAACTTCTACTCTTTCTCCTTCAGTTGCACATCATAATTCATTCATTCTACTCCTTGTCTTGCATGCAAGCCCTATCAATTACTTTGCAATCACACCTTGCCTAACTCAATTCGATTTACTATTTATACATGATATCACATTGATTGCATTACTTTTCAGCTAGGGACAACATTTAAAAATACATTTACAAGTTGGCCAGATAGTATACAACATGAAACATGTAGAAGATAAGTCCTAAATAGAACCACACGCTACACTAGCAGAAGACCCATGCCTTGCGAACACCAACACTTGCTTAACCAGGTCCAAAACATCATTCATAGCTTCAAACCCAAGGAATTAAATGTGCACACTCCACTCATGTTTTAAAATACGACATCCTTAAGCAAAACATATGAAAACTTGAAGCATAACAACCACATCAACTTGAGAACCTTGTGTGGTACTAGAAACAAGAAAGATCTTCTTGGAAATCTTCCATATGAGTCTTCATGACTCACAAAGCATCTCTTGACACCCCTTTACCTCCACACATCAAATATTTGTGTTGTACAACTTCAACCATGAACTCTGAGAACACCAAGTCAATTGGAACACTCTACAACATGCTGACATTATAAAAACTGAGCTACGGACCACCAAGAACCTTAAAACTGAAAGGAAGCATGTAATGCACATTCATAAAAATGTCCTCAAAACCACAAAGGAAACCATTCACTTCTAGAGGAATGCAGAGCATTTCAACAGGCCTTCAACACTACCTCACTCTGCCAGAACACATGCCAATACTCTCTCATGCATAACTTTCATAGCAAAAGGACAAATGATCTGAAACTTTGGAATTATCACCTTCACTACACCCAGAACATATTTCCAGAACCACATATCTATAACTGCTAATGCGGAGCAATCTATTTTCGTATAGTAATTGTCTTCAACACTATCTTCAAACTCCAAGACACTCTTTCGGTAAGCCAATCATCATGAAACTTGAATCGGTCCATCAACAACACATTTGATCATCTTAGTGCTTCTAATTCCCATATTAAGTAATCTCATGACATCCAACCAAGAACACCATCACACATCCAAGATAGTTCTGACATCAATGACAACCTTAAGAACCATATATGTAATAACCATAACACCAGATTTACATGAAAAACCCTAGAAGGGAAAAACCATAGTGAGCAAGTTGCTTGGATCTACTCTCCAAATCTAGCCTCACAAATAAAAATAGATTTACAACAAGTTTTATGGGATACAACCCAAAGGAAGCTACAACTCCCTAATACATAGTTTTATGGCTTCAACCAAAGGAATCTACAACTCCCTAAAGTGCTACAACACTTACAAGAAGATGCTATAACCTCTATACAAAACACTTGATATATTCCACTAGATCAATCACTTTCGTAGCATCAACACCTTTCACACTAAAATATGACTTCAACACTTCTGCACAAACCAATTTACTATCTTGAACACACTTCTATAACACAACACAATGCAACCTCTGCTATGAATCATGCATTGCAGCCTTCAGAGTTCCTTCACAACTATTGGATCTTCTATCTCCTTCTCACACACATACACACAAACTCACACTCACACATACATCCTCGTAAATCCTCACACCCTCATACTCTTTGCAACAAACCTAATCTTTCATTTATATCCTCCGCAGCTCTTCAAAAAACTTTATCCTTTGTCATCCAAGATGAAACATGTAGCATGAAACATGCAATGGCCTTGTTTGTCACCTCCCAAGACATATGTGGTGTTGTAGGAATCAAATTACATTATGCAGTTCAAACCAAATGGTCACCAAGTCCTATTTTTCCTCAGCACACATCTCCATGCTGGCACACACTTCCAAACTCATAGAAAAAACAACATACACCAAGTCGGCTTCTCAAACACTTATTCTTCCACATACATTGAGCTCTAGACCTAAAGCAGTACCAGAGAGACAAAATAATATCATGCAAATCACTTCACAAACATTATATGACTGATGAAGAGGGTAAATCATAAAACACACAAAAACAAAAATTGCATACAGAAAATAGAATGTTATTTTATTGATTTAGACAACCCATTACATTACAGAAGCTCAAATACAATCAGAGGATGAATCCCCCACAAGCTGCAACACATTATAGCTTCCTATCACAAGACTCTAGAATCTTCAGCCTTCTGTAATGCTAAATTAGCTAGGGTTTCTATTTTCCCACCCTTTCTTGACTCTACACTTTCCCTCTTATCTCTACTACTACCCATGGTTCCCAAAAATAGTCATAAATAGCCCTTTTTGGCAGCCAACAGCCAAATTTTAAACTTTGCATCTCCCTCTAAAAATAGGTCAACTTTCGGGAAGCATAACTTTTGATCTAGGTGTCTAATTGATGAACTGTTTAAAGCACCAAAAAGCTCGTGAAGTGAACTATCACACCAAAAATCCATAAATAGATTTTTGTCAACTTTTCAGGGTGTTATGGGATGTTTTAGTGCCTCATATCTTATTTCAAAACTTTTCAGGGGACCTCACAAAATTGGAACTTTGATATCTTGAAATCCAGACATGATCTTGAGTTAAAATTTACCAAGAATGCTTATTTGACTATTCCTAATCTTTGGGGAAAATTTTGAGCTCAACTGCTTCTTTGATAAAACTTACTAAAAATAGTAAATTTTGGTATATTCTGGTATCCTTAGCCTTGTTGGAAACTTTGAAGGTTCAAAATCATTATTCAAACAAATGGGTATCCAGAAAAACAAATTATGGAAAGAAATGAAAACAAATTCAATGATTTTGAATTGACATCTTGTTGAGTGATGTAAGATTGCCCTTACACTACTGGATGCTCCTGCATCAGACACCCTGGGTAATTTGAGAAGTGACCCTGTCATGTCTCAGGTGTTTGTCTGAGGAAAACCCAAATGGTCAACCTCTACCTTAGACAACCAAGAAGATCTTCAACAGGCCTTCCTTTCCATTTCACTAGATATTCTTCATATTGCTTGTTTCGAGTACTTCTTCCCACACGACTATCCAAGATTGCTTCTATCTCCTCTATTGAAGTAGATGCCGGAATACTCCACTATTTTTCTATTGGTCCATCCTCTGTGCCACCTTCATAATATTTTGTTAAATCAGCAATGTTGAACATAGGGGAAATATTGATCCCACTCGGTAGCTCTACCTCATATGCATTTCCTGAATCATGTTTCTTCAGAATCCTGCATGGTCCAAATTTCTTCATTTTTAACTTATTATAAGTTCCAACTGGAAACATTTCTTCTCTCAAGTGAACCATAACTTCATCTCCTACCTAAAATTCCTTATATCTCCTCTTCTAGTATGCCTTAGCCTTATACTGAGTATTCATTTTATTAATGTGCTTTCTCACCTCTTCATGCAAATTCTTTAGATGTTCTGCAAAGTCTTCGGCTTCGGCACTTGTCTTTTCCACTTTGTCCAACTTCCTTAACTCTAAAACATTTCTTGGACTATTCCTATACACAATCTGGAATGGTGATTTACCAGTACTCCTATTGACAGAATTGTTGTAAGAAAATTCTACTTGTGGTAAAATCAAATCCCATCCCTTGGGCCTATCTCCTACTAAGCATTGTAGCAGGTTACCCAGACTCCAATTCACCACTTTTGTCTGTCCATCAGTCTATGGATGATGTGCAGAACTGAACTTCAAATCCGTCTTCAACTTCTCCCACAATGTCTACCAAAAATAACCAACAAACTTGGTATCTCGATCTGAAACTATGCTCTTAGGTAGACCATGTAATCTCACCACCTCTCTAAAAAATAACTTGGCAATATGAATAGCATCATTAGTCTTCTTATAAGGAATAAAATGTGTCATCTTCGAGAATCTATCAACCACCACAAAAATGGAATCATGTCCTCTCTATGTCCTTGGTAAACCAAGAACAAAATCCATACTGATATCATCCCATGGCTTCTCTAGTATAGGTAATGGCTGATATAGCTCTATATTCTGACTTGTTCCCTTTGCCATCTGACACACTCTACAACTCTACACAAATTTTCTCACATCCTTCTGCAACTGTAGCCAATAATAATGCTCACCAACAATAGCAATGGTCTTATCTTGACCAAAGTGTCCAGTAATCCCCCACTATGCTTCTCCTTAATCAAGTTTTCTCTCATGGAACTCCTCAGAATGCACAACTGGCTTCCTCTAAACAACATGCCATCTTAAATTATGAAATCTAACCATTTTGTCCTGTCCAAAGTAATAGGTTCCAAACAAGATTTCCAAGCCTCTCCAAAATCTGGATCTTTAGGATACAAATTTTTGAGCTTGTCGAACCCAACAACCTCTATCTTCATTTCTGTCAACAAATTTTGCCTTATGCTCAAGGCATCTATAGCTCTATTGGACTTCCCACTCCTGTGCTTCAAAACAAAAGTATAACTCTGCAAAAACTCAACCCATTTTAAGTGCCTTTGATTTAACTTTCCTTGACTATTAAGATACTACAAAGCCTAATGATCAGTATATAAAACAAACTATTTTGGCAACTGATAATGTCTCCATTTCTTCAAAGCTCAAACTATTGCATAAAACTCCTGATCATAAATAGAATACTTTTTCTTGGCATCATTAAGCCTCTCACTAAAATAGGTAATGAGCTTAACTTCTTGACTCAAAATAGCTCCTATAGCACTGCCACTAGCATCACAATCTACCTGAAATACCTTATTGAAATTTGGAAGTGCCAATATAGGTCGCTCTGTGACTTTCTGCTTTAATGTATCAAAACTCTTGTCTACTCCTGTAGTCCATCTAAACTCTTTTCTAACCCCCCTCATTTTCTCAGTTAGGGGTGCACAAATGCTACTAAAATTCCTAATAAAGTTTCTATAAAAACTTGCCAAACTATGAAAAGATCATACCTTTGTAGCACTCCTTGGTGTAAGCCATTCAATGATAGCCCTCACCTTTTTTGGTTGCAACTTAAGACCTTCCTCTGAGACAACAAATCCTAGCTATACCAACTCCTTCTTTGTAAAACTATATTTCTTTAGATTAATCAGCAACTTCTCCTCCCTCAGCTTCTCTAAAACTCTTCTGATATGCATCAAATGCTCATTCCAAGTCTTATTGAAAATCCAAATGTTATCTAAATAAACAATAACAAAACTTCCCAAAAATTCTTTCAATACCTCGTTCATGAGCCACATGAATGTGCTTGGTGCATTGGTTAGCCCAAATGGCATGACTAACCACTCATACAAACCTTCCTTTGTCTTGAAGGTTGTCTTCCATTCATCTCCTTCTCTAATTTGGATCTAGTGATATTCACTCTTCAGGTCAATCTTTGTGAAGTACTTGGATCCACTCAAACAATCCATTATGTCATCGAGTCTAGGCAATGGAAATATGTACTTGATCGTGATCTTATTAATGGCTCGAGAACCTGTACACATTATCCACTCTCCATCTTTCTTTGGTGCTAGTACTGTAGGTACCACACATGGACTTAGGCTCTCTATTATCAGTCCCTTCCTTAACAGCTCTTGAACTTGTATGTTCAAGTCTTCACTCTCTGTAGGGGTCATTCTATGGGCTACCTTATTTGGCAAACTGGCTCCTGGTATCAAACCCATTTGATGACTTATCTTCCTCACCAGTGGTAAACCTTCTGGTACATTATCAGAGACAATGTCCTGAAATTCTTCAAACATATCTGAAACTTCTGCTGGTACATCTTCACATTTCTCTTGACTAATCTTAGGAATCAATGGAAAGCAATGATGCTCATGCTTCATACCCTTCAAAAATTTCCTACCATCTACCAAGCAAATTTTGGGAGTACTACATACCTTTTCTTCCACCTCCTTCAAGGGCTTTAGCTTATGACAAACTCCATCCTTTGTTAGGGAATATGTGTTTGCATGACCATCATGGACATCGCACCTATCATACTGCCATGGCCTCCCCAGTAATGTATGACATGCATCCATCGGTATGATGTCACACAGCGCCTCATCATGGTAGTCACCAATCTTGAACTTAACTAAACACTACTCATTAACCAAAGCTCTATGGTCCTTCCGTAACCATGCGATTTGATATGGATGTGGATGCTTTCTTCTTGTCAACTTCAACTTGTCAACCATCTCCTTTGAAACAATATTGTCAGTGCTTCCACTATCAATAATAATATCACAACACTTACCTTCACATTTGCACCTTGTGCGAAATAAACTCTTCCTCTGATTTGATTCTTTCTCTTCATTCAACAAGGTTCTTCTGACAACTAGGGTTTCTCCCCTTCCAGCATCTTCAGAATGCTTAGGCTATGCATCTTCATCTACATGTGCAACTCATGCATTTCCTTCAAGTCTTCTATTCATCCTTCTTTGATGTTTCAGACACTCGTATGCTTGATGTCCTTCTTCTCCACATTGGAAATAGGTTCCTCTAAAACCTCCTCTTCCAGGTCCTTGCCCAGGTCAGCCTCTTCCTCTTCCTCTTTGCTCACCATTGTTCTAGTCACGAGGGCAGTAGGCATTATCTCCTCTCTGATTTCAACTGGTGCCATCTTCTTTACTTTTCTTTGGATATTCATTTCAGTCTCCATAGGATCTTCCAGTAGTCCTTCCACCTTGACCTCTTCCCCTTTGCTTGCTTTCAAATCTTTTATTCATCTTCTCTTCCACGTTCAGGAAAAACTGGTATACATCTTCTATGGTGGTCATTTTGACCAGGCTCAACTCCTCTTGAATATTTGGACTTAACCCATTAATGTAATGGGCTACCTTCTCCTTGTTGGCCTCTGCATGGTCAGTCCTAATAGTAATCTTATAAAATTCTTTTGTATACTCCTTAATAGACTTGTTACCTTGCTTCAATTCTTACAGCTTCTTTAGCAACTCCATCTCATAGTCCACAAGAACAAACTGCTTCTTTAGTTTTTCCGCCATCCGATCCCATCTGATAATCTTTCATTTTCCTCTTCTATTCCTCTCTAATTGGACCTCTTTCCACCAAATACTAGCATAGCCCTTCAACTTTGTTCTTGCAAACTTGACTTGATCTGGGTCCTCCACATCTTCATACTTGAAATATTCCTCCATGTCATTAATCCAATCAATAAGTTGTTCTGGATTCAAATCTCCAGAATAGGTAGAAACTTCAATCCTGGACCTCTTTCTGATCTTCAAAATGGCCCTCAACAACCTAACTTCTGTAGGATCTCCTACAACTTCTTGTTCTTCCTCAGATAGCTCTTCTTTAGCTTCATCCTTGCTTTCTTTTCTTGTTCTTAGCTCAAACCCTCTTCACAGCTACTCTTGCAATGCATCGATCTGCCTTTGTAGGGCCCTAAAACCCTCTTCTATCAAAGCATTTCTCCTAACACAGTTTCTTTGTGGAGACATTTTGATCTCCATAGCAAACCCACAACCTCAGGTCCTAGTGCAAACTGCCTCATGGTCGGCAATCTATCTACACACTCAGGAACCCTTGCTCTGATGCCACTTGATGAAGGGTGTAAATCATAAAACACACAAAAATAGAAATTACACATAGAAAATAGAATGTTCTTTATTGATTTAGACAACCCATTACATTACAAAAGCTCAAATACAATCAGAGGATGAACCCCCCATAGGTTGCATCACATTATAGCTTCCTATCACAAGACTCTAGAATCTTCAGCCTTCTGTAACCCTAAATCAGCTAGGGTTTTTGTTTTCCTGCCATTTCTTGACTCTACACTTTCCGTCTTATCTATACTATTGTCGATGGTTCCCAAAAATAGTCATAAATATCCCTTTTTGGCGGCCAACAGCTAAATTTTAAAATTTGCATCTCCCTCCAAAAATAGGTCAACTTCTGGGAAGCATAACTTTTGATCTGAGTGTCCAATTGATGAACTGTTTGAAGCACTAGAAATCTCATGAAGTGAACTATCATGCTAGAAATCTGTAAACAAATTTCCATCAATGTTTCAAGATGTTATGGGACATTTTAGTGCCTCATATCTGATTTCAAAACTTTTCACGAGACCTCACAAAATTGAAACTTTAATATCATGAAATCCAGACATGATCTTGAGCTAAAATTTACCAAGAATGCTTATTTGACTATTCTGAAGCTTTGTGAAAAATTTCAAGCTCAACAGTTTCTCTGATAAAAACTTACTAAAAATAGTATATTCTGGTTTCCTTAGCCCTGTTGGAAACTTTGAAGGTTTTGAATCATTATTCAAGCAAATGGGTATCCAGAAACACAAATTATGGAAAGAAATGAAAACAACTTCAATGATTTTGAATCAACATTTTTTTGGGTGATGCAAGATTGCCCTTATACCACTGGATGATCCTGCATCAATGACTTGTAAAAATATTCCCATACACTCCTTTTATCAATTCATGTTATTACATGCTAGTGCAAACAATCAAACACTAAAGCCGGTATCCCTAACACACTCTAATTACATAGTCTTGATATAGAACATTGAAAAATAGACTTGCGGTAGGTTAGCTACTTAACCCATCCTTTTCGGTTGTGAATTGAAGGATGTTTCTGTTGATAACTGAGAGGGGGGGTGAATCAGTTATCTTAATTATTTAACTTTATTTTCTTCTTTAACAATTAGAGCAATATCAAATCACATCAGCAAACATAACCATGGAAGAAGAAATAAACTCAATACACATGACACAATATTTTTGACGTGGAAAACCCTGTTAAGGGAAAAAACTAAGGGGTGATTAACCCAAGATTGTATTCTCTGTTAAAAGAATAAGGTAGTACAAAATGGCACTTGCCAATTAGGGCTCACTACCCGAGCACATTGCTCAGAGGCTCACTGCCTACAATAGTTTATAGAAGGAAATTAGATACTTGAACTTGAAAGGAAGCTAGGTGTGTAGAAATCGCTTCCTACACTAATCTATTGAGGAGAGGACTATGCAAAGTCAACTTTATCCTAACTATTACAGCAATGTTAAACCATTAACATGAGATATAGCAGCAATACACATACACACAGAAAGTAGACAGAAGAGAGAGAGAGACAAAATATACGTGAGGAAAACCCTTCTGAGTGAAAAACCCCACACTCCAAAACACAACTCAAATGTATTACAGTAAACAATAACAGATTACAATACAGTTTCAGAGCCAATGCTCTTTCAGGAGTCTTCGAATGTCGAATCTGGAGATATTTCGACAGCATAACAGTACTTGTACCAAAGTTATCTATCTCCCATCCAAGCACCTGTATATATAGAGTTTATAAGGCAAATCTGGAACCTTCTAGAGATGGGCGTCCATCTTGGACTCATGCCCCAAAACCCACGCCTAAGGACACTTGTCCAACATCCCATCCCAAAGTCGGCACCTGGTCCCAAGATAGGTTATGACAGATGCTCTTACGCACCTTACAGCTGTCATAGAATCCATCATACACTGACTAAAAATATCATATTCCTCTTACATGTCATAACCTCCCTTGACCACCCAAAGATGCCTTTCTCTCGTGCAAAGATACTCACCAACACTTGTCATTAATTAAAAAAAACGTTTGAGGTTTCGGGGGCGTTGCCCCCGAGCCCCCACGAGGGCATTGCCCCTTGACCCCGCCCTGTACCGCGACACGGAATGTGCCAGGGGCACTGCCCCTGGACCCCGCAAGGGGCTACGCCCCTTGACCCTGTCTTGGGGGCACTGCCCCCAAACCCCCGTTAATTATTCAAGGGGGAAACCGCGGCTGCCAAAGTCACCAAAATTTACCTTGCTGCATATACACAAGGTGCTGACTATGCCAACTCAACATGGGATAAATAAATTCAATATTAGGAATTTTGCAAAGGTTGAGACACCTTAATTCCCAACAGATCTGATGAGAAGTATCCACATGTGCTTAGGTTTAATTCTGGTTAAGCTCAATATACTGATCTATAGCACTTCATTCTTCCTCTGCCTTAGTCCTGTTGTTTTGTCACATACCGGAACTCTATCTCTGTTCCCACACTATTCTCTACTTTTCTTTGTACTTGACAACACACAACACACTTCTTCTCATCAAAATCCATCTGGTATATATATCCACACTAAGGATTTCATCATCTTTCTAATCGGCATCCAGAATAGTCAATATTTTCCCAAACTCTAGTCTGTCGACTAAATCCTTGCTTACCAAGTGATGCGTATCAAAGAGATAGTTATAGAGGTCATCAATCATGTTGGCCAATCATGAATGATACATTAAGAACCTTGATCACAATCAATATCTCATCCGGAATAAGGTCTGATGCTCTGTCGGTCAGTTCTTCCTCTGTCTACTCTACTAGACAGGATCCCAATACTTAGGTGCTTATATCTCTTCACTCTTTCATCACCAGACGCTCAATCCCTGGAATCTATCAGTCAAGGTACTCCTCTTGACTTCCCCAATTTCGTACTTTACAAAGATACTTCCTCTAAGAGATCCAGACCTGATTGTCGGACCTTGCTGCATGCTCTGTTCTTGCTTACCGAACCAAAGTATTCTTCAATCTGACTTCTGGTATAGACACATCATGTCCTGTGGATGTGTGGACTGGTCTTTGTTGCCATCAATTACAACACCAATGAAGCCACACAATGTCTCTTGCTAAAAATCTCCCCCTTTGGCATTGATGGCAACACTTAGTGAAAAATGACTAAGTGTCACACTACACTCCCCCTTGGCTGATACTCTGTTCTAATGTACATTTTATCGAAGCTCCCCCTTAGCTAGATTCCACATTTTTCACTGCTACTCACTCCCCCTTTGACATCAATGGAAAAGGGTAGAATCCGCACACCAAAAATCTTGAAAAATCTAACTATACTTAGCCGCATAAGTATATATACATGTTATACTTACATATATTGAAGTATATCTGCAAAGGTTGTCTTCAACTGGGTGAATTATGTTGCCCAACTCTGCTTCATCCTATCCAAAATTGAGATGTGACCACTCAACAGGAATGCAAAAGCTTCTGCCCTCTTAAGATCTGTCGAATCACTGGTCCGGGTTGTGGTATGGGCATCAGTTAGGGCCTCATGCATGACCTCTAATTTAGGGATAATCATCCCTCTAAGTTCACCCATCCTACTTAATATGTTCTTCCTCTCCTTCTCAAGTTTCTTTATCTCATTTATGACTACAATAGTTTGACATTCCTGGTTTATTATGGATATAGAGAGAGGATCAAAATTCTGAGAGAGGTTTGACAGTTTATCCTCTTGTTCTTTCACTTTCTTCTCAATGTCCTTTGTCACTTTAGATCAGGATAAACAAAATTTGTATACTTCTCCACCATCTTTGAGAGCATTTTCTAAGCTCTTTATCCCAATATCCATATTTCTCCTATCATTGGTTATAAGACCTTGTAACTCGGAGAATCTCTTATCCATAAACTCTTTCTGGACCTTCTCCTAAGCTGATTTCTCCAAAGACTCAAAATGAGTGCTGACAGAACTAACAAGGGACTTGAGATTACCAGATGAAGAGGCTGAGGAATCCTTCTGAAAGGATGGCATGATCTTTTCGAACACACCAGATGCTATCTCTAGCAGCTCACAGTCTTCCATGTGAGACTTTAGAAGTTTCTCTTTTGCCTTTGCTTGGGCAAAGGATGCTATCTTCATTGTTTGAATCGGGAAGAGAGAATCAAAGTTGAATGGTCCTTGAAGTAGCTCCAGTTCATCAATCTCCATTATTTCTTTTTTCAAGAAGTCTTTGACTGCTTCTGCAGTGTCTCTTGTCGGAGACAGAGTCTTCTTTCCTTCTATAGCCTCAGCACTGTCACTTGTAGTTTTCTCAGTTTGACCTTCTTCTCTTCCCTTCACTTCTTTTTTTTTCTCCTCTATTCTTTCTTCTCCTTTAGATCCAGAGACAACTGGGGAATCCGGATTTACTTCTCCTTGGACTTCCTTTTCTGGAATAGAGGAATCTAAGTCTTTATCTTTCTCTTCATTTGACTCCTTTGCCTCTTCTACCACTATCTTAGTAGATTCTTCTTTGTCATCCATGGCAGAGGGTTCATCACCTATGTCCTCTATAATAGGAATATTGAATCTTTTAAAGGCATTCTAGAGGATCTCATCAGTCTCTTTAGCCACCTGATCAGTCTCTCCAAGCATAAGCTTATTCATTCTTGCTTTTCTCCATAACTCATCCTTGCAATCCTTGAAGATCATGTTTATCTACTTTGGAGTGATTGAGGGATAGAGTTGAATAGCAATCTACTCCCGGATTTCTAGGTCTTTTGCTTGGGCATTGTTCTTTCTTATTTCAAGTTCCTTCTCTAAGCTTTTGGGAATTAAAGATATAATTTCAATGAATGCCTTGTTATAGATGTTTAGATACTTGACTATGGCATCTTGCAATATCTTCTGATCAGTTTCACTATAATCATCATAAAATTCAACCATTGGTTGCAGATTCCCATCCACAGTAACCGATTTAATGATATCATTAATGTGAAGAGTAGGCCTTTCAACAAATTCTTCTGCCTTTTCTTCCTTGCCTTCACCAGTAGAGGGTTCACTGGATGTTTTCTTCTTCTTCATTTTCTTGATCTCTTCATCAGATTCTATCTCTTCATCATCCTTCTGACTTACATAGGATCTTGTTACCTTTGTCCTAGTTCTCTTCTCTGCTTTACTAGATGATTTTGCTTCCAGTTTTGATGCCTTTGAGCTCTTAGTAGTGGTAGGTGTAGAGGTCTTAGAGGATCTGGTCTAGGAGGGGACTTCCACCGGAGCACCTTCTTTTTCTGTTTTTTCTTTTTCTTTCTCTGCCCTTTCCATCTTCTCTCTATTTGCATCAAGTGCCTCCTTTGATATTCCATATTTCTTGGTGACTTCTTCAACTTCCCTTCGCACTTTCCTCTTGATCTCAGGCTATCTAAGTTCCACATGAACTTTTACACTCAGCTCCTAGTAGGTTCCAAACCTTTCTGCCTTAAAGTCTTTGGGTTGGCTCAGCAGATGTTGGATATGCAGTTCAAGGATTTTCTCATCTACTTCATACCCCATTGGCATGATCTAGACTATCCTTGGCTCCACTGCCTCCATTAGGCATTGATCAGTGTCTACCATGAAACACACTGTATCTTTGTACTTCTCAACTAGGGATTGAGGAATTCTTTCTCTAGCCTGCATCATGTTTTGGAAGTTTTTGAAGTAACCCCACAGAGCTGTGTTTTGTGTCTTGGCATCACCAAGCCCATGCAAGTAATCTCTGATTTGAATTGCAACAGGTCTGTCATTCTTCCATACCCAACCACTAGATCCGAGCAGCTCATTCATAAAGTAGAAGAACGAACACAGTATCATCCCACCATACTCGAAAGAGTTCTTCTTATCCTTCTTGATCTTTTGTAGGTTTTCCATCAGTTGGCTCAGAAGGAGTTCACAAAGATCATAATTTGCATTCTTTCTCAACATTTCATAAGCAGTGTAGATTGTTGTTCCGAATATAGAATTTTCTCTGCTGGAGTGATATATCTTGTAGCCAATAATCATGGAGGCAAACTTGATGTTCAGATCTGTGATATCCTCAACTGTCATTGCTCTTTTATCAAATTTAGATCTGGTAGCCTCACTCACAGTTTGGTTTTTGACTGATTTTAGAGTAGGTAACCCACCGGATTAGTGCAATGCAGTTACTGCCCTAATTGCTTCCTTGGTTATCTTGAATGGCCTCATCAACCACATAAAGTTGTCATGCATTCTGCTCAAAACATACCGGACCCAATCATCTTTAGCAAAACAGGGGAAATGAATGCACTGTCCAAAATGTTTGTCCTGGATGGCCTTATATTAAGGTTTTAGTTCAAATGAATCATCTATCAGTTCCTTGTGGTAGATATCCATCAGCTTGGATTCACCAAATTCTTCAATGTTTGCATGAATGTAAACCCTAATGTCTTCTACATGCAGAATTCCATGTGGAATGCTAGAAAATGTGCCTAGGGGATCAACTTCTAGGGATTTATAGGGATGTTTTCTGAATTTAGGGCACGGCCTATCAGTGATCTTCACCACATTCGAAGTAGCCATCTTTCAAAGATTCACAGAGATTTTCAAGAGCAGAAAATACCTTTTATGCTTCTAGGGTTCACAATATGAACCAGATCAGATTGCTGGATGAATCAACTTCTGTAGTTGATCTTTGATGGGCTTGAGGCAATTTGTTGCAGAGCTCCTTTTCTCTTCTTCTCGAATGTAAAATGAGCAAATGTTCAATAAGAGAACTCTTATATTTCTCTGCAAACCCTAATTCCATATTGCAATAAATGCGTAACTTAAGTCATTCTGGTTTCCCTTGTTCTCCTTGTTCTAAGAAAAATCTTTTTTGGATCACTGAGAAGCATTTTAGAGTTGTTCTTGGTGATGATTGATAATCTATATTCCTTTCTCCAAACATTTCATCTATCCACAGATCAAGATTCCTCAGTTTGAATCATATCAGATCTAACTGTGAAAAACCTACTTCTTACCGGATGACTGTTGAACCAGATTAGTCTTGGAGGATTAACCTGTTCAAAACTTCTTGCAGATCTTCCATCTCTTTACCAAAGCTTATTTAGATGTTCCTATGTGAACCCTTTAATCTGCAACTTTCCTTATGCCAATTTCAGGCACCAATTAACTGGCTGGGGGAAAATGTTTTTCCTTGTGTCTCCCCCTGAGCCAGAGCTCACTTTTTAATTTTCAGAAGGAATATTAGCACCAGATTCTAGTGTGGATCCATCCCCTATTTTTTTTGTACTTCTCTTCACCCAAATCTTGTTCATCTCACTTTGAACTTCATTCGCATTCACTTTTCCTTTTCCTTTGTCTTGATTCTGATTATGATGCACCGGACCCCTTTTATCCTGATTCTTGCTTCTACAGAATTTGGCAATATGACCAGATCTATTGCAATTGTGGAAAACAACATTTCTTTGCATATTTGACCGATATCCTCTTAATCTACATTGATTAGCCATATGTCCCATTCTATTGCATGCAAAGCATCTACCATTGAATGAATTGTTCATTTGCATATTTCTACATTCATGAGATTTGTGACCATACCTTTTGCAGCTGAAACACTGTCTGGAGAAAGATGAATTAGTCTAATTCATTCTCTTTTTGCATTGATTTGCTTTATGACTAAAGTTATTGCAGTTGTGGCAGTATCCATTGAAGGATGGATATCTTTGAGCATTAGGTTTCCTTACCGGAGGTCTTCTAGGCCTATTCCTTGGATTTCCTGATCCAAAATTCTTCTGACCGGATCCAGAGCTTTCACCTTTCTCATATCCCATGCCATGCTTGTCATCTACCCTCTTTTGGCTTTCAAGAAGAACTTCAAGTTGAGCAGATCTTATCTTGAATTTCTCTTTGTATTCATTTGTTGTTTGAAGATCCTTTTTAAGAGTGTCTATTTGATGCTCAAGTTTTTCTTCATTATCTCTAGCATCTTCAAGATCAGATTCTAGATGCCTGATTATTCTATCCATTTTGTGGCAGTCTTTTGTCTTCTCCTTGAGAGATTGATTTAGATTATCTTCAATTTCTTGGGCAAATTTCATAACTCCTGATTCCATTTCATGTCTCACCATAATGACTCTTTTGATAGCTTCTCACATAACTTATTTTTCTCATTCAATTCTTCATTAGTGTCATTGGCTTCACTTTGATTTGCTAATTGTTGAAGTAGTTCCTTTCTCTTTTCATAGAGATACTCAATTTTTCTCTGAGTTCATTTATGAAATCATCAGCTTGTCTGACTCTTTCCTTCAGGGCATTGACTTCAGAATGAGATTGTTCAAGATCATCTAAGGCAGACTGAAGTTGCTCCCTCATACCATACATGTCCATTGATATTCCCAGATCTTCCTCAAGCTATTAGGCTCTGTTCAGAGGAACTTAGCTCTGATACCAATTATTGATAACTGAGAGGGGGGGTGAATCAGTTATCTTAACTATTTAACTTTCATTTCTTCTTTAGCAATTAGAGCAATATCAAATCACATCAGCAAACATAACCATGGAAGAAGAAATAAACTCAATACACATGACACAATATTTTTAACGTGGAAA
The DNA here is from genome assembly GCA_027924645.1 of Cunninghamia lanceolata. Classification (NCBI taxonomy): domain Eukaryota; kingdom Viridiplantae; phylum Streptophyta; class Pinopsida; order Cupressales; family Cupressaceae; genus Cunninghamia; species Cunninghamia lanceolata. Next base: position 46,778 of record BSBN01001565.1, on the reverse strand, counting down.
ACCCTGGTAAGGGAAAAAACCACGGGGTGATTAACCCAAGATTGTATTCTCTGTTAAAAGAATAAGGTAGTACAAAATGGCACTTGCCAATTAGGGCTCACTGCCCGAGCACACTGCTCACAAGAGGCTCACTGCCTACAATAGTTTATAGAAGGAAATTAGATACTTGAACTGATGAGAAGCATCCGCATTGCTTAGGTTTAGTTTCGGTTAAGCTCAATATACTGATCTACAGCACTTCATTCTTCCTCTGCCTTAGTCCTGTTGTTCTGTCACATACCGGACCTCTATCTCTATTCCCACACTGTTCTCTACTTTTCTTCATACTTGACAACACACAAAACACTTCTTCTCATCGAAATCCATCTAGTATATATATCTGCACCAAGGATTTCATCATCTTTCTAGTCGGCATCTGGAATAGTCAATATTTTCTCAAACTCTAGTCTGTCGGCTGAATCCTTTCTTACCAAGTGATGTGTATCAAAGAGATAGTTATAGAGGTCATCAATCATGTCAACCAATCATGATTGATACCTTAAGAACCTTGATCACTATCAATATCTCATCCGGAATAAGGTCTGATGCTCTGCCGGTCAGTTCTTCCTCTATCTACTCTGCCAGACAGGATCCCAATACTTAGGTGCTCATATCTCTTCACTCGTTCATCACCGGAGGCTCAATCCTTGGAATCTATCAGTCAAGGTACTCCTCTTGACTTCCCCAAGTCCGCACTTTACAAAGATACTTCCTCTAAGAGATCCGGACCTGACTGTCAGACCTTGTTGCATGCTCTGTTCTTACTTACCGGACCAAAGTATTCTTCAATTTAACTTCCGGTATAAACGCATCATGTCCTGTGGATGTGTGGACTGGTCTTTGTTGCCATCAATGACAACACCAATGAAGCCACACAGTGTCTCTTGCCAACAGTTTCTAGTGTCTATGTACTTTGTCTCTCATCTAAATCTATTGTTATTGTGGACCCTTATCTTGTGATTAAACTCGTAAAGTGTGAATGAGTCCTTTATGTGTGTTTCTTCTAGATTTTTGCATATTTTAATTTATTTCGAAAAGCATGTTTATTATGTTTTCAAAATATTTTAAATGGTTAGAAAAGAGAAAATGAATTACCTAATTTGATTTAATAAGTTTTAATTGTGGAATAGAAATTATATGTGATTAAAGTGTGCCTTGGGGAAGGCTTTGTATTTTATTTATTATGTTTCAGAAATTATGCTTTTGGGTGAAATGCATTCTAATTTAATTATTAGAGTTATTTTCCACAAGTTAGAAATATTTATATTATGGAAAAGGCATTATATTTAATTATTATGTGCTTGGGAAATAGATTAATTTCTATTTATTAGAATTATCTATTTCTATACTTTTGTCTTACATAGAATCGCTTTATAAAGGAAATTAAATTTAATTATGTGTGTTTGGATTTTATGGAATGTCGTTAAATTATATTGCAATTACCTTGAAAAAATAATTGCATTAATTTAATTAGTTAATTTCCCATTATTTTAAATGTATTTTGGAATATCTATTTGGGAATGAGAAATCAAGAAAATAAAAGAAATAAGAAAATAAAGGGTTTTGAGAGCATATGAGGAAAATAGAGTTCTATTTTCTTTTTTATGTGTTTTTATTGTATTTTCTCCCTCTCTCCTTCTCCTTGAAAAGAAAATTCATGGAGGTGGCTACAATTGGATTCTTTTTATGGGTGGGAGTGCATTGGAATGGTCTTGGGATTGCTTTGGTGCAGGAAGAAATTCATATTGCATTTGTACCTCTCAAGAAGATATTTTTCCATTTAAAAGTTTGCTTGGAATGAGGTATTTTTCTTGGAGTTTCATGCTTTTTGGATTTAAATTTTGCATTTACCATGCCCACAATAGTGAATGTTAATGGTATTTTCATTGTATTAATGAATAGAGTTGAATGATGCAAATAGAGTTGATTTATTTTTGAATTGTATTCAAAATTATATTTTGAAAATGCATGAAAAGAGGCCAAGTTATGGCAAAATTTTATTGGAATGCTCTTTTCCAATTTTTATTGGAGAATATAGTTGTTGTGCATATTAGAACCATAAGGGTACTTTCAAATTTTTGAAATTTTGTGTATTATGGAAAATTGAAATTTTTGTGTTCTTGAGGGACATCTCCAAATGGTGGATTTGGGGATTTTATGGTTTTTCTCCCTCTTTTTGAAAAATTAAAATTATGCTTTAAAGCTTAGTTTTTAGGATTATTTGGTGATACAAAAAGTCTCATGTGGGAAATGGGATTCACTATCATATGGATATGAGTGTCGCATGTTTTGACCTTGTTTTCCATGCTTTGACTTTTTGGTCAAAGTTAACCTTTCTAGGCCTTATGTTAGAATTGTATACTTCTAACCATGTGGGTATGGGTCTTATGTGCTTTGACCTCATTTCCCTATGTTTTGATCTTTTTGGTCATAGTTGACTTTTTGGTCAAAGTTGACCTTTGTATATGCCTTATATTGGAATTGTATACTTTTAGCCATGTGGATATGAGTGTTATATGTTTTGACCTCCTCTCTCCATGTTTTGACTTGTTTCATCTTAGTTGACTTTTTGGTCAAAGTTGACTTTTAAACATAGGAATAAATACTTAGTCTTCCTATGGGTTGCCTGTAGAAGGCCATAATCCCCTTTCATCATTGTTTGATCTTGATGATTATATGTATGGTCATTGACATGATGATGTCATACCTTGTTTTGCGTATTAGTTCTATTTTGAGAAAATGATGTTTTGACAATGCATTAGTTGATGAATTGTATTATGGTTTTGGAGTGTTTTCACTTCTCTTCTCCACTAGAATGAAATGGTATGTTAGTGATGATGTATTAAAGAAGGATATGTATGAATTTAAAAGTATTGATGCTCTTGTGTTAAACTCTTTCCCTTCTTTTGCTCGGTTGGGTTATGAGTAACCTTGTGGTGAATTATGTATTGGATCTTGATATGTGTGTATTCATGTGCAGGTGTGCATTGAATTCTACTAGGTATTTGGTCCCCTTGGTGTTGTGTTGGGTGTGTGCGGGAATCATGTTCAATATTGTGTGCATTACCATGGAGTCTTGTTGAGACCCTTGTTTGTGTGAGATGGCTTGATAGCAGTGTTTCCATGATGTTCTTCTCTATAGCTTGGGGGTTGCGTAGAGTTGCATAGACATCTTTTGCACTCGATGATGATAATATGGTAGGGTGGTGAGTAAAATTTTCCCATTGTTCCTATAGGAAGATCTCTTAGGAGCTGGAAAAGTTCTTTATGTATTATTTTCCTTATGATCATGTTATATCTCATGCCTATTAGAGCACTTTGGAGGTGATTTAATAATGTTGTAATATTATTATTTGTGTAATTTAATTATTGGAGTGTGATCCTTCCATGTTTATGAAGTAGCAGGCTCCATCATGTAATTGTATTATGAATTCATTTGGTCTTCCTTGGAAAGGAATTTATCATTTTCTAGCTTAGTTTCTTTTGATGGAAATGGATAAATCAGGACATTGAAGTCCTCTATTTATTGTTGTAATTATATCCTATGCTATGTTTATGATTTGGGTTGTAATGTGCCCACATTATGGTTGAGATTCCCATATTTGATGTCTCAACATGGGTGTAGAACAAGCATGGCATTCCATATGACATCTCTTATTTGGCATGTATGTTAGAATGATGAGAAATTATATATTACCTTTATTTGAATTGTTTTCATGTTTTGGGTTAGTTAATTTGTTGGTTCATGGTTGGTAATTGAATGCTTTGTATTTGGATCCATGTTGCATGTTTTCTCCTTGTGAGGCTTCATGACCGATCCTCCCTTTGGCTTGTTGGTCGTTGTTGATGTTGTTTGGCTTGTTGGTCATTTGTCGACTTGGGTTGTTCTTGTCTTGAAGAGAACTGTGTCACCTTTTATCCACCTTCTCCTTATGCCTTAGTGTCATTGTGTGGTGTTTTTTGCTTGATTGTGCAATTGTGACATATGAGTGTTACATTTTCATTGTGAAAATTTTTTTCATCTTGTTTGTGTCTATTAATGTCCTAGTGTAAAAATTGGGGCATTACATCTAGTATCAGAGCCCATGTTGCAACATTGGGAGCTCTAGAGTGTTTGTGTGTTTGTTGGGTCATCATGGAATGGATTTGAGGTGGTTGTTTTTGTCATCCTACTCCATGTGGTTGTGAGAGAAAGAAATATTGTGGAATGCAATTCAACCTTCATTGTGGAGGAAGCTCCATCCTCTCATTTGGTTATCATGGTTGCTTTTGTCACATGATTTATGAACTCTTCCACTTGTGTTTTCATTGTGGTTGTGTTTGTCCTTGTTAATCCTCCTCTTAAGTAGGTTGGTTTGAGAATTTTGAGGTTGTGTTGGTCATTTTCATGGCCTTGTGTATTTTATGGAGTGTGATGTTGTTCCCTGGTACACTCTCCATGTGGTTGCGATTGGGGCTCAGCATCGTGGGAATAGCTAGGTGTGTGTGTTCCTTTTGTTATGTTATCTTTGTGTGGAGGTTCTTCTTGATTCTTGGATTGTTTGAGAAGGATCCATGTTTATATTTTTTGCATGATTGACCTTTTTGTGGTCTTGAATGCTTTGGTATAGTCATGGTAGAAGGATGGTGTTAAGTTGTGATTGTGAAGAGATATTAATGCTAAGGATGAGTTTTTCTACACTATCCTTCATAATGATTCATTCTATTTATTGAAAAAGATGATGTTTTATTCATATGTTTGATATTTGGAATTGGTAATTATCTCTTTTGTATGGTGACTAGAAATTCTTGCATGAAGTGCATCTTGCAGTTGCCTTCTATGAGTGCATGTATTTGTGTGTGAATTGATTATGCAATTTCACAAAATAAAAAGGGGGTGTAAATGAGTCATATGCATGGTAATTGATAAGGAATAATATATATTTTTGAAATGACAAGAATAGTGAATTGTGTGTTTGGTGATACATCTATTTATTATCATTTTCCAATGTGTGTATGTAGATGCATGAATAGAAAATTATTGCTAGGAGTTACTTTTTGGGCTAGATTGGGAATTCATAATCATATTTCTCCTTTTGTATGAGGTTTGATTGTTTGTGTGTATGGTGTTGACCATTTTATTATGTACTTCCATGATGTGAATTTTGTATTTTCATACTCTTGATCTTGCATGGATCTTATAGAAAATTATGTATTCCATCTTGTGGAAGAGATGTTTGTCATTATTATGGTAGAATGTTTGGGTAAAGACTTAAGTCCAAAATTGGATTATTCTTGTTGTGTGCCATTATTTAATGAATTTTGTTGTCAAGTGAGTATGTTTATCATATTTGGTGAATTTTTAGTATGATGCTAGTCTATAGAGAGCTCCTTGTGTTCTTGTTGGGATGCATTGTGAGGCCTTTATATGTGAAATTATGGTAGAAATGTTGATTCTAATTGATATTTGGGTAAACTTAGAAAATCTTGTAGTAATTATGGTGTAATTTTGTGTATGAAAGTTGTTATTTTACACTAAGTAATGAATGGGAAAACAATTTATATCATGTGTTCCCTTGTGAATGTGATTACACTATTATTAGTGTACTTGCTATGTGTTGTGAGCATCATGTACATGATTTGTGTACCTATGAGTTTGTGATACTGGGTATCCATCCATGGTTTGTGTGCATATCCACAAGTATGGTGGAGTTATGCTTTTTTGGTTTCTTGTTTGTACATCTTATTGAGAGTCAAACTTGGAGCTGATGACCTAAATCCATGTGGAGTTAAAGTAGTGAGTAGGAAAACATAGGAATCTATGGGGACATGTTGTGGCATTAGTTTGGGGTAACCTAGCTAACCATACCTTTCTATGTGGAGTACCTCCTACTTGTCCTTATTGAATGGATCCATGAGTGGTTCATAAGTGCTAGCCTATTGATGAGTGTCAGGTAGGACTCAGATAAACATAACTTTTTACTCCCTTTTTCCATCTTTCCATTCTGCCTGTCCTAGTATTCTGTACTATAGAAACTATAAAGTCGTGTTTTAATTACACTAATGAGAGATGAATTACTGAAGATTATTATTTTTTATGAAAGGAATTATGTTGCAGTAAATTAATGAAATTGTGCATAACAATATATTTTTGGGTTCACAGGTATAGCTAAATAGGCAAAAAGCAATTTTGAAGATCTCCAGAGGTAGTCCTAATTATCTCTAGAGCCAGATATGGTGAACACTACATTGGACTCCAATGTTTTCCAAAGTGTTGGAGGATTTCTGAAGGAGTGGAAGAGAAAAGGAGGTGGTGATCTCTCAAGCCATGCCTCAATAGATTCATGGATGCATCTCTGGAGTTGCTAGAAATAGCACACAGTCTATGGAGCTACTAGCAAAAGTACAGAGTCTTCGACACTGCTGACAACCTACATCTCCAGAGGTGACTACAATGCTACGGAGTCTGCTCACCCAACACCAAAGTGTTCCCGTGAAGACTCCAGTTGTCTACCAGGGATCTGATCCCCTTTTTATTTGATTTTACATGAGTTTCAAAGACTTGTTTAAGACCTATATTTCAGGGCTTCGTTGCCCATTATTGTTTAAGTTAAAACTCTAGATTTGGTGGAACTTTAGTACCACTAAAGCCTTTTCAAGTTTGCATGATTATACTTTTCAGTTGGACAGTTGTATGTCTTAGTTATAATAAGAGATTGGTTATATCTCAAAGATGAACTGATAGATAGAATAGTTAGCTCCAAAAGATATCTTATCGCTTGGACTAATATATATTTTGATAGGAACAGTAGAAAGATATACAAATTTTTGCTATTAGTATTATTGTAATTTCATTTTCAGAACAGAGCATATACTTTCGAATACAATGTACTTTGATGGAATTGGATTAAAGGAAGATTGTGTTATTGCATTTCTATTATGAGTTTCATGTTTAGCCTTCGGTTCTGAAGGTGTGGGGCAAGGGCCCACTCCTGCCAACAGATAGGAGGCTAGTATCTTTGCTTCATTGTCTCATTAGTAGTTTTCATTAGAAGTACAATTTTCTTGCTTCCATAAGATAGATCAATTATTGTTTAAATAGTTGTTTTCTGATAAATGGTTATTCCAGCTTTGTGTGAACTAGAATAGATTCTTTTCAAAAATCTCCTACTTTAGCATTATTTTGGTGTTTTCATAATTTCATTTCACAGTAGATATTTAATAGTAGTAATCCCTTAGGACAGTCAAATTAGTAGGATTAGTTAGAGGATTGTTGGCTATAAAGTTCCTTATTGCAGACAGCCTAGGACACAACCCTAGACTTGACACATGAAAAACATGATTAAATGCCAAGGTATAGTGACCCTTGTCACTTGTCATGTATTGTTTCCTTGATGGTACTATTGGCATCCAACCTATGATATTGATTATGGTTTAGTATGTGCATGTGATATGTCAAAGGCCGTTATTCTTGGCATAGGTTTTCTCTTACTTCTAGTTATGCCAAGAGGCGTTCTACACTCACAGCAAGGGTTGAAAGATTCAAATTCCCGTAAACAATTAAGATTCAGATTCCATGTAAACAAAATTCATAAAATGTGTAAATAAATAAATTTGTGGAAGCCAAATGGATAGAAAAATAGAAAAACTTGGGTAGTTATGGAGTGAAATCTTTATCACATTAAACAAAAAATAAATAAATTTGTGGAAGCCAAATGGATAGAAAAATAGAAAAACTTGGACAGGAATGAAATCTTTAATATGTTTGAAGAATATGAAAAGTCTTGCATAACTCATGTGAGCATATCAAATATTCTAACTGCAAGTAATTTATAAATGCCAACAAATTGGAAGATATCTCTCGGCGTAGTGTAGATATATTTTTTTAAATATAAATATACTAGTATCTTATATTCTTAGTTTGGATGTGTTGTACTTTGGTGACATTGGTATTATGATAGATTTAACATTTTCACAACAAAATTATTCATTTCCTAGCATATTAGAATATTAGTTATGTTGCAATTTGACTTACTCTATGTTATGGTATTTACCACATCTACACATGTTTCAACATGATGCAACCACATATGCACATGTTCTGACATGATGCAAATAGATGTGCTGCTACACCACACTGATGTTCCAAGATAGTGTAGGTGATGATGATATGTCTCTATCATGAGGAAATGATTCCACGTAGTTGTACATGAAGGCACATTTGATACCACTTCTTGCATGATGATATTGCATTAGTTGTGTTTCCATAGCATATTCAGTCTACATGATGTTGTTGTGTTTACATAGCATATTTAGTGAACATGACTTCCCTCCTTCCTTATTGGTAACTTGATGTTAGTCACATAGTAATGTAATGTGCACTTTCATGAATTGTGATCATTTCATTCAGTTATTGGTGACCTTTTTATCTTGCTTGTGTGGAGCACCCATGTTATTTTATCTTGTCTAGAAGTATCTTAGCCACAAACTTTGAGTTTTCCATTTTCCCATGACCCTTTTGGTTAGATTTGATTAATTTTTTAAATTGTGTACATTTATTTACCTTATTGTTGGATTTGAAAACTCCTTTTTTGGTTGTTTTGATATTTGTGTTGGCCAAGCTAGATTATTTTTGTTTGCAAGATCTCATATGTTGTGATGTTCTTCTCGCCATGTCATTGGCGAAACCTCTTGTTGAGTGTATATAAGGAAGTAGACATGGTTAGATTTGATTTATTTTTGAAATTGTGTACATTTATTTACCTTATTGTTGGATTCAAAACTCCTTTTTTTGGTTATTTTGATATTTGTGCTAGCCAAGCTAGATTATTTTTGTTTGCATGATCTCATATGTTGTGATGTTCTTCTTGCCATGTCATTGGAGAAACCTCTGGTTGAGAATATATAAGGAAGTAGACATGGGAAAATTTTGAGTATGGGGGCAAGTGTGGGCTGGTATGGGACAATCATCATCCACTTACCTTCCTAGTGATATATGTTCTTATGTTGACTATCTCTTGGAGGCTAATCCCCTTATAAAAACAAAAGGTAGGTTACTTATGGAAATGTATGGAGATCTCCCCATGTGTGTGGCCCTAAGACCATTGTTCCACCTAGTCATTAGAACTTTGGTTACTTGGCACTAGTTCTTAGTTACTTGGTACTATGATGTAACCGTGGCATCCTCGTGGACCTATATGTGAAACTTGTGTTGTTATCCCTATGATGTGGATGAATGAAAATATGTGTTAGGATGTAAACTCTACATTGGGTGTATCTTCATATGAGTTGGTGTATTTATATAAACATGTTGTACAATGTGTGAATTCCTCTATGCATGTGTGAAAATGATTGATGATCATGAAGTTCTATTATGAGTTGAATTTCAATCAATAGAATGTGCTTTTTAAAAGAATAATTATGCTTTTATGGCATTTAGTTTACCATGCTTTATATTCTTGTCAGTAGCTCTAGATTGCATGTTTTATTTTCCATCTTATTGGTGTTTGTCACGTTTCTTCCCTTGCTTGGTGTGAAGTAGTTTTGGTGTGGTGCTTCTATCCTTGTCTTGATGACATCCAGGAGTAAGTCAATCCCTAAGGGGGGAGGATGTAATGCCCACCCATGTGCAACTTATTTGTATCCTATTATTTCTTATGGTTATATTAAAGGATATATTAAGTTGATTATTATATGTTGTAATTGCAAGATGGATATGTGCATGTACTATCAAAAATTGTATACCCCTCTATAATTTCACTACATTTGGTACTCATTTTGACTTATATGATCACTTTGATGGAATTAGGGTAGACAACTAAGAGGGGGGGTGAATCAGTTGTCCTAAAACTTTAATTCTTGCTACAATTTAATTTCTTCTTTACCACTAATTAACAGATTAATGATATAACCATGAAAAGTAAGAATCAATATTACATGAGCAGAAACAGAAATAACACACTTGACAAAAGGATTTTTGATGTGGAAACTTGGTAAAGGGAAAAACCACGGTGGGGTTAACCCACAAAGATTATACTCTGTTAAAATTATTACAAATGAGAAGGCACATGCCTTCGGGCTCACTACCCAGAGCTCACTGCTCAAAGGAGGCTCGCTACCTACAAGAATGATTACAAGAAGATTATATATTGTTTGAACTGATGAACAACATCTACTAATGCAGGAATTTAGTTCCAGTTAAGCACAAAATATTGATCTTACACACTTCATCTTGCTCTGCCCTATTTACTGTTATGCCATGATCCGGTCCTCAGATCTCTTCTCCTTCTCCCTTCTCTCTGCCTTTTTCGCACTTACTTTTTTACCTCATCACCATCACACCCACAACACTTGAATCCATCAGCAATATATATCCACATCAAGAAATTCAATCAACTATAGTTGGCTTCAAGAAAACTTAGAACATTATTAAGAACTCTATTCTGTCAGCTGAATCTATGCACAGATATCAACACGGACCAAAAACTTGTGTTCCCATATCATCAATCATGTCAACCAATGCCACTAGTTATCACTAATTGCTTATCCAACAACATTTCTACATCCAGACCAAGATCAAATACTAGGTCACCCTATTCTTCTTCTGACTGTGCTAACTAACTGGAACCTGATACTCAAATTCTTATAATTTTTGAATCCTTTATCTCCGGAGGCTAAATCTTTGGATTTAGATAGTCCTGAAAATCCTTATCACTCCCTTAGATCTATAGCACACTGTGAATTACCTCTAAAGAGATCCAGACCAAGATATCAGACCCTGTCATATGCTCTGTTTCTGATATCCAAGCTTAGACAGATCCTTACTCTGACTTTTGATATGAACAAATCATGTAATGTGAATGTGCAGGGTAGAATTAGTTGCCATCAATAACAACACCTGTCATGCATAGCAGTGTCTCTTGCCAACAATCTCCCCCTTTGGCATTGATGGCAACACTTAGTGAAAAATGACTAAGTGTCGAAACAACTCCCCCTTACTAAGTACACTTATGCTTTTTACTGTTCTCCAATGCTCCCCCTTTTTTGGATTCCTCATTTTTCACTGCTCTTCACTCCCCCTTTGACATCAATGGCAAAGGGTGGGGTCTGCAAACCAAAATTTACACCAAAATTCTACATACCAGGCTGCATATCTACAAATAGTCTTTTAAGTCTTATTTACATAAACTTAAGTACATCACCAAAAATGTTCTTCAATTGTGCCAACTCACTATCCCAGCTCTTCTTCATAGTGTTCAAAATTGATATGTGGCCACTGAATAGAAATGCTTGTGACTCTACCGTCCACAGATCAATGGGGTCACTTGACTGAGCTACAATTTGTACTTCAGTCGAAGCATTAAACATTGTTTCTATTTTGGGGGAAATTAGTCCCCGGAGCTCACACATCCTTGTCTCAATATTGTCTTTTTCTTTTATTAGTTTCTTTATTTCTTCAATCAGGCTGACTGTTTGACATTCTTGGTTCATCATTGAAACTGTCAGAGGATCAAAAGATTGGGATACACTTGATAGTTTTTCTTTAAACTCTTTTATTTTTGTTTCAATGTCCTCTATAGCTTTAGGATAGGATAAACAGAATTTATATACCTTCCCTCCTTCTATAAGAGCATTTTGAATACTTTTTACACCAATATCTAGCACAATTATATCAAGTGCAATCATCCCTTTTAGAGCATCAAATCTTTTATCATTGAATTCATTTTTAACGTTAACCTCTACAGATTTTTCAAGAGATTCAAAATGAGAACTTACAAAGTTTATCAAGTTCTTTAAATGTCTAGAGGGGGATGATGAACAGTCCTTCTGAAAAGTGGGTATGATCTCCAATATTCTAGATGCAAGACCAAGTAGCTCACTGTCTTCTATGTGAGACTTCAAAATATCTTCTCTGGCCTTAGCTTGAGCAATGGAAGCCAACTTTAAGGTATAATGTCCTGATCTTCTGCAGTGTGTCTTGCCCAAAATGATGATGTATATTTTTGATCCTTTCCGGTACTATCAACCAGGTTGTCCTGCTTGGGCTCACAATCAATCTTTGCTATCTCTTCCTCTTTTCCATTTTTCTCCTTGACCTTTTCTACTTCTTTGTCCTTAGCTTCTTCTAATTCATGCTACATATTCTTCAATGAATTATCTTCAGTTTGATCATCAGCTTCAACATTCATCTTTGTATCTTCTTTAGATTGATCCAGAGGAGTTTGAATACCTTCTGCATCATTAGTTTCATCTGTCATCTTTTCATCTTCCTTGTTCATTGTTTCCTTTTCCAGAACAGAGGAGTCATCTAACTCAATTTGTTGCTCATTGATCTTCAATTCTTCAACATCCAGAATTGAGGAGTCAATCCCATCATCAATCTCTTCTTCAACAATAGGAAGATTGTGTCTTTTCAATGCATTCAAAAGAATATCCTGAATATCTTTGACTATCTCATCTATTTCACCAAGCATGAGTTTATTCATTCTCTTCTTGCTCCTGAAGTCATCCTTCACTTCTTTGAATATCATGTTCATCTGATCTGGAGTAATTTGAGGGCACAGATTTATCAACACATGCTCCCTAATCTCAATGTCTTTACCTTTTGTATTTTCTTTCCTTAACTCCAGAATATCTGCAAGACTTCTTGGAATTTCAAAAGTTATTTCAATCAAAGCCTTATTGTAGATGTTCAAATATTTGACAGTTGCTTCCTCTAAGACCCTCTTATCAGCATCACTGTAATAATCAAAGAATTAAGTCATTGGCCTTAAGTTCCCATCTATAGTGACTGATTTGATGATGTCATCCACAGAGAGAGTAGGCTTTTCAACAAATATTTTAGTCTTTTGCCTCTTGCTTGCCCTTTTGCTTCTAGAGGGCTTCTCCTTAGTTACCTTGTCTGTATTTGTACCTAAGGGCTTCAACTCTTTGATCTCAATATCAAAATCAGTTTCTTCATCATTTTTCATGCTTGTATATGTCTGAGTGGCCTTAGTTTTCACTCTTTTCCCTTCTTTTCTAGATGATTTGCCTTTTGATTTCTCAAGATTGGCAGGTTTTGAGGGAACAGAGGCAGCAGTAGAGCTTCTAGTAGTCCTTGATGTGGAGGAAGATTCTACCAGAGCACTTCCTTATTTCTTATCTTGCTTCTCCTTCTCTGCCTTTTTAGTTCTTTCCCTAAATTGCCTCACATCTTCCTTTGTGAGGCCTAGATTCTCAGCCAATTGCTCAACTTCTTTTCTTACTTTCCTATTGATTTCAGGTTTTTTGAGCTCAACATGCAGTTTTACACTTAGCTCCTCATATGTCCCAAATCTTTCAACTGTTGTGTCTTTTGGCTTGCTCAAAAGGTGTTGATCATACATATTCAAGATTTTGTCATCTACCTCATACCCCATGGCCATGATCCAAATAGTTCTAGGTTCTACTGCTTCCATTAAGCACTGATTAGTGACAACCATAAAACATATTTCATTCTTGTACTTCTCAACAACCGATTTAGGGATTCTTTCTCTAGAATGCATCATATTCTAAAAATTCTTGAAGTATCCCCAGATTGTAGTTTTCTGTGCTTTATAGTCACCAATGCTGTGTAGATGATCTTTGATCTGAATAGCAAATGGCTTGTCATTAGTCCAGTGCACACCCTTTACTCCAGGTACCTCATTCATAAAGTAGAAAAATAAATATAGAACCAATGTACCATATTTAAAGGTGTTTTTCTTATCTTTCTTGATTTTGTTCGAGTTCTCAATTAGTTGGTTCTGCAATAATTCACACAAGTCATAATCTGCATTTTCCTTTAACATTTTGTATGCAACATCTATGGTTGTTCTGGAGACAGAGTTCTCCCTACTGGAATGATAAATTTTGTAACCAATTACCATTGAAGCAAACTTGACGTTCGGATCAATAATATCATTGATAGTCATTGCCCTTTTGCTGAATTTGGCACTGGTTGCATCAGTTACAGTCTGGTTCTTCACAGATTTCAGCATGGGTAAACCACAGGTTGAATTCAACCCAGTCACAATCCTGATAGCATCCTTTGTAATTTTGAATGGTTTCAATAGCCACAAAAACTCATCAAGCATTCAGCTTAAAACATACCAGACCCATTCATCTTCATCAAATGTTGGAAACCCCATAATCTGAATGAATTGTTTATCATGCAGTGCCTTATACTCATGTTTAAGATCATAATTTTCATCCCTTAGATGATTCTCAAACAAATCTACAAACCTTGAGTCCCCAAATTCATCTATGCTCACATGAATATAGACCCTAATATCTTCAAAATGCAGCACACCATACAGAACACTTGAAAATGCACCTGATGGGTCGACTTCTACTAATTTGTGTGGATGCTTCTTAAATTTGAGTTGAGGCCTTTTAGTAATATCAACAACCAAAGGTGTAGCCATTGCAAAAGATTACAAGTTCAAAGCTTCACAGATAAATACCTTTTACATGAAATTAGGGTTGGCGGGCAAATTCGCTGATCGCACTTCAAATCCTTGAAATCTTAGCTCAGACGCTATTCTTCTTGCTTTCTTTGAATGCAAAGTGATTCAAATGAAGAGTGAACGACCTTTTTATGCTCTGCAAAACCTAATTTGCCTTTTGTAATAAATACTCTGCCCTAACACATCCGATTACGTTGTTTCCGCATACAGTCGACCTTCAATTGCTCTGCAAATCCTCATATCCACTTATTTTCTTCCGAAAATCCTTTGAAATGACCTAAATTATTTTCTCTCATTGTGCTAGATTCAAGCACCAACTTACTAGTTGGGGGAATTTGATTTTTAATGCTTCTCCCCCTGAGCCAGAGCTCCTAATTCAATTTCTGGAGGAATTGTCAACACTAGATTCCAGTGTGGACCCATTACTATTGTTCATAACACTTTTCTTGACCCATGTCTTGCTCATTTCATTCTGGATCTCATTCACATCAATTTTTCCCTTGCCTTTGTCTTGTCTCTGCTCATCCAGTTTTCTGTTTACCGTACATCTTCTTTCATTATTCCTACTTCTGTAGAATCTTGCAAAATGACCAGATCGATTACAATTGAAGCACACAACATTTGATTGATTTCCTCTTGATCTATACTGATTTGCCATATGTCCAAATCTATTTCATGCAAAGCATTTGCCATTGAAAGAATTATCATTTCCTCTATTGTTAGAATTATTCATTATTATACTTTTGCATTCATTGGATCTATGACCATACCTCTTACACTTGAAGCATTGACTAGAGAAGGATGGACCACTTTGATTTACTCTGCTTCTGCACTAAGTAGCTCTATAACCAAATTTATTACAATTGAAACAATTTCCATTGAAAGATGGATACCTTTGAGCATTAGGCTGTCTTACCGGAGGTCTTCTAGGTCTGTTTCTCCCATTCCTTGATTGAGAATTTCTTTGTCTGGATCTAGAGCTTTCACTTTTCTCATACCCAAGACCATGCTTATCATCAGCCTTCTTCTGACTCTCAAGCAGCACTTCAAGTTTAGCTGAGCTTATCTTGAAATTCTCCTTGTATTCATTTGCAACTTCTAGGTCATGTTTGAGGATAATAATTTGCCTCTCAAGTTCTTCTTCATTTTCCCTGGTTTCTTGTAGATCAGACTCTAGATGGCCAATTATTTTGTCCAATCTACAACATTCTTTAGTTCTTTCTTTCAAAGATTGATTCAATTTTTCTTCAGTCTTCTTTCTTTCTTCAATTTCCTTGGTTAGCCTCATCACCCCGGATTCCATTTCATGTTTTAGAACAACAATTTCTTTTGCTGACTTCTCACATTCCTTTGTCTTCTCTTTCAGGGCCTTATCCATGTCATTGTCCTCATTTTGTTTCCTAGTTAAAGAAATAGCTCCTTCCTCTTCCCATTAGATTTACTCAATTTTTCTTTTAAGATCTCAATGCAGTCTTCAGCATATTTAAGATTTTCTTGCAGTTCTTTGACTTTTGCTTTGGACTGGTCAAGATAATCTAAAGCAAGTTGAAGTTGTTCATCAAGGTTGTATGAATCCATTTGTAATACCTTCCCAGATCTTCCTCAAGCTGTTAGGCTTCTTCCAAGGAACCTTACTCTGATACTAATTGTTGGAATTAGGGAAGACAACTAAGGGGGGGGTGAATCAGTTGTCTTAAAACTTTAATGCTTGCTACAGTTTAATTTCTTCTTTACCACTTATTAACAGATTAATGATATAACCATGAAAAGTAAGAATCAATATTACATGAGCAGAAACACAAATAACACACTTGACACCAAGATTTTTGACGTGGAAACCCAGTTAAGGGAAAAACCACAATGGGGGTTAACCCACAAAGATTATACTCTATTAAAAGAATTACAAATGAGAAGGCACATGCCTTCAGGCTCACTGCCTAGAGCTCACTACTCAAAGGAGGCTCACTGCCTACAAGAATGATTACAAGAAGATTACAAATTGTTTGAACTGATGAACATCATCTACTAATGCATGAATTTAGTTTTAGTTAAGCACAAAATACTGATCTTACACACTTCATCTTTCTCTACCCTATTTAATGTTATGACATGATCTAGTCCTCAAATCTCTTCTCCTTCACCCTTCTCTCTAGCACTTACATTTTCACCTCATCACCATCACACCCACAACACTTGAATCCATCAACTATATATATCTGCATCAAGAAATTCAATCAACTGTAGTCAGCTTCAAGAAAACTTAGAACATTATTAAGAACTTTGTTCTGTCGGTTGAATCTATGCACAGATATCAATGTAGACCAAAAACTTGTGTTCCCAGATCATCAATCATGTCAACCAATGCCACTGATTATCAATAATTCCTTATCCAATAAATTTTCTGCATCTAGACCAAAATCAAATACTAGGTCGCCCTGTTCTTCTTCTGACTGTGCTAACTGACTAGAACCTGATACTCAAATCCTTATAACTTTTGAATCCTTTATCTCCAAAGGCTAAATCTCTGGATTTAGATAGTCCTAACAATCCTTATCGCTCCCTTAGATCTGCAGCACACTATGAATTAGCACCAGAGAGATCCGAACCAAGATACCGGATCCTGTCATATGCTCTGTTTCTGATATGCAGACTTAGACATATCCTTACTCTGACTTCTGGTATAAACAAATCATGTAATGCGGATGTGTAGGGTAGACTTAGCTGCCATCAATGAGAACACCTGTCATGCATAGCAGTGTCTCTTGCCAACACACCTTTATTTACACCATGTGATTTCCAATAATTCCATGACAAACAAGGCATAATCCTTTATCACATAGCATTTGGATAGCCCAGATTACTAGGGTTAGGGTGCCCAGGTGCTAGAGTCCTGGTAATTTGGACCTAAAAACTCATGTCTTAATGTTGGCCTTATGACTTGAGCGATGCACCTTGTCATCCTCAATTCAATTGGGCCCTTGAAAGTAATTGAGATGCATATATAAACAAGTCTCTCTCATTCACTTACTCCTAATGACATTCTAGCTAATGACTCTCCTTATCATGATTCTCTCTAACAAGTTCTTATTTACAAGATCTCTATTTCTGCAGGTTATTGTTGTGTACTAACCCTTGTTGCAGATCTTCAAGGAAGCTCCTTCATCCTTTATTCTCTTTGTTGGTTTTTCTTCTGAATTAGCAGAGGGTTTGCCAGTTCCAATGCACAAGTAGATTCAGCCAACTAATACAGGAGGTTGTGAGAGCTACCTCCCCTTCACTTTTGGTTTTGCTGCACCAAGGGGGGTATCCCTATAGCTAAAGATGTAACATTGACTAGCCCAATGACAGAAAGATTTAGCTTGACAACAATAGGCAGAATACTCTCATGTGTGGACCAAGATGTGCATGATACATCACAAGGTTGGCAATGTTCTTAGACATATTTGTCTAGTTGTGGATGAGAGTATGCAGGGGTCCTAATCCCACTCCTACAAACTAACAAGTGGAAGTTATGAAAAGATGGATTTTATGTTTTGGATGCAATACAAGGGGTTTTGGGTCATAACTACTAACCCAGGAGCAGACCAGAGCCTATCTCAGGGCAAGAAGTCAACTAAACGTATACATAAGAATGGATTACATTTTGGATTCAAGTTTCAAGGGGTTAGATTGATGCTTGCCTTACAAACATCACCCAAGAATGGGTATTTAACTGTCTCTACTTACAAACATCCCAGCTGACATACAACCTTCTCCATACTTAACCTAAGACAATTTAATCCACTCCTTGAATGGAAGTCACAGATTAAACATGCAATACAGAAACCTGTATCCTAGAATCTATGAAACCCTTAGCAACCAGATTCAGAAGAAGGAAGGCATGCAACAAAGGAGACACACAGGTAAAAACATGCACAATGCATTTTTCATATGAAACAACAATGAAACTGAGAATATCTGCAATGTACATTCAGAGGCAACTCATAAACTCCAAAGAGATACAACAGCCAGGAAAATGCTCTGTTTTTCATTATTTACACAAAAATGCCCAAGTCTTCAACAATAACAAAAGAGTGACACAGTTTTCCCTTTTATAGCAAGACTATTTACTCAACAAAAATTTTACAAGGCAAAACAAAATTCCAGCCAGATACATTGCACCAAAATGGCACCCAAAATATTGAATGCAATTTGTGGGAAACAGAGGGAAAAGCAGGTGAGGTCAGGATCAAAGCCGCCACTCAAAGGTTTGCATCTTAAGTCTGGTAGTTGGCCTGTCATTCCTTCGATCATCCTTCTGTAAACTGCCATTAATGCCTCAACTACCTACAACCCTCTTGAAATTTGTAGTAGCGCATTCATGGAGCTTTCCCACTCAAAACATGACTGCATATGCTCAAGAAAAACCTTTGCTGAAGGTTTAAAACACAGCCGTTGATCTTATTCTCCTATCGCTGGGATCAATGGCGTCAAAATACGCTCAGAAGTCACCAATCAATCAGAACGTGCCACGTAGGCACCCTGCTCCTCTATCGCTGACCTTTTATCTCCATCGGCCATTGGAACAACCATGGGAGCATCTGCCGATGTGCAGTTTCTCGCCAATGAACTAATGTGCTTTTTCCTTTTGCATCTGAAAATGCATGTGGGATTGTATATACATACAATTGTCCTTCATACAAAGTGGACCCCAAAACATCATAGAACAAATTGAAAATCAACTCGAGTCTGGCTTGCATCTCCTTTTTTGCATCTATCGCTTTGTATATGTGCATATACATACAACTCATACATACAAGGCGTGGACCTCAAAAATTATGAAACACATTGCATCCGCCTTGAAATCCAGCTTGTACCTCATTTCCCTTGTATATCGGCACATATACAAGCATCCAAACATACAAGCCACGGACGCCAGCCGTTGAATTAGTCATATTTGACTTTTACATCGGGTCCGGCTTGTAACTTATCCAATGCATATTTCCTTTGTATATCACATATACAAATGTGATATACAACCCACAGACTTTAAAATCCATCTATTGCAACATATTGTTCCTTCGTGTCCAGGCCATGTACATTTTTTCTTTGTATATTTCGAATGTATATCACATATACATTCTACTTTGTATATGGGATACAAAGCCCTTTGCATGTGAGGCAGACCCCACCAAATGTATCTCCTGTTGCATTGTATATTGCCAAACATACAAGACCACTTGCATTTTTCATTGTATGTGCCGATGTATGTTCAGACATACAAGCCTGATATACAAGCAGCGAATATCCCCGGGAATCTGTGAAAGATTCCCCCTTGTACATGCATTTTTTCAAGCCCGATATGCATTCAAAAATGCATATAACTCATTTTTTCAAAGGCCAATTGAGATTTTGCAAGCCTGCCAATGCATATTTGACCTGCATGTCTATACAAACACCCTTGTATATACAAAGTGACATGCATACAACAGATTCTTGCAATTTTTCTACTGCAAAGGCCAAAAGTGTTAGAAGTTTTATGAATTTTATGGAAGGTGCCTACATATTTAAAATGCTTGAAACCTAAATGTTGATGCAAGCACCACCAGTGGCTCTGTTTGGGGACACATGCCTCTTGCAGGCATGGCGAGAAGCTCAGAACTCTAGGATGTAGACCAGTCCCTTGTCCATTGGGCATAGAGTCGAACACATACCAACCTGCATCAAAAAACACATTCATTAAAATTTACTTGGTGGCCCAGGGCCACCAAAAAGGAAAAACCAAAATTTTCCTTTGTCAAAAACCCTGTTTTCTTTTGATTTCTTCAAATGAAGCCTGAAAGCATTTAACCACTTGCAGCACCCAGCATTGCAATTGATTATGTTGCTGCTCCTTTCTCCCTCAACAAGTCTACAACAAAATTCATAAACATCTACCATTTTCAGCAGTAGACTATCATCATCATATGAGTCACTAATGTTTCTTGGAAAACTAACAGACTCACATGAAACAAATGAATCCACATCAGAATTTTGCCTTTCTTCAAAAAATAAGAGCTCCTCTGTATCAAACAAGCAATATTCGGGCACAAGCAACATATCATAATCAAATTCATTTTTATAAGCATGCAGATATTCATCATTATTGTGCTAAGCAATTTTATCATTAAGGTCCATCTGGAATGTCTCAAAAGAAGGCATAAATAGTTCAGAATGCAACCCTACATAAAAAACATTGTAGTCACCCTTGCAACCAACACTATCCCCATTTGTATCAGCATGAACATCTGCAAATTGTCCACCCACCTCTGAATAGTGACCCTGTTTTCTCTCTTCACCAATGCACTGATAATCAAAAGCAAAATTTTCAACCTCTGCACTGTGAAGGTGGTCAGAATCTTCAAGGAAACATTCATATTCAACATCCATAAATATTTCATCATCTGAAAGGCTCACATATGCATCTGAATGCTGACAATCACTAACATATTCACTATTGTTCCTTGAGTCTGCATCTTTTGTATTTAGAGTGAAGCTCTGCATATCCACCTCATATAAACATTCAGGAATAACTGGGATATGCCTATTGCTACAAGATGCAACTTCATGTATATCTTTTGTTTCATCATTTGAAGAGCATTTTGCATCTACAGGCTTTTCTTCTAGAGGCTAACAATAATCTTTGTCTTCATTATTATAGGATGTGCCCACATTTTCTACAACATTTTCTTCATGTTTATGCATCACAACATGACCACACATACTACTCTGAAATATATTTCCCTCTACAAAATCATCTTTCAATAAACACACTGGGAAAGCTGAAATATATTCACTTTGAAAATTGTTTTGACAACTTGTAGCCATGAGACCTACTGGCATTCCATATTTCTGATTGTTTTCAATATCCATAGCAAATTTGAAAGCCTGGTGAAGTGTAGTTGGTTCTTTATCTCTCAATCTATAACTCATTTTCTTATCAAATGCAGCCAAATAAATTGTCAAGCACAATGCATTATTGGGTCTCATATATTCAAGAATCTACTTTAGCGACTTAATAAATCTAAGATTAAAGGCTGGAACCATTTCCTCATCTTCCTTTTGAATATTCATGAAGTGTATGATCAATGAGGCTAAATCAAATCTTTCACCAAACTGCTCTAGGAATGTAATTTCTAAATCTATCCATGAAGAAACTGAGCACACAGGCAGGTCTGAAAACCATACCTTAGCATCATCTTCTAATGACTGAACAAAGAGTCACATTACTACATCTTCAGCCTCTACCTCATAATCTTCTATTAAATTACAAATTTTTTGAAGATGTTTGTTTGCAGATTCATAATTTGATCCACTATATTTTGGCAAACATTTTCTAATCTTATTGGGAATAACATTTGGCTAACCATATATTCCTTTGAAATTCAGGGCTTTATATTTTTCAATAAAAAATGGTCTTCTTTGAGAACACAACTAGGACTGTTGCTCTGTTTGAATCATTATTTTGAATCAAAAGAATGAATACCCAGAAATATGTTGCAACTTTGGATAGGTTCAATCAACAGAGTCACCACCTCTCACAGAGAGGACATAATATCAACAAGGCACCTTTGTTTTCTAGATTCATCTCACTAGCAGAGCACCACATGGTCTTTATTAGGTTTTTTGCTGCAACAACTTCACTGGAAACTAGATTTTCCAGTCCTTGAATTACTTGACTCTTTCTTTCCCTAGTAGAGTCGTCATTTTGTTGGTTTTTCTTCTAAATCAGCAGAGGGTTTGCCAGTTCCAATGCACAAGCAGATTCAACCAACTAATATAGGAGGTTGTAAGAGTTGCCTCCCCTTCACTTTTGGTTCTGTCGCACCAAGGGGGGTATCCCTATAGCTAAAGATGTAACATTGACTAGCCCAATGACAGAAAGATTTAGCTTGACAACAACAGGCAGAATACTCTCATGTGTGGACCAAGATGTGCATGATACATCACAAGGTTGGCAATGTTCTTGGACATATTTGTCTGGTTGTGGATGAGAGTATGCAAGGGTCCTAATCCTACTCCTACAAACTAACAGGTGGAAGTTATGAAAAGATGGATTTTATGTTTTGGGTGTAATACAAGGGGTTTTGTGTCATAACTATTAACCCAGGAGCAGACTGGTGCCTATCTCAGGGCAAGGAGTCAACTAGATGTATACATAAGAATGGATTGCATTTTGGATTCAAGTTTCAAGCGGTTAGATTGATGCTTGCCTTACAAACATCACCCAAGAATGGGTATCATCCCAGCTGACATACAACCTTCTCCATACTTAACCTAAGACAATTTAATCCACTCCTTGAATGGAAGTCACAGATTAAACATGCAATACAGAAACCTGTATCCTAGAATCTATGAAACCCTTAGCAACTAGATTCAGGAGAAGGAAGGCATGCAACAAAGGAGACAGATAGGTAAACACATGCATAATGCATTTTTCATATGAAACAAGAATGAAACTGAGAATATCTGCAATATACATTCAGATGCAACTCATAAACTCCAAAGAGATACAACAACCAGGAAAATGCTCTATTTTTCATTATTTACACAAAAATGCCCAAGTCTTCAACAACAACAAAAGAGTGATATAGTTTACCCTTTTATAGCAAGACTGTGTACTTAGCAAAAATTTTACAAGGCAAAACAAAATTCTAGCCAGATACATTACACCAAAATGGCACCCAAAATATTAAATGCAGCAGGTGAGAAACAGAGGGAAAAGTAGGTGAGATCGGGATTAGAGCCGCCACTCAAAGGTTTGCATCTTAAGTCTGGTAGTTGGCCTGTCATTCCATCGATCATCCTTCTATAAACTGTCATTAATGCCTCAGCCACCCGCAACCCTATTGAAATTTGTAGCAGCGCGTTCATGGAGCTATCTCACTCAAAACATGACTGCATATGCTCAAGAAAAACCTTTTTTGAAGGTTTAAAACATAGTCGTTGATCTTATTCTCCTATTGCTGAGATCAATGGCATCAAAATATGTTGAGAAGTCGCCAATCAATCAGAACATGCCACGTAGGCACCTTGCTCCTCTATCGCTGACCTTTTATCTCCATCGGCCATCGAAACAACCCTGGGAGCATCTGTCGATGTGCAGTCTCTCACTGATGAACTAATGTGCTTTTTCCTTTTGCATCTGAAAATGCATGTGGGACTGTATATACATACAATCGCCCTTCATACAAAGCAGACCCCAAAACATCATAGAACAAATTGAAAATCAACTCGGGTCCAGCTTGCATCTCCTTTTTTGCGTCTATCACTTTGTATATGTGCATATACATATAACTCATACATATAAGGTGCGGACCTCAAAAATTATGAAACACGTTGCATCCGCCTTGAAATCCGGCTTGTACCTCATTTCCCTTGTATATCATCACATATACAAGCATCCAAACATACAAGCCATGGACGCCAGCCATTGAATTAGTCATATTTGACTTTTACATCAGGTCCAGCTTGTATCTTATCCAACGCATATTTCCTTTGTATATTGCATATACAAATGTGATATACAACTCGCAGACTTTAAAATCCATCTACTGCAACATATTGTTCCTTCGCATCTGGGCCATGTACATTTTTTCTTTGTATATTTCGAATGTATATCACATATACATTCTACTTTGTATATGGGATACAAAGCCTTTTGCATGTGAGGTGGACCCCACCAAATGTATCTCCTGCTGCATTGTATATTGCTGAACATACAAGACCACTTGCATTTTGCATTGTATGTGCCGATGTATGTTCAGACATACAAGCCTGATATACAAGAAGCGAATATCCCTGGGAATCTGTGAAAGATTCCCCCTTGTACATGCATTTTTTCAAGCTCGATATGCATTCAAAAATGTATATAACTCATTTTTTCAAAGGCCGATTGAGATTTTGCAAGCCTGCCAATGCACATTTGACCTGCATGTATATACAAACACCCTTGTATATACAAAGTGACATGCATACAATAGATTCTTGCAATTTTTCTGTTGCAAAGGCCGAAAGTGTTAGAATTTTTATGAATTTTATGGAAGGTGCCTACATATTTAAAATGCTTGAAACCTAAATCTTCATGCAGGCACCACCACTCTCCATGTGGTGATTTGATAGTGACATCATCCCATCAAGGATTTCATGTTCATGGTAGCATCTTTCCTTCATGTTTGTTTACATTTATGTTTGATTATTTAGATCTACCTCTGCCTACCTCTGGCACACACTCTTGATCTAATCCTTGTTGTTGTGGAAGTGGGAAAACTTGCACAAAGGTTTGACTAGGGCAATCCTCTATACAACACCAACATTTTCCATCTTTCATGTGTGCATATCACATCGGAAGGTTTCAACACAAAATAGTGAGAGGAAGATGAAAGATCTTGGAAAACATATCACTAGTCCAAAATTTGGTATAAAACCCTAGGATCAGGGCACATGGGCACCCTAGTCCTCTAGATCTAGCCCCTTGTTGCTAGCTATGGGCCCCAATAGCTCTGCTAAGTCCCAGTCTACTTTTGGTTCTTGCACAGTCAGTCTGCAACACCTATAAGTTGTTCATTTTGTCATCTAGCTCACTTAATACCCTAGATCTTGCTATTCTCAAGTTAATCTCCATTTTTACAATAGAAAGAACTGTTGATGATTGTTTTTACACATTCATAACAAAAGTTAAAATTCACAAAATGAACCTAACTATCTTGAAAGATATGGAGAAATCAATAAAGATTACTTAATCCCAAGTTTATGTATGGTCAGGTCTTGACCTGTTGGACAATTCAGTAGGTAAATGTGAAACTGTAATATGCAAGGGGCCTTACGTGATTCAAGGTGACTGATGACTTACTAGACTTGAATTATGCAAATTGTTGCAAATATCAACAAATTATCTCTCTTTGCATAAAATTATTGCTGTATCATGAAGCTTTGTACGATTTATATTAAAACATGCTTTTATTTTCAAATATTTATGAAGATTGCTAAATATCTACTCAATTGTTCCTCTTTCTTTCAAATGTAAGACAATCTCCTTTAGATTTTTGTGTTCAAGCTAATTATTTCAAAGTTTGGGAAAAGTTAGAGAAATTCAAATGAAACATCATTCTACTATAGGATTTAAATGTTCTATTATCCACGTGGTAAGAATACAACAAATTTAATTAAATCAGCATATTAAATCATTAAATGTGAATGTCCTGAGTATTTTCACAAACATGCATTCAAGCTTGCGAGCTTTAAGAGATACTATTTCAAATACAAAGAAGACCCAGAAGACACTCAGAAAATAGACGCAGAATTCCAGGTTCATTTGTATTTAAAACAGACAGTCATATATGATTTACAATGTATGAATGACTCTTGGCTTCATTAATCAAATTCACAAAAGACTTACAACACTTTACAGATACAATAAGAAAGTTGGACATTCCACGCGTTCCTTAGTGCAAACACAGGCAACCTCCTTTAAACAAAAATACTCCTACTCAAAGTCTCTGAACAACTTACAATTGCTAGCTAATTTCTAAAAATCTTTGTGTAAGTAATATACATGTAGCCAAGCTCCTTATATAGATTTTGAACTTCAAATTGCTATGGCTACAACTTCAATCCATGGTTGAGATCCCTCCATTATTGATCAACGGTGTATCTTTGCCTCTAACCGTCTACCAAAATATCTAATCGGCATCTTTTCTTTCCCTCAAAGGATGCTGTTGGAATCTTTCAAAAATAAGATTCCCCTTTCTTCATTGACTTTTCCTCGCTGATACTCTTTATTTAACTTCTTTAACACTGTCACTCAGCCCTGTTTTCTGTGAATTTTGCCTTTTCCTACACAACCTTCACTATCGCCATTTTTGTCGCTTTTCAAATATCTGCATATCCCTTTTCCTTTTGGCAAGACCTGCGTTGTCGGCTAAGCCTTTTCTTCTTCCTCCGATGGCCGATGACTCAATCTCCATTTTATCTTCTTAACCGCCATGGTTTCCATCAACCTACCTACGTTCTTACAGTCAATAAACACACGCCAGTAAAATGCATCTTTAAAATTAACTTTTAATCTAAAAACGTAACCTTTGTCATATACAACATTCTAATATGCGAGGAATTTTCTATTCTTAATTTTCACTTCAAATCTGGCTTGTACCCTTTTGCATTGCATATCGCACTTGTATATTGCAACATACAAGAGCATATACAAACGACATTATGCAAAACCCTCTTTTTACCTTTATCGCCTCTGATGTTTCTAATTTCCTTGTATATCAAATTTGTATGTCGTAACATACAAGCGTTGCAAACATGCAAGGAATTTTCCATGTTTTAATTTATTTTTGCATTCGGGCTCTGCATATTAGCTTTTATATCGGATATACATTATAAACATATAAAGCTAATATACAACTAGCGGGTCCCTTACCTTTTTACCTTTTCCGTACTTCATTGTCTATCACTACTTGTATATCGCGTTTGTATAAGCACATATACAATAAACTTATACAATGCGTTTCATTCCTTTTCTCTCTCCTCGATGCCTTTATTTCTTTGTATCTCGGCATTGTATACCTTCAACATACAAACATCCAAACATACAAAGACTTTACCATTTTTAATTTCTGTGATGAATCCGGTTTGTATTTCCGCTTTGCATCTTTTAAATATACATCCGCTTGTATATCGCAAAATATACATGGTTATTATACAAGCAAAAATGTACATACAGTGGGGTCCACCTTACCTCTTTTCCTTTTATCCACGATGCATATAATGCTTGTATATTTCACCTTTAGGTACAAGCAAAAAATGCATACAACCTTTCTTTATATAACCTTTCAGACTTGTCCTTTCTATAAACCACGTTGTATTTACCCTCGGCTCTGCAATGTATATAAAATTTTGTATATTTCGCTTTGTACATTCTGAAACATACAAAGATGAAAACATACAACAATTTAATCTCATTTCAATAACTCTTCAGTTCCGGCACTTGTATAAAGTGCAATGTATATTGCAATATACATTAAGTCTCGATGCATCACCTTAACCGTTTTTAAATCTTTTTGAGTTCCGGCACTTGTATGTTTATAACAATGTATATCTCCGAAGAAAACATACAAAGCACCATTAAATTCCACTTAATAACTTTTCAGTTCCATGCTATGCATTTTTCCTTGTATGTCACCAAAACATACAAGCCCACATTTATACAAAGACTTTTCTTTGTTTCATAACTTTTCGGGTCCACGGCTTGTATAAAGCAATGTATATCAGAATGTATGTCTTCAACATTAGATACAAAGCCCTACATATACAATCATTATATCTTATTTCATACCTTTTTTCAATTTCGCCCTGTATCTATCTCAAAATGTATGTAACTGAAACATACAAAGACGAAAACATACGACGAATATACCAACCCTAATACCATTTTTGGTTCCGCGCTACGTATGTAACCTTGCACATTTACTTTGTATGTCTCGATTTGCCAAATATACAAACCCAACACATACAACGCGGACTTAACCATTTATTCATTTCAACTTTAACTCTTTTCGAGCCCGCCTTGTATATGAAGATAAAGTGTTAGCAAGATGTATACAAGTATAACAACATACATTTATAAACCCGATGACTTCTCCCTTTGCGACTAACACAAAGACCAGACATACAACCAACCTTATAGACCACGACTTTGTATATACGAACAGTTTTGTATATGCAACATACAAACCTCCTGATTGTACATTTACCTTGAAATACTTATAACTTGCAAAATATGGCAAATTTTAAGATGATTCGAAAAGCAACCCCTGTTCATTTTTAACAAGGAATTCACTCGTACTTTGCCCTGGTACTAAATATTATTTTTTTCTTTATTTTCACCAAGGTTTGTAATTTAACTTCCCTTTTCCCTTTTACCACCAAGCAAACCCCACACAAAAACAACAAAAGCCAGCCACAGCAGGGGTCCTCATTTTGCTAAGCAGCAAAAAGGGGCGTGTTGTGAGCATCACAACAAGAACCAAGCCCCATATCATTTGGCTCTCCTTTGAGGATTGTAGCTAAGTGTACAAGTCTTGGTTGGCTTGTGTTATAATGTTGTATAGGAAAGGTTAATCTAGTTAGTGAATAATTGATTAGGCTCTCTTTTCCTATGTAACATTTTGGTGAACCCAACATATCCTACACTTGCACTTACTGATCTCATTTCTCAGATCTATAGATGTGTTTAATTAGTTGATAAATCTGATTACACATTTAGGTTGCATATCTTCTTTTATCTCACACATTTACTATAGAAAACAACACACTTGTAGATCTTTATTGTTATGGTTACCAAAAACCTACATTTTGGTGACTCCAATGCATCTTACATTTTAAATATTTTTCTTTTCTATCTCAGATCTTATTAGTATTGAAATGATTAAACATTTCCCATTTTCACATATTACATTTATACTTCTTCATTGTTGTAGTTACCAAAGACCTCACCCTTTTGGTAAACCCCGCTAGTCTTGCACTTAATCATCATGATTGCAATCCTATTTCATATCTTTACTATGTTAATTAGTTGCTAAATATGATTTCAAATTAATGTAGCATATCATGCTTGTCATATGTGTTTAATTTAGAAAGCAAGAACATTCATACATCTATCTTACTTTAAGATTTGAAAGAAAAAATACAAACGAAACTCTTTAAATGCAAACATGTCCTCTTCTATTCTTTCATCACTATCCACATTGCTTCAATGATTTGTTCCATCCACATCTACCTCTACTTCTACCACATCTTCCATAGTCCATCATAATTCCATAACTCATCCTATTGGTCTTCATCCCTTTGTCGAATATTCAAGCCTCTTCAATATCACTAAGGAGGTGAAGACCTCTTTTCTTCCTCCCTTAGTTGCATATTCAAGACACTTGGATATCACAAAGGATGTGAAGACTTTTCTTTTTACTTTGATTTCATGTTCAAGTTCCTTAGGTATCACAAAGGATGTAAAGACTTCTTCTCTTTCTCTTTTGGTTGCATGTTCAAGATCCTTAGATATCACAAAGGATGTTTCTTCTCTTTCTCCTTTGGTTGCATGTTCAAGTTCCTTGGGTATCACAAAGGATATGAAGACCTCTTGTCTTCCACCTTTGGTTGCATGCTCAAGACAATTGGATATCACTCACAACACAATCATAGAGATATACTTCTCTCAACATCACTTTACCTACTCTTTACTCTGATGTTCTCCATGGTAGCAATGAAGCTTCTGCAAAGGAAGACTCAAAGCTCACATAGGACTCCACATGAATATATAATTATTGTTATTAGAAAATGTGAACAATAGTATTAAACAACTAATCATCCAATAACTTCAATGGAAAATGATGTAAACACAAGTAAACAAAGAATATACCTTTGAAGACCATTTTACCTCTATGCTTCCATTGTTCACCTATCTCCTCTTGATCTTGATGGTAATGGAGCTCTCAGAAGTGTGCACTTCCTTGCTGTTGAAGATGACAAGAGTAGAACAGCTGTAGGTGGATAATGCAATGGAGATGACACTACAAATGCAATACTAATGGATATGGATTGATGGAGACATGATTGGATGAGGATTGTGATAATGAGGTTGTGTGAATACAAGTGGATGATAACTTTACAAAAGGCACGCTGTAATGATTCCTGAAGAGTAAGATTGCTTATGCTTAGATGGATATAAATGAGGGTTCCTTTTATAGGCTCGAGAGAGACCAAATCCAAGTGTCAATAGATCCATGACTGGAGGAATTACCTATGAGGTGTATGGTTGAGGAAGCTTGAGGGAATGTGCGTGAATCAGAAGAGGACAAGTGTCCAAGCTCCTTTCATGAGTTATGGGAGTTAACAGAATAGATTGAAGAGTTAACTGAGATGATTGATCAGTTAATTGGGTTGATTGGGGAGTCAACAGAATAGATTGACCAGTGAACTCAATTGACTAATTAGTTAACAGATTTGAATCATGAGTTAACTAATCTGACTAGAGGAGAAATAGGACATGTGGGTGAGGGAATATTAGCTAATTAAATATTAAAATATTTATTTACATGTGCAACATGGTTAGGTGGAAAGGTGAGGTGGAAAGGTGATGCACGGATTTATGGAATTAGGACTTAGGATAGAGGAATTTGGGATTAATTAAATAATTTTGAGATTATTTAATTATGTGAGACATTAGAAGGATTAAGGGATTTAATTAAATAAATTGATTTTATTTAATTATTGGAGGGATGTGAATCATTTAAATAAATTAGAATATTTATTTAATTGATAGAAGAATGAGAATTAAAATAAATATTAAAATATTTATGTAATTCAACTTAGCCATTTTTAGGTGTATACAATTACAACAACCAAATCAACACAATTTATGTTTTTGGTTCCCAAAAAGAGCCTGTGAGATCTAGGATTGTTGTGCATCTTTGTCCAAGCAACCAACTTGTTCAAAATGTGTCGCAGCAACCTAGTTCCCACGTGGTTTCTCACACATATAATAATCACAACAACAAACAAAATAAATAAACACCAATCATTCCTACTTCTCTTCCACCTTCTCAACCTTTTCTTCCTCCATTACCTTGTCTTTCTCAACACACTAAAATAGAATATGATCTTATTAAGTAGCTCCATGCTACTCTAGCTAAGATCTCACATTGGGACTTAATACAACCTCGCCTACATACCACATGATGCTCCAGGAAGCCCTACAAAAGGTAACCATTCCACCTTCTGATAGATCGAATGATGAAGCTACCCTGTTAGATTGTATACATGCGACGAGTTTGGATATCATCTTTCATCAACATGAGTTACCTCCTATTGAAGTTCAAAACCAATATGATGCACTCATGATTTTGGTCATTATTAATAAAAATGGAATAAAACGTACTCTAATCGATAATGAATTAGGTCTTAGTATTTGTAGCATAAACTTCTTATGCAAAATCAGTGTAGATACGTCTCTCATTAAACCTAATCTACTCTTTCTATTCGTGGCTTTGATAATGTTAGTAGACAGTCACTAGGGACAATCACACTACCAATCACTAGGCATTGTCTGGATTTTATTCAAATTTAAAATTTTAAGGCATAAGGACAAGACAAATTTTAAATTTGAAGAATAGAAAAATGGAAGATTTGGCCATTCCTCAAAGTACTTGTTATGTACATGTATGTACAAGATATATGACAAGTGAATCTTCTAGAAGTTTGGGGGATGTAATCATTGATAATCCCATGTGCAAATGATTAGAAGGGTAAATGATGATTAGTGGACTTAAGAAAAAGGGCACAAATTACAATTAAATAAATAGGGATATTTATTTAATTTGAGGAAAGGGGAATATGGTCTTAGACAAATAAATGCCAAATAATTTTTTGTCTAAGGTTATATTAGATGAATTTGTGATTTTTGGTGATGGAAAAATGTTAATTAAATAATGAAATATTATTTAAATAATATAAGTGTTGAGGATGAGATGATTGATTAAAATGATCAATTATAGAGGAAATAATCAGGATTAACAAATTGTCAATTTTGAGGTGTCTACATTTTAGATAGAAAAAGGAAAATGAAGAGTATCTATTATTATCTGCATCTCTAAATTTACCCTTAACAGAAATATCCAAAACATATTTATTTTACTTATAATTAATTGTGATACATTGATATGGTGTTATTAATATAATGTGGTGATCTTTATACTTACAACAAAATCTTTTAAATCATCACACACAAATATTCATAGCTCTATTATCCAAATATTGCCCAAATAACTTTATAAAAGACAATAAGTATACAATGTTAAATGATAGTCAACTTTTAACTCCAAAATGTCCCTACCTCGTGAAGGAGATAATAAGACTCTTATGGCCCTCTAATTTTCTTGCTTCCCTATTCAATTAACAAAATGCATAAAAGTTTTTCTCATGTCACCCTCTTTTTCACAACTATTCATCACTTGAGCGCGTGAATTATTAGTCCCACATAAGTGTATTTTGATTGAGATAAAGGACAAGCAAATACGTTTACGGACGGATGCAATAGAGAAATAGTCTACATTACTTCTAATTACAGTTAGCCGTCTTAGCTCAGCTGGTAGAGCGCGTGGCTTTTAACCACGTGGTCGTGGGTTCGATTCACACAGACGGCGCATTCTTTCGCATTACAGCATCGTAATAGCTTGTGCCTCGACCCTATAGCATTATTCATATCTCTTCTCTTTGGCTTTGGTGATTAATAAACTACTTATTTTAGGTGATTTTTTATTTTATTTTTTAAATAAAAGACCATATATTAATAATGTATTAAAGTATACAGTCAAATCTTTTAAAAGTGGGTGGTATAAGATAACGTTCTAAAATTAAATTGGACTAATCAAGAGCAAAATAATACAAGACCCCTTAAAAAAGAAAAAGTTCATAATATCATCAAAAATAAAAACAATAACATTACTCTACGAGGGTGACACCAATATTAAAAGGTGGGTTTTATTCATCAAGATTATCCCATCTGCCACTTGGCAAGTCTCTACCATTGGCTACAAGATTGCTTAAAGATAAAGATAGAGAAGATCAAATAGTTTTGTAGAGGATTTGGGTTTGTGATTCATACTCATATTGTATAAAGTTGTATTGGTGAAATTTGTATACCCATGTCATTTCCCATTTAGTTATATGATTTATAGTATCCCTAAGTTTGCCTAATAGTACACTTGAGTTGGCCTAATGGTGAATAATTTGTGCTCTTGAAAGAGAGGTCACAAGTTTGAATCCTTTAGGGGGTATGGTATGTATACCTTGTATTTGAAGCACAATTAGGTACCTCCTACTTGCTAGAAGTATGAGGTAGTCCCATATGCTATAAGCCACCTATAGACCAAAAACTAGGTGGCCTGGCATCATGGGTTATAAAAGGATCTTTCGTTCCCTTACATGTATATCCAAAAATGACACGATTTTATGTGAAGTTGGGCTTATTCCCCTAGCTTGGCTTTTACCTATCTCTATATACACATATTCCCATGCACTTAGCCTTATATGCACATACTCGAATACATTTGTCTTATCCATGCATTCATTACACTTATTTGTACACCTACTTCCATATAGTTGTTGTCTAGTTAGATATGATTGTTTCCTACCTAGGGTCATTTCCACTATTGCAAGGGTTTGCATCATGGGCTATAAAGGGATCTTTTGTTCCCTTACATGTATATCCAAAAATGACACGATTTTATGTGAAGTTGGGCTTATTCCCCTAGCTTAGCTTTTACCCATCTCTATATACACGTATTCCCATGCACTTAGCCCCTACCTTAGCCTTACATGCACATACTCGAATACATTTGTCTTATCCATGCATTCATTACACTTATTTGTACACCTACCTCCATATAGTTGTTGTCTAGTTAGATATGATTGTTTCCTACCTGCTAGAAGTATGAGGTAGTCCCATATGCTATAAGCCACCTATAGACCAAAAACTATGTGGCCTGGCATCATGGGCTATAAAAGGATCTTTTGTTCCCTTACATGTATATCCAAAAATGACACGATTTTATGTGAAGTTGGGCTTATTCCCCTAGCTTGGCTTTTACCCATCTCTATATACACATATTCCCATGCACTTAGCCCCTACCTTAGCCTTGCATGCACATACTCGAATACATTTGTCTTATCCATGCATTCATTACACTTATTTGTACACCTACTTCCATATAGTTGTTGTCTAGTTAGATATGATTGTTTCCTACCTAGGGTCATTTCCACTATTGCAAGGGTCTGCATCATGGGCTATAAAAGGATCTTTTGTTCCCTTACATGTATATCCAAAAATGACATGATTTTATGTGAAGTTGGGCTTATTCCCCTAGCTTAGCTTTTACCCATCTCTATATACACATATTCCCATGCACTTAGGCCCTACCTTAGCCTTACATGCACATACTCGAATACATTTGTCTTATCCATGCATTCATTACACTTATTTGTACACCTACCTCCATATAGTTGTCTAGTTAGATATGATTGTTTCCTACCTAGGGTCATTTCCACTATTGCAAGGGTCTGCATCATGGGCTATAAAAGGATCTTTTGTTCCCTTACATGTATATCCAAAAATGACATGATTTTATGTGAAGTTGGGCTTATTCCCCTAGCTTAGCTTTTACCCATCTCTATATACACGTATTCCCATGCACTTAGCCCCTACCTTAGCCTTACATGCACATACTCGAATACATTTGTCTTATCCATGCATTCATTACACTTATTTGTACACCTACCTCCATATAGTTGTCTAGTTAGATATGATTGTTTCCTACCTAGGGTCATTTCCACTATTGCAAGGGTCTGCATCATGGGCTATAAAAGGATCTTTTGTTCCCTTACATGTATATCCAAAAATGACATGATTTTATGTGAAGTTGGGCTTATTCCCCTAGCTTAGCTTTTACCCATCTCTATATACACGTATTCCCATGCACTTAGCCCCTACCTTAGCCTTACATGCACATACTCGAATACATTTGTCTTATCCATGCATTCATTACACTTATTTGTACACCTACCTCCATATAGTTGTTGTCTAGTTAGATATTATTGTTTCCTACCTGCTAGAAGTATGAGGTAGTCCCATATGCTATAAGCCACCTATAGACCAAAAACTAGGTGGCCTGACATCATGGGCTATAAAAGGATCTTTCGTTCCCTTACATGTATATCCAAAAATGACACGATTTTATGTGAAGTTGGGCTTATTCCCCTAGCTTGGCTTTTACCCATCTCTATATACACATATTCCCATGCACTTAGCCCATACCTTAGCCTTACATGCACATACTCGAATACATTTGTCTTATCCATGCATTCATTACACTCATTTGTACACCTACTTCCATATAGTTGTTGTCTAGTTAGATATGATTGTTTCCTACCTAGGGTCATTTCCACTATTGCAAGGGTCTGCATCATGGGCTATAAAAGGATCTTTTGTTCCCTTACATGTATATCCAAAAATGACACGATTTTATGTGAAGTTGGGCTTATTCCCCTAGCTTAGCTTTTACACATCTCTATATACATGTATTCACATGCACTTAGCCCCTACCTTAGCCTTACATGCACATACTCGAATACATTTCTCTTATCCATGCATTCATTACACTTATTTGTACACCTACCTCCATATAGTTGTTGTCTAGTTAGATATGATTGTTTCCTACCTAGGGTCATTTCCACTATTGCAGGGAGACCCCATGGTCACAGACTTGACCCTTGCCTTTCTAAATTTTAAATTCAAAATTTGTTTGATGAACCCCCTTTATTTTCTTGCCTTGAGTTAACTAAGTACATATTT
This sequence comes from Cunninghamia lanceolata, assembly GCA_027924645.1. Classification (NCBI taxonomy): domain Eukaryota; kingdom Viridiplantae; phylum Streptophyta; class Pinopsida; order Cupressales; family Cupressaceae; genus Cunninghamia; species Cunninghamia lanceolata. The sequence continues at coordinate 10,865 of BSBN01001565.1, read as the reverse complement.
TTCTAAATTTGATGCTATGTACAAGTATTTAAAGACATTCATTAGCATTTATTTTCATCATATGAGATTCACAAGTTCTCTCTCAATCTAGAGCATTAATGAAGTAATTGATGATAAGACATTTGGATTTGGTACACTAAATGGAATAACAAATTTGCATACATCATTCTAGGGCCCTTGATGTCTTTGATCTCTTACACATTTTCAAGGTTTGACCTAGGAGAACACTTCTTATGAAAGAACAACAATTCTTCCAAGATATTTATGAATATTGCCAACCATCAAATATCTAGAAAAGAGCAAAGCATATGAAGTTCAGCTAGTTGAACTATAGAGTAGAATTCCACATTGCATAGGGTCAAACTCATATGCAAAGGATAAATTTGCAACTATGGATTTGACACAAATCCATAGATTTGATCCCTAAATCAATTCATTGAAAGAGAGATCACACTTTTCAAGGTAGAAATAGCCTTGAGATCCATAATCTTCATCAAAGGCATATATTCTTCGATCAATGAGCTAAGTATATCTCCTCTTTTCTTTTACTTTCCTTAAATAATTATTACAATTATCTAAATTTATCATTCCTGGATATCATCATTTAATCTAGGTTGATTTGTACTAAATTGTTTGCATTTACTTAATTAGCCTAGGTTAACATTAAGGAAAGTTTATTTTTGTTTACATTTTTGGTGAACCCATCTGATCCTACATGACTGATCTAAATTTTAATGGAGAATTCAGATAACAACACCTAGCTCTAAGCCTGTGGTATTGTGAAAATAAACAAAATGCTCAATGTGGATAACTTGTAAAAAAGTTGCAAGCAAGCAAAGAGGATTTCTTATTGCATCAAAAGTTGGATATATACAATGAGCAAGAATGTGAAATGTCACCTTATCCATAGAATTTGAAATGGATAGTTGGAAGGTGACAAAACTACTAAAATTCAAATTTTCAAAATTTTCAAAATTTTAAAAAAACTACTAAATTTTGGACCCCACTAGGCAGGGTCATAACTTCTAGCCAACTAGTTGAAATCTAGACATTTCAGACTCGTTGGAAAGATCTCCTGAAGAGCTAGATTGAGTTGCGTCGAGCTATGCCTACAGCTACCGCTCAAAGCAATCGAAAAAAGTCTTGACCCCAAATTCCACTCTGGGAGGCCTCCAAAAATGCCAATTACTAGGATGTAGACAAAAATGGAAAAAAATACTGAAAAACTAGAATATAGTTGCCTGAACAAATGCCACTCTAATGCTTTTGAATCTCTACGGGATCAATGACCTAGTCTTCTTTATAGGATTTTTACCTGGCATTAGGGTTTCCAAATCTATAATTTTTCAAGTTTTATTCCATTTTAGATTTTCAAACTTCCTTTTACATCCTGGTGCTTCCTTGATATATCATTCTTTGAGGGTTTTATGCTCTTGTTTATACTTCCCATCTATCACCAACTCTACCCATGCTTATATTAGTTTTATGGTTTGTGTTTTCCACTTGTTTCCAAATCTAATTTTACCTTTGATTTTTTTATTTCTCTTAAATTGAGATTGTTTCCCCATTCCATTATATTATTTATTCCAAGAGCTACAAATGATCATAATCTTCCATTGAGAAGGAATGCTAACTTATACCCTAATATAACTACACAGTCTAATACTAATTATATCTTTAATAGTGTTGGTTTTCAAATCAGTATAGGTGACTAAGAAGACTATTACCATAATGGACATGTGGCTCAACAAGATATCCACCTTACATGATAAGTTTTATTAGATGCATCAACAAGTAAGTCTCTTCTAAAAGACATTAGTGGGATGTCCTCATGACACAAAAATCTTACATCCTAGTGCTTCCTTGATATATCATTCTTTGAGGGTTTTATGCTCTTGTTTATACTTCCCATCTATCACCAACTCTACCCATGCTTATATTAGTTTTATGGTTTGTGTTTTCCACTTGTTTCCAAATCTAATTTTTACCTTTAATTTTTTATTTCTCTTAAATTGAGATTGTTTCCCCATTCCATATTATTATTAATTCCAAGAGCTACTCATGATCATAATCTTCCATTGAGAAGGAATGCTAACTTATACCCTAATATAACTATGCAGTCTAATACTAATTATATCTTTAATAGTGTTGGTTTTTAAATCAATATAGTGACTAACAAGACTATAACCATGATGGACATGTGGCTCAACAAGATATCCACCTTACATGATAAGTTTTATTAGATGCATCAACAAGTAAGTCTCTTCTAAAATACATTTGTGGGATGTCCTCATGGCACAAAAATCTTACAAGATTTTGAATCCTTAATGAATCTCTTTAATGGTGTATCCTCCAACCCATCTTCCTCTTTCAACCTCAACCCCACCACTTCCATAGATACTACCAACATCAACCCTAATGTTACCCTTAATACTTGCATTGTTACTACCTCAATCCCTTTTGGCTTTAATCCCAAATATGGCTTATTCAAGGGTTACACTCCACCTTTCCTTACCTTGACTACTACTCCCATTCCTTCTACAATTCCACGAATCTTTAATCCTATCACCTCTATTGCCACTAGTATTACACCCTACACTCATATCTCCCATAATATATCCAATCCATTCACAACCATATCCATGCCTCTTACCTCCAATCCCCTTTCTACTTCCTTTACCATTTTCACAACTCCCAATACCACACTTATTCCCATTGCCACCTTGGATACACTTGTGCAAGAACTTGCAGCTATGAAGAAGAGAATTAAGGATAACAAGAATGATACTATTGGATGTATAGTCCTTCACATAACAGATCTTTAGCTTGTAAGGTTGTTGCATGTTCAATACTAGTAGGATTCATGGCTCCTCATTTTGATATGCACAATAAAAAAGGAGACTTTAACATTCATTTACAATCATTCACATCATGTATTATTGACAATTTTAAATAATCTAAACATATGAAAAGTCTAGATTTTAAAATTCTATTCCAAATAATCTAGAATATATTCTAAATAAATTAGACAAATTCCAAATAAATTGGATCAAGCCTATTTTTTTCTCTTTATTTAATATTTAGTTTCCCCTCATATTTAATTTTCTCTCTTTATGTTTTTATAAAGGGAATTTACTTTCAAATAATATTAACATACCCAATTGGTCATCTTGTCAAATGGTTATAGAGAATTGGTAACTCAATGGTTGGGAAGTTTGTGCATGAACCAAGGCTTGATATTGAGGCAATGAAGAAGTTGACCAAATATGACCATAAAAAGATTATGGATGCATGGGAATTTCCATTTATCCCTAAGGCTTAGATGCCTTATGAAATCTTTTATAAAACATTAGTTGATTATGATCATGTACAAGGAAGAATGAATAGAAAATGCTATTAAAAAACCAATGCTAGGGTGAGAATAAATTGATGACTTGTGGAAGTATAGACAAGAAGTTAATAAGCTATTGACCTTGGGTAGTTTGCATTGAATGATAATTTTGATTAGTTGTATGATGAAGCCCATGGAATCCCAAGATCAAGTTTGACCCTAGAAAGTAGTAAAGAGATGAGTGGGGAAATCATAACCATAAAGGATGATCCCCCTAATATATCATCACCTCCTCATCTTTCCTAGTAGTTTCCCATATGGCCCTACCTACTCAACAACATCTAGCACAAGTGAATAGTACAAATCACATTTCTCAAATTTAATTGATCTAGGTGCCTATAATGGGAAGACGCGCTAGTTACTAAATTTGTAATTTTTTCTTTAGTTGCAATTCATTCACATTTAGAGGGACAACAACCAATGACATGTTATGGGGTATGGTCCTTAAGAGTCAAGGGAGGAAGGTCATTTACGAAGACTCGTTAGTCTTTAATAAGAAAAGGGAGAAAGTCATAGATTAGACATTCTAATCATAAGGGTCCAAACTAACACTTCCTATTCAATTAGGAGAGTTATAGACTATAAAAGTTGGAGATGGTGACCTAGAGGAGTGCAAGAAGAGAAAATTAGAGAAGGGTGAGTATGAAGAGAAAATAAATAAATAGAAGAAAGTGGGGGGAAACCAATTAGAAGACTATGCATAACAAGAAGCTCTTACTATGTCTACAAGCACAACTGCAAGTATCCATCCTATTTTTCTTCCTCATTCCTCTTCCATTTTTACCCCTCTTGTCCCTTAATCTACCAATGTGCCATTTGTAGCTTCCTTCCCCCCATAGCAATGCTTTTCCTCAATCATGTTTCACCAATGTTTGACCTAATACATGCAATGTTCACTCAACTTTCATCTCAGCATATGTACACATAGTTAGTGCACCCCACTCCTTTTACTCCTCCAACAAGGAAGACCTTATATGATGTAGGGGCATCATTGCCATCAAACTCGGGTTTGTTTTAACTAATTTTTTAGTTTACTTTGTTGATGTTTAAGTTATGTTCTGATAAGCAATTTGTTTAGAGACCATTGAGAAGTGTTAGTTTCTATTGCCTAACATTGGAAACTGCCACAATGGACAAGAGGGGGGACAACTAGAAGTGTGTCGATCTGTTTGGAAGAGGGATAGACTTCGTTCTCCAAAAATAGAAGAAATGAAAAGGGGAATTACGGTTATAAAGGAAGAAGAGAACGGTGAGAGTGGAAACAATAGGAAAATGGAAAGGACATGAGGGTGAATGCCAGGTGATGCCATCAAAGGAGGAAGAATAGGAGATGGGAGTCTATGGTGGGAAGTCAAATGAAGCCCAGATTGACTATAATGGTCATGATTTTAAATAGAGAAGAGCTTAGTCAGGGATTGAAGCTAGAAGAATTTGCAGAAGGCTAGAGGAGGAACGTGGGAAAAAGAATAGTGAGTCGTAGCCCAAAGGAAAGAGCCAGTGGTATGTTAGGTAAGGAGTTTCATGCTGTGTATATTGAAGTCAAGAATACAATATTTGTAAAAGACAAACAAATCTAATTGTGGTCTCTATATCCAAGGTTATTCTGGCCCAATTTTGAATAGAAAACATCTTGTCAATCAATTGTTCCGTGTAATCAAATTCCTATTATTTATTTGTTGTGTTCATTTCCTCAAACTATATTAGATTCTAATTGAAGCTTCTGGTACCGAGCTATGTTATGTTTGTGTTCTTGTCTTGGTTGTTTATCTAGGCTACTGTCATCATTTTGGTATCAGAGCCCAAAAGATATGGGATGGGAATATTGAATGTGTTATTGATCTTTGTTGAAAGGTGAGTGTTGCAATTTTGTTACAAATTGACAGGTTGTGGAGAACCTAGATACCAAAAGATCTGGGCAGGGGAAATTAGTTAAGTTTATTGATATTAGGGAAAATAAGTGAGTTGTACATTGACAAGTTGTTGAGGAGTCCAGGTTCCAAAAGACTGAGGGAAGAAGGCCCTAGGCAAGGTGTCACGAAGAAGATTGTGAAAAAGGTAAAAGATATGAAAATGCAACAACAACTTTAGAAAGGAAGCACAAAGACAAATAAGAAAGAAAGTCCTGGAGACAAGAACCGAGTGAAAGCCCAGAAGGCAAGACAAAATGCAGATTTTGAAAGAGAGTTGGCAGAATTGAGAAAAGATTTAGAACACTACATGATTACAAGGCAGCAAAGGTTTGAGAAGAAAGCCAAGAATATTTTTGGTGTTGGCCCATGGAAAAGAAAGTAAAGTGGCCCGTGAAGATGATTATGGAGAGAAGAAAAAGGTAGAGGATAAATGTTTTGAGAAGAGAAGAGAGAAACCACAGAGAGTGGGACAACAGAGAGTTACCTAGTGAGCAATGTACACCAGTGGAGGTGAAAGAAGTTCTTATTGTGGAGAACATGAGGAGAGACAAGAAAGAATGGAGGAAATAAAAAGTGTAGAAAGAAGCACTCTAAAGAGGTGAAGAAGAGAGGAGGGTGTCCAAGAAGGAGGCACTCATAGAGACATTTTGGTCTCTTGTTTTAATTACTAATGTTGTATGTGAGCATGTGTATGCAGGTATGATAAATCTTGTGGAGAAGGTCAAGAATAAGACCTTGGATTTGAAAAGAGAAGAGGTAAGAAGAATACCTGTAGAGAGGGATACTAATGAGAAAGAAAGGAAACAAGTTGCAGCAGTTTGCCTAGAAGGCATAAAGCAACAGTTGGCAGCAGAGGTACATTGCAAAGTACCCGAGGATGAAGAAAAGGTTGATGTTGAAGATTTCTAGTATGATAATGAAAATGAGGAAGGAACCCCATAGTTTCAGGATGCATTAGAGGATGTTGCAGATGCAGGACAATATGTCTACAAAGAGGAAAAGTTGGAAAATAAAGAAGCCAATGATGGAAGCAATTCAGGACAGCAGGTAAAAGAAATTCATAATGTTGATTTTGATTATGCAAATGAAAATAAAAATGTTAGTTTTGATCCTTCAAGTAGAAGAAAGAATATGGATAAACAAATTTATAAGGGGAGAAGGAAATTGATAAATCATGGGTATATAATTTTGAGTTGGCAAAGGAAACAGATTGTTGAGGGGCAACAGTTAAAATGCAAAGAAGGTTCTTTTGAAAATGTCTGTACTAACAAGAAGGTATAAAGTGGGGAATATGCATTGAGGAATAAGTGGAAACCAGAATTTAAGACAAGTTGGCAAGCAAGGAGGCCTAGAGAAGATGATTTATGGTTGAAACTAGAGCATGGATTAAGCAAAATAAGTGCAACAATGAAGGGACAATAGTCCAACGATATGAGAAGTAAAGTGTGGGTTGTGAAGCATGTAGCAACAAGAGATTGTGATGTTACAAAGCATAATGACAAGGAGACAATGATCGAGAATTGGAGATATGAAGAAGATAAAGGCCAAGAGCATGTAGAAGAATCTGAGTAAAAGAAAAATGAAGATTGGTAAATGAAATAATAAAGAAGTAGATTGATATACTTCCTGGAGTAGATTGGAGGAAGTTTGAAGAGAAGATATGTAATTTGAAAAGGTATGATGGTTGAATCAGATGGTTTAGATAATGATACTTTGTATGGAATTGTTGAAGAAAAAATGTATATCGATAATAACATGTATGAACAAGAGATGGAATTATTGAAGCTTGTGGAGGAAAAAGAGATGAGAAGGAGTACATACAAGAAAAAGAAGGATGGTAAGCAAAGGAAGATTGGAAAGACCAGAATGAACAAATATAAGTGTGAGGAGAAATTAGATAAATGTGTTGAACAACAAAGGGAGACAGTAGAAGCATGTGATGGAAAGCATAAAAGTGCAGATCTAAAAAAGAGAACAATAGAAAGTAAGGAAGATTATGTGGGAGCAGTAGTGATCAAAAAGGGTGAAGACAAACAAGAGTATGAAGAAGACATTGCAGAGATGAACATGGAAGAAGGAGCCACAGTCGAATACAATGAGGAAGATTTGTGGGTACGATTTGTAGCCATAGTCCAGGAATAGAGAGAAAAGCTTGGTGGCATGCAGATAGTGATGAATGAAAAGATGGAGGTTGTAGCCGAGGATAAAGAAATTATTGCAGAAACAAAGGCAGACTTTGGAAAGGATATTGTGAGTGGTGGTTTGGATAATGAAGCTAATACAGATTATTGTTGCAGCAAATTGGCCATGGAGGAAGTATGGTTGGAAAAGATGTTAGTTGGGGTTGTGGAAAGTGAACATGAGATAAGAAGTACAACCATAATAGATATTAAGATGTAGATGTATGGAGTGAGCAATTTTGAAGACATGTGAATCTTGAATTTCCATATTGATGAGTGGATGTGAAAAAATAGGACGATGGTGAATGGAGGCTATGACTTCATGAGTGTAGAACCACAATATTGGAGGAACATGGTGGTTGTGCCAAAATGATGTTGGAAGAAGCAAAATAAGAAGAACGATAGGAAGTGGTTGTGAATGTTATTCTCATGTGTAGGAGTACATGTTTTCTTGTCTCTCGGGGAGTCTGATGCAGGGGCATTGTTGCCATGAAACTTAGGTTTGTTTAACTAATGTTTTAGTTTAAGTTATGTTCTGATAAGTGATTTGTTTAGATACCATTGAGAAGTGATAGTTTATGTCACCTAACATTGGAAACTACCACAATAGACATGAGAGGGGACAACTAGAAGTGTGTCAATCTGTTTGGAAGAGGGACAAACTTTGCTCTCCAAAAATAGAAGAAATGAAAAGGGGAATTACAGTTGTACAGGAAGAAGAGAACGGTGAGAGTGGAAACGATGGGAAATGGAAAGGACATGAGGGTGAATGCCAGGCGATGCCATCGAAGGAGGAAGAATAGGATATGGGAGTCCACAGTGGGAAGTCAAATGAAGCCCAGATCGACTGTAATGGTCATGATTTTAAATAGAGAAGAGCTTAGTGTTGCAAGTATGAGGTGAGCCAGTGTTGTCATTGATGTCAACATACTCATATTGCATTGACAAGAAGGATTTGATGAGCTGTGTGCTGAGGATATTGAGAAAATTAGCCTCAGTCAGGAATAGTGAAGAACAGTGATGAGAAGAAGGAAAATGTACTGTATAGGATGAGAACCGGAGGATGCGGATTAAAGGGTTAGTAGATATGAGTCTTGAGATGCTTCAGTTAAGATTTCAGAGGTCCGCATGAAGATCTGAAGGAGTTGTGGCTGTCGGTATGGAACCGGTTCCGGCAAGTATTCAGAGGTGACAGAGGATCACAAAAAGGTCCGGTGAGATCCGGAATTGTATTATCCTAATCTGCGGATTGGAAGGAGTGTTTGGGATGTCCTTGTGATGTGTCATCCTGATTTGTGTATGATTTGGAGGTCTGGAAGTATCTTTTGCATTATGACAGTGGTAACAGATTGTGTTCTTGAAGTTCCGGATGAGGAAGACAAGAGATTCCAGTAAGTAGAGGAAGTGCGGGATGTATCCGGTCATTCAGGCAGCTTGTGAAGGTTCTTGGATCATGTTTAGGTTGTGTTGTTGGTCCGCATTGATAGTAGAGCCTGAAATTGAAGTTATTCTTCCAGATGAAGTTCTTTCTCTGTTTAGCCGACCGGATGAGTTGTTCATCCTGCGAATGTTCTTGTGGTGGCCGACCGGATGTGTTATTCATCTTGCAGATACTCTTATGGTTGTTTGTCGACTTAGATGTTTGTTCCTAAGTCGATGTCTTGTATAAAATAACGAAGTTTGTGAGTTCATTTCGATGTGTGGATTGTGTGGATGAGTGTGGCATAGCGAAGAGAAGTGCGAAAGGCAGAGCAGAGGTTTTTGGGCTTAAATGGAACTGATCCAGACATGGTAGAGATGTCATTCTCCAGTTCAAGACTGTGATTTTTATCACTTTGTAGACAGTGTGTCTCCTTGTAGGCAGTGGGCCTCTTTGTGAGCAGTGTGCTCGGGCAGTGAGCCCTAATTGGCATGGTGCCATTCATTCTTCTTTATTCTTCTAACAGAGAATAATTCTTGGGTTAATCACCCCGTGGTTTTTCCCTTAACCGGGTTTTCCACGTCAAAATCTTGGTGTTCAATGTGTTGATGTTTATCTACTCTTGTGTTTATGTATTATGCTTTCCATGGATGATTAATTGATATGCTGCCAACTAACAACGAAGAATCAAGTGTTTGAAAGAAGAAGAAGTTTTATACAACTGATTCACCCCCCCCCTCTCAGTTGTATGCCCTAGATCCAAACACTTAGTCAGGGATTAAAGCTAGAAGAATTTGCAGAAGGCCAGAGGAGGAACATGGGCGAAAGAATAGTGAGTCATAGCCCAAAGGAAAGAGCCAGTGGTTATGTTAGGTAAGGAGTTTCGTGCTATGTATATTGAATTCAAGAATCCAATATTTGTAAAAGACAAACGAATCTAATCATGGTCGCTGTATCCAAGGTTATTCTGGGCCCAATTTTGAATAGAAAACATCTTGTCAAACAATTGTTCCATGTAATCAAATTCCTATTATTTATTTGTTGTGTTCATTTCCTCAAACTATATTAGATTCTAGTTGAAGCTCCTAGCACTGCCTATGTTATGTTTGTGTTCTTGTCTTGGTTGTTTATCTAGGCTACTGTCATCATTATACCAAATGCCTACATAACAAGCCCTTACCCCTCTTGAAGCCTATATTTTCCCACTATTCCCACTGCCATGTTCTCCACTATTGTTAGTTTTATTGCTTAAGAAGCCCTAGATTCTACCCCACCATATTCATTATCTACATCCCTACAAGAGATACTATGATCCAATCTCTTTCCAGCCTCCATCTAGTAACACTAGATGTGAGCTTCTTACCCTTTATTTTCTCCTCAATCTCACTAGTTTTCCCCAAATTTGACTATGAAAAGAGATCCAACAAATATATTATTAAAAATCCAACAAATTCAAGCTACAAAACTACAAAAAGAGAAGAAGCAAGATAATCTTGCTCACCAAGATACTAAAAGGGTGAGGACCAAATTTGATCCTATAAAATAAGAGATGTATTTTCCCCATTTCAAACCTTGATTGATAAACCTAAAGGGGTGATGCAAGCTATTGATTATTATTACAATTGAAATAAGCATAAGCATGAAGTATGTAAGGACTAAGGACATAATAGATCTCCTTCAAGGGAGCTTCAAGTTAGTAGCTAATAGATGTGGAGCTTTAGGAAGCAAAATATGGAAAAAGGATACAAAATTAGAACAAGTACAAAAAAGTTTGAGGTCCTCTGGCCTTAGATTAAAGCATTAGAAATAAAAATTGGAATTAACATTGACTGAGACTACATTACAAATATTAGAAAAGAAAGTTGAGATTAAAAAGGATAAGAGTAAGGAATTATAGTCAAAGCTACTAGTGTTTCAATTTCTTTTTAAGAATATAAGTAATAAGAGGTAACTTTGACAAGTGA